>OX243826.1:17447421-17622970 GCA_945859605.1 Lumbricus rubellus | reverse complement strand
TCACAAACTAACGAGCTTTCGAGCTTCTACGCCGGCGAGATAATATTTATGTCTGCAATTTTTGCATTCATTCGCCTTTCCATCTTTTTGAAATCGATTGTTGACGTATTCCGATATGTTCTGATTTACCTTACACCGACTGCAAACTTTTGTGTCTTTTGTCTCCCTATTTTCCTGTCTCGCGTATTTGTGTGCAAGCTCTTTCACTTTGGCATTTTTACAAATTTTACAGCTGGGGTAATACCCGCTCTTTTGCGTATGATCTTTGTGAAATTCGTCCAAGCTTTTTTCTATTTTGCATTTGGTACACACTTTTTTTACCGCATCCATTTTATATTAGTGTAAATTATTCTTTATTTTGTTTAGTTTTCAGCGTGTAGTGCCCATAGGCTAGGGTATGGATCCCGTCGTCCATTATTACTCTTTTGTCGTCGTCGGCAGACAGAGCTATTTTATTTACTTCTTCGGTGTAAATTTCATGGCGGTAGGATCGAATGACGTTCATCGCTCTCGACTGTTGTCTTTTCGTAAACACGCAGTCTTTGTAATCTGCGTGAGTGATTGATTTCTTGACGACGTTCTTTTTCACACCTTTACATTTCTTGTAGTCTTCACCCGCCATTTTGTAAGAGTACAACTTGGATCGCAGCCCGACAAATTCTTCGATCTGTTTTCCCGCGGCTTCGTCTTTGAACATACCAACCACTTTTTTATTAACGCCGGATTCTATACCCGACGGGTGATCTCTCGGATAGTCCGAAGTATCGAACATACTTTGGACGTCGGGGGAAATATCTTTGTAGAAGTCTTCCGTTTTAATTTCATACGCCAAAGAATCAGTATCGGTGAATAATAGCTTGGCCCTATCTCCGTACTTGGCCTTGATGTAATTATAATGAAAATCATACATGAGCGTCTTACTGACATCTAATATACACATCCCTAGATATATCGGCTTGTTGTAAAACAACTTGGTCTTTTTCATGTGAACGGCGATGAGGTTTTCGTCGAAAATAGTTCGTCTGTCGTAATTAGTTTTGCAAATCAAACTATGTGCATGCCAGTATAGGCCCTGCATTATATTGCTACATGTTGCTATTCCGAAGGACAATCGCCGAAGCGCGACATATTTTTCGGCGGACGGCTGAGTCGCCGCCCGACCACATTTTCCAGCTTCATCGACGAAATTTCATGACGACCTTTGTCAGCTAATTTAATCAGTGCACGCCGATTGTCGTACAGCGACGTAAGTAGGCCAGGTGCAAATTGCCGCGCGGCGTCTGCACAGGTGATTGTCTGGACAGCACGTGACGTCTAGACGAGCGTACGTTAATTGTACAAGAAGGGAGTGGAAGTGAAGAAGGAGAGTTGCGTGTTGAGAGCCGTTGAGATAGGCTGTAAGAGTTGTTGTTGGGTTGCGATAGAGTAGACTGATGAAGATAGTAGTCGTGTAGTTGTTATGATAACGCAAGTGTAGTCATTGTTGTGTTGTTGCTGATCGTTTTACTTTATATCGGATTTTGGAGTATAATAAGAAGAGTTAAACACGTCGTCGTTGTTGGTTAACAAAACAGTGAAAGACTGTAGATTCTTTAACCTAGCCATTTAGCTAATGAAACAGTTATCTAGGGATAGGCCTACGCTACCACGAACTTATACGAAGAAGCTTCCGAAGAGACTGAAGGTCACACGTAGAGAAGAAGAGGGAAAAGACTTGTGACAATTGGTGTCGTTGCGGTGAGATAACGATCCAAGTTGCAGGATAACGATCCAAGTTGCAGGATAACGATCCAAGTTGCAGGAGAACGGTCGTAGTTACGAACGGAGGGATTCTATTCAATCAACAGACGTTGTGGAGGAACGGACGCTGTGAATTTATCGAGGAGCCGAGCACACGGGAGAAGCAACGATACATCGAGCATCCGTACGTCAGTGAGAAACGACAACACAACGACTACAAGGTAGAAAAACTTGCTTGTCTATTGAAGTTTGCTTAAAGAATTGAAGTCAGTCAATTGCAAACATTTGAAGAGTAGCCTACTATTTTATCGAGCATCTGTAAAGTAAAGAAGTAAGATGGAGAAACTTACGGAGCAAAAACAAGCAGCTATTAAAAAGATGTCTTCGGAAAGACTAGTAAAATTATTAATTGAAGCAGGTGTAGACGCAGAAGAAGTTGAACAGATGTCGAGGGAACATTTGATGAGAACTTTGGCTGAGATTTGGGCAAAGGAAGAAGTTGAAGAAGAAGGTGCTGTTGGAGGCGCTAAAGAAAAGCCAGTTGAGAAGCCACAGCCACCTATGTCTATAGAGGCGTTGCTACAACTCATGATGATGAGTAGACAGGAAGAGAAAGAACGTCGCCAAGAAGAGAAGGAGAAAGAAGAGCGACGGTGCCAAGAAGAGAAAGAACGTCGCCAAGAAGAGAAGGAGAAAGAAGAGCGACGGTGCCAAGAAGAGAAGGAGAAAGAGGAGCGACGGCGCCAAGAAAAGAAAGAACGTAAGCAAGAAGAGAAAGAATTGCGACAACAAGAGATAGACATGCAGAGGCAGCAGTTCCAGATACAACTAGAACAAATGAGACTCGATCGTGATGAATCAGAACGGAGACGGACGGAGTTAATGATAGAGTACGAAAAAGCAAGAAAAAGCGATGAAGAAATACGAAAGCAGCAGATTGAGGACAAAAAGGCTCGCGAGGAAGAAAAAGAAAAGATGCGTTTACAAGAACTGGAGAGAGCAGAAGAAATTCGTCAGGAAGAATTTCAAGCCGGAAAAGACAATTTGGAAAAAGCAGAAAGAGAAAGAGAAGAGCAGATGCAGTTAGAACAAAAGAAACTTGCTATCAAGGAGGCTCAACTTAAAGAAATGGCCATTGAAAAAGAAGAACGCAGAAAGCAGTTAGAACTATTACAGCAGAAGATAGAACAAGAAGAACTGCGGAGAATCGAAGATCAAGATCGACTGAAGAAGAGAGACGAAGATGATCGTAAGAGCCGAGAAGTGTCAGAACAGATTAGGCTCAGAGAAAGTGAGACAATGGTGTCCAAGATCAAGAAGATTGGTGATGCCATGAAGCATGTATTGCCTAAGATGCCGTATGATATGATGGAAGTGCCATTATATTTTGAGACCGTGGAGAATGCATTCAATAGCTTCGCTGTGGAAAAGCAGTACTGGGTGAAATTGTTGTTGCCATTGATGACCCCGAGAGCGCGAACGGTATTGAATCGATTGTCATTTGAGAATTTAGATAAATACGATGCAGTGAAAGAGCATTTGTTGAAGGAATTCAAGTTAACAGCTCGTGAGTACAGGTCAAGGTTTGCAGATGCCAAGAAGACAGCCGAAGAAACGTATACGATGTTCACGGCTAGGCTGAAGAACCTGTTGAATTATTATGTCCGAAGTAGACGAGTGGACAAAGACTACGAGAAGCTGTTTGATTTGTTAGTGGCGGATAAGCTGAAAGAATGTTTACCACCAGGTCCACTGCAGTTTGTCTTAGCAAAAGAGGGCACAGAATGCTTGGAAGCTAGTAATGTTGCAGATCTCGCAGATATACATGTAAACAATCGGATTGGTGTGATGTTCCAAGACAAACCGAAATTTGAAGCATGGGACAATAGTCCAAAGCAACCCAAGTGGAACAAGGATAGCAAAGACACCGGAAGCCAAGCCAAGAGTAATGATGCAAAGAAAGATGATTATTCTGGAAAGCAGTGGTCGCAAGATAAACAACAGTCAACGTGGGACAGACAAGCCTACAATCGAACTCCGCCGCTGGGACGCCCAACAGAAAGTAATGCATCTTACACGCCGTACAACAAGTGGGAGAACAAGGAGCAAAGAAGTTTTATCAAGAAGCGTTGCCACAATTGCAATTCTGATAAACACCTAATAAAACATTGCCAAGCACCAGGAGCGGCAAATCTGAGGAAGAACTTTAGCAGAAGTGCAGAAAATCTTCGAGTAAACCAGATACAAGTGATAAATGCACCTCCTGGTTGGGAAGAACAATGCAACCAAGAAACAGAAGTAAAGTCAGTGATGAAGTGTACGCCGCAGTTCACCATACTGAAAGAAGCGATAAAGACTACTTCCATTGCAGAAAGTTGTCGAGAAACAAAAAGTAAAGAGGAGTGTCAACGCATAAAGAAGATATCGTTGCAGCATGTAAATGTGGAGATACGTGGGACTGATGGGCAGCCTGTGCAAGTCGAGGCGTTGATTGACTCGGGGACCGAGATACCAGTAATCAACGAGGAACTACTGAAAGGAACGACAGTAGAAGAAATCGGCAGAGTTCATTTGCAATGTGTAGCTGGAGAGCCGATTCCAGCTAAGTTGGTGAAAATCGAAGTGCGGATGAGCGGTCGTAACGAAGGAGCAGCTACAGAGGACAGGACAATAAATATCGCGCCATATTTAACTTTAGTGTGTGCCAGCATTTCAGCAGAACTGTGTAAAGAAAATCCAGAAAAGTTCCTGCTACATCCAGAGATAATTGCAGAACTGAAAGAGGTTCCACCAATCAGTATATTGCAAGGAGAGCTACAAGCGAATGTGACTACAAGAGCACAAAGTCGGAGAGCAGAAGTCGAAGACGGAGAAGATGAAACGATAAACGAAAGTTCGCAAGAAGATGACACGGATAGCGAAGATGAACTCAGCATTCAAGATGACGAAAGAACAACATCTGAGAACAATGAAACTGAAGAAGAGATGGCTGCATGTGAACGAAATGATAGTGAAGATTCCGGAAGCGACGCTGAACTGGAGACAAGTATGAGGGACTTGTTCACAGAGAATTCGAACGATGAAAGACAGCTGGAAGATGCGAAGAAATTCGAGGAGCAGCAGAGAAATGACGAGTCACTGAAATCGTGGTGGAGGATCGCTGAAGACCAAGGATCAGAGTTTATCGTGGTGAATGGATTGCTGTATAAGAAGCATCAAATGCTGGATCAGCTTGTGTATCAGTTGGTGTTACCGAAAGAGAGAAGAATTCAAGTAATGGAATTAGCTCACGAGTCAGTATTTGGCGGACACTTGGGAGAAGAGAAGACACGAGAGAGAATCAAGTTGTCCTTTGTCTGGCCAAAGATGCGTCGAGACGTGGTGAAATTTTGTAAGTCCTGTGAGAAGTGTCAGCTGAAGGCACGAAGTTTGGTGATGGATCGAGTGCCGATTACACCAATTCCAAGGGAAGATGTTCCATTCCGACGGATGACTATGGACGTGGTAGGCCCAATAGAACCGAAGTCAGCAGCTGGGCATAAGTATTGCTTGTGCATAGTGGATTCATGTACAAGATGGCCGACAATCTTCTTGCTGAAGTCATTGACTGCTAAGGCTGTGTGCGAAGCTTTGATGAAGCTTTTCATTGACGTGGGGGTGCCGTCTGTGATCACCAGCGACAGAGGCACGAATTTTACAGCCAGTCTTACAAGAGAATTTTTGAAATTGATGGGATGCTGTCCACGATTCGATTCACCGGGGCATCCAGAGGCAGCCGGATTAGTCGAGAGATGGAACCAGACGTTCAAGAAGATGGTACATCATGTCATTGTGGAAAATCCAAGACAGTGGCATAAAATCATTCCGTTTACCGTATGGGCATTGAGAGAAGTTCCTAACGCAACGACAGGAGTGGCACCATATCTGCTGGTGTATGGAAAAATGCCAAGAGGACCATTAACTATCTTAAAGGAAAGCTGGACCAAAGAAATAAATCTACCGCCAAACATTGGAGTACAACCAGCAAAGTACCTGAAGAACTTAAGAGCAGACATGGAGAAAGCTTTGATATTTGCTGAGAATTGTGCAGAGGAAAAGCAAAAACAATACGCCAGTCAATACAACAAGAGGGCCAAGGATAAAGAATTCGAACCAGGAGAAAACGTCATCGTCCTGTATCCAACGTCAACCAATAAATTGATCTCACGATGGCATGGTCCATGTACAGTGCTACAAAGAAGATCCAAGTATTCGTATCTGGTGGACATGAATGAAAACGGCCGACGAATCGTCCATGCCAACAAAATGAGGAAGTTCATCGCAAGAACATTATCGTGTGGTCTCATCGTGGAAGAGGACGACGAATTCGGATCAGTGGTAGAGCTACCATTGAAAGAAGACCATGCAGAGACGACACAGAAATCGCTGCAATTGGACTATGAACAGATCGGACATCTTACGAGCGAGCAACAGAAACAGCTACTGGATGTACTGAACTGTTATGCAGACAGAGTTTCGGACAAACCTGGATTATGTACACTGGTAGAACAGGAAGTGGTGCTGAACCCGAAGAATCCTAACATTTGCTAACTAATTGATTGATATTCTTTGGTTTCTACAGACAATTTATTTGTAATTTTGCTGAGATTGCTAAACCATTGACAGATTTAACTAGCAAGCAGACACCTGAGAACATTATTTGGACTCAGGACCACCAGAAATCTTTTGATTCTCTTAAAGAAATTGTTTTATCGAATGTTATTCTGTACATGTTCGAGGTTGGCAAACCATTTAATTTGTACTGTGATAGCAGTGATTTTGCTGTGGGGGCTGTGCTGTCACAAGTGGACGATGAGGGGATAGAACGTCCCGTTTCATTTATCAGCCAGAAGCTGACAGATACCCAGAGGAGATGGGCGACGATTGAGAAGGAAGCCTATGCAATCATATGGGCTTTAAACAAATTGAAAGAAATCATTATTGGTTCCAAAATTAATGTGTTCACTGATCATAATCCTTTAGTTTATTTGACTGAGTCAATGTCGAAGTCTGCTAAGTTAGTCAGATGGTCTTTATCATTGCAAAATTTTGACATTCTGTTGAACTATAAGAAAGGAAAGTTGAATGTAGTAGCAGACTGCTTATCGAGATTGTAGTATAAGGTATTTTGTGATTGCATTTAGTATACGAATTGTTTGTATTTAGTTTAAGCATTATACGTTCGCTAATTTTTAAGATTAATTAGCTCTCTTCAAAAGAAAGGAAGGAGGTAATGTCAGCTAATTTAATCAGTGCACGCCGATTGTCGTACAGCGACGTAAGTAGGCCAGGTGCAAATTGCCGCGCGGCGTCTGCACAGGTGATTGCCTGGACAGCACGTGACGTCTAGACGAGCGTACGTTAATTGTACAAGAAGGGAGTGGAAGTGAAGAAGGAGAGTTGCGTGTTGAGAGCCGTTGAGATAGGCTGTAAGAGTTGTTGTTGGGTTGCGATAGAGTAGACTGATGAAGATAGTAGTCGTGTAGTTGTTATGATAACGCAAGTGTAGTCATTGTTGTGTTGTTGCTGATCGTTTTACTTTATATCGGATTTTGGAGTATAATAAGAAGAGTTAAACACGTCGTCGTTGTTGGTTAACAAAACAGTGAAAGACTGTAGATTCTTTAACCTAGCCATTTAGCTAATGAAACAGTTATCTAGGGATAGGCCTACGCTACCACGAACTTATACGAAGAAGCTTCCGAAGAGACTGAAGGTCACACGTAGAGAAGAAGAGGGAAAAGACTTGTGACAACCTTTTTTCTTTTCTTTTAGTCATTTGGTCGAACTTTCCTGAAACCCTTTCTTTAGTCATTTGGTCGGTTTCTTATAACGTTACCAATAATTATATTCACCAATTAACAATATGCATGTCTAGGCCTAACACTTGGCCTAAGTATTGGGGGAACAAATGCATGAACTGCCCCCCCCCACAAACATTGAGGGGACCGTCTGCTCTGTCCCCTAAGTCTCCGCCCATGATTTCGCAAGGTCGAAGCACATACAGTAATATTTGTATCCTCATATGTAATGTGTTGAACATAATAGTCATAGCGTTGTTTCGAGATAGGTATATCCATCTACATTTTGTATGCTGTGAATAGCAGGACTTTTAAATGAATAGCCTATTTGGAAATGCACAGCGCCTTCTTTCCCTTCTTCCTCATACTCCAGTGTTTAATCTAGATCTCGTCGTTCCCTCCCCTAGGAATGAGAAACCACCCCCATGAAAATTCGAGAAGTGTTGTACACATGCCTAGGCCTATATAGGCTACATACGTAGCTTTCCCCCCAGAAAAGTATATATATATAGCATTCCCCCATTGTCTGGCTGAGCAGTTGTTGTACGCATAAAAGGCCATTTTTCGCGCCCCAGCAACCTAAATTACCCCTACCCCCAAGCAGGTTGAACTAGATTAAACACTGGATCTTTGACATCCTTTTGTGTTGACTGATGTCTGAAATTGACCTTTATACCAAAGTACGTTCGATGCGATGTAGCCTGTTCTTCCACAGCACGGCATTCATCCGGTGTCCGGCGAAAGCGGAAGTGACCCTGGACGTCCAGCTGCCATGTCTCGTTCTCATCATGAAGAACCTCAACAGTCACTGCGCCTTCGAAGTCCAGGTGGTTTATTATCTCTGACCGTTTTTGTTAGGCCCTACTTTTTGTTGTGTTAGGTTTTTGATTCGGCAAAAAAACGGTGGGTGGGCTCCCTAAAAGTGGCATAACTTTTGTTGTGTTTGAAATATCTTGATGAAATTTGGCCATCCTGTGTAAATATGAAATGTCTTTAAGACTATAAAATTTCATTTGCAAATTTTTACTTCTGGCCAAGATATCGGTAAAACACCTAGTTTTTGCTGCGTTTTGTTTTTGAATCGTCAAAAAACCGGTGGGTGGCCTTTCTAAAAGTGGCATAACTTTTGTTCCGTTTGAAATATTTTGATGAAATCTGGCCATCATAATTATGTAAATATGAATTGTCTTTAAGACTGCAAAATTTCATTTAGAAATTCTTAGTTTTGGCCAAGATATTGGAAAAAAGCCTAGAGTGGTCTTTTTTGGCCCACCCTGTATGTGCACTTTTTACAGCGCCCTTTCAATAACCTATACTCAGAAGCGCTATCGACCACAGCGCGGACACTGAATCCGAGTTTCACGCCGAAGCGCTGAGCAGTCGCGAGTGAAGAACTTGCTCAAGGTCCCTACGAGGCGGCGGGAAGTGGATTCGAATCTACAACACTATGGCTGTAAGGCAACGAACACACCCACTATACCACCTACCCCACAATGTCGGGTTATGTAGCTATAGCAAGCACCCAGTGCAATCAATTGTCTTACCTGAACTCATTGTCTTGTATTTGATCTCATTGTCTTTTGTTTGATCTCATTGTCTCGTATCTGATCACATTGTCTTGTATCTGATGTCATTGTCTCGTATCTGATCTCATTGTCTTTTGTTTGATCTCATTGTCTCGTATCTGATCACATTGTCTTGTATCTGATCACATTGTCTTGTATCTGATCTCATTGTCTCGTATCTGATCTCATTGTCTTTTGTTTGATCTCATTGTCTCGTATCTGATCACATTGTCTTGTATCTGATCACATTGTCTTGTATCTGATCTCATTGTCTCGTATCTGATCACATTGTCTTTTGTTTGATCTCATTGTCTCGTATCTGATCACATTGTCTTGTATCTGATCTCATTGTCTCGTATCTGATCTCATTGTCTTTTGTTTGATCTCATTGTCTCGTATCTGATCACATTGTCTTGTATCTGATCTCATTGTCTCGTATCTGATCTCATTGTCTTTTGTTTGATCTCATTGTCTCGTATCTGATCACATTGTTTTGTATCTGATCTCATTGTCTCGTATCTGATCTCATTGTCTTTTGTTTGATCTCATTGTCTCGTATCTGATCACATTGTCTTGTATCTGATCTCATTGTCTCGTATCTGATCTCATTGTCTTTTGTTTGATCTCATTGTCTCGTATCTGATCACATTGTCTTGTATCTGATCTCATTGTCTCGTATCTGATCTCATTGTCTTTTGTTTGATCTCATTGTCTCGTATCTGATCACATTGTCTTGTATCTGATCTCATTGTCTCGTATCTGATCTCATTGTCTTTTGTTTGATCTCATTGTCTCGTATCTGATCACATTGTCTTGTATTTGATCTCATTGCCTTGTATCTGATCTCATTGTCTTGTATCTGATCACATTGTCTTGTATCTGATGTCATTGTCTTGTATCTGATCTCATTGTCTTGTATCTGATCTCATTGTCTTGTATCTGATCTCATTGTCTTGTGTCTGATCTCATTGTCTCGTATCTGATCTCATTGTCTTGTATCTGATCTCATTGTCTCGTAACTGATCTCATTGTCTCGTAATTGATCTCATTGTCTTGTATCTGATCTCATTGTATCGTAACTGATCTCATTGTCTTGTATTTGATCTCATTGTCTTTTGTTTGATCTCATTGTATCGTAACTGATCTCATTGTCTTGTATCTGATCTCATTGTCTTGTATCTGATCTCATTGTCTTGTATTTGATCTCATTGTCTTGTATATCTGATCCATCTGGTTGAATGAATTAGGTTGTGGACGACCAGATGGTACGACGACGGTTCCGTGCGACGACGGAGGAGACGAAGGTTCAGTCGAAGCCGTTCCTCTGCACCCTTCCACTCCACCTCGATGACGGATGGAACCGCGTCCAACTTGACCTCGGCCACTTCACTCGACGAGTGTATGCGACACAGTTCGTCCAGTGCCTTAGAGTACAGGTTTGCCAAACCTATTTGAATATATATACCTAAATTTGTTGCGTTTCGTTTTTGAATTGTCAAAAACGGTGGGTGGCCTCACTAAAAGTGGTATAACTTTTGTTCTGTTTCACGTGTGGCTATGACATTTGGCTATAATTGTACGTAGATATGAATAACCTTCAATCCCGTGAAACTGGATTTGAAAAATTCCTATTTTTTGCCAAGATATTGACCAAATATCTTAGGGTATTAATTTTTTGTGGCCCACCCTGTATACCTCTGAATGACTGTACATGTAGTCTACTATAGGAAAGTCTAAGCATATATATTATGTATATATATATATATATAAAATTTTATATATATAATCTCAGTGGTTTGGGTAGCAGTGGGACGCAGCTGAATGAGTTTTATTGGAACGTATGTGTTCCAGGCATATACTATACATGGCCTAAAGTGTGGCTGGACGGTCATGGACGGTGTCCATGCGCTCCTTTTCAAGTCTGAACACCGTCCTGCCACTTGTTTCGCCAGCATATGCACTCCAAAGTTAAGGAGCGTCCAGGCACTTTTTTACACTTTAAGCACCGGGCATATATATACACTGTGTCCCAATAAATCGGGCACCTTTTTTGTAATGTGAATAAAACAGGTAAATCTTAATCGCTTTTCAAAACTTCAAAACTGTTTTTATCCTGAGATAATTATCTTACTCTGATTCAAATATGAAGTTTCTGGCATGAATATTGACGTCACAATTACGTCATTTGCATCAGAGAATTCAAATGTTAAGTACCGAACACAACGATTTTTGTCGACATTTGCTTTCGATATGTAAATTAACGACGTCATTATGACGTAATTTTTTAGTGATGGCTGTTCATAAATTACCAACTTGTAGATAATTATCTCAGGATAAAAACAGTTTTGAAATTTTGACAATCGATGAATATTTACCAGTTTTATTCACATTATAAAAAGGATGCCCGATTTATTGGGACACAGTGTATATATATAATTATATTAAGAAGTGGGATGTGTTTAGGTTACACGTGCATGTAGGCCTAGTCATAGCTACATAGCTATGTAAATTAACGACGTCATTATGACGTAATTTTTTAGTGATGGCTGTTCATAAATTACCAACTTGTAGATAATTATCTCAGGATAAAAACAGTTTTGAAATTTTGACAATCGATGAATATTTACCAGTTTTATTCACATTATAAAAAGGATGCCCGATTTATTGGGACACAGTGTATATATATAATTATATTAAGAAGTGGGATGTGTTTAGGTTACACGTGCATGTAGGCCTAGTCATAGCTACGTAGGCCTGTTCACATGCATAGGCCTATGTCCATTGTCCATGTATTCGTTCATCAATCATGAGTCTCTGTCCATCCATCTAGGCATATTCGCACACCCATCCGTGCATAAGATATTTAATCCATCAACAAAGATCTAAAGAAAGGCTCTACAATGTATAATTATGTTTATAACTTTATGATCATCCGTCCGTCCATCCGTTCCACATAATAACCTATTATTATTCAGTGTATCCACCATCCTATTCAGCCAGATAATTATGTGTGTAATTAATTAATTATTAATCATGTTTTTGTCAGGATGTTTTCATTATTTTAACAGGTCCAGGCCAACTGCCGCCTGCGCCAGGTCTACTTCACAGAGCGGATGCATTTGGAGGACACCAACCACTTCGACAACAGCCTTCCCCCAGAGAACAGCCCTTCAATCAACGCCGCCCAGAAACCAGGCCCCATCGGACCAGCTGAGCAGAAGGCCCAGTCCTATAAAGGGCCCCTCCAGCGAAGGCATCACAGCTCCGACAGGGACTCGTTCGCCACTCGCTAACCCCCCCCCCCCACTTAAACCCCCCCCCCACCCCAAAATCGTATCCAGCACTGCCTACAAATTCATATGCATCAAATCAAAACCCGCCAGACATCAAGACATCTATAGTTCTATGCTTAGAGGCGAACACTGCACTGACCTGTAACGAAGTTTAATGTCATTTTATACGGACGAATATCTTACATCAGATAGCAACACAATGCACTTTAGTTTAGGCTGAGTCACCAGGCATAAAATAATGCGCTAGATAAACTGTCCACCTACATGCACGTAACTGTACATTACCTGCGAAATGCGTACATTGATAAGGCAGTGGCGAAGGTATACGCAAGAGCACATACATGGACATCGTTGATTTGAGCAAGTGAAGAGAGTGAATCCATCCATTTTTCCAAAAGAGAACGATCAAACTTAAATGCAACGTGGAACTTATGATTTTGCCTTTCCGCTGATCATTTCCTCACTCCAACTTAAATGTGAATATCTCACTGATCACTGCTACTCGTGGTGAATAGAATTAACATAAGCTTAACATAACCGGTGTCTTCCTAATGTGTCAATAATCATAGGCAGTATCCATAATAATAATTATCGATAAGAAACTGTAATAATTATGGCAACAATTAAGTAAGACTGATAAAATTAGGAAAGTTCCTGAAAACAGGCATTTTATTATCCTGAAGGATCAAATAGACCATAGGTAAACAATAATAGCAATAATAATTAATAATAATTAATGATAATAATAATAAAAATAAGGCTGATAAACTACAACTGATTTTATAAAGATCCTCGTTTGTCTAATGAAAACACTCATATACAGGTGAAACAAAACTACAACAATGCTACAAACAAAATAAACCTAAGAAAATGCTAGAATACCGCGAATGGTACAGAATAACGGCATAAAACTGAACAGTGCAGGTAAATGCTCCATTCTGTATGATCTTCCAATTTCATAAAACTCTAATTCAACGCAAATCCACTGATTTTCACAATCTCAAATGCTGCAAGTGATTACACATAAATGTTGTGTGAGAATTGGGAACATTGGCAACTTGATGTTTGCCAGAAATTCAATGTTTGCAAGAGTGCATAGCCAGCATGGACACCCGTACATAGGGGGCAATAGGGGCACTTGCCCTCCCTGAAAATTTACACCGATTTCTTTAGCTAGTAGTAGTAGTAGTAGTAGTAGTAGCAGCAGTAGTAGTAGTAGTAGTAGCAGCAGCAGCTGTGGTAGTGGCAGTGGAAGTGGCAGTAGTACGGATTTTAACAAATTTCTTTGCACTAAATCACTAATGTTACTAATCATACACAAAATGAAATTAAAATAATTTAACTGTAAATAAGAATTAAAAAATTTCAAATTATGTCCACAGAGTACCCAGGTGGTTTTCTATAATTGAGATGATATAATTAATTAACTATACTATGCATAGTGGTGTTTTATTATGATTTTATTTGGACATTTTTACAAATTTCACATCTAACATCCTTCATGCAAATACCCACGTTATTAGTTTCATGCTGTGCAGTTTCATCAATTGCCAACAAATTTAACTGTGACCATTTTGTGTTCTGACAATTTGTCCCCTCCCTCCCACAAAAAATATATGCGGGTGCCCATGATAAACAGTGACTTAACCCTATAACAACAAGTGCATACTAAAAGTGACTTGGAAACTAATGCAGAATGTCGATAAACGATTGAATATAAAAATCAACATTTGCAAGAAAAACTCATGAAGGTACTTGTCTCTTTTTTAACCCTTTACCCGTTTGCCTCGAGAATATCCGCTGAAAACATGGGGTTAACAGGGAAAATGGACGGGTAAAGGGTTAACACTGTCTGTCATTAACACTTCACAAGCTGCAAATGTTACACTCCATTCTTTTAACACATGCTTCTCATTACAGCGCCAAAGATGTTAAAACTGGACCATGTGGAACCTTGCTCCTTCAAAATGTCTAGGAATTATATAAATCTAATTTTTCATTATTTCTCTGCATGGAAAATCAACAAGTGCAAAAACGAGAAACATTGCGCAGTGTAATCGTAAAAGAATTATTCCGGATTTAATGAACTTCCGATAAACTGTCATGTCTTTACGAGAAACACAAATGTACAAACGTTGACACTCGTTTTGCTAGTCAGCTCATTTAAAACTGCATTTTGTGCTGCAACATTGACCAAACATTCAGCTTTATATAGTTTCAACACAAATTTCAGGATTTCATTCGTCGGTTTCAGTGCGTGAACTAAACCCCAAACCTCGTTCAGCTTTATGAACACAATATTCTTAGCATGATAGCATCATCATCATCAGCTCAGAATCATGGACAGAGTTAGTTTCAACAATGATATACAAATTATGCCCAAATACATATTTAAACAAAACTGCAATTAAATGCACTACTCGTATAGAGAAATGAGCATTTGGTTGTGTGAAACACACCCACAGTTGCCTAAATCAATTTAGTTTCAATACAATGAAAGGCCACACTTCTATCCTACTATACCGTCAAGGAATGTAGCCAGGAAAGCTGCTGACAACCATCTGTATTTTATATCTTTTGACCAACTTGATGCTGTATATTCACAAAAATTTCTACAAGTCTACTAAACCCTCATCCTCTTTTCTTCTAACATTTTATCTTGGAAAGTTCAGCTTTGTTATCAACAACTCAAATATCTGAATGCTGAATTTCAAAACAACTCTCACGTCCAAATAAAACTCAAACTGCAGAGTCAACAAAACAATAGGAATACATGAATGAATGGTGAATAGTTGTGAAATAGTGTATCAAAGGCCGTCACATATTGCTGTAACAATGTTAGTCAACAGATTAAATACAAATACATTACTTGATGTCTTGCATATATCTTACGAAGTCACGGCAAGTATTATGTTCATAAGAGGTACTTTGTCGAGATCATCTCAACTGAGAGAGACTTATTATCAAAACAACAGAATCGTAAAACTACCTTCTTTAGCCAAAGCTGATTTGAGAGCGCTCCTGAGCAGTAACTTTAGAGGTGTGCTTTATAAATCCTTGTAATGAATGAGTGAATGTATGTCTGTTGGCAAGGACTTTCTATTACAGGACTGGTTACTTGCGAACATTTGGTGGTCACGATTTCACTCTCAACGATAGATGTCACCCCCACTTAAATAATTCCATTTCTAATGCCAAGGATTATGTTCTGAATATCCAAAGGTTTTTTTTATTTTGCAAACATAATTATTCGTCAATCTGCCTTCATAGATGTAATTAATTGAATACTTTATTTTGTAAACAAGATGTGAATTTTTCCGGAACTTCGATTATCGTCAAAAAATTTGTACAAAGAGGATAAAGAAGAAGATTCCGGTCCTGTGTATAAATGGTTTTTGGTCTCATTGGAGAAAAACCAACACACTTTATCACGCATGCAATGGCATGCACGTTAAGTAACAGAAAAACCAATTCCGAATAACCTTTCATCAACTAAGGCAGCCGTTATGAGAAAAAGACGTGAAACAATTATGCAGAGTCAAGGAACAGCAGTACCAAACGCTGGCATGATCATTTGTAGCATCAACAAAGAATAAGCGAACAAAAAGAATTAAATTTTCAACTCCCTTAGTGAAATTGGAATTTTGATTATAATCTACTTGAAATTGGACGCAAAATTAGCATCTACATTACTACCTACGCGTCTTATCCGTGAAAGAATTTAATTTTTAAAAAGGCACAAAATATTGCCAACACTATGAAAACCATATGCGTTAAGTTATATGCAAAGCACTGTAGTCAAATGGCCAAAAACGATAAAGCACTTAACCTGAACACCGTTGTCAAAGATCGAATTAAACTTAATGTAGGCACATAAATGGACAACTGATCTTAACCCTTTGAACCCGGCTGGCCAGTTTTCCGGCCCGTTATCCATAGCGTTACAGGAGCTCCGGGTTCAAAGGGTTAAGTGTAATAGTTAACAGTGGGTGGTCAAACGACTTCATGCCCTGTGTAGTATGTATAGACGAAGAGTTATCAAAACTTAACTGTAGTTCAATTGGCCAAATACCTTCAAACTGTTTTCAGAAATGTTTTAAAATCTCTGGGACTTTCGTAGATTAATCGAGACATTTTTATATTCATTACATGAAATTTTATACAGGAGAAATTGAAAAGGGATAGTCAGGCATAACTATCAAAAAGACACCTGTAATCCTGTATTCATATTTAAGGCACTGAGGTAATTACAAAACTATGCACCACAAAGAATTCTTTAAAAAGCAGTAATTAAGAATAACTTCAATATTTAATAAAAATGTAAAATTTATGTATGTTCCTGCCAATCAATGTTTTAACTGACAAAGCATAAACAGCAATCAAAAATTTTTCTTTGTACATGCAACTTGTGACAATAAAACAAATTCTTACATTCTAATAGCATGAGCGCATCTACGGTTATCATAGACGTCACTGGAAAACTTAAATTCAGTTAATTAGTTTTTTTAATGACACTGCGTGATAGCATTAGTACTGCCCTACTTCTTTCTTACAGGTTTGGGACTGGCAATGTCAACTTTAAACAAATTCGGTTCTTATTCAAAAGACCATCAAGAGAATTGAAATTGCAGAACAAATGCCAAAAACCTACTCAAATTGGTCAGCTCAAGTGTTACCAAATACAACAAGACGACCATCTGCAAAAAACTTTTAAGAAAACTGTCAAGCATGTAAGATGTCATAAAAATCTGTATGTGGATCGAAAACGTAACATCCAAAAGTCAGTATCCACATCGCCAGAATCAAGAGGTTTGTACAACATGAGGACTTGCAACAATGCAACAAAACTGAAGGCCAGAAAGGAGAGTCGTAGACTCAGACAAAGAGTTCTGCATAAGCAATTGAAACAAAAAATGGTTCATTAAGGCACCAAACAACTGCCCACAGTGCCACACTCACAACAGCAGTGGTGTATGGCAGCTAGCTGCATAAATGAAAATCACCAAGAGGAACTAGCCAGCAAAGATCACATCAAACTTAGATTTCCCTAAAATAAACCAAACAAAGCATCCAAACATCTGCCTTTACTTACCAAGTTACCAGGAAACAAACTAAATTCACCTACACATGCAATGAATGACTGACTCATCGCATTACATTCTGTTGCAGAATTTTAAACCTAACCCGAAGACTGATTTACAATTAGTCACAAAGAAATCGTTTCTTACATGAAAACTTATATGTGGCCATATAATTATTTAGTACCTATTTAGAAAACCTGACAAATTTACTCCCTCCCTGTACGCACATGCACTTTTTAAGCCAGCCCCTATCTGGTATACATTTCATGAACCTCGAAAATAAAAAAGAACAGTCCATATTTAATCCATGCAGAAAATGTGTTTAACAATTAATAGCAGTCAGAGGTAAATGTGGAATACAAGTAACATCTTAGTGGCTCAATTGAAGGCCAATAATAGACAAATTATCAAGTTTTCACGCCACCCTCCCTATGGATGTACACTCCCTCCAATGTACACATACATTATTGAACCCCAGGTACATACAGTCTAGTCTAGTTAATACCCTCTCCTCCATCTGCGAGTACATACAAAATGCATGTTGCACCGACATTTCAAACAAAACAGCTAAAAATGGAAGAGCCCTGGAAAAAACCTAGCACGTTTTTTCGCAATACCTTTTGTTATGCTCTTGCTACGATAAATTGCAAAATTCAAGGAATAACAAGCACGAAACTGGAGAACAATGACTGAACTGAACTGTCCAGAATGTTCAATAAGTTTTTTCTCTCTAATCAGCGGCCACAGCTTGATAAAAAAATTGTCCGAACACTGTACAGGTAGCCACACGCGCATGACCACAAACCTATGATACAATACGACAATCGCGTATATGATCATGACACTACAGTCACCAAAGGAATAAGATCATACACCGTGTATCTAACAAACAATTAACGCAGATTCGATGATGCATATATGTCGAAGCCGACTCGGAAGGCTAAACTTACGATACGTCAGCCAGCATGAGATCGCGATGGAATAAAGTCCTGACATATATACGACAACTTATGCATATACGTATGTCACCTATGCATATCTGTATGTCACTTATGCATTTGTATGTCACTTATGCATCTGTATGTCACTTATGCATCTTATGCATCCACATGCGGTCCAGGATGAGGTTATACTAGCGCTGGCAACTCAACATATGATCGTGGTCATGTTATAAAAAACAACAATCTCTTTCAAACGCAGTCCCGCTAAATACAACAGACCCATATAACGATCAAAAACTTCCTGGCACTGTGGTCGTCGACTCCTGCGACATCAGTCATGTCCTGCTAAAGTCTCAAGTAAACCTGAACAACGCTGGAAGGCAAATGGAAGACGGAGACGCGACGACGACGACGCTAGACGAGAGGAATATCGAACAAGTCACAGACGCCCTCCGTGTCATCGAGATTGAAGTAATAGTCCTTGTCGTTCAAAGGTGGACTCAACCGAAGCAGAGGAGAAAACACTGAAAGAACAAACAAATTACATTTAAATAAAATAAAAAAATACATTTGTTTGTTTGTATGTGCACTTGTTATAGCGCCCCTTCAAGCTCTCTTTACTCAGAGGTGCTCCCGAATGCAGAGCGGACACTGCATCGGAGTTTCACGCCAAAGCGCTGAGCAATTGCGAGTGAAGGACTTGCCAAAGGTCCTTACGTGGCGATGTGGATTCGAACCTCGAACCTTCCGGCTTCAAGGCAATGACGCCACCACTACACCACAGCGCCCCATACAAAGCATAGCATTAAGTTATCTGCCAAAAAATCACAAAGAAACCACAATGCGTGTAAAACAAACCAATACCGAAATCACCAAAAATATTATATATTTGTTTAATGAAAAACCAGTGACACACCGCACATGGGTACGCAAAGAAATGGTAATGATATTGACATATTTACTATGGGGTCATTCAGTTAAGTATAAAGATGAGGGGCTGATTTTTCTTCATGTTGGTAAAAAATAAGCCCAGACACAGTACACTGAGAACTACAGTGTACCTCTCTACCACAACTTCCTCCAGATCGAAACTTTTTTAAATATTACAAAGGCATAAAATATATCATACATATCATCTTATTTCATTTAGACAAACAACCATGACATGTCTTAACAAACTGAAGCAAATTACTTAATATTTCACTTAATTGTAACAAAAACTTTAAGACCTATCTTCCCACATCATCATCATCATCATCATCATCATCATCATCATCATCATCATCATCATCATCATCATCATCATCATCATCATCATCATCATCATCATCCGCCGCCGCCGCCGCCGTCGTCGTCGTCGTCGTCGTCGTCATCGTCATCATCATCATCATCATCATCATCATCATCATCATCATCATCATCATCATCATCATCATCATCATCATCATCATTATCCTTGGGTTAACAACCCGTAGGTGTCCAATGCACACTTTATCTTTTTCGTCCAAAGTCCGCGGTCCTGCGCAGATCTGCTTAAGCTGTAAATGTCTTGATTACACCACTCTTTGATGTCATCTATCCACTCTCTGTTTGGTCGTCCTCTTCTTCCATTGCCATCCATAATTCCCAGCATCACACTTCCCACAGGACATACAAATTCAAACGACTTTACAAGAGACTTATCTTATAAATGCATGACACAATTATAAGAACGAACACTTTTGATACATACTCTCTGTGGACATCAGGTCGTCAAAGACATTATCACAATCTGCAAAACAAAATGGACACAGATTTAATCAGACAGGCAAAATATGTGAGGCAGAAACATCAAGAAATGGCACTACACAAAAAAAGGGCTTTAGGACCATTGCTCATAGGCTGATTGCTCATAGGCTGATTGCTCATAGGCTTATTGCTCATATGGCTCATAGGGTCTATTGCTCATAGGCTCATCGGTCATATGCCTAAAATCAATGAACTTTGGCCTATGTTTAAAACAAATAAACCATTGGCGATATGGGTGACCGTCTTCACGCCTTAGTTTGTGCTTATCAATTAGGAACAATTAGCGTCGTTTAAGTAGTCAACTATATAGAAGTGGACATATAAGACAATGAATAAACCTGTTGTTTGACATGTGAAGTAGTGAACAATCTTTTTGTTAAAAAGTGTAACTTTTTTTATAATTGAACAATTTCACCTCTAGTGGTTAGTTATCAAGCTTTTACCTGAAC
Source organism: Lumbricus rubellus (assembly GCA_945859605.1). Classification (NCBI taxonomy): domain Eukaryota; kingdom Metazoa; phylum Annelida; class Clitellata; order Crassiclitellata; family Lumbricidae; genus Lumbricus; species Lumbricus rubellus. The sequence continues at coordinate 17,602,273 of OX243826.1, read as the reverse complement.
AGTTGAACTTTTTTTTATCAAATGTGAACAATTACATTACCTAGTATATGTTTATATTTTCAATCAGTGTTTTCTTTTCTGTACCTTCATTCGACTAATTTAACTTGTAGCCTATTTTATTATGACCAATACACCCTATGACCAATGACTCATATGAGCAAAAATACCTATGAGCAAAATACCCTATGAGCAATGAGCCATATGAGCAAAAAGACCTATGATCTATAGACCCTATGAGCAATGAGCCATATGAGCAATAAGCCTATGAGCAATCAGCCTATGAGCAATCAGCCTATGAGCAATGGTCCATACACCCAAAAAAAGATGCACTGATGAATGATGATGTATTGAAATTCTGCAGATAAAAATGCCACAATGAAAGACAATTCCTTTTTTTAAATCACAAAAACTACAGACTCAAAATACATCTTAAATGACAATAAAATCAGCCAGTAAAAGGAAAATAACTAAATATCTAGGCAAGGTAGTTCTGAAACTAAATATGCAACTTTAATTAGAATCAGACAACCTTTATAAACAATTTTGAACAGACTTTTGGCTACTATCTACTTAGAATTAACCACCCAGATAAGGCCTAAAAAAATGTTGTGTTTCCGGTAACAGAGCTAAAAAAATTGGGTAGGTAGGTCGGAAAATATTTTTATTTTGTAAAATATTTTTATGCAGTGACTATCCGAAAAAGTATACCCCACTAGTCTTTTTTGCACGCTGAAACAAAGTACGTGTTCTAAGCAAGTGTAAACTGCCTATTTCCCGACTGTCTGCACCTAAAACTGCTCTAGAAACAGTCCTATTAATTTCATTTTGTTGACGTCTCTTACGTTATGTCAATACAAATGTTAAAAAAATATTTTTTGAAAAAAAATTTAAATTTTTTTTTGAAATTTTTTTAATAAATTTTTTTTACAAAAATATTTGGGTCGCGGCCGTAAAAATGGGTCGGTCGGGTTACCGGAAACACAACAATTTTTTTTTACGCCTAATTAATAAAGTAAGTAATTAGTTTCTCGTTACCCATCACTGCTGGAAGGTGGTCATGAAAGTTGATGTCTGTGGTAAAGTCAGTCATCGCATACGTTGGGTCCAGTTTATCTGAAATCAGATTTAAACAATATGTTAATAAATAGACAAAAGAGTCAGATTCTTTGCTAAACAATAAAAATCACTAATTGGCTGAGTAATGCTTTCATGGTCACACAAAAGGAGCCTCATCAACTAACAATTTTAACAGATTAACGTTGACGTCGGCCCAGTAAGTGTTGACCCTCTCTCCATCAACATTTCTGTGATGAAGGGCAACATTACCATTTTCTAAGACTTTGGACGTTAAATACAAAATTTCATCAAAAAATTTAAAATGCAATGCAAACCTTGGAACAAAATATTATACATAGGTCTATAACACATAATCCACATTTTCGCTGGTTTGTTCGTACTAATTAATGTACTAATTAATGAATGCTTGATATTGATTTTTATATGCACATATGAGATCTATATAACAGGTTTACCTAACGTCTGGTTTGTTGGGACTTCTTCGGTCTTAAACGGTGACGATTTGGGTAGCACGACGACGGGAGATGAAACGATGGTTGGCACCTGAATGTGTTTCGACTGAGACTTTGTAACGCCTGATTTTGTACTTGAAGAACTCTAACAGATCCACAACAACAAACAGATTTATACCAGTTGACTTAAGTCCGCTAACTTCACACCTATGGTAATATTCAACAAGAGCGTGCTAAAAACAAAAGCAACTTATCCACTGTACACAGTGTACACGGTTTTTCACTTCATCCTGTAACCATGTTGAAGCTTGTCAATATGATTTACACCGAAATATGAATAAAAAAATACTGTGCCAACCTAATAATAGGGCCTACCACAGTCAACACATGTAATACATAATATATATATATATATATATAATTATATATATATATGTAAGTGCACTTATTCATTCATTCATTCATTTGGACATTTATATAGCGCTCCTTCAAGTAAAAAAATACTCAGAGGCGCTCCCGACTCCAGCGCGCCCCAAAAGAACAGTTTTAAGTTTAGTAAGGAACGATCCTGGTAGAGTCCCAGGGTGTAGGCGCAGCTCAAGAGGAAGGCTATTGCAGACCACCGGACCAACCAAAAGATTCCGACAGCAGCAGTCCCATGCCGAAGCGCTGAGCATTTGCTGAGCAATTGCGAGTGAAGGACTTGCCAAAGGTTCCTACAAAGTGGCTTGAGTTGGATTTGAACCCGCAACCCTCTGGCTGCAATGCAACCAACATGCCCACTACACCACCGCGTGCCACAATATGTAATATGTTGCCTACAAATCTAACAGCGCTTCTGAAAGGCTCTTGCAGCCTTGCTGCAAGAAGCGTTTAATAAATGGTCAGATACAATACAATACAATACAATAACAACATTGAAAAAGTAGAAATACAAAACAGGGCCATCTTAGACTGCACTGAAGGAGGAACTTGAAGAGCGTATTAAAAACTGTTGTGCAATGGAAGATTAACCCTATAAACCCGAAGCTCCCGTAACGCTATGGATAACGGGCCAGAAAACAGGCCAACCGGGTTCAAAGGGTTAAAAGCCTACCTTGGCTGACTTGCGAGATGTGCTCGGCTTTACGTTCTGGTCGTGCGTCGGCGGCGGAGGTTCGTCGAGATCCATCTCTTCCTTCGTCGGAGGAACTTGTACGACGACGGGACTGCTGCTGTCGGAATCTTTGTTGACGAGAAGCACGTGGATTGGACCTGTATGGCTCTTCAGGTGGATCTGATACTTCTTCTTCGTGTGATTCTGTATAAAACGAAACACGCATCAAACTTATTTAACCCTTTCGTTACGGGACCAGACCCGCATATTGGCTTAATAACCCGTCGCCGCGACGGGTTCCGTAGCGAAGGGTTAAGAGTGCAGCAAAAAATATTGTAGTGTTTTAGTGCAGCCACATGTAAAAACAATGATACTGAGCAGGCCCGGCCCTAGGGTTTGCGGGGCCCAAGGCAGCATCGGGTCCTCAATCATAAAATTAAGCAGTTGGTTTTCTGTCAATACGGCACTGGTGGGGTAGAGTCACCTAAGATGGAACACAACGTTGTTTCCCAAATTTCCTTTGAGCTAATAGCACTATTTCATAACAAGCCACACTGATGTGGCCTATACAATATATTAGACTTTCAAATGATGCATGAATAGCAATTTTCCAAAAAGCGATATTATTGTCATTAAAAACAATTACTAATATGCCCCAACTTAAGCAACTATATCCATAAGATAGGACAATAATTTACGTAATGTCAGATTGGGAAAAGTTAATAATGTGATAGGCCTATAGGATCAGCGAACATGAAAAATTTCAATTATCAAGCAAATCAAGACAGCAGCACATTTAACAGTTGCTAGAGAGAGTTTATATACATGATATGTTATTCGCAACTCTTTAGACTTAGAGTGGCTTCCTCTTACAGTATAAAGCGGTAGCAATTAACAAGTGTGTCCCATTTTATGCAGCGTTCCATCTTAGGTGGGTTTTTTAAATGATGTAGGTCTATCTAAGTAAAGCAAAATCATAAGGGCAAGAGAGGACCCGCCACGAAAATTGAGAATTTTTAACAACTGAGGCCTACGTTTTGGTTTTTGACAAATTTCTTTGCGCCAGAGCACTAATGATGCTAATTATTTATGATGTAAATTTATATTATTTTAGAGTCCTCTCTGAAAATATCCATGTCTTAAATTTCCTGCTTTGCATTTTCTAGGCTCTCGCTATTTGCGAATTTGAAGCAAAATGAGTTAATCAATGTTTTCCTGAGAACTTTCTTCATGCATGCAGGCCTATAGGCTAAAAAGGAGGCTATAGCGGTGAAGAAGTTTCTTTCTGTCAAAACCACCCTATGGCCTATCACATTCAGGTGACAAAATGACTGTACGCGTAGGCTTAGTTGTTATGCGACGAAACCATTAATTGTCAATCTCGACAAAGAAAAAATTTATAGCCAGCAGCGCGGGGCCCTCTGGAAGCGCGGGGCCCAAGGCGGCTGCCTCGCTCGCCTTGCCCTAAGGCCGGGCCTGATACTGAGAGTCAACAATTAGCACTCTACACACACATGCAGCATGTGAAGTAAACAATTCTTGGGAACAATACACCACTTTGTATGAAGCAGATTGGCGAATAAACTGGGAACATGAAAGAGACAAAACTGTAAAAAAAGCAATTTTACTAGTGAATGAGTAAAAAGTTGCTCACCTAGTCAACACAATCAAGCAGCACTGCGCCTTCTCCATAGCTAGGACTGCGACCTGGAATGGGCTCCCTACTACTCTTTGTCAAATGCCTATTCATATCTCAGTCTCATTTCTCACAGATCTTAAGACTGTCCTATTGGATCACAGTTGGACTGGGAGCGCTCCTGAGTAGCTATCTGGCAATATATATCAAACTGCTGTAATAAATTAAGTGGACGATTACTCAACGAAGACAATCAAGGAGATGGGAGCTTACTCCTTCCGGTAAAGGAACTTCCAGTTGTGTTCCAGTTGGCGCCTGAATGGTTAGCATCGTATCACCGCGGAACGAACGGCAAATATCTTCGTGCGTTACGTATGCATAACTGAAATTCAGATGGACAGAATTGAGATCTGCCAGATTTGTGTAAAACAGCAATTTAACTAATTTGAAGAAACCATGTATCATTCAATTAGAATTTACATAGAAACAGAAAATCAAACGTGGATGTTAACTGCATTTGCTATATATGCACAGCAAGATCTTCTCCTGTTGTTGCTTTTTCGGACTATCATAAAGTGCAATCTTTAAGATAAAAGAAAATACTGCACACATCAGAAGAACCATATAAAACACACTGGGGTATATAACAACAACTGACTTACTTTCTCCCACCCTGCAAATGGCTGACTCAGTTGACCAATTAAAATCAAGACTCAAGAATTATTTATTTTGTAAGGCGGTCAGTTGTGTGAAAGATACGATAAAAAAAACCACTGCGCAGTGCGCACAGTATCCTGTAATGGCATCCATGGCTGTGTTACGGCGCCACAGAAACTGTCATCATAGGCGTACAAGGCGGGGGTGCAGTGGGGTCAAATGCCCCCCCCCAAATTCGGGCAAATCTGGTAGTTTTTTGGGGGCAACAAAAACGAAATCACTAAAAAAAAGGGTCGTCAACTTTCGGGCAAGTCAGGTTTTTCGGGCAAACACAGACCCGAACAACTAAAAAAAAGGTCGTCAACTTTTCACGAATGCATTTTTCGGGCAAAAGTTCAATCTTTGCCCCCCCCCCACTGCTGAAATCTCCTGTACGCCTATGACTGTCATTGTTATTATTATTAAACAAGATGCACAAAAAAACACATATATACCTATGAGTGCTGACGTCATCAGTGACATTTTTAATACTCTGTTGCACCCAGTTTTTGTGCTGATCAAGTTCCTTGTCGATTCGATTGAGGTTTTCGATCTCCTGTTTTAATGAAGCCACCCTCTCGGGAGTGTCTAAACCTCCACAGGCAAGATTTGCACCTCTGAAAAATAAAATACCATATTACATATATAAGCAGTGCTCACAATATTCAAATATCTGCATTTTACAATTTAAGTGACTGATAGTGCCAATCATGCTTACCTGTGAATGAAGAATTCTAAGCATTTCCACTACTAGACATTATAGACAATTCTGCATGATCAGTTGATAACAGAAATCAGACACTTTGTGTCATCAGGGAATGCCTTGTTTTGTCTGTCTTTCTAAGCGAACTCAGCCAAGCTTCAAGTACCTTCTTTCCTGCTGTGTGAAGGCTAACATTTAAAACTATCAGATTCTTTCCAATAACTGTAGTGCATGTGGTTATAGGCCTGCCATATATGGTCTTCTCCAGCCCATTAGGGCTTGTTCATCGTAGTCTTCAGGTTTCCTTGTTAGTTTTCATTTTCCGGAGTCCTAGTGGCAGACCTGAAATTTTTATTCTGATTATAATCCTTGAATATACCTGTAGAAATATGATATATTCTTGATTCACTTTGTATTTCTCAATAATGACTTGTCAAGAAAAACATTGACGAATTAAAGCATTCACCATAAAAGTCAATAAGAAGACAAAGACTTTTAAAAATAAGCATTCAAATTAATTATAAGTCCAGGAATCCACATGAAATTTCACGAACTGAATTAAATGCAATGCTCAAAACACTACCAAATGTATTTGCAAGCCAAAAAAGTACACACAGGCAAACGATTTTAGAAATTGAACTAATTTGACTATGCGAAAATATATATACACTCAATTTTGTAATGTAACAGATATTCCAAGAACAGGCAGAGTAAAATTTATTCAACGGAATCTAATCATTGTTTCAATAATTAACATATAAAGTTACATTTTCTGTTATGTTTAAAGACAAATTATGCATTTCTTACTTCCATTGAATGCTGTTTTTTGATTTCTTTTCGATTAATCCAATTCCTTCAAGCACATTAGTGATGTCATATATTCTCCGCTTTTGTCGTACAGCCAGCTGATCAGCCGCCTAAAAGCATGTTTATTATGTACAAAAATTTGTGGTGTAGTGGGTATCTCCATTGCCTTGCAGCCAGATGGTTGTAGGTTCAAATCCACCTCAAGCCGCCATGTAGGGACCCTGAGCAAGTCCTTCACTCGCAATTGCTCATGCACTTTGCGTAAAACTCCGATTCAGTGTCTGCGCTGTAGTCGGGAGCACTTCTGAGTAGTTACCTTGAATGGGCGCTATACAGCAAGTGCACATTCATACATACATACACACATTACGTCATGAATTTAATTTAATTCTGAATAATTTTTCGGAAGTTTCGCCGCCTTCTATAACAGTTTTGTTATAGAAGTGGTTATTGAAATCGGGCTTAAAATTGTGTGAATTTTCAGCATTTTGGGAATTCTGGATTTTTAGACAGTAAACGGTGTGTTATCAACAACACCTAATAGGTCCATAATGCCATGTATTCAATTTAACTCTGAATATTTTAGTTTTTGTGGGTACGGTCGCTTTCTTTTATAAAACTGTTTTCTGCAAATTGGGCTATTGTGCATTTTCATCTTTTCCGGGGATTCGGGTTGACTTCTTATCAACGAGGTTGCTTCAAGCATATGTCTAAACTCAGTCCCCAACAAGGGCCAACATGGATATCAACGAGTGCAGCACAATTTTAACAAAACGAAGTGCTTGAAGGAACAGGGTCAATGCAACCAAATCCTCCAACGTGCAAGAAAATATCACTAAGATAAGCGTGTCTCAGATGATGGTATTAAAATAACTGAGAATAGATCAGAATAAACGTCCCTTTTAATACAGATTTGATGCTTGTCTTGGTTTCTTGCACTAATCCAAAACTTAAACATTACCGGTGTACATCGTACACCGATGCATTCTGGGAAACTCAGATTGCCAAGCGCTGATCTGTACAAAATCCGGATCATCATCATTTGAAATTAACGCACCGGAATTAGTTAAACTAACCATTTTAAGATCGAGTACTCCATCCTCTGCGCACTGCAAAAGGCTGACAAACTTGGTGGTCAAGAGACCTAAACTTTTTTCGTGTCTACTTGGGGTGCACGACTCCACAGCAGCAGCGGCGGCCATGGCTGTCGTCGCTGACGCTTTGGATGACGGGATAGCACCGGAAGTAAACCATTTAAAACTGCAGTGTTGATATCAAGTGCGCAAGCGCCGTGATCTGACCCAAATCGTTTCGGATAGTCTAATTCATTGCCTTCTATGTCAACGCTGTCTTCCAATCAATCAATCAATCAATCAATCAATCAATCAATCAATCAAAGGTCGTAGACAGGAAGCCCAGGGTTTTATTTCCGGGGTGTTTTTCGTCCGTGAATTTTGAGGTGAGTACAGTGGCCGAAAAAAATCGACGTTTTGGGGGGGAGGGGAAGCGAAATTTTTTAACGAACTTTTTTAGTCGTCGAAGATTCTGACGAATTTTTTTAGTCAGCGAAATTTCTGGTGAGCATTCACTCGAGCATTTGATACGTCATTACAAAGATTAATAGGCTTAAGAGCGACCTTTCAACGCTACTGGTCAACTACGGTAGGACTGCAGCAGATTTCCCGAGTTCCGATTGTAGCACCGTGCTGACGGCTGAAAAAATAATATTTTAAGTCGACCATTGAGATGGTAACGGGAAGCATATAGGCATTCCATACCCGATTTCGTATCATTGCAAGCCATAACGCTTTTTCATTGGCCGGTTCCAGATTATGAATAATCATAACCAATGACGTGTTTAGTGCCTTCTCGTGCGCTGTTGTTGCTGCTGTTGTTGGCATACGGGGAAAAATGGCCGATTGCGGTGCGCTTAAAGTTATAAGTCATAACGATAGTGAAGTAATCGATAGTGTGAAGGTAGACATCTAATCAGAGCAAAAATAAAATGCAAAGGTTACGCGTTGTTACGTGCGTGCCAGCGAATATATCATCCACCAACTCATCGCTTCAATAATACGCTGTGGTCAACAGCTATTATTATACTATGTGATGCATCAGGCGACTGCTTCGTTGAATCAACCACCTCCTGCGATACCAAAAATCAAAACTGCGCTACAGAAGTCATTACATCAGATTTTACTAGACCTCAGTTGCCTAAATTCGCACCAGTTGAAATTAGTGTTCCACACATTCCCAATTGGTACTTTAAAAGCACTAGGTTTATTCAGTTTTCGTGAACTGTCTCATTTTCCATGCCTACTGTTCGACAACCAGTAATATTTCGAGCTTAAGTACAGTAGTTCCTGTCAATCTCAGTTCTAGTGAAAATCATCCTAAATTTTAAACTTATGTGTAGTCCATGCGCAATTGCATATAGGCCTAAATACGTTTTATTAAGATGTGTGACGGTTATCTTCATTCAAATTATTCAAATTTGATTATTTTGAATCACGATTCAGAACCCTTTGCATCCACGTTCACAGACCTTCTAATTCCACGTTCTGACTTCCTGACAGGAATAGATTTGTAGAAACACTTCTGTACAGTTAAAAACTAGCAAAAAGGTCACTGTCTTCCGATTGGAGCAATTTACCAAGGAGGATGGCAAAGGAAAGAAGAGGTTGTGGCGTTATGCAGTTCTAAAAATTCCTTAAAACAGCCCTGTAAGAGTGAACGTTACTGGTGAATTATGATAAGCGTAAGTATAGGCCTACAAAAAAAAGCAGCAATATGAATGCAAGTAGCCTTATGGCTTTACATTGTATAAAGGCATTTGCTAAACATATCAGTGTTACTCTGTTAACATTGCTTATCAATAAATATTATTATCTTTATTCAACAATACGGTTGACAGGCCGCAACCCATAGTCTAATGACAACTTGTCACGATTCAGACACAGCGAAGTCTCAACATTTACAGCTTGACCTACCTGCCAATTGCTTACACTTTAAATAAAATTATTAAACTAAAATCGGGTGTTTAACTTTTTGGGTGACTCAGTATAATAATAATTTTCGTCTATTCAACAATCCTGTTGAAAGACCGCAATCGGTTACAGTGTACAATTATGCAGTTGAAACAGTTTGCAGGAACTCAGATTACAGAATACATAAATCGTAACTATACTAGCTGAACAGACAGCCTGCAATAGGCAGCTTAATTACAAAGCATATCCGCCAAATAATAAGTCACGCAACGCAGCTTTATCCCATTATATGCAAAACTGTTTAGTGTAGCTATCTATTTATTTAAAGCACTTTATAAATCTTAACTGCCATATCGCCTACTAGGCCTAATGGATGCAAAGGCTGCGAGTTATTAAACATAATAGCCTAAGATTATTGATATTGCCAACGCAAGCCGCAGTCTGTAAACAAAACGTGCTTAATGATGTCACTGGTTATGAATATTCATAATATGGAAACGGCCAATGAAAAGGCGCTTAAGACTGACAATGCTACGAAATCGGGTACGGAATGCCTATACGGCAAGCGATCCAGCGTTCGTGCTGGTTTTCTGTTCTTCCATCCAGAGTTTTACCAATAGGCCTATCGTCACTCTAAAGTCTAACTGCTCCATCTGGCGCATAGCCTACTTAATTCGTATTAGAGGCCTATAAAATAATGACTGTGTATTTGTGTATACTTGTATAGGTTATAAATTTATAATTTATATTAAATTTTATAGTAACTGTTGGGAGTCGGCAATAATAATTATTCTAAGGCTAATTGACGTCATTTTATGTAGTATCTGAATTTTCGAAATACTTAGGTAATGTTCTTTTGCTGCACGCCGGTCGACAATTTCCGCTGCGAAAGAATTAATAAAAATGACTTCGACTTACGATAGAGCAATTACGGTTTTCTCTCCCGATGGTCACTTGTTTCAGGTGGAATATGCTCAGGAGGCCGTCAAGAAGGGATCCACAGCTGTACGTGCTTTCAGTGACGAAGTTGTTTTCCAAATGTTTGCTATAGTTGAATTTGATTAAATCTTGACGGTGACTCGGCATTCTATGGTCCTGCTACTGACCAAACTAAAAAAATTAATGTGCAAAATTCATCCAAGTCTCGAGAAGCAATTTGTATAACAGGCGTTCGAAATCTCAGAATTTTTATGAACTTGGCCACTCTTTGTCTCCCGAAAAACATTTGCAAAATATTATGACTAACTGTGATGTTCAAAAATAAATACTTACTTCACTTTCTATAGCGCCCTTCAAAGGTAGGGTACTCAGATGCGATCCAGACCCAACCACGGCTAAATAAGGCAGTTTTGAGATTTTTAATGAACAGAGTAGAATGGCCCCTGGGCAACAAGCGCAGTGTAACAGGAAGGCCATTCCATGTTGGAATGCCATTATGGGTGCACCTTGGTGGACAATTGCAGGGGTTCATAGCTAATCCCCGAAACTACAATCTCTGAAGCTGAATTTTACTTGATCATCTAAATGTGTTTTCTGGCTGAGTTGCTCCGAGTGTCACCAATTTTTACTGATGATACTCTGAAACTATTCAATCGCAGGTCTATTTCTGACTGAGAAACGATCATAAGAAATTTCAATTGTTTTAAATTCTATTAAACCCCATGACATAACAGTTGTTTAACTTTACCATAAGTTACGTGAAGAATGAGCTGCTCCACACTATTTACAAATTTAGAACCCAACGTGTAATACTGGAAGTCCCTTGAATGCGGTACATGCATAAATCCAATAGAGCTGTGTGACCACAACATCAGACTTTGACAGAATAGAGTGCTGCAACCTCCATAGCAGAAGTCCTTTTTAGTAGGTAACGAGCAAAATGTTTTGCATTGAGATGCATTTGCACTTGTATAGCAAAGCAAGAGTGTTAGGTTTAAGAGAAATTTTTATTTGTTCAGAAAGTAGCATTTCAGTTTCATAATTTCTTTATTTAACTTGTATGTAGTCTGTTCTATAATGGGGTTAGTGCTCTTGCTTATGGGATTAGTGATAGGTATAAACTACTCAACAGAGCTTTTGTGATAAAATTAATAACTCAGGCTAACATCTATAAATTTGTATTTTAGGTTGGTGTAAGAGGCGATAAAATAGTTGTGCTGGGTGTTGAAAAGAAGGCTGTCGCTAAACTTCAAGAAGACAGGACTGTTAGAAAAATTGCATTGCTCGATGATCATGTGGCTCTCGCCTTTGCAGGTCAGTTTAAATTTCTAATTTTCTGCTGCACCGAAAGCTCATCATAGCACCCTCAGTCTTAAATCTGAACTAACTTTGTGGTCCAAATCTTTGACTGTGTTATGTCAGATTTCTTAATGTAAAAGAGCATGCTACGAAGAGTTTAAGGTTTATATTTGGTGTTCTAAATATATGGCCCTAGATTTGTTTGAGTGTGTGTGTTTACAAGTGTGTTTGGACATACCTATGACTAAGTTTTCTAAAAATGCTTAGATGGACTGGGTTTTGACATATCTAGAGACCACTTAGATAAATGCATCCTCACTCCTCAGGTCAGATTTAATTGGAAACTTCTGTAGTCTGTAGTCTGTAGTTTTATCTTTGCAGTGACTGTTCATGCTATATGAGTTACAATTGTTTTTGCAGACGACTGAACATCTGATTAAAGCATTGACGGCTGGCACATTGATCTCATATTAGTCATTTAAAACAATGAGGGTGGTTGTCGATGGTGACTGTAAGCCTGTAAGGTTCATTTGGATGTTGGTACGCTGGAGACGTGGTGTGAATTGTGTTAAATATTGGGAATCATGTAGAAGACTGCCATTTGGCAACTTTAGGTTGTACTGTAATGCATTGCTATCCCTAAGCTGTACAGATCTTTGATCAATGTCCCTGGTTAAATTGTATTCAAAATATATACTACAATTATATATCTGGTGTGCTGTAGACGTAATTTATGACTGCCAACCTAAATGGGCCTGGTTATAGCAAAATGTATTCTAGTGGATCTTTCATTTGGTATGTAACGGGAAACAATTTTTCGTAACTTGATAATTTTGAAAGGATTTACAGTAACTTGTGAATTCTGTTGTTTTGTTTTCGATCGTCAGGTCTGACGGCTGACGCAAGGATTCTCATCAACCGTGCTCGCATTGAATGCCAGAGTCATAAACTGACAGTGGAGGATCCAGTGACCTTAGAATACATCACTCGTTACATTGCACAATTGAAACAGGTGTGCATTATGCTTTCTTCGTTGTTAGTTGTCTAGTTTGTTGTGAATTGTCTCAAGAAAATTGCCGCTGCAGGAAAGAGTGAGTTATTTGCCAAATGCCTATGCACTTTTAAAAACACGATTCACTGCAAATGACTGGCTTTTTTTTTATTTGGATAACAGTTTGGTTGATATAGTTACTCAGCATTACTTTGCTCAATGGACAGTGAGATGCAAAAAGGATAAAGGTTTTGCAAGAGTTCTTTGGCAAAAATTGTTTTGAAAGATTATATTAGGGATGCAGTATTGCCGTAGTTAATTTTATAATCATTAAATTTAGGGGTCAAATGAAATTGATTAAATCCATTGCGCTTGTTTTGTTCTCTGCCTATGAGCGGGAATAACTGTCACCTTCGAACCGTTTAGTCAGTTTCTGGTGTCTTTTAAACAGGAGATGCTATGTAAGATCGGCCTTCTTGCCTAAAAAAAATCCCAAATTGGTTTTGTCTCCCAAATATCTCTCTTATTACATGCATGCTTGCGTTTAAGCCTCTCGCAGCACCATCTGTTCGACCCTTACGCCACTCTACCCAACCGTCTTGACCTCTTTGTCCCTTGCATTCGGTGCGCCTTGACTCGGAGTCGAGCATTTGCTGTGGAAGTTCCCTCCACATGGAATGGCCTTCCCCTCTTCTTCTATCTAAGCTCATGTCTTGGCTCTTTCCTGCATCCTGTCGCTATCTCAAGACGTTTCTTCCCCCCCCCCCCACCCCAAGGGTTCTGTGCTGAAAACGCCTCTGATGAATCTATGCTGCGAAAGGAGCTCTATTAATTAACTTTTTTATGCAGAAATACACGCAGAGCAACGGTCGCCGTCCATTTGGTCTGTCTACGCTGATCGTGGGCTTTGATTACGATGAAACTCCTCATCTTTACCAGACAGATCCTTCGGGAACTCACTTCGAGTGGACGGTAAGATTTACTTTACGTTACTTAGCAATATTTTCAAGTGAATTTGTAACCTTTTTGATGACTCCACTTTATTATATTCTTAGCCCTTACCTGTGAAAGTGTGCTCGTGGATTTATCCTTAGTTCACTGGATTTTAAATCCTTTTTACGGTCTTTTCCTTAGTTCGCTGGATTTTAAATCCTTTTTATGGTCTTTATGACGAGTTTTCATTTCGAACATCTTTGTGCATTCAGTTATAAAGGATGCTTTAAAGTTGGCTGATGCATTCATCTTAACTTCAGTGTCTGGACTGAAATTTCTGTGCTCTCTGTGAATTTTACAAATGCAACCATGTGACGACGTGTTCGAACCGAGACGTTGAGAACAGGTGTAGCTGAGCACTTACCGTATTTTCGCGAATATAACACACACGGGTATAACACGCACCCGAATATAACACGCTACTTTTTGCGATTTTAGTAAAAATTGAATTATATAACACGCGCTATACCACGCGGGTCGGGTGCGTGGTTTGTAAAACTTTGTATAGCCCGCGGGTTATATTCCCGAAAATACGGTTATATAGGATTTGCCTTAAACTGTGCTTATAACACAATGCTGAAGCATGAGGCTTACTAAATTCTTTCGTGCTTTGTTGCTTAAGTCACCTGGTCACCTGGTGCCGTCAGCTTCTGGAGCTCTGGCGAAAGCCCTGATGTATCCTCTCCAATGTCTCCTCTCCCTAGTCGCCTCTCGTAGCTCCTCCAGTCTCATGCCAGACTTTTCCTGTACCTCATCCAACCATTTCTTCCTTGGTCTTCCGCATCTTCTCCTTCCCTCACCGCATGCCGTCATCAGCTCCTTTTCCAAACCGTTAGATCTCATCACATGGCCAAAGTAGCTCAATTTCCTCCAAGTTGCTGTTTGCTGCATTGTCTCATTTCTCAGTTGCTTAAGTACAGCTGCTAAAATGAAGGCTTTCAGCACAAAAGCAACAAAGCACGAAAGAATTTAGTGAGCCTCGTGCTTTAGCAGCTGTACTTAAAATTTTGGATAAGTTTCGTGAAGTTTACGTATTTGTTCTTCATTAGGCTAATGCGATTGGCCGCAGTGCAAAAACAGTGAGAGAATTCCTGGAGAAGAACTACACGGCTGAGGTGGCAAAGGACGACGACGAGACTATAAAGCTCGCTCTGAAGGCGCTCCTGGAAGTTGTGCAGTCTGGAAGCAAGAACATGGAAGTTGCTATCATGAGGAGTAAACAGCCTCTCAGTGTAAGCTGCTTGCTTCTTACAGTAATGTTTGAATACAGGCGATAATTACCATTATGGTAATTACCATTACTCCCTATGGAATGGGCTTCCCCCATCTGTTCGCTCTGCCATCCTCTCTGGTAGTGTATCATCATCTTTCTCTCATCTAAAAACTTGCCTTTTTTCTCGAGGGTGAACTGACTGGGAGCGCTTCTGAAAGGCTCTTGCTGCAAGAAGCGCTTTGTAAATGGTCAGATACGATAAGATTATGGGCAGTGCTGAAAGAGTGACTTTAGCGCAAGCTACAGAAGTGTTGCTGTACGAGTGTACGTTATACTTAGACTGGTTCAGAAATCAGATTTATGTAATTCATTTATGATACATTGGTTTTCAGATCTTTTCGAACGATATAAATATTTTTTAGTGAGCACGGATCTTCTATCGAACAACTAGGAGGTAATTTTCATACGAAGGTGGTAATCTAATTTTCACATGAAGGTGGTAATCTAATTTTTATACGAAGGTGGTAATCTAATTTTCATACGAAGGTGGTAATCTAAGTGATATGTTGACGGTAAACACCCCTCTCCTCACCCGGGAACAAAATCCTGTAGTTGTGTCAATCTGGATTAATGCAAATGTTTTGGTTTCCCTCAGATACTGACCACGGACCAGATTGACAACTACATTCGTCAGATCGAGCAGGAAAAGGAGGACGAAGCGGAGAAGAAGAAGAAGAAATGAAGAACGTCGTCGTCGTCATCAAAACACGATAATCTGTTGTGCTGTTTTGAGCACTAACTGTTCTGGCGTTAGTTTTTTTCCATGATTCTTTATGTCACATTCAACATTGACGATTAAGTTAGACTGACTGATAATAAAATCTACCAACTGTTGTTCATTGCAGTTGTTGCTATATCGACCAGTTTGCTGTTATCTGGAGCTGCCACCGACTTCACTGTAGTGGGGTGCGGTGGTGTAGTAATGGCGTCGGTCCCTTGGAGCCGGAGTAGGCCTATTCCAGATTCGAATCCATCTCAAGCCGCCACATAGGGACCTTGAGCAAGTCCTTCACTTACAATTGCTCTGGCGTTTCGCCATGAAACTCTGATGCAGTTTCCGCGCTGTAGTCGGGAGCGCCTCTGAGTAGTGACCTTGAATTGGTGTTATAGAAATGGATAAATAAATAAATAATAAAGTGCACCTGTAGATGATTATTATGAAATGAGGTCAACTTATTATCTTGTCTTATCTTATTTGACCATTTATAAAGCGCTTCTCGCAGCAAGAGCCTTTCAGAAGCGCTCCCAGTGCGTTAGAACTCCTGTATGACGTTCTTAGGCAGTGTTTTCAACGGCTCAGATTTCTCTGCCTCGGTGTTTTGGTCTCGGTTGCTGGCGCTTCAACTGAGGGAGCTGTACATAATTTATAAGTAGGCCTAATGTTTTCGTGTAATCCATGTCACTGTGGCAGCTTTAGTACACGATGGCGTGTGGGCGTCTGACAGGCCATGTTTGTTCGTTGTGCCTCTCCTGTTGTCATGACTACAATTGCTGCAGATTGGTTAATTGCATTGCCTTGTATGTTCAGTAGTAAACAAGTAGGCTCTTTAAACTTTCACTGTGATATTCGTTCAAATTTAATGGTAACTATAGATTACAGAATGCCATCAGTGGTTAATGTACAAGGTGGCCCAAAAAAGTAAACCCCTATAGTTTATTGTAAATTTTTTACCAGAAGGAAGAATTTTTAATTAAAGTTTTACTGGCTTTAAGGCAATTCAAATTTATGTAGGCCTACAACAGCCAAATTTCATCAAATTTTTACAAATGGAACAAAAGTTATGTTACTTTTAACTAGGCTAAGGCATCTTCACTCATCTGGGCAACCTTCTGTGTCCGTGTGAGAACTGAGAAGCATAGCAACCCTACATATTTAAGACAACCTTTAAATGATTATCGTTTAAAGGCTGCCCTATATCTAGGGTTGCTATGGCAATTAAACTAATTCAGTGAACCACAGTAAAGTCTTCATTGCACACACCAACTCCTCATTAATCACTATATGTGGCCATGGGCGGAGTTTATCAGGGGCTTGGGGGAGCTAAGCCCCCAAGAAGGCGCAGATTTAGCTTTTTTACCATGAAAATGATATCTTTTTCCGGGCTTAGCCCCCCTAAGAAGGCATTAGCCCCTCCAAGAACGGAAACCAAACTCCACCCATGTATGTGGCAGTGTGAGATTTGTAGAAAAATAACTGCGATGTCAGACGTTGATTTACGTGAAGTTGATTTAGGCCTATGTGCAATGAAGACTTTACTGTGGTGTCCTACGAAAGGCTAGCCCTAGGGTTGAACCCCAAACCCATGGCATTTCTCTTTGTGTGTGAACAAGTACAATGCCATTGCTCTTTTTCCAATCTGAGGTGCAGAAACACTGCAGTTGTGTCACACAACAAGCTTGTGTGATGTTTCATTGTTGACAGGAACATGACAGAAATATGGTCATATGCAACATTTTGCTGCAATAGCTTGCGCGGATCTAAGTTACAGGAAATACCTGCTGTGCACGTCACTCCTATTTTATCCCTACAGAAGAAATTTCAAGATTTGGCCAACAAGCCAGAAACATTTTTAATGAACGCCCACCTGCCTAGCAATATCTTCCTTCTTTCTATATAATACATTATTTATTACTGACCAGTGCAATAGGCCCTATATAGCTTCGAATGATATTAGCCTATTGGCGATCGATAAAGATCGGCGAACGCACGCATAACGCTCGACTTGGCACACTCACATGGCCTAGATCCAGCGAAGCCTGACTGATACAATATCAGCCGTTATAATTATAGCCTACCGTTCGTTTTAAACCGATGATGATTCAGTAATATAAGTTCATAGAAGTAATAATTACGTAGCCCAACTATGGACACGCTTGGATGGCTATAGTTACAACGTGCATTTGGGAACATCGCTCGTGGAAATGACTGCACGTGTTTTCCGTTCGGTTGCGGTTGATTGCCTTCGGAAATTGAGGTGTGTGATGGATGGATGACTCTCGCAATGAATACAATATTTTGTAAGTCAGTACACGATTTCTAAACTTGGATTACAATTATGACCCTGCGCGCTGTCAAGGTACCGTATTCTGTTGTGTAGGCCTAGCTGCTACATTTGCATTGATTATGTAGGCCTACTGATGCTACGATATGCATAGATCGCAGATTCTATTACGGACTATTTTACTTATGCATTGATGCCATGTAGGTCTACTATAGCCCAGGGGCGGATACAGAAATTTTCCAGAGGGCGCCAAAATTTGTTACATTGGGTCCGAAAAAAGTTTGCTGATCCTGGGCAGAAAATCTGACGACCCTTTTTTATTTAATCATCCGATCGAACAGTCAGAAACTTACCATTTTTCCATCTTAAAAAATCCGACGACATCTTTTTGTTCAAACCGAATGGGGGGGGGCCACGATACATGGGCATTTCAAAATAGGAGGGGGGGCATGGCCGGATTTCCCCCCTGGATCCGCCCCTGCTATAGCCTATCATGAGATGCATTGCTATACGGTGTCGCTAAAAATGTTGTGGATGCTGACATTGTAGGCCTGTTCGATGTAGAAATATTTTTGATGAAATCTGGCCATCATGTGCAAATTTGAATTGTCTTTACGACTGTAAAATTTCATTTCGAAATTCTTAATTCTGGCCAAGATAGGCCTATTGTCAAAAAACCTGAGGGTCCATTTGTGGCCCACCCTGTACATGCTTTTGTGCAGTCAGCAGTTAGAGACTTAGAATAGCCTACCCTGTAGGCCTATCTCGTGCAAACCATAGAATGTCACAGATGAGTAATAGACCTATAGCCTATGCACGTTTTTGTATTTTAATCGTAATCGCAATCTCTAAACTCCTAATTTAAAGCGCTACTCGAAAGCTAAGCGCGGGGCACCAGCTTATTCACGAGCGCTGCGTTGGTGAAAACGGTTGTCCGTAAGAGTAGCCCATGGGTGGTCCGGGTCGAGTTACCATAGGATCAGATGGGCGGGACAGCTTTGCTAATTAAGGCGTGACCATGTGTCGCCGACCTTGCGCATTAATTTTTCAATGACTTGACGGGGCGGAATCCTTCACAACGGCTCTCAGCTTGAATGGATAGGCCTACCACCCGTTTAAGGCATTCGCGTCGTAGGCGTCTACAACCCCCCCCCATCCCATTTGGAATGGGAGTTGTACAACATCATTTAGTTCTTCATGCACATCCTTTGACCAGGTAGGCATAGCGTAAACATTTAAGTACCTATAGCACAGCCATAGCCTATACGCATGTAGCCTATTAATTTTTAGTAGGCCTATAGGCCTACTGTCTGTTTGCATAACCTATTGCACAGGACCTATCACGCTGTTGTCTGTCTGTTTCCCCCTGTCTGTCTCTCTCTCTCTCTCTCTCTCTCTCTCTCTCTCTCTCTCTCTCTATATATATATATATATAATTATATATATATATATATATATATAATTGCATATAAATATATTTACGAACACCAGCATGGCATGACTGAGGCTTAACTTTCATCCTAATTACCTCTAATCATGAAGCGAACAAAATTTAATGTAGGCTAATCCTATCGGAATAGCAGGTAGCCTATATCCGACCTGGTGGGTGTTTCCACATAAGCAGACCGGTCTACATGTACGCAGGTCTAAGTAGGCCTAGGCCTAAGTAGCCCATCATCAGCAGCTTCTCAGTTTGGAATGTTCTGTGATCGTGTAGGCCGCCAACAGGTATCAGCTGCTGACTCGTTCTTTTGACTTCATCGTCGTCGTCGTCGTCGTCATCGTCGTCGTCATCATCGTCATCATTGTCGTCGTCGTCGTCGTCTTCACGGTTTGTTTAGTTTCAGTTGATATTGATAAGGGGTCTGGATTAAGTTGCTCCCTGTCAAACTCTGTTTTCTTTGCAATAACAGATTAGCAGTCTGTCTGTCTGTCTGTCTGTCTCTCTCTCTCTCTCTCTCTCTCTCTGCCTACTCGATCTGTCTCTGTCTTTGGCTTTGTGTTTCTGTCTCTCATTGGCTCTGTCTGTCTTTCCCTCTGTCTCTCTTTCTCTGTCTGTCTCTTTCTCTGTCTGTATGTCTGTATATCTCTGTCTCTCTGTCCGTATCTGTCTGTCTATGCATCCGTATGCCTATGTCTGTCTATCTGTCTTTGTCCCTCTTTGTCCTATCGTCTGCATTTGTCTGCATGACTGGTTATATGTCTCTCTCATTTGTCTGTCTGTCTGTTTACTTCTCTCTATCTCTTCTCACCTGCCTCTGTATGCTATGCTATGCATGTCTTGCTTCTCGCCTTTCAGGCATGCAGGTGATTGCCTGCATGCTTATAGCCTTATACACATTGACATTGGCGTTGATCAGCGAATCTGTCCGTTCAAACCGTGCGTGGCAAATCAGTTGTGCCGATAAAATAAGCATTGAATATTTCATCAGTAGAAGGATCGACGGTCAGACACAACCCACCAACCTATGTGCTACACATGCGATCATCATCATCATCATCATCATCAGTCTAATCATTTGCATTGTGATCTGAAGTGACCAAAGGTCTATCGCGACGTATCGGCCTCTGCCTATATTAGGCTATTGTTGTTGTAGACTTCAGGAGTCTGTATTAGGCCTATAGGAGACTGAAGGCTGTTTTTAAACCTTTTCTGAGCATAATAATTAGCAACTAGTTTATAATAATAATTAATAACAGTTAGTCGGCTTATCTATGGTCATCGTTAAACTCGAGCGATAGTCGTATAGGGACTATAGGCCTACCGTTACTGGATCCAAAGCGCGTGTGTGTACGCTGAGTCAGTATAGGGTGGTTCGATTTCAGCACAAACCGTTGTCGTCTTTGCCTCTGTGACGTGGATTTAAGTTTTTAGTTGCCATCGATTCCTATGGCAACCGTGTTTATGATGCTCGGAAAGTAAGAGACGGACTTGGACAGCATTCTGGTTTGGTTTGAACATCACAGGTGAAGGGCAGATAACAGTAAGCGATACTTGACTGTATAATTATTATTGTCACGTGCAGTTATTTCATGGTTGACTGCATGCATGTTGCTAGTGGTTAAGGACGTGATTTTTTATCTACTCTGCATGGGTGTATAATGTATATAGGGTCTACATGTAGTGGCTGAGTTACGGGTTCGCTTCCTATTAATGCTTTAGGCTAAGTGAATGGCAAGCTCACTAGTCACTATCCAGTATAGCATAATAATTATTAAAGAGGGCTATACAAGTATATACATGTCTATTTAAGGCTAATTGCAAGTTCACTGTGCACCTCTATCAGTAACTCAGGCCTATTATAGGCCTATGTATAATAGATCTATATATTTTAGTCATTCCAAGTTTCCAACGAATCTAGATTTTAACGTGTCTTCCCAGTTTGACCCACGAATTCTGACAACACACCCAACCTTTTAAAAGCAGCCTGGATCTTGCGGGCCTGATTTGACACACCTCCGGTGTGAGAAGTGCAAAGATTGGATCTAGATATATATATATATATATATATATATATATATAGTCTACAATAATTGCTACAACGTTTATCGAGATTGAACGGTCTATTGACTCAAGCAAACCGGCTATAGGCCTATAGGTCTACGTACTCCAGTAAAGTATCGGCCTCTATTTTTAAAAACCTGCATACGTAGGCCTAGGTCTAATTCATCTGCAAACTTTCTGATAGAACGAAAGGCGAGGCAGGATTCAAACCGTAACGTTGCGGCTGATTGCAGACTGATAATTCTATCGGGAAGTAGTAGCATGTAGGGCCTTTGTAGGCCTATGATAGTGGTTGATATTAGCTGGCCTCGATTGTCATCAACCGATAAGCCAACAAAATCTCACGAAGGCGTCACAGGCGTGGTAGGACTATACCGGGGCGTAGAGCGTACAATTTATCAGGCCGCAGTTGCTCATAATATTCTGCACGTGTTGGACTGCTTTGTTCTAAAGAGATTTGTCACTCGCATCAACAAATGATGTATCAACCTAGGGTTGACTCGTCCGTGTTCTACAAGCTCCTTAAACTGTTTTGTTTCACCGTGGTTGGACTGGGAGCTCTTCTGGGTGGATTTCTTGAAGGGGCGCTATATAATTTCTTGAAATGAACGAATGAATGAAAAGGACATATTACCCATTATTTATAGAACAATCCGCGGTTTATAGATTAGAAACGCTCGTACCACATGCGCACTTAAGTTCTTTTACCACCGGATCTGCTTGGAAACGATTAAAGCAGACTTGATAATTAATCGAAGAACTTGGAATAGGCTATCAGTTGATCGAGATACTTTAACCACCCACCCCTCTCTGAAAAAAATGACCCACACAATTTGATAAATTGCGTTTGCGTTTTCAATCGGTATAGGGCGGACGTCGATCAATTGTGATCTAGAGTTCTAGACTCATAATTATAGTCACTAAGATGCGTTTCATAACAACCCACTTTCTAAGATCTGGCTCTACGCTCCTGTATACATAGATGGGTACGGCAATAGAAAACCTTAATTCTAAGGTCGAGGTCGATTGACGAATTGAGGGAATTTGAAGATAGATTTTTAGTCTTTCATGTTACACAGATATATTTTCGCTGCACGCCACGTCGCCACATGTTATGACTCGAAGATGTGAACTTATGAGGTCGATATCTTCATCTTGACTTTGGTCATTTCTAAATATAGTCATCGGACTCAATCAATGGACCATTGTACAGTGTACACGCGCCACCTTAATTGCTAAACCAACAGAGTAGGCCTAATGCTTGAAATAATCACTGGCCCAACGAGCAGTATATAGGGTCTACTATACAATCCGGCATGCTTTGGCATAAGGTCCGGTACAGTGAGGTATGTTTTTACGAAAGGAGCTGAAAAGGCTCTTGACCTTGGTCATTGCTCAATGTGGCTATCGTAGGCCTATACAACATCTCGTCTGAGATCATTCGTCAACTCAATGTTCCCTTGTACAGTGAGACTACGAACAACTCTGCTTCTGTCAACGTCTCTCACAGTTATTTTGAAAACACCTTAGTAAGTACTAGGCCTATACTGATGATTATTATTATTAGAATACCTATGGCACGCATGCAGCAGCTGTCTTTTCTGACAGCGTCTCGGACTCTTTTGTATTGAATTCTATTGTGATTTGTCATTTAATTGTGTTTATTATTGCTTTTGTCTTATAACTATTTCTGCTGCATCTAGTCTGAGCCGCTTATCGATGGGATAACTGTAGAAGAAGATGCCGATCTACAGACTTCCCGTTTTAACATCGTCTCTGCCTCTTCAGAAGCTCAACAGCAGCAGCAGCAGCAACCAAGATGGCCGTCATCATCATCTTCAGCATCCGCAACAGCATCACGTCGAACAGCATCCATCACATACGAAGCACCACATGCAACAGCAGCAGCAGCAGCATCAGCAGCATCAGCAGCAGCATCTTGATCCCAATGAGAACATCATTAAGAGATCGAATTCGATACCGATACAAGTGAGCTTCAGATAATCGTTGAACCTAATCGTTATCGTAAACGCCAAACTTCTAAAGCGCCACTCGGAAACCAAGTTCAAGGCATTAGGGTATAATTTTATATACCTGTTCGATCATCTGGATATAGTCTAAATCAAGCCTGACATATCTCGTCGATTTAATAGTCAAAAATGTCTGCGAATAAGCTGGTTCACATAGGCCTGCAACTTAGGTTTTAGAGCGCTAAACAAATCTAAAGATTACAATTACAAATATTAGCTTACGTGTTACACCAGATGATATATTTCTTGCACTCCTACAACTTAGGTTTTAGATCGCTAAACAAATCAAAAGATTACGATAATTATAATACAACGATTAGATTACGTGTTACACCAGATGATTTATTTTGCAGACGACTCCCGTAAACCATTCGACGTCATCTCCTGAAAGGGTGAGCATCATTCCTTCGGACGAGAGCATCGTCGAAAGAGAGATTCGTCTACAGCTGGAAAGGGAGGCGGAAATAGCCTTACTGCACGGAGGTGACATGCGCAGTGGCAGATCTGCCAGGATGCAGACGGACGCTCCCAACCACAGTCAAGGGGATTACGTCCCTGTAGTCGAATCGACACACTCCCCGGAGATGCACAGAGAACCGAGGGAAGCCCCGAGGGAAACCCCGAGGAAAACCCCGAGGGAAACTCCGAGGGAAACCCCGAGGGGAACTCCGAGGGAAACCCCGAGGGGAACCCCCAGAGGTTCCGCTGGAGTTGATATGGAGGACGGAGGACGGAAGGCGATCATCAGCCAGTACTCGAAGGTGGGAGAGAGTCTGATCGTGCGCGAGTTGATGGAGCAGAAGAAACGAGAGGAGGAGCTGAGGCACCACTGGAGAAACACGGGAATGCTGAAATCGGATGATGTGGACGATGGAAGAGGAGGAGGATCTTCCTCTTCCTCGGACGATGACTACCGCTCGAGACCCGGATCAGGCGAATCGCTTGCCCTTCAAGCGATCCCGACCTCAAACATCCGGGCAATCATACGGGTTCAGCCCTTGGAGGATCCGGACGACGATCCAAAACGGAAGTTCATCACCCCTCGCCTGGAGACGGTCATCGAGCGGGAGATACGGGTCCAGCGCCAGCGCGAGGGTTCGCTTCGACGGGCTCGCGGCTACCCGCTCCAGTCCAGGGAGGATCGCCTGAAACAGGTGGAGGTACCGGTACATCCTCCGCCGTCAGCCTTTCACAAACCGATTCATCCAGGCGAACAGCGAGGACCTTTACCGCCTGGCATGGAAAGGCGGTCCGTGGATGGCGATGCCTCGGACGAACAGAGCGTGCAGCGTTTCGCCACCAACCGACTGAAGCAGGAAATGCTAAGGGAGCGCCAGAGGGAGCTGGACCTCCGCAGGCAGGGGAAGATCTACACCATATCGGAGGAACGCGTCGGTCTGGAGCGGGAGGGGGACTTCCCCCAGTCCAACCGATCGTTCCATGGGGAGGACTCGATGAACTCCGGTGGATATGTCAGTCGAGGTGACTCCGAGGTGAATCTCAGGGAGGCGGAGTCCTTTCTCCAACCAAACGACTTTTACGGCGGCGACAACGATCAGACGGTGGAGGAGTTTGTCGTCGTTGAAAATCAACGGCCGGGAGGAGGAGGACTTCCGTCGTGGAGGACAGGGTCGGAAGTGAGGATCGAGGAAGAGGTGAAGGAAGCGAGAAGACGGGAGAAGGAACTCCGGTAAGTCTTAAGAAGAAATTTGGCACTTAGGTAGGCTAAGACTTAGTTCTAAGAGTAAGCATACGGAACTTAGGTAAGTCCTAAGAAGGGAGTAGAAGTTTAGGTAAGTCCTAAGAAAAAAGTAGAAATTTAGGTAAGTCCTAAGAAAAAAGTAGAAATTTAGGTAAGTCCTAGGAAAGAAGTAAACGAACTTAGGTAAGTCCTAAGAAGGAGGTAGAAACTTAGGTAAGTCCTAAGAAGAATGAAGAAACTTAGGTAAGTCCTAAGAAGAATGGAGAAACTTAGGTAGCCTAAGTCCTAAGAAAGAAGTAGCTAGGAAGTAGCCTAGAAACCTAGGTATACGGCTTAAGGAACTCTTGCAGGTTAATATTAGTTTGAGCCTCTCTTTGAGGTCAGCAAATTCAATACATAAACTAAAGTAGGCACTTCTGCATCATTCTGCCATTCTGTGTACACTCGCTATAGCAGCCGCATATTCAGAAACATATGTCTCGTGACCACAATATGTCTACAGACTTTAGTATATCTGGTATTCGGTTCGACATCTACTACCGGATAGTCGACCGCGAAACGAATACGAATCGAATATTCGATACAGTTCATGTGTGTGTGTGTGTGTGTGTGTGTGTGTGTGTGTGTGTGTGTGTGTGTGTGCGCACGTGTGTGTGCATGACAGTGATAAAGAAATTAATACTCCATCTTGTGTTGCTCTGTTAACAGAGAGCAGCGCCGCCTGGCGAATGAAACGTTAACAAACCAGACGGAGCAACTGCCGTTGCACGAGAGACAGCACCAGCGGAATAATATTATGTCGTCGTCACAACAGCACAACAGAAATTTCTACAGACGAACATAAAAACTGCACTCACAGTATTCGGAACAGATGTTGATGGCGATATCGTGCGATAAAGGGACAGAGAGGGACGGAAGAGAGGGTAGGGAATGAGGGAGGGAGCGATGGTAGAGAGGTAGGGCACTGGGGAACGTAAATTGAGAAGGGGGCTGCAACCGCTGTCTATCAATCAAAGATCCTGTCCAGATCTATCCTATCTATGTGCATATCTAGTGTAAGCCGCCTATGAAACCGACAGATTCCCAATTCGATGTTAAACGAGATCTGATCGAACTGCACTGTCTCCCCTCCACCCCCCATTCCCCAATTGATGGTCGTTGCCCCTTTGAAATAACGCGGGGGGACTGTTGGACTTTCAAGGGCGGTTTTAAACAGTTTATGCACAATAGAGTCATTCTATAGGCTGTTGCTCCAGTATAATCTATTAGGATACTGAAACTCTGGTTACTGAAACACTGGTTTCATGAGCCAGAGGATAAATAAATTAGTTAATCAATGACTTAATGAGAGGTAATGTGACACAGGGAAACACGTAGGCCTATGAATCTATGATCATTCACTATATACAAGCGGCGTCCAAATGTAAACTGATATGTGAGCATCAAAGAGATGGGTTCTTTTAAAAAGTATAAGCTTATTATATGCGGTCGTTTGAACAATGACCCCATATGCATGTCGATTGTATTCAGCCGTGCTGCTCTTCTGTCTGGTTTAGTTTCATTCGGATTGTTCCGCCTCTCATTTCATGGGATGTTTAAGATTCCCGTTAAGCTATAAACCAGTTTTCGGACGTTCGCTATAGAAAAGCTACGTAAAACTGTCATGTTTTGCGCGTAGCCTAGGCTATATAGGTCTAGGTCTGCATGTGAATTATTTGTTGCTCTTTGAGTAGCGACATCCCTAGAATGATCTCAATAATTATTAAGGTCCTATAAGCTTAGACACGAGGCCTGGGCATCAGAGGAGTTTCCGTCTACATTAATTATTTCAACACGATCAAGACAAGAGTGTACCGTTCCGTCCTTGCAAGGAATCCACTCTTAAGGCTCGAATCTACAATCGTTGACTGCAGACCAAGCGCCTTACCGATCAAGTGGATACAAATTAGACGTATAGCCTAGGCCTACGCTTAGCGTTAGCGGCGATTCGTCTGCAGGTTTTTCTATTGCATTGTATTGTATTTGAGTATTTCTATAGCGCCTCTATAAGATGCATATAGGCACCCGCAAATCTGGGTAAGAGATGCGCATGTCCTTTGAACAATTGACACCTGTTTTGCTACTGCTTTTTAGTTTTAAAATCATCTTTTGCACTAAGGCACTTGATTATGATCGTTATGAATAATGATGACCTGCTCCAATTGAAATCGAGAAACTTGCATTTCGAAACCTCTATGTTCTTAATTTCATGCTATGCATTTTCAAGCGTTTGCCTTGTCTTGCCTTGCCTTCAACCTTCCTCGAAACGAGGGTTGGTCGCATTTTGGACAATTCTTCTCCATACTCTCCTTCTTCGGTTGCTCTCAACAATTCCTCTGTTGATATTCCCGCCCATTCACACATGTTGTCCCACCACCTCTTCCTAGGTCTTCCTCTTGATCTTGCTCCAGGAACCGTTCCTTGCATAATTTTCTTCTCTAAGCAATCTCCACGTTTCCTCATGATGTGTCCGAAGTATGCCATCGCTCTTACCAAAACAATTAACTGTGACCATTGTGTTTCCCTCTTGCAAAATATCTAACGGGCGCCCATAGTATGGTGAATCGTTCAGAAGCGCTCCAAGTGCGCAAGGTCCCGCGAGAATAAGCAGGTTTTGAGAGGAGAGGCGGAGGAAGAGAAACTGCCAGACAGAATTGTAGAGCGAACAGAGGAAGAAGAATGCGCATTGTTTCCTCTGCACGATCATTGTGTCCCATTGATGAAGAAAAATTGCTGTCTGAGTTTTTTTCTCTCCGTCGTTTGAGGTCTGGAAAACAATCGAGCAAAATGTCAGACGACGCCGTTTTTCAATGATTGATTACGATTTGGACTGCGCCACATGCAAGGTCTCGGCTGAACACGTATTGATGGGTTGCTAAACCAGGTGCAGCCGACTTTCATACAGATCAGAGACAGATTAGCGCTGTAGTCTGATGAGCTTAACATGCTAAGACCTGCTCAGTGCTCACGCACACTGATTTACCTCCTATATAGCTGAAGTTTAACATAAGCCGGATTTAGTCCGGGAATAGGAGCTATGCCCTGCTACTCCATACGAGCCCAGCAGGTGCTTTACGACTCTGCTTAATGTCTCTTTCAGTCTCATGCAATTGCTGTGGTCCGTGTTTCAGGTCACTTGCAATCGTCGACTGTTTTGTTAAGCAAAGAACTTGTGTGACTCTCCTGTATGAACTCCCGTATGCAATAAAGAGACAGACAGGCAGGCAGACAAACTAGACTGACAGCCAGACAGAAGCACGCCGAGAACGAAAGAGAGAGACATGGAGAGACAGAGAGAAAGTGACAGAAAGAAAAAGACGGATGAAAAGACAGAGGAGCGAGATTTATAGAGAGACAGAGACAGATATTTTTGATGGATTGGACGGTGGAAACTTAGAGACACGACGCCATGAGGAGTGACATCATGTCACATAGGAAGCTGACCAGAGAAGACTGCCTGAAGATGAAAATAATTTAACGAGGAGCCAGTTTGTGGGAATTTCTGTTTCATGATCAAGACACATGAACAGTTTAGATTAGAAGATGCTCTCAATGTAAGATGGCTTAGACTAGCGAATTCCATAATTGTTTGCAATCATCAAAAAGACATAACTGTTTAAAACTGCATAATTATTCGTCTGTTCCTTTCTGTACAGTTGTACACGCTATTTAACATTGTGTAATTAACGGTTCCATTGCAATATATTAAGAAATATTAAATCGTTACCAGATCCAAAATGTAGGCTACTTCAAATGATAATTACAGACATATTGCACATGACGTCTAATGCCTCAATTCAATGTAAATAATAATAAAAGCTCAAAATTTCCTTATTCCTACGGTATCACATGTTCAAACAATTTTATGCCTTCCTCTATATGATGTCATGCTAATTTGAACAGCATAATATTATGATTGTTGCCAAAAGTATTAGGCTAATTCTGGTCTTCAAAATAGCTTATGAAAAACAGAGTCAAATTGCATTTAGGCTTATAACAGCTGAAAAGTTGATCCAATATCCTGAAAATAAAGTCCTATATCATTCGCTAAATGTCTGCGTATCACAGCAATTCAAATGCACTCGCAATCTTACCAATTTTCCAAATAATTTGACATCATTTAGGTATTTTTGGTAGGCTACTTCGTCTCCGAAGCGTTTATAAAGCCCAACAGAAAGTATGACTCTTGTTACACTCGAACGCAGTCGATATGCCACATCCATGAGACTTTTAATGTCTGGTCCACGGTAGGCCATGTTTTCCGTGTGGTCGGGTTATTTTTTGTTGATTTCAGATTCCGAGCGCCTCTGAACCGTGATTGCTGAGCAATTACGTTGACCATTACAGCGTCTATCTTCCATCGCTCTGCATGCTGCGTCTGGTCGAATTACGCACCAATCAATCACTTTGTGAATTCAATAGTGAAAATGCCTTCTTGATGCACACTGTACAATATTATTGTCTATATATATATATACATAAAATATACAAATTACACATAGATCACGATTATACAAATTGTATATTATGGCATCGCAAATTTGGAAAGATTTATAGCTCGAGTTCTTCGTCTTCTTCTTCTGATACAATTAGTAGCCTATAGTATTTTTCTCATAATATATCACGAATATACATATAGGTACATATGGCATCGCACATTTGGAGAGATTTATGGCCCGAATTCATTCTTCTTTTCCCCCTACAATTAATAGCCTATAGCCTGTTTCTTAGATATAGGCTATATCACGAATATACATAGAGATAGGCTACATAATTATGGCATCGCAAATTTGGAAAGATTTATAGTCCCGAATCCTTCTTTTTCTGCTACAATTAGCCTAGTCCATCTTTTCATCTTTGATTCATTTTCCTCGGCAGAGTATACCCTTCGGTAAATTCCGTTCCGCTGTAAAAACACAGCCTTTTTTATCGGTAGTTCCGCTGTTATGTTGCGGTCCGCGATCAGATCAAAGCGGCTCGTATTGATTTCCAAAGTCGACCGATTGTCATTGCAGATACTACGCAAAAACAGTGGTAGTCAAGTCCCACAAGAAGAAAGCGTACGCCACTGAAACCGCTTTAAGAAATAATCGATCCCTAGATGACGTTTTAGCGCTGGTAGATGACGTAATTGCCATTGGCCTATGAGAAACAATTGTCGTTGACGTCATTTTGACGTCATTAGAAGAATTTCCTATGACGTAATTAATTTGTTGAAATACCGACGTCACATTTTCATCTACTGCGTCAGTTCTGTTCTCCGACAAACTTCGAGTTGACGATGATTGGTTAGAGTCATCGATGACGTCAATATCGTCAGTTTGGTGGAACGTCGTCGTCATGGTAACAATCGTCATGATATCGTCATCGGCGTCATTATCGTCGGTTTGTCGATATGACGATCCTTCTTCATCACCGTCGTCGTCATCGTCGTCGTCGACGTCATCATCGTTGGATAAGTGACGTACGTCTTTAAACGGGTCGCTTGACTTTGTTATGTTTAAAGATTCGTCTGCTCCATTTCGAAGCGATTTGTTTAACCGACGAATAGATTCCATGTTCGCTGTTTTTGTCTGCTCCGTTCTTCCCATTGACTCCACATCTCCGTAGTCAACTTGGTTGAATTTAGTTTCAACTGTCACCAGATCTAACTCTGCTGTTTCTTTTGTGGTATTATCTTTTTCGTTTGATGTGCCGTTTGTTTCGTTCGCTTTTATTCCATTGTTAAGTTCCGCCTGGCTTCTTTCACCTCGCCTGTAATCGGCGTTGTTGACGACTAATAATTCATCTTTCCTTCTCTCGTTTTCTGAGTCGTCTGCTTCAAATTTGTCAGCTTTGACAGTTCCGTTGTATGTTGAATAAATTCCAATATCGTCACCAGAATTTTCAATGTCATTAGTTGCGTTTCCGATATCATTATCTATTGTGTTGGTGGTACTCCGGTTGTAATGGTGTTCCTCGTTTAGTGCAACAGCCGGTGTTGATTCGCTGGCTGTTGCTGTGGTGTACAGCACCGTTTCAACCTCTACCCCTGCAGAACTTGTTTCCCAAAAGTTGTCTCTTAAACTTTTATGATTTTCATCAGCAGACATCACCAAACTACTGGCAGTTGTTCTTGTGACATTGTCACGAATCGGAATTTCTGTTGGGATTCCTATCGGTGAAGCAATTCCATAAACCGAGTTTATTTCTGTTTGAATCGTTGTACGCGATTCTGTTTTACTAGACTCGCTGTGAAAAGACATGACTGGCTGAATCAGCCCACTCTGTATCTTACCATAGGCTTCGGCCGCGCAGTCACTTAAAGACAAAAGGTAAAAATCGGTTGAAAGCGTCGATGAGAATATCCAGCAGTGATACTCCGAGGTTTGTTCCAGGTAAGTAACAATGAACGTTTCATCATCGTGGCTCGTTGTCCCAACGCAAGCAAACTGTCGGACATGCCAGCCACCCGGACATGCGGACACGACCAACCGCATCTTGACCACTCCTCGGTCATCGAAAGCCCTCAAGTGACCTCTACAGCGAGTAAGTTGACTGAAAGTAACCAGTACTTCATCAAGATCTACGTTAGGGAAGTCGCAATCAATGGCAGTTGCGTCCGATTGAAGCAGTGTCTTGAAGTGGCGACTTGTGGATCGGTCATGGAAAGGCTGAACGTCGTCGTCGTGTCCATACTGGAATAGGTGGCAACCAATGGTTCCATGGGGAGTGGCGCCGTCGAACGGCCAGACCTGGATCCGACTGAAGCGGTACTTGAGCAGGAAGGACATCGACTGGTGGACGAGTCTCCACTGGACGCAGACGAATCGATGTCGACATCCGGTACTCGACGACGACGACATCCTAACGAGCATAACATCCAACGAATGAGAGCCGTGTCGACCACGCGGGGTCTCGCTGAACTGGCTTCCACGCCCCTGCCAGGCCCAGTCGACGCACCGGTATCGATCTCCAAGGCTTGCGAGGGTGATCTCACGCTCGCCCACTTGGAGTGTTTCATTGAAATCCGTTTGAGTCCACCGTCCTCTTATCCATGAAGGCAGCGTGCACATCCGGGGCACGGTGTCATTGCAGATCCCACACCGTCGCGGGCAGGCCAGCTGCATGTCCGGCCAGTAGTCCCTGCACGGGTTCTCCCACTGACACGCCTCGTAGTCGTCAGCGCATAGCGACCTCTGGGTGAGGTCAAGGCGCATGTCAAGTACGATACAACCGATTCTACCGACGGGGACGGGGTCGCGGTTGCATCGCAACCCCGTGAACAGATAAGCGGTGAAGGTCCCGGTGGTGGCCGATTGGGTGTGGTAGCGAAGGCACCATGCCCGTTGGGCGCTGACGTGGCGGACGACACAGTACGTATCCTCGTCGTCAGTCCAGCTGGCGACGCAGAATGTCCGCTGCTCGGTGTCCATTCCCAGTCCCTCTGGGACGCAGTGGGGGAACCGGAAGCGGAAAATGAGGAGACCCTGGTCCTCGGAAGATGAGGAGCACTGGGCCTCGACGCGGGTTGTTCCTTCGAAGGCATCGCAGACGCCGAGACCGTTGCGCCGGTCATGCAGACGGACGTTGTAGCCGCCAGTCAAGGGAGACGGACACGGGTGACTGGCGGAGGCAGTGGCGGAGGATCGGTCACGGTTGATGAGCAGCGGTCTGTCGTTGAGATGGAGATGGTCGGATGAACAGAGACGTGGATCTTGGAATCGGACGATCGATGATTCGCGAAGCTGAATGACGAACTTGCTGCGGATTACGATTTCCATGCAGACGTATCTATGAAGACATGCAGAAGATATGCACGATGCGTAGAGAAATTATAAATACCATTATAGATAGCGCATTGTCTTAGCATATTGTCATTGGTAATGGTAGTAGTAGTAGTAGTGGTACATGTAGTAGTGCCACTACCACTACCACTACCACTACGACTACTACTACTACTACTACTACCACTACTACTGGTATACCACTGCCACTGCCAATACCACTACCACTGCCACTACCATCACTTGAAAGAGCGCTATAGCAAATGCGAGAAATAACTCCGGTAATTATTGTCTTCACTGCTTTTGTAATTTTTCTCGATTTCGTTGA
Source organism: Lumbricus rubellus (assembly GCA_945859605.1). Lineage (NCBI taxonomy): Eukaryota > Metazoa > Annelida > Clitellata > Crassiclitellata > Lumbricidae > Lumbricus > Lumbricus rubellus. The sequence goes on along the minus strand of OX243826.1, from coordinate 17,568,952 downwards.
AACAATCACAAGTCAAATCAGCCGGATGTTTCTAAAACGACTCTTCCTAATCTAATCCAACACCGTCTAAATCATCTGCTGCCCACTCGCTATTTTTAAGCGATAACAAACTGACGCAATTATTCGCTGCGAGCCTGTCGCCATGCATTTACTGCTGAACATTATCATGCGCTTGAAGCAATAATAGGGCCACTTGCACCATCACTCGGCTGAGTTTATGTGTAGTTCGCCGCCATTTATCCCACGCGCTCATCATTTTTGCATGAGCAAATGAGTGGCCATTAAACACGGACCAACCGATGTCTAGAGTGCAGTCTGTGGACACCAACTGAGACTCCAAAGTTTATGGAATCTACTGCAAGCGACTCTGCATGTTCCGATGTGTAATTGTGGTTTTATCAAATCTATATGCATGTAGTCTGGGCTTGTCTGATTTAATAACTTTTGTAGCGCCGTCTTTGTAACGCAGTAGGGACAATCGCTGATCTCTTGGAGTGCGAAAAGAATTTAATAATGTTATATAAATCATAGCAACTATAGAACAATAGCGCTGATGAACCACATGAGCAAGGTGCTAATGATGATCCTCCTAGAACGACTAAAATCACAGGTGGAGGAACACCTATCCGAGGAACAAGCAGGATTTAGAAAAGACCGAAACACAATACAACAGATATTGATCCTGAGACTGATAGCTGAAAAAGCGAAAAGAAAAGGAAAGCTGGTGCACAACTGCTTCGTAGATTTCCAGAAAGCGTTCGATTCGGTGAGACATGATGTACTACAGGCGGTGCTTAAATCTTTTGGAGTGGGAAGAAGACTGACACAGATGATTAAATATGCGTGCGAAGAGGCGAAATCGGCGGTCAGAGTGAGCGGAGAGATTGGTGAGTGGTTCAACATCTCAATAGGCACAAAGCAAGGAGATCCCATCTCACCGACAGAATTCATCACATACTTGGAAAGAGTGATGGAGAAAATCAAAAACAAGAGAACAGGAATCGCAATTCATGGCACCAGAGTAAACAACCTGGTATTCGCAGATGACGTGGACCTGATAGAAGAAGACATTAACAACATACAAGAAAATGTGGAAACTTTGCAAAAGGAAGGGAAAGCGGCAGGTCTAAGAATCAACATCAGCAAGACGAAGACAATGACATTCGGGAGGAGGGAGAGTACGAAGGTGGTGGAGGTGGACGGAGAGAGCCTAGAGAACGTAGAGGAATTTGTATATCTGGGAAGCCTGCTGACTTGGGACAACGACTGTGGGAAGGAGATAAAGAGAAGAATAGCGAAAGCAGCAGGAGCAATGCCGGGTTTCGGAAGTATCTGGAGGAGCCGAGAGATTAGTATACAGACAAAGATAAAGATCATCAAAACATGCATATTCAGTGTACTGTTATATGCATGTGAAACATGGACGCTACGCAAGCATGACAAAGACAAACTATTAGCATTCGAGATGAGATGCTACAGAAGGACATTACGCATCAGATGGCAGCAGAAGATAACGAACAAAGAAGTACGCAAAAGAGTGAAAAACACCAGAAACATCATACAGCAAATAATGGAAAGGAAGCTCAATTTCTTCGGACATGTATGCAGGATGAACAACAACCGACTAGTAAAGCAGACCATATTCGGAATGATCGATGGTACGCGAATCAGAGGAAGACCAAGTAGAGAATGGTTGGACGATGTAAGGGATTGGTGTGGCATGGACATACACGGACTCAGTCTAATAGCACAGGAGAAGAGTAAATGGAGAAAAACAGTGAAACTTGCGATTGACACCAACGGGTGTTGAACCCACGGACGATGATGATGATGATGATGATGATATAAATCATATATTATATAATAATAATATGTGTTAGAGAAGCACAGTAGAAACTAATGATAGTAAGAAGTCATGACTATGAAAAGAAAGAAACAAAACTGCTGATGTTTTTGCTACTACTACTACTACTACTACTAGAACTGTTACCACTAATACCATCACTACTTCCATTACTATAGTGGAAGTAGGCCTATTATTATTATTATTAGTAGTAGTAGTAGCAGCAGTAGCAGTAGCAGTAGCAGTAGCAGTAGTAGTAGTAGTAGTAGCAGCAGCAGCAGTAGCAGTAGCAGTAGTAGTAGCGGTAGTATACTTACAATCCTACATCAATTGCAGATGTGAGTTTAAAAAGAATATTCTGTAGCCTACCTGTTCTCGTAGTCGTCTTTGAGATGTCTATGTGAGCAGAGAAATCTGCCGACGGTGACTTCAATCAGACACTCCCTCTGGAAAGCTCTTCGCTGCCGCATCCATTCGCCACCCTCCTCCAAATCCTCCGATCCATCCACCCCCTCCGCTCGCATCGTTCGACCGTGAAAGGTGACCGTAGACGTGAGATTTGCGCCCTCTTCCGTCCCCTCTCCAAGCCATTCGACCGGGCCGTTGTCGATCGACTGCAGATATCCGGGGAAAGGACAGCACGTGGCATAATAGGGAAGAGCCATGCAAAGCCAGCAGAAGAACATAGTTCACTGCGAGCCTTTGTCGGTTGCTTTCATATTGCTAGTAGCAGAAAAATAGACAGCAGCACGGTGACCTATCGGACCCTTGGGATAATAATTCTATGGGATCGGACAACAATATATAGGTCACACACTGACCTAGAAATCGTTTACCGGGTCGCAGACGACCAATCAGCATCTCCCGGTCGAGTTAACCTGACGGCATACTTCCGATTCTTTCATCTGTAGTAACACTCGATCGTTCCTTCCGCTTGTATTGACACCTAGCTCGCGTGTATAGTGTATACCTGCAAAGCAGAACAATGACAGAGAATTTCACGGTCGTGTAAGCAGAGGATCGATGATGCCGCCACTGATCCAGGACCATTCGAATGTAAGCGATGCATTTCGGAATTGCATGCCGTGCGGTAAACAGAGTCTGCAACGACGTTGCTTGGTAATCGGCTGCTGCTGAAACTGCTGCTGCTGCTGCTGCTTGCTTGGCACCGGACGCTGAGTCAGCAGCATCGTCTGCGGCGCATGCCCTGCACGTACATGTAGTCTACAGGGTGGCTCAAAAAAAAACGTACCACCGGAAAAAATGCGATAACTTCGCTACCGATTGACCTTTTTCTCCGAAAATTTTCAAATTTGTAGGGGAATGAATTTTCAACAATCCCTGAAAGTTTCAGTTGAAACTTTTCATGTTTGCAAAAGTTATAGCTGTTCAAACTTAAAATTTGGTTTTTTTGAATATCCGGAGAATCTTGTTCCATTACATGTGATTTCATTACGATTTTTTTGGCAATTTGCAACAAATAAAATGATGACAATGTCATACAACCTCACTAAGAGCTGTAGATAAGCTGTTTATTATGTAAGCTGTTAGTATATGGTCATATTTTGTATATTAGGGCCTCAGTTTGTGAATCCGTTACTGAACGTCATGGGCAAAGTTTCTGCAGAGGATAAAATGGGAACTCGGACGTTACGTGAACAGAGACTGGGACATCGCGCGGTCATAGCAAAAGACCCAGTGAAAAGTGAAGCCTGAAGCACTTTGAAGGCTATCTGCAAACGTGTTTATGTAACGAATGTCAGATGCTGGAAGAGAGGCAGGAAGTTGTCATTTGGTCTGACGGGGGAAAATGTCATGTTCAGGAAATTCGCTTCGTATTCGAAAGGGTTACGTTTGAAAAGCACATCATGATTTCAGTATCAGCTATGCTGGCGTGTGTTATAGCTGCAAGAAAAGACTGCATTTAATACCATTCAGTAGGCTAAATGTCAAACTCATCGCTGAACTCTCTTACCAGACCAGGCATGCTCTAACATCTGGTTTTAATTTCCAGCAGGACGGTGCGCCTGCTTGCTCGCACGGCAAGGCTGATTATGATGACGCTACCTTATTTTTGCCATCAAATGCAGTAAATTTATTGGCAAAGGTGACTAACAAACTCGCCAGACCTTAGTCCTCTTGCTTATCACGTCTGGTGAACTATTCTGGAACGCTGCAAGACATTTCATCCCAAGTTGGAGAACATTGGCCAGCTGAAGCAAGTCTTGCTGCTAATGTGGGGTCAGTTGCCGCAGGACCCGACCAACAAGGCCATACTGAGCTTCACAAAAAGAAGTTGAGCTTGTACTAAGGCAGGGAGTGGACACTCTCATTATACCTTACAATAAAGTGTAAAACGAAATTCTGAGGTCGTAGTGAAAAGTGATATCATTTGACATGGAAATCTACAAGTGACGTTCATTTTCCGCGAAAATTTGAAAAAACCAAATTTTAAGTTTGAACAGCTGTAACTTTTGCAAACATGAAAAGTTTCAACTGAAACTTTCAGGGATTGTTGAAAATTCATTCCCCTACAAATTGGAAAATTTTCGGAGAAAAATGTCAATCGGTTGAGAAGTTATCGCATTTTATCCTGTGGTACGTTTTTTTTTGAGCCACCCTGTATATCTGATGCGCAACTGTCTTGTGGCGGGACACATGCATTTTCAGTCAGTCATCTCCGGTTCGTGATCTTGGTGTCGCCCCCAAACAACTATGATCTGAATTTCGATCGCACAGTCGATCGATACTCGCCTCTAGATACTCCCCTTTAGTCCCCCGCCTCTATATAGTCCCCCGCCTCTAGTCCTCCGCCCCATGTCCTTCGCCTCTAGTCCTCCGCCTCTAGTCCTCCGCCTCTAGTCCTCCGCCTCTAGTCCTCCGCCTCTAGTCCTCCACTCCTAGTCCTCCGCCTCTAGTCCTCCGCCTCTAGTCCTCCGCCCCTAGTCCTCCGCCTCTAGTCCTCCGCCTCTAGTCCTCCGCCTCTAGTCCTCCGCCCCTAATCCTCCGCCTCTAGTCCTCCGCGTAGTCCTCCGCCTCTAGTCCTCCGCCTCTAGTCCTTCGCCTCTAGTCCTCCGCCTCTAGTCCTTCGCCTCTAGTCCTTCGCCTCTAGTCCTCCGCCTCTAGTCCTCCGCCTCTAGTCCTTCGCCTCTAGTCCTCCGCCTCTAGTACTCCGCCTCTAGTCCTCCGCCTCTAGTCCTCCGCCCCAAGTCCTCCGCCCCCCCCCCCCCAGTCCGCATTTATATTCCACCTCTTGTCCGCCGTCATTGGCCCCTACGGTCGTTGCATATACTATACCGACGGATTTGCATCCGGTTCAAAGCGCCTCCACACGCCGCAGTTCCGTATTATATAATAGGCAATCGTCTTAAATACATCGTCTTAATAATGCGTGAGCGTTTATTTGTTTTCACTCGTTTATTTGTTTTCACTCTCTCGAATCTCTCTTTGAATGCCGTTCGCTTGAACGAATTAACGTCTTTGGAGTGGGACTTCTTAGCAGATATTATTGTTGTTGACAGGCCACTCGCAAGTTATTCCTATTCACATGGCTCTTAAATTTACACCCAAGAGAACGCGGATTGCTTGCTAAGTCATGCAGTAGACCTACAACGCCGTGTAGAGATAGCCTAATCATATAGCTCCTCTGTAATTGCCGCTTATATATATATATATATATATATATATATATATATATATATATATATAGGCGCGGTACATCGAGTGTTGTAATTTAAAATGAAGACAACAACAACTGTATAAGGTTCCACGGAAAGATAGACCTATAGGCCTCCTGGCATGGGCGGAGTTTATCAGGGGCTAGGGAGGGCGGCTAAGCCTCTCCAAGAAGGCCCAGATTCGACTTTTTACCATGAAAATGGCATTCTTTTTGGGGGGTTAGACCCCCTAAGAAGGTCCAGACTTGGGGTTAGCCTCCCAAGAACGGAAACCAAACTCCGCCATGCTATACTGGCCATAATATAGGCCTTCGTGTACTCTGCGTAGGCCAAATTGCAGTAATAGATTTATATAGCGCACTTCAAGATGGACTAATCAGAGACGCTCATGTATATATATATACACATATATAATTTATATATATATATATATATGCAGAAGAAATAAGTATAGAGAACTCGATGATTGTGATGAGTCCAGACGACTATTATAGTATATCCTATGTCTGAATCGGCGCTCACAATCAGTGCGCGTTTTATTTCTTCCATAGATAATTAAAATCGATCGCCTTTGTGAGGTTCGTGTGCATGCGCCATATAAATGACCACGCTGGTGCTCTGCTTACGACTACGATTACACGCTGGTTCTCGACTCGTCACATGCCATCAACCATCGAGAGTTTCGGATGATTGTTGAAGCAGAACGAGTAGAACAATCAGCTTATGTCTCTGTGTACAAGACAACGTGACTGTCAGACAACTAATTTTTTGGGGTAGGGGGGACCTGGAACTGTACAAATTGCACGGCTGTATCTGCTTTGGTCTCCCAAATTTTGGTTGCTTGTTATACAGTCCATCCTTAACTCACTTGTTAAAGATGCGGTCAACCTTTCTACATTTTTGCTGCACTGGTTTCCTGCCGGAGAGCGACTAACATTCTAGGTGCTCCCTATGCCTGCACTGCCGTCACATATAATTATAGTGTGCCTCAGTATGAAGGAAACCTTGCTGATATCGTTTTGCTCTATACCTACCACTGGATAAAAGTGGGTGTCGCGCTTCATTGTTCAAATCCGAGCCCATAATGTCTGTTCACTCGCAGGGATCTATCATCTACCTCTTTAGCACTGATTCACTTAAACGACAAGCGAATGCATGGTCTAAAAAATATATATTCATGGGTACCAGATTCTATTTCCTCCCGTATAATTAAATGCAAGCAGTAGGCCTATTCCTTTGTTTATACGTGTTGTTGCTGTCACACCTGCTTCTGTTCACTTAACATACGGTATATTTCAATCTGTTAGTGAGACTGTCAGAAAACAATGCACGTGACCAGGTACTCTGACAGATCCCGGAAATTAGTTTCCATACTGAGTGTCTTGTGATGATTTCTGCGTCACAGGCGTGTGACGGCAAAATAATCATGCATGCGTGTGTGCATTTAACAATGTTTGTACGTGCACTTGTTATAGCGCCCCTTTAAGCTCTCTCTACTCAGAGGCGCTCCCGAATGCAAAGCGGACACTACATCAGAGTTTCAAGCCGAAGCGCAGAGCAATAATTGTGAGTGAAGAACTTGCCCCTGGCAAGGTCCTTACGCGGCGAGGTGGATTCGAACCTCGAACCTTCCGGCTCCAAGGCAACGACTCCACCACTACACCACCGCGCCCAACAATACACTACAATATACTATAGATATCTAAACAAGACTTCGTGATATCAACATGGGCGTTTGGAGTGGGTGGGTCACTGGTTCAAGCCCCCAAAACTTCCAAAGTTGCTAAGCTAATTCTGTTTACTTTGCGACCCATATCCATTGGAAGCCTCCGGGTATCAATAATCTAATATTAAAGTTTATGTCTCTACGGTGACAGAGTGTGGGTGTGTAAAGCCTATAATTATAATCTTGTCACTGAGTCTATACGTCACCATGAAAATTATTGACTGTGTGGGTGTGTTTCTAAAAATGTACTACTTAACATAGGCCATAGGCGTAGGCGGGGTGCAGGGAGGGGCAAATGCCCCCAACTTTCGGGCAAGTTAGTCTGGTTTTTCGGGCAAACACAGCCCTGAACGACTAAAAAAGGTCGTCAACTTTTCTGCCGGATATATTTTTCGGGCAGAAGTTCAATCTTTGCCTCTCCCCACTGCTGAAATCTCCCGTATATACGCCTATGACATAGGCTCTACTGTTCTTTCCCCTACATCATTGTAAGCTACCCTCCTATTATATAAGTTGCGTCCGCGTCTTAGTAGGCAAACAAAGAAGGGTAATATTTCATCCATAGATCTATTCTCAGATGCATTTCCTCGTACTATAAATTATATGCTGTACGGATTGACCTGTGCGAGGTATATAATCCCGCACAATCTCCGACCACATAAATTATTTTAAATAATCCCTCTAAACATTTGCCCAGGCTCCACGATAAAAAGCAGATTGTTTACGACAATTGATTCGTTTTCTATTAGATTTACGTCGAAAACTGAAGCGACGCAAAACGTGAGACTAAAAGCCACGGAGATCGATGTGAGTGATGAGAAAAATTGATATCCATTACACGGTCACATGAATCCATAATTCATCTTCCTTCAATAAACTCGATATCATCTGCAGTGAGGGGGGTTGTAGTGCATGATTCGCGATATTCTAATCAAGAATTTAAAAGGAGAATGAAGTGGAGAAGATGAAGAGAAATAGAAAGTGAAGAGGAAGCAACGAGAGGAATATAGTATGGAATAACATCATTACGAAGGAGAAGAGGAGAAGGGGAATGGAGAAGGAGGAACGTGAGGGGAAGGAAATATAATTATGTAGAAGACGATTAAGACCGAGAACAAAAATGGAGTGGGGGGTTGACATAAAAAGAGTAGTGGAAGAAAGAGAGGTGGAGGAGAATGAGAGAGAGGATAGAGATGAAAAGAACAGATTTGATCAATAGGATGTATGAGGTATAAAAGATTACAACAAAAGATAATAATACGAAAGCATGCTCAAAATAGAAAACAATACCGCGGGTGGTTCAAAACAAGATAGGCCAATAACGAGAAAGGTACACTATACCCATAAGATACAAGATTGATGAATTGGAGAAAGACGAGACGAAGAAGGTTAGAAACGGAAAAAAAGAAAAAGAGAAAAGAATTAATAGCGCCTCAGATTCCCATTTTGGTGCGACCTTGCGCGCGTTATAAATTTATTTAATAATAATAATGATAATAATAGGCCTAATAATAGTTTATTGTATTTCCTGTTACTTATATGTTTCCTTGAAGATATTAAATATTATAATATCAAACAAATAAAAAAATAAAATAAAAAATAAAATAATAATAATAGCAGGAAAAATTATTATAATAATATTCCTCTATTGAATAATCCGGTTGACAGACTCAATCAATCAATCAATCAATCAATCAATCAATCAAATATTTTTATTTTGCAACCAGTATACATGAAAGGTTCACACATCGTTCACATTGGCTACAAAAAAGGGAAGCCCTAAAGGGATTTTAAAAATCCCGCTGTCTAGGGACACCAACTATTAATGACTTGACGATGCAAGGTGGCCATGACGAAGTCTTTGCAAAATCAACACAGTGACTGACAAAAAAATATAAAGCAACTTATACTAGAGAACGGAAGAAAAAAACAAAACACAAAAACAGGAAACTGAAAACCTCAACACTGCTGAGACACACACAAACAATAATGAAAAAGAACAAAAAAACTTAACTATTGGCTACTGAACTGTACTGTACAGAGACCAACTGCAATGCACATACTGAGCGAACACTACTTTAATTTTATTTGGTACCTTCTATTAGAAAGGCGCTAAATTTCTTCTTAAATGTCCAAATACTGGGGCTCAATTTTATTTCCCTTGGAATTTTTTCCCAAGTGGTAACCCCAGTAGACTTAATAGAAAACTGGCGCGTGTTAGTGCGAGCATAGGTTCGGTGGTACAAAGAAGAGTATCTTGTAAAATGAGAATGAACCTGGGATGAAAGCTGAAAATAATTTTTGTATATAGGTGGCAGAAGGCTTCGATCAAACCGGTACATAAATTCCCCTATTTGCAAAGTCCAAATCTGGTTGAGTTTTAAAATTCTAAGGTTGAGAAATATGGGGGCAGTGTGAGAGCCGTATGGAGCTCCCACAATAAGACGAACAGCTCTTTTTTGCAAAATAATAACTCTATATAATCTTGTGACATAAGTAGAAGCCCACACTATGTTACAATAAGAGAGATATGGATGTACTAAGGAATAGTATAGTTTAATCCTAATACTAGATGGTAAAATGTAAGCAGTTCGAGCCATTACTCCAATATTTTTTGCTATTTTTGAGGCGACATGAGCAATATGTTCATTCCATGTTAAATGGCTATCAACATAAACTCCCAGAAATTTAGTAGATTCTACAGAAGCGAGAGAGATGCCGTTAATTTTTAATTGAAATTCACCAAGTGGAATTTTTTTCCTATGCGATTTAAACAGGATGTAGTTAGTTTTTTCCAAGTTTAAAGACAATCTATTAGCTTTAAACCAGTCGGCAATAAGTTCCAGCTCCACATTTATGATCTGAAATAGCGTATGCAAGCAAGAATGCGAATAAAACACGTTCGTATCATCTGCGAAAAGGATGAAGAACAAGCGGTTAGAGACGTTCGGGAGATCGTTGATATAGAGGAGAAACAATAGGGGTCCTAGATTTGATCCCTGTGGGACACCACAGGGATCATACTGCAGCCGGTTATAAGACTTATAACAGTGTAGGATACAATTATGCAATTGAAACAAATAACAAGAACACAAATCACAGAAGACATAAATCTTAATTACTAAGAAAACAGACAGCCTGCAATAAGTCGTCCTGGAAGAATGTGATCAATCAATTAATTCATTTATTTGAAGCAATTAAGCTGACATGCATACGGAAATTAAACATGCAAACAATACTGTTCATGGTGTCACAGAAACCGTCAGAGAAAGCGTCTTGCTAGTAGGCCTAGATGATAAAATCGAAATAAGGGCTATCGAATGAAGCGCAGAATAAGTAGGGAAATAGCCTAAGCAATAAAAAAAGAAGGAAGCGCAGAATAAGAGAGAAAATATAAGCAATGGAAAAAGAAGGAGACGCATGCAGAGGAGGATTGAAGGCGAAGGCAGAAGGAGGGTGGGAAGTACTATAGGAACGAGGAAACACTTGATGTATACGGCCGTTGACACCAGAGGCGCAATACGTCCATAAATCAAATATCATTACAGACACCGCGTACTTGGAAGAAGAGGACTATAAAATTTCCGGAGCACAAGAACAACACTGGCATCGATCAATCGCAAGCACAAGCAGTTCGATATCGGTTTATTACCATAAGTGGTCGATGCTGGTCTCGAAACGGATATGGAAGTGGAAGGTGTGGGTGGGTGTGGGTGTGACGGTGGGTGTGGGTGACGGTGTGTGTGGGTGAGGGTGGGTGGGTGTGGGTGTGGGTGACGGTGTGTGGGAGGTGGAGGAATGGGTGACGGTGGGTGTGGGTGTGGGTGGGTGTGGGTGGGTGTGGGTGTGGGTGTGGGTGTATTGTACTCCAAGAACAAATTTCCACGATGCATAAAACCCTCCGGACAACTGCCGCACTAAGGAACCTTCCGGAGTTCATCGATGCCGGAAACGGGATATCCGGACTGGCTGATTGATTATATTATGTGTGTGCGGGTGTGCCTGTGTGCCTGTGTGTGTGTGTGTGTGTGTGTGTGTGTGCAGAAGTCTGTGAAGGTGTATGTATGTTTGTGTTGTACATAGAGTGCTGTACATATAGGTCTATACATTTAGATGCAGATGTTACATTGCTATTATAATGTAGGCCTAATGTACACGTGAAAGGGCTTTCAGGTCACGTCATAATTCAACACGTACTACGAGACGTGCGACACAATCATACGTCATGCATGTTTCCATATCTTTATTTATTTTTCGCATTTGCTATAGCGCTCCTTCAAGAATTACAGGATGCGGAGGTGAGTGGTTGGGAATTAATCGACAGTCCTGCTATATGCGCTGCAGGGGCTCGTCTGTCTAGAGACCTTGGAATGCGACCATCGTTCACTGCCGACTCCAAGACAGGGCTGTTTTTAAGGAATTTTTAGAACTGCACAACCCATTCTTTTCCTTCCCATCCTCCATGGTAAGTTACTTCCAATCGGATGACAATGACCATATTTTGCTAGTTTTAGCTGTATAAAAGTACTTCTACAACTGCACAAATCCATTTCGAACTGCACATTTTGTGTACAACTGCACGTTAAAAAAGCCCTGCTCCAAGAACCGCAGCAGGATAGAGGCCTAGGCCTACATGCCACCGTATACCGTACACTTTTTGGTGCTGAATCATTAGACCTTTGTGTGTAAAAAAATGGAAATGCTATTTCACCACTATTATTTCGTTTAGAGTCTAGACTATATTCGCTGCATGATATATTTCAATACAGTTAATAAAATATCAATAAATTTCAGCTGTTGCTTTTGAGTTTACTGTTGCGGTCCTCGGCTTTAAGAATTATTGCTTCTGCGGCCCGTGGTGCCAAAGAGACTGGACAGCATTGTCTTAGACTATTATCCAGTCTGAGAGGAATCTCTATATTGAGTGCATAATTATAGTGAATTATTCGTGCCTTCAAATGCACGCGACTTCTGCATCAATTCTTCGTCCACCCGCAGCGATATTCATTTCGAGAATTTATATAGCGCCTCTTATAGATGCACCCAAAGGCGATATATAATGATATATATCACTATATTCTAGGTCTATTATAATGCTATGGGTTAGGCTACATAGCCTAATATTATGCTACTATGCAGATTTTTAAGCATTTATTAAGCGCCTTTACACATATATATACCCAGACTTCAATAATATTGATACCGCTGAGCCATGAATTGTGAGTGATGAACTTGCTCGAGGTATACGCTAATACTACAATTTTTATATAGTATCCGTCTCAGAGAAGTCTTGAGCCAAGACATTCTCGGGTTTCGAGGTTAGCCTATACTGTAGGCCTATAGCGCTCGAACCAGATAGCTTCGCTATAGTCATAGGCAGCGAGAGAATTGTAGAAAAATAACTGTGGGGGTTTGGCTATGCATCTACTTGGAATTGGGGCGTGAAAAACAGACTTTACTGTGGGGTTCTAAGAAAGACTTGAGGGCTGAAACAATCAAATCCAGCCCCGGCACTTCTCACTGTGGGGTTCTACGAAAGACTTGGGGAATGAAACCCCAACTCAATTCTCACCATGGTTGTAGACTTACTTACTTATCGACGTCGAGAGTTTTTGTGAGTACGTACACGACAGCAGCAGCAGCTGTTGTAAGTGCAGACTGCATAGCGAACGAGACTGCAGAGTAGGATTCGTCTTCTCTCCATACATGTAGCCTATACATGTTGTAGGTATTATCATCGGATATCAGACGAACAGAGAGAAATATGAACACAGCAGATCTCGCTTACACATCAATGACCGTATCCCATGTCTCCAACTATAACAACGCCCATCTATAGATATATAAAATCTCTCTATATATATTCTATAGGGCCTATTTAGAATATATAGAATATATATATAGAATATATACTCGTATCCATCCATATATCCGCATAGACTATCTACGTAGGCTATATGTCCTAAACAAACTGAACAAAATCACGTTGCCGCATAAGCTCTATACTATAGCTAAAGCTGAAATATTGCCTTGTCTCTGAACGGGCGTATGGATTAGGCTATGTTTGAATGCATTGTACAATCTTGTGGAGTGTAGACATATATATATATATATATATATCCTAAGGCCAATTCACATTATTTTCGCCTCGTATCAGATGAGAAAATTGCCTTAACCTTAATTCAACCAAAACCAGTATCTTCAATGCAAGAGTCTATTGTAATTTAGGGTTTACTATTAAGGAGGCGGCAATCGGTCAAGAGCATCTGTACAGCGCCTCTAGTAAAGATAATCGCTCAGAAGAGCTAATTTTTCTTCTTCAGAAACAACTAGGTATCAGCTGACTTCGATATATAGGTTAAATGATGCATAGTCTGTACTTAGTTCTATCACTACTATGCCTACTTGTCATTCTTTCCTTACACGGGCGGAGCTGAGCCCATTCTAAAAAGCACGCAGATTGTATAGGCTACTGTCGTGGATAGCAAGTCCTCTGTTTCACGCAATGATGCGCCTATATATATATATATTGTATTGTATTGTGTTTAAACATTTATAAAGCGCCTCTAGTAGGGTGAACCGTTCAGAGGCGCTCCCAGTGCACAAAGCCCCGTGAGAAGAAACAGGTTTTGAGAAGAGACAAAGCAGAGGAGAGACTACCAGAAAGAAGTATAGAGCGAACAGAAGGAGAAAGGGCATTCCAAAGAGAAGGACCAATTGAGACAAATGATCGAGACTGAGCCATAGCATATATATGTGCATATATATATATATATATATATATATATATATATATCCTCTAGGCCTAGACCTACTCTGCTGGTAACCCATGCATCCTTTTTTGTGCATTTCAAACAGATAATTATTATCGCCTACCAATGATTCTGCTGAAAATATGACAGAATATTATGTTTCTGAGATTTGTTTTCGTAATATGGTAGGCTATATATAGGCCTAATATATATACATAGACGCAATTGTATCGCAATCGTAACCCCGAGATTGGTAACACACTCAAACACGCAAAGTCATTGGATCCAGTTTATATAGCGACACAAAATGGTTGCTAGTTCATGCGCCTTTAGTTGTTGTTTCTGTATTTTACCAGGTACCTTCTGATAGAACAGAAATCGCTTATGATTTTCTCATTGCGTGCAGCTGTTTGAGCATTCTAGAAGCCGATAACAGTTGAGTTTCAACGCGTCGACGCTTTCAAGAAATCTCACTTATGTCTTATGTTCTCGGTACCATTATTCTCCATGTTATTCTAGTCCTCCTGATCTATTCTTCTCCTCTTCTTCTTTCTTCTCCTCACACCAAACCCTCTGCTTCCTCTTCGCCGCCGCTACATTGTTTATTCCTCCTTCTCCTCCTCTTCCAGATTTCATCCATTTTTCATCGCAAACTTGGGTGCGTTTTCCTAATCATCGCCGCCGCTCGATGAATTCGAGAAGAGAGCGTCTCCTAGCAGAATCGCAATAAAACGAAGTTTATGCGACGAATGAGCAGTCAGTGTAAGTGTACACACAGACAGTCAACTACACACAGCAGGCAGGCAGAAAGGCAGGCAGGCAGGCAGGCAGGCAGAAAGGCAGGCAGACAAGCAGGCATACATGCAGACGACCACGCAGTTTGACAAGCAGACATACAATTAAGGAAACAGGATACGATGCGGAGGGGCATGTACACACGAGAAGAGGGAGAAGGACAAACAAACGGGCGATATAGAACATGATATGACGATGACGTGCATTCGTAGACAAACAGACAGGCAAGCAGTCAGACAGACATGCGGACAGAGACAGATAAACAGACAGACGGATAACAGACAGGCATGCAAAGGGACATAAAGACAGGCAGACGGGGACAACTGACAGAAGACAACCGACGGATAGACAAACAGTCATGCAAAAAGACAAACAGACAGACAGACAGATAGGCAGACAGACAGACAGATAGTTAGACAGACATACAGACACACAGACAGACAGATACACAGACTGATAAATAGACAGACAGACAGACAGACAGATATACATATAGAAAGACAGACAGACATTATAGACAAACTTACAGACAAACAAACGTGCAGACATACAGACAGACCGACAGACAGATAGATGCACAGACAGACAAATAGACAGATAAACAGACAGACAGACAGACAGATAGACAGACAGACAAAGGCATACATACAGACAGACAGACAGACAGACAGAGACTAACACACGGTTGGATGGGCCATCGGACACTAACGGACCAGCTATATATATTCGTGAAGCGCAGGACCATCACCATCATCATCACCACCACCACCACCACCACCACCACCACCACCACCACCACCACCACCACCACCACCACCACCACCACCACCACCACCACCACCACCACCACCACCACCACCACCACCACCACCACCACCACCACCACCACCACCACCATCATCATCATCATCATCATTCGCTATACATGTAGTCTCCGTTGCATTGGACGAAGCACCGAGGCCGTTTGTCAGCGAATGCGTCTTCTGCAGGTTTCTCCTTTACTATTGATTATTCACCAGCTCTTCATTTTGTCTGAATCCTGCCTTGCTGTTTAGGCTGAGTTACATTACTGCCTCAAATAACATAACACAACATAACATAACATGACATAACATAACATAACATAACATAATATAACATGACATGACATAAAATAACATGACATGACATGACATAGCATATCTTCTTCTTTACGTTCTCTGCCAAGCGGCAGGTCCAAACGTCCAATGTCTCCACTTTTCTCGCTGTTGTGCCAAAGCATATGCCATAACATAACATAACACAGCATAACATATGAATAAGCTTATGAGAATGGCAATTTGCGACTTATGCTTAGACTAAATTCACCTGCTTTTTATCGATCAAAACATATTATTTTAGCTGTGGATGCAGGACTGGGAGCGCCTCTGAGTAGGTTTCTTGAAGAAGCGCTATATAAATTCACGAAATGAAATGAATGAATGAATGAATAACATAGCGTAACATAACATAACATGACATAACACAACATAACATAACACAGCATAACATAACATAACATAACATGACATAACATAACACAATAAGGTTTACAGTGGTTCCGAAGACTAAAGATCTGTGTAAAACCACCACTATATTATATCATGCACACTAAGTCTTGCACGGTCATGTTTTAATAGGCCTATCAGACAATCATGGTCGAGCTTGTCCTTGTAGTTGCTGAGTGTCTCCACCGAAACTGCCTCATCACTCATTTCGTCCCAGGCCTTTATTAGGCTACTCTGCTGCTGAAGAATCTTTTCTTTATGGCGCCTTCGGACTGTCTGAAGATCTTAATAATAGACTCAATTGGTTTAGGGTTAAGATTATAAGGCCTTCATGTTGTCCCTATACTGCTAAATGAAGAAGCCTTTCTCATGTCGACACTTCTGGCTGCAGCAGAAACTGCGGATTGAGTTCATCAGCCTTACTCTTCTCCTATCTCGGAAACGCCTGAAACTATATTGCTATAATAGTTAGCCAACGTCACTGAATGGGTCGGGAGCGCTTCTGAATATCTGAATGGCAATTTACAAATGTTCAATTAAAATTCTTATAGGCCACTGCAGTTACAAAACTACTTGGCCGTTCATGTCTTCGGTCAATTTGGACCATGGGCGTAGGCCTATTCATGAAGCTTTCCGGGTTGAAATCACAGAAATGATTATGTAGGCTAAATTCCGAAATTTTTAAAACTAACTCTGTGTGTTTTCTGTGTATATTTAACGGCCATGCCATTTAAGCCCATCCCCGATATGGAACCCCCAGAATTATTTTCCGGCAAGGCCACTCTTTTGTTGACTATTTCAATCAAGATTTTTCTTTTCGACCATGCGTGTTCTAGTTCTAAGGCACCTTCGTCATCTATCAACAACAAAGTCCTTTCAGACCGCATCAGTCCCCTTCCGTCCTGATGACACCTGCGGCCGTATACACCTAGAACGCCACGCATGGGTCGTGGTTCTGCCATCCGTCTAATGATTGCTGCCATCATCTCCAGCTGCTGCTGCTGCTGCTGCTGCTGCTGCTGATTACTTCCGAAGCATTGATGAAAACAGGAAGTGATAAAGTGACTCGTGTCACAACCTGCCATGAAGCGGGTCGTGTGCAACGAATGTATCAACTCGTATCCAAGTAGCACTTGTCTGTCCGACCGTATATATAATTATATATATATATATATATATATATATAATTATATATACTCATGTATGTCCAACTGTCTGTCTGCCTGTACACACACACACACACACATATATATATACAATATTAAGAACCTTGTATGAAATATATAATTATTCTCCTTCCCACAATAATAATAATATTTTCCTACCTTCTTATAGATCCACTCGTGTCGGCTTCATTTTCTACAAGACTTTCCTAGATTTCCCATTCGTATTTCCTCTGTATAGATCTATGTTTTCTCTTGCTTTCCAATACTTCGAACATCGTACACATACTCTGATTCTCATCCTCTTCCTTCTCTGTTGCTCTTTCCCCCACCTTCCTTCTGTATCTCTTCCTTCCTCTTCCTTCCCCTTCCTCTTCTCAGCCTACTCTTTCTTCTCCTTTCTTCCTTCTCCTGCTCCTTCTCCTCTCTTTCTTCGTCTTTCTTCCTCTCCCTTTCCTTCTCCTCTCTTCCTTCCTCTTCCTCTTCCTCCAACTCCCCTTCCTTCTCCTCTTCCTTCTCCTCTCTTCCTGCTCCTCTTCCTTCTCCTCTTCTTTCTCCTCTCTTCCTGCTCCTCTTCCTTCTCCTCTTCCTTCTCCTCTCTTCCTGCTCCTCTTCCTTCTCCTCTTCCTTCTCCTCTCTTCCTGCTCCTCTTCCTTCTCCTCTTCCTTCTCCTCTCTTCCTGCTCCTCTTCCTTCTCCTCTCCTCCTTCTCCCCTTCCTTATTCTCCTCTTCTCCTCTTCCTTCTCCTCTCCTCCTTCTCCCCTTCCTTATTCTCCTCTTCTCCTCTTCCTTCTCCTCTCCTCCTTCTCCCCTTCCTTATTCTCCTCTTCTCCTCTTCTTTCTCCTCTCTTCCTTCCTCTACCTTCCTCTTCCTTGCCCTTTCGTCTCCTCTTCCTTTTCCCCTATACCTTCTCCTCTCTTCCTTGTTCGTCATCTGCTGGAAAATCATGTCCGTTGTCATGGCCTCTCTGTTCAACTGCACCAGCGGGAACATTTGAGTCGCCATCGCTCAAAGACGTCGTCTCCATGGGAATCGTTTCCATGGAGATCGTTTCCATGGAGACCTATAATACAATGTTCTCTGTCGTTCACTGATTGATTAGCAACAACAACCGCTCCATCCGTCATTGTCATCTGTCGAACAGCAGCGATATACAAGACCTTCCATTGTTTGCTGTCACAACAACGCGCTTTGTTTTGTTTCGAAGAATGCTGGAAAGGTGAATACGGGCTGTTCAGACTTCAGAGTATCCCTGTAGCATATTATAATATACCTACGTGTATTATATTGTACACTGTGTACAGGTTATCTTGTATCTTTGTATAGAGCATTGACATTAGGCCTAATAAAAAAAAATATTCTGATCAAATAAAAATACATCTGAACAAATAAAAATACATTTTCATAGACATGCAGAGTGAGTTGGTATATTGTACAATGTAGGCTACATCATAGATGTACAAATTACAATTTATAAATTAAATATAAATTCATTTATTATATAGCTTGAAGTGGACATGAGTTTATATTTGGTTCTCAAGGTTTATAGGTTTCCATAGGTCTCAACTTACTCTCAAGGTTCTAAACATTATTATTTTGGGAAAAGCAATTCATCCAGCAATTTTACTGCAGCTGGAATTCCCAAAAACAGTTGTCCATCTTTTTGGATCAGCAATTTGATTCCAGAGTGTCAGTTTTTTTAACAGCCCACAAAGCATACAAAATGGTCAGATAGACAAACAGACACATAGACAAACAGAAACACAGACATGGTGGTTCCATTCCATGTAAATTTCAGAGCCATCATGTAAGTAGGCCTTTATGTCCACTCAGAACTGCACTCGCTATATATTTATTTATATATATTATATAAGCTAAGGTTCTACACGTTTGTTTGCTGACGGAGGCCATGTCCGATATTTTTTTTATCAGATCCAATTTGGAATCGAGAGCTATATTGCTGTAGGTTGTTGTGCATCATTTTATGCATTGTGGCAACGAGGTTCCTCTGGCCCTGTATGTACAGATAGTTTTAATAATATAAGGAAGGGAAGTGCTTGGTCTGTATGTTGCAGACGAGTGTAAAATATTTTGTTTCCTCTGCGTTGAGAACCATAAACGGGTAATAATGGAAACCGAAATTGCAAATGACAACTGTTTTACAGGCAATCGCGCGTTATTATTGGAGGAAAAAGTATTGAAACGCTTGTTTCCGCATAACGACTCGCAATTCTCAAATATTCCGCGTTCACACGACACATTTGTGTGGGGCGTGGCGGTGTAGTGGGTATGTTCGCTGCCTTGCAGCCGGAAGGTTGCAGGTTCGAATCCATCTCATATCGCCGCGTAGGAACCTTGGGCAATTCCTTCACTCGCAATTGCTCAGCGCTTCGGCGTGAAACTCCGATGCAGTGTCCGCTCTGCAGTCGGGAGCGCCTCTGAGTAGAGAGAGCTTGAAGGACCGCTATAACAGGTGCACACACAAACAAACAAACATTTAATTAATATTCAGCAAAGTCTTTGCAATGTGTGCATGGCCAATTAACCAGCCTGAAATAAAGCAGACGAATAGACAAGCAAAGGCCAGCAGAGATTAGATAACCTCATTTTGCGGATCATGCTGACAGACAGACAGATAGACTGACTGATTGGCTTACTTACTTACTTATGATATACTGACTTACTGACAAACAGACAGATAGACTGACTGATTGACTGACTGACTAAGTTACTTACTTACTGACTGACTTACTAACTAACTAACTAACTAACTGACCAACAGACAAGCAGGGCCATATACTGACAGAGAGATTGGACAACAGACAGACATCTATACAGACTTACCAACAGACAGGCAAGCAGACAGACAGATAGACTGACTGACTGACTGACTGACTGACTGACTGACTGACTGACTGATTGACTGACTGACTGACTGACTGACTGACTGACTGACAGTGTTATTTTAGTTCCTGAGAATAGAATAAGAATAATAATTATTTTAATTTCGTTCCATGGAACAAAAACTGGAATAAAAAATAATTCTGGAACGAGAATAGAATAGGAATAAAAATTTCAACATTTTTCTGGAACGAGAACGGAATAGAAATAGAAACTTTAATTTTTTTAAATAGTTTTCGGACTGAAAGCGGCTCCTGATTTGTTGTCTGTAAAGCGCAGTGCATTTGCCAGCATTTAATAAAGAACACATATCTTAACAGTCGCATTCACATTGTCCGCAATTAACTAATCTTATAAATAGGTCAAAAGTAAGTCAGTGACTTACTTACTGACTGACTGACAGACAGACAGACTGACCAACAGACAGACATGCAAAGAAATTGACCAACAAACAGACACAGGACGACAGACTGCTCATGGATGCATGATATCTTTTTAACCCGGTTTCCTATCTCGTCCGAGTCAGACCACGAGTCTACGACCCACGCAGACGCTGCTGCATCCTAACATGTGAGTCTCTCCATGCATGGGCGCCCGCAGGATTTTTTGCAGGGGGGGTCAGTCAAAACCGTGAGACTTAAGTTTGCCTAATT
The DNA here is from genome assembly GCA_945859605.1 of Lumbricus rubellus. Lineage (NCBI taxonomy): Eukaryota > Metazoa > Annelida > Clitellata > Crassiclitellata > Lumbricidae > Lumbricus > Lumbricus rubellus. The sequence continues at coordinate 17,547,915 of OX243826.1, read as the reverse complement.
CATAAGTATCCGACTTTAGTCGTGGTCGGCCAGTAATAATTATGATATCCAATTGGCCCATACCTATAGTTAACGACTAAATCCCCTATCGACAATTAATCTGCCCTAATGTTCTTGAGCATCAGTCTCTGTAATGTTGTGCTGCCGTGTGTCTGTAATTGGCGTTCATCCCTACCAAAGATGTCGGTTACTTTCTCCATAAATTCAGTCTTTTTTCCAAGGCACCGGTCATACCCAAACACCACTGTGCCCCACAAAATGCAGTCTCAACAGTTAAAGCAGTGTTTAACACAGTGCACTTGCACTGTTCATTTGGTAGTACTTACCGTGACACCTTCCAGCTGATGACTTCCAAACAACGGATAAACTTGCCTTTAGAATTTCAAAGAGGCTACGCTACACACTGCAGCACAACATTTATTTCTCAATTTCAGGCTATCTTACATTTATTTATAATCCTCCACTCGCATGTGCAACGGATCTCGAGGTGAACTGATCTACATATATAGTCTGTGTTTTCTTTGGCAAGTCCACAAGAATATACATATACACGTGTAGGGCCTATATATATATATATATATATATATATATATATATATATATATATATATATATATATATATATATATATATACATATATACATGTATACCAAGATCTTGCATGTATACATAGTCGTCTTAATAAGCAGTCTTTTGTCTCTATGTCAACTCTGCCGGCCTTGTGGAATGATAATTATAACCTATTGCACCTCCCCATTCCCCGATTTGGAGAAAATCTGTCAACGACCAGATTAATTTTGCACATGCTGCATAGGCTATAGTCTTCGAAAGATTCGAAAGATTCGGGCTCAGAGTGCCAGCCTGCCAGGTCTCCAATCTCCACGATTCGTACAATATATTATCATACATCATGTCTTCGAGCCTACTGACCCTTCCTTAATTAAGGTCAGGACCAGCTTTGAGTCTTTGATCGGCATAATGTAAATAGGAGGAATAGAAACTGATGCACACCAGACGACCATTAATGCCAAGTCCATCTAGGCTATAGGCTACGGAGTGTCAAGCGAGGAGTTAAACAGAGAGCTATGGTAGATGATGTTTTGAGTTGAAACGGCGTGGGAGGCAGAGGGAAGTGAAAATCACAACTGCAAACGCTGACGTCATCCATGAGTACAAGAATGTGTGCGGGAGACTCGTTTGATGAGACCATGCATCGTCCTCGTGCTCTATATGGCTGGCTGTATACCTTGGAAAAGGAATCATGAGGCACAGGGTGTGTATGATGTGCGGATGGGTGGGGGCTATAATTATTAGACTGAAACAGAAAGCTTGATCGTTGACCTACATCACATAAAGGTTATCAGATGCCATCAATCTAACACTTGGGCCTTGACGGTGGCTGAAGGGTTGGCTCTCTGTTCGTCTCTTCGTCTCCAGTTACATACACATAGGCTCCATCTAGTGTTGCTCAGTACGTAAAGCTAACCAGAAGATACACAACAAAAGTTGGTGAAGTAAAAGAACACAATGACTCGTGGGCATTCTGTCCCGTTTTACCACTATCATTTTTTACAGAAAGAGTGATTATCAATATTTTGTCATGATTTCCAGGGGGGGTCACGCGACCCCCCTTGACCTATGGTGCGGGCGCCCATGTCTCCATGTAGCGCCCCGTATACCCTGCAGTCCCCCAACCCCAACCCTCCCCCTTCAGCGGCGGTTTCGGCAATTCCTTCAGAACGTGAATTACTACATCCAAAACTAATCTAGCGAATAAGCCTATGCGGCTATAGGCCTATACTTAAATAGGCCGTCTGCAGACAGACCGACGTAATGGAAAGGTCGGATGTGACACGCCTGTATTGCACCCGACTGCAGTAAAGCACCAACAGACGATTCAATTGGATTCTGTGTACATGTTATATGCAAACGGTCTTCAGAAATAGAGGCTTCTGCGGATTGCATAACTGACCAGAAAACGTGATATGTATGTTTGTTTGTATGTATGTATGTATGTATGATTGTATGTATGTATGTATGTATGTATGTATGTATGTATGTATGTATGTATGTATGTATGTATGTACATGTATGTATGTATGTATGTATGTATGTATGTATGTATGTATGTATGTATGTATGTATGTGTGTTTGTGTGTGTGTATGTGTGTATGTGTGTATATGTGTGTATGTTTGTGCGTGTATGTGTATGTGTGTGTATGTGTGTGTATGTATGTATGTATGTATGTATGTATGTATGTATGTATGTATGTATGTATGTATGTTTGTATGCATGTATATATATATTTGAATCATATTGCATATATGATATATATGCAGAAATTTAGAGGGCTTAATATTGGATATCATAAAATCCAACATCAAGCCATCTAAATTTCTGCACGTACATGTAATTCTGCAGCTTTGAAAACATTTATTAGCCTATAATATTGGTTCGTATTCATTCGCATCAAAGCCTGTAATAAATCAAACCTCACGCATGTAGTACCTCAGTTTTATCCACCGACTTCCAAAGACTTTAACACAATAATTGTCTACTGCTGTAAACCACACAAATTGCACGCTTAACAATTGAGACCGGTGTCTTTGCTCTAGATATATGGGACTGCAGGCAGTTAAGCCTCACAAATATCCAGTGCTTCAAACTAAGGCGTGTTTATGCTTAGACGATATTAATCCCAGAGACATTCATGCAAATCTCGAGGACGCTTTTCCTCATGATGTTGGATGAATAGTGCAATTTTTCCGTTGAACGTATAGGGTTAAAGTGGCTGAAAGTCATTACAGGACCCTTCAATGTAGTCGGATGGAAGGCCATTTTGGACATCGACACGAGTCCATAATAAACTATTCGTTTAGAAATAGTCTGTTATATCCATCGCGTGTTTTCTATGCAGGACGCGTTGAATCCAAATGTGGCAGACAGATAGAGATAGAGATATACTGGCAAATCGATGGTCCTGGGCATGACGTTAAACTGCATCCATCCTCTGCCACAAGGAACCAACAACGTCCCTGTGCCGGTCCTAAGCCCGGACAAAATGAGGAAGGTTTGCCAGATGGGTGGCGATACGCTGGCAGTGAAAAACCAAGACGATTGTAATCCGCCAAAACCACGACACAAGTGACATAGCTACCCTGCAGATGCTTCAAGGTGTCATGATGTGGAGCAGACATGCACAGGTCGGTCAGGACAGACCGATGGAGAGAGTCGGTGGAGAGAGCGTGGGACACAACGGGCATTGACCCACGTTGTCCTTCGTGCCTCTTTTTCACGATTCTCTTCAATCAGACAAGGTGGTTTAGATGCTCCAAGATGTTAATGGTATGGAGCAGACCTGCTGACCGGACCGGTTGAAGCTGGGCAACATGGCACGAGACAGACTCAGACAGAGAGTGGCATCGGACTCCTACGGGCATTGAGCCTAAGGATATTGATGATGATGATGATGGCAAATCGACGTCTGAATCCAATCCCTATTTTTCATACACCAGAGGCCAAAATGTGCACATACACACAGACACATACACACATGCAAGCACAAGCACAGAACACACACACACCATCACACAAGCGCACACTGTGCACGACACACGCACGCATGTAGTACACACACACACATTCACAAACACATCCCCCCACATCACACACCCACAAACACACACACATGTACACACAGAAACATAGGCTACACATACAAGCACAGAACCCACACACACACACACACACCAGCACACAAGCGCACACTGTGACACACGCAAACATATAGTAGACCTACACATACTCGCAAACACATACACATGCACACAAACACATGAGCATACACGCACACACACAAACACACGAACACACACGCAGCCAAGCACGCTTATAATGTGACACAGAGCCTCGATCAGTGCTGTATACAGTGTATGAACCGTTCTAAATAAATGCGCCGACAGAACACAACAGACATAAATGGATTCCGGAAAACAGCTAAGCGGATAAATGTTTCCTGAACCATTCCCAAAATCATTTTTGCCATACATTTCATTGCAGTGTGGACCCTCATAAATTACAATTATGAATAATATGCATATACATGACATTGTCATGTATAAAATATATAATGACTACAATAGCCTATACAGAGAAATACGTCGATATTTATCTCAGCAATGTTATACAAGAGAGTCCGTGAATATACATGTACATTGTTGTACAACCAGTAAGTATAAGTGGCGCACTCAACATAATTATAATTATCTCCACTTATAGACAAAGTCGACAATTCGTTCGTATATATAAAATATCGACTCTAATAAAAAAATTCTAAGAATATAAATAGGTCTACCAGTGGTAGACTATCATCATCCTTATCATCATCGTCGTCGTCATCATCATCCTCATCCTCATCATCATAATCCTCCTCTTCCTCCTCCTCATCATCGTCGTCATCGTCATCATATATATATATATATATATATATAATTATATGTAGATATATAATATTATAATCCCATATAGGCCTAGTTTATCTTGGCGTTGCCTGTTCATCCAAGTCGACTACTCAAGTCCATCATCAATTGCTAAACGTCGACGGATTTAATTAGTAGTTAGACCTAGATCAAAACGGAGGCCATTAAAAGGGTTTGGTCGAAATTCACTTTTCATTCCATTCTACAGACGACGGAAGCAATAATTAAGTAAAGCAGCTGCAGATTTACTGGAAACAGGACGTGTGGCAAGCAACCTGATCACGTAAATTTAAGCCCTAAGATTAAAATGTAACGAAGAAAATAAAGAACACACCGCAACATCATGCAGCCTCCTATAATTATATAGGAAAGCTAGAGACTTCAAAATGGCATTTGATTGCAGTAGGCCTAGGCCTATATGACGCACCTGCAGTGGCGTAGCCTATGCTATAGCCTAATAGCAGTGAGTTGTGTAAACTGCGAAATGAACAGGTTACAGAAGGCCCTGGTCACACAAAGGTCCCCGGCGGTTAGAGTAATTTTTTACTTTCAGAATATTCAAAATGTAGCCTAATCAACTCTGTATATGTATGGTTTAGACTTTAGAGCATACACTCTCAATAGTTTCATTGGCTTAACCGGAAAGTTTGAGTGCGGGATTTAAACAAACCACCGATGTATGGTGTTCCATAACAAACAGATGATCTGTAGCCTAGACTAGCCTACTCTTCGCAGTTTTTGGCCAGAGCCGCCAGAGGTTTGTTAGAACTGACGTATAAATAGGCCTATAGTCTAATGGCGTCATTCAGTTTTATTTAGTTTCGGTGAAAAATAGGCCATGCAACCATTGTAAAAGAGCCAGACGTTTTGCACATCCATTTTGTTTAAATCAAAAGGGTTTAAAGTATTCAAGTGACTTTCCAAGGGTCACCAACGGTTGGCAATGATCGAAGCTCTGCAAACGCCTCAAAATTAAGGGTCTCAAAATCCTGCTATTATGGTCTACGCCACCGCGCGCCTGTTGGCCTATCGGCCCGACTCACAGAAAAACGTCAACTACTCTGGAATGTACTGGCATGCTCATACCTTTGCAGGAGGAGGCCAGAACGTGTTCCTATTAGCGTCTTCAGTCAATTGGACGTTCCGACGTCAGTTAATTGGCGTTTTCACTTCTAACTGCGTTAGAACGTCGGGAAACGAACAGAGTAGAGAACGTAATTACCATTTCATGTATATTTAATGACGGCTGTAATGCAGTCGTCTGCTCCAAGAAGGCTTACTTTGCATGCATATTGCATAACTGCCTATTTCTATACATCTTCAAAACTGCAAGCTGTATGCACAATACTAATGCACAATGACAAACAGCCAAAAACAGCCGAGAATTTGCGGCGTCCATGGTAATGAAAGCCCCAAATGTTGGTTGCATTTTATAGGGAAGCAGGATTTAATTGTCCTATCATAATATAGGCCCCTATAGCCCGTTGGTTGAAAAGTGGTTGGACACAAAGCCACATAAAAGACGCATTTTTATTTATGAATCAACATAGGCGTATGTATAGGCCTACGAGGCGGGTGTCCAGAGGGGGCAAATGCCTCCCCCCCAATTTCGGGCAAGTCAGATCGACCCTCCCGTACGCCTATGTGAATCAATCTATTAAATTCTAGTCAGCTTATACTTCTTTAACTTATGTAGAAAACAAATACTCGCATGGTGAGCAATAGGCCTAGCCACGGTTTAGGTTTGCAGAAGACTTTTAGTTCAAACCAATAAAAGAGCCTTACACAAACCACGCGGCTACATAATGAAGCTGGCAAAAACCGCGTGCAAAATGTGTGCGTGTGTGTTGGTTGTGTGAGTGTGCGCGCGCGCGAGTGTGCGTGTGTGTGTTTGTGTGTATGTGCGTGTGTGTTTGTGCTGAGTCCACTAATCCGCAGCAGTGAATGTGTCGGGGTTTTGGAAACTGATGAGAAAATCGTAAGCCCTGTCGTCTTCCAATATTATACAGGACTTAAAGATTCATAGAGTTATGGACTACAAGCACACACACACACACACACACACACACACACACACACACACACACACACACACACACACACACACACACACGCACACACACGCACACACACACACGCGCGCGCGCGCACACACACAGCAAGTATAATAGTCGCAGATATTATAAGTGACCCGCGTGATGCCTGACTGTAGAGAATTTCATGAAGAAAAATCCTCAGTTGACACGCCATCCATAATTTAGTGTCGATATCATCCGCAAGTCTTGCAAAAGCGCCGCCAGATGACAGAAAGGTCAAAGCAATAAATATTGTCAAATGCACACGCTCTATAGGGGCCTATCTGCACCGGCGATAGCGCCCTACACCGAACCCAAGCGTTATAATTTATTTTCGTCGTCGTCGGTGCCTTATTCGATACTCCGAACATTGGCGGCATCATGGACAATTCTTCTCCAGAGATCTTTCTGCTGTGCTGCTCGTACCACCTGCTCCATCGACAATCCCGTCCATTCCTTCACATCGTCCATCCACATTCTTCTTGGTCTTCCTCTTCCCCTTGCTCCCTCAGTTTCACCGGTTATCACGTCTTTTTCGAGGCAGTTTGATGTTTTCCTCACTATATGGCCGAAATACTGCAACTTCCTTTTGACAATTGTACTCCAGAGTTGTTCTCCACCCACTTCTCTCAGTACCTCCTCGTTCCTCTTCTTCGCTGTCCATGGTATTCTCAGCATTCTTCTGTATGATGTGGTTTCAAAGGACTTTAATCTTTTCTGTTCGCTCTTTCTATATGTCCAAGCTTCTGCCCCGTATGTTGCTATTGGCCATACCAGAGTTCTCAACAATCTAAGCTTTGTCTGTATGGTGATTCCTTTGTTTTTCCATACAGTGCCCAATCCGGATAGTACTTTTTTGCCATCCCCACGCGTGTTCTAATATCCTCCTCACTTCCACCATCTGCCGTGATTGTAGCCCCCAAGTATTGTATATGATCTAGCTGCTGCAACATGTTTCCTTCTATGTAGATGTTCAGTGTCGTCGTGTCGGTTGCCATGACCTTTGTCTTCCCCTGATTTATTATTAATCCGTATTTACGACCAGCTCCTATCAGCCTCTGCACCAGATCCTGCAGTTCCTCCGGTGTCTCCGCGATTAGCACTATATCGTCAGCATACCTGAAGTTCGTGACTCTCCTCCCTCCTATTTTATAGCCTCCTTTGTATGTTTCTAGAGCGTCTCTCATTGCCATCTCTGCGACGATATTGAACAAATATGGAGATAATACACATCCCTGCCTCGCTCCTTTACCAATTTTAAACCATTCTGATAACACACCTGCAATCCTCACTGCCGCTCTCTGCCCTTTGTACATCTTGTTTATTATGTTTACCAGGTGTGGGGGAAAACCCATCTCCAACATAGTAATCCATAGTCGTCCATGTTTAATACAGTCAAAAGCCTTGTGGAAGTCAACAAAACACATGTATAATGGTTGCTAATAATTTATTTTAGGAATGATTATTATGAGAGTCGAAGCTTACCCGGAATAAAAGAGTCGAAGCTAACCCGGAGTAAATCCGTATCGTGAGTTATTATTCAGAAAGCGTTCTGTTCATTTCGATGCTTGTCTCGTGAGTATTTAAGCAAACATTGCACTAATTAGAGCGCTATATAAATGCAATCTGAGAACAGTGACGATGAGTGACAACGCCTCGTGTGTCGGGTGTGTCTGCGTGTGTCCGCGTGTGTGTGTGCGCGCGCGCGTGTGTTTGACGGAGTGCATGGGTTCGTGGGTGCAGCTGATTGGCGCACGTGCTAGAGTGGGCTTTGTGCGGGACGGGCGGACGCAGGGGCGGATCCAGGGAGAGGGCCAATCCGGCCATGCCCCCCCCCCCCATTTTAAAATGTCATGGGACGTGGCCTCCATTCGGTTTGAAATTAGCAATATGAATAGGGGTGTCATGGCATATTGCCCCCCCCATTAAAAATGGCATGGGACGTGCCCCCCCCATTTGGTCATCAACTTTTTTGGCAGATGAAAAGTACTTTTCCCCCAGGCAAAGACCAATGACTAAAAAAAGGTCTTCAACTTTTTGGCGACCAATTACGAAATTTTTCCCTGTCACAAGACCAAAGATTTTGCCCCCCCCCTTTCGAACACTTCTGGATTCGCCACTGGGCGAACGGCGGCATCAAAAAGAAACGAATTATGATTGATTATACTATGTCGTAAATTATAAATGATGATGATGATGATGTTGCAAAATGCAGGAGCATCATTCGCGCACGATGGACGTGACTTTTAGCGGATTCTGTTGCATGACAGTTTCTATTTCCTCTATCAGATTTGAGCTTTAGTGCACGCATCGCACAAACACGCGCGCACACTTGCGCACGTAACATTCGCGATGATTACTAATTAAAACAATCCTATTAATTATCGAATATAACAGTTCAGAGTATAGTCGCATTGAATTGGATTTTAAAATTCTGAAGGGTTTGAAGTTACCTTGAGCGTAAGACCAGTGCCCGGTTCCATTACAACTTCCGTTTTACTTCATGGACTTTCGTCTCAATGTCGTCTATAGTAGCCTTAATTATATGGACTGTAGTTGTATACACACGCCAAAGAAAATAGGGAATAGAGCTTTCCACTTAAATGGGTCTACCAACGACTTGTGCATGCATTATTATAAGCATTTTGTGACAAACTATGTCAACATGCAAAGCATGGAATTGCAATGATGAATGGCAGAAGTTTTATATAGCTCTGCTAACCTAGCCAATATGCCTATAGGCCTATTATGTATTATACCATGTAAATATAATGTTATTATAGTATTATATGACTCTCTAACTAAGAGGCTTTTTACTGGCTATCAATCAAACAGAAAGTGTCTTTGATGTTCGGGAAAACGTTGGAGGCAATGGCTGGCAATTAGCCTAGCTTACACGCGATGGATTGAAGACAGACAAACGGATTGTCTGAAGCTTCGCCATGCACCTGTGCATGACGTACGGTGATAGCAGAGGGGTGGAGAGGGGGCAAACAAACAATATATCAATCTTCGTCTGAGACAGCGATAAGCGAAACAGGTATATTCCTTAGAATATAAACTGTATAGTAAGCTTATAAGGAATAGAGCTATATTATTTTAACACTTGAGTGCCCAAGGTATTTTTAAATACCCAAGACTTGCGCAGGTATCATTACAAGCCTATTATAGTCCTATCAAGACCATGAACGCCCATACAAGCTGCTGCTGCTGCTGTTGATTTGCATGGTTGTAGTTATTCTGGATACCTAATTGTGGCATCCACAAGGACTGGTGGCAGTAGCGATAGCGGTGGTGTTAGCCGTATCTGTAGCAGTGCTGTAGCCTAGATGTAGTAATAATAGCATAGCTTAAGCGGCTGTAGGTTAGCCAAAAGGGAATGATAAATTGCAATGGAGAGTTTGTCAGCCCTGGTTCGTATGCCTCAGATAAGAAGCCAAAAATCGTTACCAACTCCATGCATATAATATAATGTATTACTGCCATTCAGAGTAAAATCTAAAGAACTGCTCTTTATCATATTCTTTTCCTCATAACAAGCTGGTTTAGTCTACCTGTAAGCTTATCTTTGTCTGTGTGCCTATCAGTCTTACTGACGAGTTTTCATATGGCGTCCCCTTCCAGGTAATCTGCTCAGAAGCGCTCCCAGTCCAGTCTACGGTTATTTGTCTGTCAGTATTTTCCGTGGTCGTCTGTTTGTGTGTCTTTCTGATTGTGTGCCTGCCTGTTTGTGTGCCTGTCTGTCTGTCTGTCTGTTTGATCTGTATCTGTATATTTGGGAGTCTGTCTATATATAGCTATCAGTGCGCATGGTCGGTCGGTGATTGCTTGTCTGTCTGTCTATCTGTCTGCTTGTCTATCTGTCTGTTTGTCTATCTGTCTGTGTATCTTTGTGAGTCTGTCTGTCTATCCGTGTGCATGGTTGGTCGGTGAATGTCTGTCTGTCTATCTGTCTGTTTGTCTATCTATCTATCTGTCTGTCTGTCTATCCGTGTGCATGGTCGGTCGGTGGTATACACCTAAAGCAGGGGTGCGCAACCTTTTCGCCAGTGTCGGCCGCATCAAAAGTTTACATTCTTACCACGGCCGCCAGTGTTTAATCTATTCCCCTTCTGGGCACGGCCGACTAAATTACTGTAATTTAGTCGGCCGTGTTCTGGGGGGGGGGGTGGGCATGGAATCGACGTTTCTGGGTAGGGACCAAGGAGCGTCCGGCAGACGATCTCCGTTGCGCGTTACACCAAGAGGGGGTTTGAATTTTTTAATTTCTACATTGCAATGGTGGCATTTTAAGCCGTCATCTATACAAAATTCATGTAAATTTTCAGTGCTAAGATTCACTGTGGTTTAAGACTTCAATAAATATACTGAGGCCTACAATAATAATTTTCGGCGAAAATATAGGCTACTGCTTGCGTTGTCCGCTTTTAGGATTTTTATTAGGCCTGCTTCACTGCAGATGAGTCATTTAATCGATTGCTTACTATAGCTGTCTCCACTACGAAAAATCAGTTTCCCATTTCTCGTAATTTGAAGGTCTTTTTCTCCTCTTCCAATATTCGATTTCTCTTGAGACATCGTGATCAACAGCTGACAATTTGTGATTTACACTAAGTTTAGGCTACACTTTACAGATAGAATACAGAAAAGTGACAAAGTCTAATATTGCTTCTCTTCTAATTTCATAGAGTCACTGAGTGGGTGACCTATTCATGAAGTCAGACAAACGCACGATCAAGGTCTGAGCCCCATGCAGCTTTCTACGCCACCTGTTTTCCATTCTGCCCTACACAGATACAGTTGTACATTGTAACCTAATATACTTGAAAATTATCTGTGGTGTAAGTTTCATTGGTCACACCCTCTCCCGCCAGCATCGGCCAGCAGACGGTCAGCCCGGTTCGTACAATATCAAGATCTTTCCACTCATTAGTGGAGTAATCTTGGTCCATAATTTGTATACAATGATTGACTGTCCAGAGCTGGGCAGGCTATGGGATATTATTAGTACTCTGACGGCCCTAGCTCTTTGATCTACATCTGTAGGATAGGCTACATGCGCAGCTGATACCTCTAAGATGCATGCACATGCGACGGGAAATGGGTGCTTAAAGTGAGAATATTATAATGATAGGCTAATATCTACATACATTAAAAACACACAAATGCAACTCATTGCTTCAAATAACCTAGGTCCTTAGTTTTAAAACAATTGAATAAAATATTTATGAATTTATCTACAAACGGCCGCCAGTATGTTATATAGTTGGACTTGGGTCCACGGCCGCCAACAATTCCTTTCACGGCCGCATGCGGCCGTACGGCCGCAGGTTGCTGCTGCTGGTGGACCAGTGCATCAAGACTTCGCTGGATGCCTGTATAAGTGGTCATCCGGAGAGAACCCGGGCGGAAGACGGGCAATCTGAAGCCAGACCGATGCTTTAGGTCCTAAAGCATCGGTCTGGCTTCAGATTGCCCGTCTTCCGCCCGGGTTCTCTCCGGATGATTAAACCGTCCTTCGTCGTCGTCGTCGTCATCATCTTCATCAGCCTACGAAAAATCCGAAATATACTGGCGTTAACCGAATCGCCCGAAACGACGCCCAGGGTAATAACCGTCGCCCAAGGTAATAACCGTCGCCCAAGGTAATAACTGTCGCCCAAGGTAATAACCGTCGCCCAAGGTAATAACCGTCGCCCAAGGTAATAACCGTCGCCCAAGGTAACAACCGTCGCCCAAGGTAACAACCGTCGCCCAAGGTAATAACCGTCGCCCAAGGTAATAACCGTCGCCCAAGGTAATAACTGTCGCCCAAGGTAATAACCGTCGCCCAAGGTAATAACCGTCGCCCAAGGTAATAACCGTCGCCCAAGGTAATAACTGTCGCCCAAGGTAATAACCGTCGCCCAAGGTAATAACCGTCGTCCAAGGTAATAACCGTCGCCCAAGGTAATAACCGTCCTTCAAGGTAATAACCGCCGTCGCCCCAAGGTAATAACCGTCGCCCCCCAAGGTAATAACCGTCGCTGATTTACCGTCTGATTCGCCGTCGACATTACACGTATTGATCAGTCAGTCCCGTCCCCCCCCCCCCCAATGCATGCATGCCATTTTCATGGTGCGTGGTGCTTGGTCCTGCTGCTGCTGCTGCTGGTGGACCAGTGCATCAAGACTTCGCTGGATGCCTGTATAAGTGGTCAACGCGTAGGGCTGGCCGACCCTCCCAGCCCCCCACCGATGGAGGGTTTCATGAATGAGAAATGTAGGTAAGGTCAGGTCAAGTCAAGGGGTCAGGTGAGGTGACACAATTCTACTAAATATACTCGATTCATAAAGCCTGCATTATGATTATAGCCTAGCTTTCATTGGCTTCGATTATGTATATAGGGCTTTTTTCTTGTCGGCTATACGGAAAGTGACTGCGAGACAGATAGGCAGACAGACAGACAGACAGACAGACAGACAGACAGACAGACAGACAGACGGACGGACGGACAGACAGACATATATACATACATACATTATGATACATACATACATACATACATACATACATACATACATACATACATACATACATACATACATACATACATACATACATACATACATACACACATACATACAGACATACATACACACGCACACTCATGAACAGATCTATACACAGACACCACACCCACCTACACGCAGACACGTAGAACATGCGTATATACATGTATACATATAGGCCCTATACTTTCAGACAGACAGACAGACAGACAGACAGACATACAGACAGACAGACAGACAGACAGACAGACAGACAGACAGACAGACAGACAGACAGACAGACAGACAGACAAACAGACAGACAGAGAGACAAACAGATAGATAGACAGAAAGACAGACGAAGGCATACAGACGCATGCGCAAACAACTAAACAGACACAGAATAACCTACTTCTAAGTTTCTTCAAAGACTGTTCTATAGGTTATTTGCCTTATGGCTTTAGAAGTATTTTTGTACTTAACAGTCAGTGTTTAATCTAGTCCCCACCCGCTGGGGGGGAATTCAGGTTTCTGGGGGGGGGGAGACAATCGAGCGTCCTTCGGATGCTCGTGAGGCGCGTAGCGCCGAGACCCGCAGGGGGAGGGGTATGGGGAGGGGGCACACCCATCAGAAACTTTTTGAATTTCCACATTGCAATGGTAGCATTTTAAGGTACCATCTTAACTAAATACCTGTACTTTTTCAGAGCCCTATTAGAAACTTTTTGAATTTCTACATTGCAATGGTAGCATTTTAAGGTACCATCTTAACAAAATACCTGTAATTTTTCAGAGCCCCATTAGAAACTTTTTGAATTTCCACATTGCAATGGTAGCATTTTAAGGTACCATCTTAACAAAATACCTGTAATTTTTCAGAGCCCCATTAGAAACTTTTTGAATTTCTACATTGCAATGGTAGCATTTTAAGGTACCATCTTAACAAAATACCTGTACACTTTTCAGTGCTTATAAGAGTGGACTTCAATAAATATAAGCAACACTTAACAAATATTTTGGGGGGGTTATTTCCACACTATAATGGTAGGCCTCCTCTTTTAAGGTGCTATTTTAGCAAAATAACTCCATTAGACTATTCAGTACTGATAAAAAAGTGTTTTAGGATCTAATTTAATAATATGATTATAATTACAATAAAAATATCTTTATGTATCAGTTCAGCAGCTCAGTTCTCCTGTTGCTGAGTTATTCTAATGAATAAATGCAGACATGAATATAATAGTAGCCTATATAAGCTGACTTTTCAGCACTATAACAGTTTAACCCTGTTTTCCCAGATGGTCCTGAATTGCTGACCAGGACATACTTTCTGAAATCATATTTAATGGTACACAAACCAACCAAGAACTAATAAACTACTGGTGTCAAATTCAAGAAACCATGTGTAGTAATGATGTTGTTTTTAGGTTTTACTATAGTAAAAAAAAAGTAAAGTCCCATCCCGTTCCATGAGGAACACAGGGAGGCGCTCATCTCCTTTTCCATAGCCCTGAGCCAGCAATGGACGAATCCCAAGGTCCTGGACACGGGGCCAGTGTATCGCAGGACTTGCTGTTTACTTCCCAGCTTACGCCGGTACCAAATTATACTGCTTGCTGACAGATGCACGTGTGCGTGAACAACTTGCCCAAGGTCGTTACCCGGAGTCGAACCCGCAACCTTCCGCTCCGTGAGCGGACGCGTTACCGGTTCGCCACCAGGTCGCACGGTTTTACTATACTTGTGTTCAAATAATAGGACCGAACATTTTGAAATTTTAGGCCTAGAGTTTAAAATTTGAAGGATACCACTGGTGAGAAGCCATTCAGTTGTACAAAAGTAGTATTTGTACAAATATTAGCAGTAAGTTATTCTCATTTAGCAGGATTGTGTCATATATTATATTAGTAAATAATAACACTATAACCATTGACCATATAGGCCTAATAATAAATAATATTACAGTATATTATAACAATTCACGTAATACGATGATGTAAACAGCCGCTAAAACTATAAGCATTTTGTCAAATTTTCTGGAGGGGATGTCATATCCGTTTTAAGTTGTGCAAAAATAGTGTTTAAACAAATATATACAGTAAGTTATACTAATTGCAACATGATAGTATCATATATAATAATAGTAAATAATAAATAATAATCATATAATAGTAAATAACATCACGGTATATTATAACACTTCATATAAAACAACGATGAAAATAGTAACTAAAAACCAATATCATTTTGTCAAATTTTTCTGGGGGGGGGAAATGTCAATCCTGGGGGGGGGGAACTTTCCCCCCCCCCAGAGACGTCTAGATTAAACACTGCTTAACAGTTATGCGCATTTGAATTTGAATTATTGAATTATGGTCCTGGCGAAGCTTGCGACCGCATCAGCCGCTCCTTTATAGATAGCCTCCAATCGACCCTGTCCTGTGCTGTCCGCGTCGCCTCTCCCACGGTTAATCCCATCGTCAGACAGTCCTCCTCCACCATATCCATCCAACGTTTCCTGGGCCTGCCTCTTCTCCTCCCCTGCACAATAATGTAGTGCACATACCTCTGCAGTGCCACTTTTGTGTATCTCCCACTCTGCATTCTGTTGACATGTCCGAAGTATCACATTCTTATGATCTGTAGCCTGTAGGCCTATCCTGCCCACAATGATGGCTGTATTCTCAGTCTGCTGCGAAGTTCCGTGTTCTTTATCCTTTCCATCCTTGTGGCCCCTTCAATCCTTCGCAGACACGTCATTTCAAATACCATCAAACGTATTTTCTGTGTTTACTTCAGCGTTCACGTATCTGAGTTGTATAGCAGTACGCTCAGCAACAACGTCTCGCATATTCGCACTTTGGTGGTCCTGCTGTTATGCGCATTATCATAATCGTAATCGTAAACTCGGAACTTCTACAGGCCCTTTCACACTGCGTGTCTGACCTTGCATCCTTCTGTTGTGACCATTCACACTGCGTGTGTGACCTTTCACACTGCGTGTATGACCATTCACACTGCGTGTCTGACCTTGCATCCTTCAGTTGTGACCTTACACACTGCGTGTGTGAACTTTCACACTGCGTGTGTGACCTTGCATCTCTCTGTTGTGACCTTTCACACTGCGTGTGTGACCTTTCACACTGCGTGTGTGACCTTGCATCTTTCCGTTGTGACCTTTCACACTGCGTGTGTGACCTTTCACACTGCGTGTGTGACCTTTCTTACTGCGTGTGTGACCTTGCACACTGCGTGTGTGACCTTTCACACTGCGTGTGTGACCTTTCACACTGCGTGTGTGACCTTTCACACTGCGTGCGTGACCGTGCATCCTTCAGTTGTGACCTTTCACACTGCGTGTGTGACCTCTCATTCTGCGTGTGTGACCTTCCTTCAGTTGTGACCTTTCACACTGCCTGTGTGACCTTGAACACTGCGTGTGTGACCTATCATACTGCGTGTGTGACCTTTCACACTACGTGTGTGACCTTTCACACTGCGTGTGTGACCTTTCACACTGCGTGTGTGACCTTGCATCTTTCTGTTGTGACCTTTCACACTGCGTGTGTGACCTTTCACACTGGCTGTGTGACCTTTCACACTGCGTGTGTGACCTTGCATCCTTCTGTTTTGATCTTTCACACTGCGTGGGTGAAATTTCACACTACGTGTGTGACCTTTCACACTGCGTGTGTGACCTTGCACACTGCGTGTGTGACCTTTCACACTGCGTGTTTGACCTTTCACACTGCGTGTGTGACCTTGCATCCTTCAGTTGTGACCTTTCATACAGCGTGTGTGACCTTGCATCTTTCTGTTCTGACCTTTCACACTGCGAGTGTGACCTTTCACACTGCTTGTGTGACCTTTCACACTACGTGTGTGACCTTGCATCCTTCTGTTTTGACCTTTCACACTTCGTGTGTGACCTTTCACACTGCTTGTGTGACCTTTCACACTGCGTGTGTGACCTTGCACACTGCGTGTGTGACCTTTCACTCTGCGTGTGTGACCTTTCACACTGCGTGTGTGACTTTGCATCCTTCTGTTCTGACCGTTCACACTGCGTGTGTGACCTTTCACACTGCGTGTGTGACCTTGCACACTGCATGTGCGACCTTGCATCTTCAGTGGTGACCTTTCACACTGTGGCCTTTCACACTGCGTGTGTGACCTTTCACACTGCGTGTGTGACCTTGCATCCTTCTGTTTTGACCTTTCACACTTCGTGTGTGACCTTTCACACTGCGTGTGTGACCTTTCACACTGCGTGTGTGACCTTGCACACTGCGTGTGTGACCTTTCACTCTGCGTGTGTGACCTTTCACACTGCGTGTGTGACCTTTCACACGGCGTGTGTGACCTTGCATCCTTCAGTTGTGACCTTTCACACTGCGTCTGTGACCTTGCATCTTTCTGTTGTGACCTTTCACACTGCGTGTGTGACCTTGCATCCTTCAGATGTGACCTTTCGAACTGCGTGTGTGACCTTTCAACTGCGTGTGTGACCTTTCACACTGCATGTGTGACCTTGCATCCTTCTGTTGTGACCTTTCACACTGCGTGTGTGACCTTTCAACTGCGTGTGTGACCTTTCACACTGCATGTGTGACTTTGCGTCCTTCTGTTGTGACCTTTCACACTGCGTGTGCGACCTTTCACACTGAGTGTGTGACCTTTCACACTGCGTGTGTGACCTTGCATCTTTCTGTTGTGACCTTTCACACTGCGTGTGTGACCTTGCATCCTTCAGATGTGACCTTTCGAACTGCGTGTGTGACCTTTCAACTGCGTGTGTGACCTTTCACACTGCATGTGTGACCTTGCATCCTTCTGTTGTGACCTTTCACACTGCGTGTGTGACCTTTCAACTGCGTGTGTGACCTTTCACACTGCATGTGTGACTTTGCGTCCTTCTGTTGTGACCTTTCACACTGCGTGTGCGACCTTTCACACTGCGTGTGTGACCTTTCACACTGCGTGTGTGACCTTGCATCTCTCTGTTGTGACCTTTCACACTGCGTGTGTGAACTTTCACACTGCGTGTGTGACCTTGCATCTTTCCGTTGTGACCTTTCACACTGCGTGTGTGACCTTTCACACTGCGTGTGTGACCTTTCTTACTGCGTGTGTGACCTTGCACACTGCGTGTGTGACCTTTCACACTGCGTGTGTGACCTTTCACACTGCGTGTGTGACCTTTCACACTGCGTGCGTGACCTTGCATCCTTCAGTTGTGACCTTTCACACTGCGTGTGTGACCTCTCATTCTGCGTGTGTGACCTTCCTTCAGTTGTGACCTTTCACACTGCCTGTGTGACCTTGAACACTGCGTGTGTGACCTATCATACTGCGTGTGTGACCTTTCACACTGCGTGTGTGACCTTTCACACTGCGTGTGTGACCTTTCACACTGCGTGTGTGACCTTGCATCTTTCTGTTGTGACCTTTCACACTGCGTGTGTGACCTTTCACACTGCCTGTGTGACCTTTCACACTGCGTGTGTGACCTTGCATCCTTCTGTTTTGATCTTTCACACTGCGTGGGTGAAATTTCACACTACGTGTGTGACCTTTCACACTGCGTGTGTGACCTTGCACACTGCGTGTGTGACCTTTCACACTGCGTGTTTGACCTTTCACACTGCGTGTGTGACCTTGCATCCTTCAGTTGTGACCTTTCATACAGCGTGTGTGACCTTGCATCTTTCTGTTCTGACCTTTCACACTGCGAGTGTGACCTTTCACACTGCGTGTGTGACCTTTCACACTACGTGTGTGACCTTGCATCTTTCTGTTTTGACCTTTCACACTTCGTGTGTGACCTTTCACACTGCTTGTGTGACCTTTCACACTGCGTGTGTGACCTTGCACACTGCGTGTGTGACCTTTCACACTGCGTGTATGACTTTGCATCCTTCTGTTGTGACCTTTCACACTGTGTGTGCGACCTTTCACACTGCGTGTGTGACCGTTCACACTGCGTGTGTGACCTTTCACACTGCGTGTGTGACCTTGCACACTGCATGTGCGACCTTGCATCTTCAGCGGTGACCTTTCACACTGTGACCTTTCACACTGCGTGTGTGACCTTTCACACTGCGTGTTTGACCTTGCATCCTTCTGTTTTGACCTTTCACACTTCGTGTGTGACCTTTCACACTGCGTGTGTGACCTTTCACACTGCGTGTGTGACCTTGCACACTGCGTGTGTGACCTTTCACACTGCGTGTGTGACCTTTCACACGGCGTGTGTGACCTTGCATCCTTCAGTTGTGACCTTTCACACTGCGTCTGTGACCTTGCATCTTTCTGTTGTGACCTTTCACACTGCGTGTGTGACCTTGCATCCTTCAGTTGTGACCTTTCGCACTGCGTGTGTGACCTTTCAACTGCGTGTGTGACCTTTCACACTGCATGTGTGACCTTGCATCCTTCTGTTGTGACCTTTCACACTGCGTGTGTGACCTTTCAACTGCGTGTGTGACCTTTCACACTGCATGTGTGACTTTGCGTCCTTCTGTTGTGACCTTTCACACTGCGTGTGCGACCTTTCACACTGAGTGTGTGACCTTTCACACTGCGTGTATGACCTTTCACACTGCATTTGCGACCTTGCATTCTTCTGTTCTGACCTTTCACACTGCGTGTGTTACCTTTCACACTGCGTGTGTGACCTTTCACACTACGTGTGTGACCTTGCATTCTTCTGTTGTGACCTTTCACACTGCGTGTGTGACCTTTCACACTACGTGTGTGACTTTTCACTCTGCGTGTGTGACCTTTCACGCTGCGTGTGTGACCTTGCATCCTTCAGTTGTGATCTTTCACACTGCATTTGTGACCTTGCATCTTTCTGTTGTGACCTTTCACACTGCGTGTGTGATCTTTCACACTGCGTGTGTGACCTTTCACACTGCGTGTGTGACCTTGCGTCCTTCAGTTGTGACCTTTCACACTGCGTGTGTGACCTTGCATCCTTTAGTTGTGACGTTTCACACTGCGAGTGTGACCTTTCACACTGCATGTGCGACCTTTCATACTCCATGTGTGACCTTGCCTCCGTCTGTTGTGACCTTTCACACTGCGTGTGTGACCTTTCACACTGCGTGTGTGACCTTGCATCCTTCAGTTGTGACCTTTCACACTGCGTGTGTGACCTTGCATCTTTCTGTTGTGACCTTTCACACTGCGTGTGTGATCTTTCACACTGCGGGTGTGACCTTTCACACTGCGTGTGTGACTTTGCATCCTTCTGTTGTGACCTTTCACACTGCGTGTGTGACCTTTCACACTGCGTGTGTGACCTTTCACACTGCGTATTTGACCTTGCATGCTTCAGTTGCCTTTCACACTGCGTGTGTGACCTTGCTTTCTTATGTTGTGACCTTGCACACTGCGTGCTTGACTTTGCACACTGCGTGCTTGACTTTGCACACTGCGTGTGTGACCTTGCATCCTTCAGTTGTTACCTTTCACACTGCAAGTGTGACCTTGCATCTTTCTGTTGTGACCTTTCACACTGCGTATGTGACCTTGCATGCCTCAGTTGTGACCTTTCACACTGAGTGTGTGGCCTTGCATTCTTAAGTTGTGACCTTGCACACTGCTTGCTTGACCTTGCACACTGCGTGTGTGACCTTGCATTCTTCTGGTGTGACCTTAGACACTGCGTGTGTGACCTTGCATTTTGCATTCTTCTGGTATGTATGTTCGTATGTATGTACGTTTTTGACCTTGCACACTGCGTGTGTGACCGCAATTTGGACGAGAGCTAGACGAGATCATAAGCTGAGCCATGGCTGGCCTACTGATATTGTATTGTAGCCTAATTGACCATTAGCCTTTCTTACGTATCGACTCTTTCAGCAGGAACCTTTTAGAGAAGATCCAGAAGAAGTAGAGGAGCTGCTTGAGCGGGTATATACACCGTGGTTCAAAAAAAACTAAGCCAAATTGTTTTGCATATATCTCTAATACCTGAAGACATATCAAGCTACAATTTTCCAAATATTTAGAGAAGTGGACCAAGAATATGATTCCAAAATTTCATGAGGCAAAGTTGAACGGATAAAAAGATATGAATATTTAAACTTCATATGTCGAAATTTCAGTTTACAAGCAATTTTCTGTCAGATTCAATCAAATGTTTTCTTATATCTCTAATGCCTGATGATTAATCATTTTAAAATTTTCCAGATATGTACATAATTGAACTAACAATATGATTCCAACAGTATGGTTTTATTATTTAATTAATTAAGATGCTCAAAATGTCCTCCTCCTGCTTGCACGCAAGCCTGGAAGCTCTGGCGCCATGCATTACGCAACAGCATCGTCAATTATCCTCTGGTCCATTCCTTCCCACACTTCCAACAAGCGTTGGCTGCTTCAGATTGTTTATATCATGGATTGTTGTCGGGTAGACTCGGTCCTGCATCACGCTCCACACTTTATAGTCGACAGGATTCAAATCTGGGCTGTTCGGAGGCCATAATGTTGGAGAAATGAAGTCTGGCGTCTCTCTTGTCAGCATTTCGATGGTTTTCTTGGCTCTGTGGGCTGGCGCTGTTCTGTTGAAAAAGAAAACAGCTTTCTGGGGCTATTGATTTCTGATAACAGGTGGAAAATGTTGTGACAGCAGAATATTGCGATAATATACTCCGTTAATTTTACTTCAGGATCCCTGAAGACCGACATTGGGAACTATCAAGCATCGAAACCGCAACGAACACCATAACATGCAGACATTTCTGGAGATGAAGTTTAAATATTCATATCTTTCTATCCGTTCACATTTATGACATGATATTTTGGAATTCGATTCTTGGTTCAATCCTCTAAATATCTGAAAAATTTTGGTATGATTAATTATCAGGCATTGAAGATATAAGAAACACAGTTTAGCTTACGTTTTACTGAATCTGGCAGAAAATTGCTTGTAAACTGCAATTTTGGCATATGAAGTTTAAAGATTCATATCTTTTTATCCGTTCAATTTTATCTCTTGAAATTTTGGAATCATGTTCTTGGTCCACTTCTCTAAATATTTGGAAATATTTAGCGTGATATGTTTTCAAGCATTAGAGATATCCGAAAAACAATTTGGCTTAGTTTTTTTTGAACCACGGTGTAGGTCTATTAATATATCGATGGTGTAATTGTAGGCCTATAATTTTATGGAATCATAATCGTAGCCTAATTTACAGATTTCTTACATTGCACACAAAGATATTAGTAAGTAAGTAAGTTGGTAAGTCTAATTAAGGATTGGAAAACCTGGAAGGTGGAGGAAAGGATGGATGAATATAAACATTCCATTCGGAAAGAAGTGGGACAGTGGGACTTTAATTAAATAGTGGAAAGTCTATGATAGTGCAATGCGGTGTAATAATAGACGATTCATCCGATCATACCGGCTTTTATTACGTCATTCATCAAAGCAGCTGAGTAATATTTTGTCTGTGATGATATTTTGGTCCGTGGTTTTGAGACAAGCAGTTCTACTTAGACTGGTCAAATATGGGACCGACCAATCACAGGCGATTTCTCATCCCGACCAATCGTAGCCATTCATACAGCGACCAATCACCGGCTATGTCTCATTGCTATTATGGGCTGACATCCAAAGCGATGTGGGGGACGACGCTGCTGCTGCCGAAGTGGTTGTGGAACACATGAGCAGACTGAGATCGCTTGTTGCAGCTTTAAAAGATAAGACAGCGACGCCTCGTTTGCCACCTCCACCAACTTCACACGAGCCTGTTAACAAATTGGCACCTACACAGCGAACCCTCTGGTCAACAAGAAAACACAAGTCCAAGAAACGTGAGTTTACTACATCTAAACCAAGCACGGAAGAAAAGGAGTTTCTGCTGAGAACATTAGGTGACAATGAACCAGTGATTTCACAACAACTTTCAACGGACCATGACTACTCCGGCAACTTAACAAGTCATGTTGTTAATTTCGAACACTCTTATGCCTGACCATTTCTCGAAAGTAGTTTTTCTCACATACTTTGAGTATATCATTCGACTTGTCTTTAGCGAATGCAGTTCGCACCAAGCCATGCCACCGCAGCTATAAACCTGTCTTCGGTGTCACGAGTTGTGTACAGTTCTGTCATGTGTAAGGAGTTCAGTAAATAAAATAGAGATCAGTTATATGGAAAAGCTAAGTATAGGCTGTGTTTCACCTGCAGCCAAATCATTTAAACTTAGTATGCATGAAATGCGTTTTAAGTTTTGCAGTTTCTTTTGCGAATTATGGCAAATGCTACAAATTTAGTTAAACTCTTTTGTTGTATATAGTTATTGTTCACGGTAAATTGTTTATCTTCTATGAAATGGAGGGTATCAACCTTACCACCAGTTCGTTGAACTCCTTGAAGTGCCCTTGCAGCTATGCTATATGTAATGTTTTCATATTTGTCATAGCAGTTTGTTGTGTTTAGCAGAGATTTGTCGTTTGAAGGGGCGCTTATATAAATTTATGTGATTAAATTTTTATTTATTTTAATATCAACGGCTTATGATTTTGTGGAAGACTGATTTTTGTGAAAATGTTGTTTTCATGACAATGACTTTGTTACACCAATTGGTATGTTTTTTTCTTGTCAGATACCATAAGTTAGTGAATTATTTCAGCATTTCTATTATTAATTATTATTATTACATTTTATGTTTATAATGTTACTTTCAGTTATGTTATAATTAATTAATTAAGTACTAATACTAACTTGCACTATATAAATAGTCATGGAGCTAGGGATCAGGACTGTATAAGCTGTTAGTTTTTTCTGATTTCTTTTGCACTCTGTTTAATGACTCATGTTTATTCTGTTTGACTTGTGTGTGTGTGTGTGTGTGTGTGTGTGTGTGTGTGTGCAATAAATAAATAAATAAACAAACGAAAGACACTGAATTTGAAATATTGGAGTAACCATTACGAAGTACATGTATTATCATAACAGATTGGACTGTTGCAACAGAATAATAATTAGAGGCTAATAATAATGGTTATTTAACTGACTGGCCGAGAAATATGTCTATAATCTTCATTCTTAGGACTATGACCCCACTTGATTGTTAATTTCATATTTGAGAGACATTTTTGCTATGGGGGACATGTAGGAATTTCTCCATGGACGTAATGGTTTGCAGTGTGATGTAATGTACTTTGACATGTTGCTTAAAGCACAAGTTCAAGAACAGTGAATCATTTTGCTCATGTGGTCGTTTGAGTTTCAATTTGTTCTAAGTGACTCTGCATTTGGATTATGTGTTAGCTTCTACAGTTTTGCATCTGTTTTCGCTTACAACCGATTTGGATGAAATTGTCAGCATGCTAATTATCGGCCTGACTGTTAAATCAGTCCTTAGGTTTAGAACTTTAGATTATCTGTCAGTATTGTTAATAATCAATCAATCAAATATTTCTATTTTGCAACCAAAGTATACATGACAGGTTTGCATATCTTGCTCATTGGTTACAAAAAGGGAGGTCCTAAAGGGATAAAATAATCCCACTGTCTAGGAACACCAGCTAATATATTGAGTTGACGGTGTGAGGTGGCCATGACGAACTATTTGCAAACGTGAGGTGTTGTGGATGTTGACAAAACCACTTGCTGCCTCCATCTGACTGGGAAATATCTCTGAATGCAATTTGGCATACTCCCTCCCTCTAACCCTCCACCCCTTGCACTTTCCTGATTTATAGTGGTTCTGCAAGGATTCTGCTGTGATTATTGCTGGACAATGGAAGTCATTGTCTTTTGTGTGTATAGTAACTTTTAAGAACCTGTCAAAAGCATTGGCTTTCGAGTGGTGTTAAAAAATGTGGAGATTACGATTGTAATTGCTGTGCATAGTTTTTGCATAAAATTAATTAGCAAATGAACTTATCGATATTACACCAACAGATGCTGCAATAGGTCTAAGGTTTCCTTTTTCCATTATGAAAATGTTTTAATATCCTGTTGCTATAAAACTTGCAGGCATCAAATTTCATCAAATGTCATTCCACTATTTTAAGTTGATACTGTTAATTAGCAATATGGTTGGAATGACTACTGATTTACTATGATGTTGGATTTTAACGCTATGATCCTGTTTGTTTGCATGCATTGCATTGCTTTGCTGTGATTGAATAAAACTTATGGTTTCATTTCATTTGTTAGTTTTGTGTAAAAGTAGTAAAAGCCTCGGTTATGGTAGAGTCTTGGCTGTTGGATTCCTTGCACCCATGACAGATTTTTTTATTAATAAAAAGGAGTTTTAACATGTGCAGTCACCCAGAAATGGAGTCTAGTATCAATATATTGACAGGGCCGGCCTTAGGCACAGGCAAATTTCTTGGGGCAGCACATATCCAGGGGGGGGGGGGCCAAAAATCTGTTTTAACCAGTTTTAGGTTTTTTCACTTGTTAGCCATTACCCCAAAATGAACATTATCCATGGCATTTACATGAGTGTAAATGCTCTAGCGTGTTTATCATTAAACCAAAATATCTGTCAACATTACCAATCCACTGATTTGCCATCTTGTTTCCTTTCAGACCTTAGACCTTAGTCCTTCCACGCATTTGTAGTGCATCGGGCGACACAGGTCCTCCACGTCACTCTGTCCTCTGCAGCTGTCCTGGCCGCCTCCCACGTCATTCCGCCGTCTTCCAGGTCTTGTCAGAGACTAGTTTAATTATTGCGATAAGGCCTAGACTCGTGTTCGCGCTTTCGTGCAACTTTCACTTTTAATTCTTAATAATAATAATAAATTTCAACCAGCGGTAATATAACGCTGTTGCATACCAACAATAATAGTAGGCCCTAATGTGCTTGTTTCACATCATCGATAGGCCTATGTGTATATAAACATTAATTTTAGGTATACTATTATTCTAAAATATAAATATCGATGGTTTATTTTAGACACGCATTACGCATTATTATGTTTAAGACACGGCCTGTGATTGGTCGGTCCCATATTTGACCAGTCTAAGTAGAACTGCTTGTGTTTTGAGGCCTTGAGATCTATTTCGTTTTTTCTAAATAAATACAGATAATATTATCGCGAATAATTTTTAACGACTGTAATCATGTCACAAAAACAATCGAAGCTAAACATTGTGCACGACTTGCTGTCAGTCAGCTACGGCCACAGAAATAAAGTTTATTTGTCAAATCGCGCTACCGGTGAGATGAGCTTCAGAAGCTGAATGTTTTCATTTATTGAAAAAGTAAACAAATAGGTCTAACTACTAAATAGAAACTTTGATGCACTTCGCAACCGATAATATCAGTAAAATCAATAAGCGAGCAGTGCTGCTGAGTGATTTAAAAAGTTATAGTTAGGTCCTAAGCAAGTAGTTTGATGTGCACTGAAATGCTGATGCATTATCATTCGTTATTGCGTTATTAAACTTTCTGCTGATATTTTGTTTAAATTTTCAACAGACAACTTGAGCTTTACCCAACGACTGACGCTTGTGAAACGCCTGGATGTTCATAGTGGCTGTGTAAGTCTATATCACTTGTTTTTGATTTTAGGGATTGATGTTTTATTATTTTGGACGTCTATGATTATGCCATCTGAATCTTTCCCTTCTTAAAGTATTTTTGATGCTATATTGTAATGTCCCAGATTCTGTTTCTTTTAACATGAAATATATTAAAATAGATTGGACATGACTCACCCTGTTACCCAAAGCTGACTTGGTAGTTATGTAAAACTTGACTCTTAGTTGTCATACTTGACTATTAGTTACCATACTTGACATAAGTTTCTTGTTACTGGCTTATGAAATTGCCGTCAGGTTACTTCTAACTTAACTGTACACTGGCTGTTACAGTGTCTTCTGTGCTTATCTTACAGGTGAATACCATTTGCTGGAATGACACTGGTCAGCTAATATTATCCGGGTCTGATGATCAACACTTGGTTGTTGTCAATCCATTCTCGGGCAAGGTGCTATACTTTTTCCTTAATTTTGTTGTAGTTTACACGGAAAATGTCTAGGTTATGTATGTATTAGATATATTATATATTATTTATATGTATACATCTGAAAACTCTGAATAGTATATTAGGTACTCACAGTGTGTGATTTGTCAAAAAAGAAGTGTGGGGTCGGCTTAATTTCCTTGTTTTTTGGGGGGGGCCAAAATACGCCGCGGCATATCCGACTAGGGGGTCTGGGGGAGCGTCGTAAGCTCCCCCAGCGGGGTCCGGGGCGGAGCCCCGGCTGCTATTGATTTGGTGCAATCCAAAGCAAAATCTTCTATTGAAAGTGAATTGAATGAATTGAATAATATCACCTTTTTAAAGATCAGTTAACATGTTATTTATGTTAAAGGGTTTGAAGTTTATAATGGTGGCATAGTGCAACATAAGAACATAAAAGTCTAACTTCAACATAAAAGTTGGCTGTACAAATGCAGTAAAATGCACAGGTGCAGGATATATTGAGGTCACAATTTAAAGCGAATGAAATCAGAAAATGTAGTAACCAAAAAACTTGAAACTTCTACCGGCAGTTCAGCACACGATCAATACTTCGCAGTTAGCACCAAAATCAATGATCATACTTAGTATATGTACCCTTGGAAAGCCGAGCATACTTGGAAGTTGGCACCAAAATACTTGTTACTTAGTACAACGCAAAGTGAGAATAATACTCAGCAGTCAGCACTCAAAATAATAAAACAATAGTAAGGTCCTAGGATGAACGAAGTGCTCGGAACTTCACAAGTCACAAGCTGTAACGCATAAACTAAATACTGTTCTTATAACAACTCACAAGAAATAACTTCAAATAAGAAGATATTTGTGTTCCTATTGAGGACTAAAAACAGAAATAATTTCAAATGACAACAGAAACAAGAATCATCAATAACGAAGTGCAAATTATTTATGATGAACTAGTCATCATGCGAAAATTATTGAAATGAAATTGTCATGTATGATGTAGCCTAATTTGTGATGAACTCTAGCTAAGTGGTAGTGACTAGTCTTTAATCATGGCAAAAGTTTATATCTTGGTCTAAGCTCATCAACATTCCTTTTCTTCCCTGTTGGTTTGTCGTTGGCACCATGCCTGCCTTTTTTGAACCAAGATAAGACGTACTCATGACACTTGAAAAATTGCACAGCAGGGCCATTAACAGCTATCATCAATAGAGCACTGACAGTTTCAGTTTTTAGTCGGTTTCTTGTGTCTGTGTGCTGCAGATTCATGGAACTAAAACCACGCTCGCAATCTGCACTGGAGATAGGATAAATGGACAGTTTTGTCAGCAATTGTTTTAGATGCATTCCTACTTTCAGATTATCTTTAAAAGTAGCAAAATCTGATAGGATTTCAACACTCGCAATAGAACTGAAACAAAGTTGCTTGCAGAGAGCAGCAACCTCTCTGCAACCATACAGCGTTTTTTCTAAGTCATCTGTTGGCCAGCTTGTTGGATTCAAGACATTTGCAAGCTGATCAATGTCTCTGTGCAAGGGAATCGTTCAGCTATATTGTCTAACAGACACTGGTAGAATTGACTTCTGAGACTGGTAAAATTTGCACTGCCAAAAGAGGGGGTCGAAATTGGACCCCACACCTTTTTTTTGGAGGTCGAAGTGTGGGGGTCGGGCCATAGCAAAGAGGGGGTCCGACCCCCCCAACCCCCTCGGCAAATCACACCCTGGGTACTCATGCTTTTTAATCTACTCTTTAGAACTGTATCTCTGACCCTATGTGGGACCTATTCATAGTGCAAAGGTTTAAAGGTCATATATGCCATTCATAACTGCCATTGAAACTATTCGTGAGCTGATGCACACCAGCCCTAATATATTATAGTCATTTTGCTGAGTAGGTAGCATTTTACTTAGCACATGTGCTAAACCTTGCAACTTGGCACTATAAGCTTATGCTCTCCAAGGTAGTTTTAAAGTGTTTTTTAGTATAATATGCACCAAAGCCGCTCATTCTATGCAATAAACCTACCTTAGCTGCTCAGTATTTTATTGTCCCCCAAGAAGTTCTAAGATGATCTGCAGTTTTGCACTCAGTGAAGTCATTATCAGATTGCAAAAGAAAATTAAAGTTCAGGATATTTAGTGTCAATTCTGTCAACTGTGACAATCAACTACAGAATCTTTTATCTGAATTTAGACAATGTTACGTGCAGTGTTTTGGTCCTTCTAATACTGAAACAGTGATACCCAAAATGATTAAAGCAATTGCTGAAATGTTTTATTTCCATTTACACATTCTGAAATGTATTATAACGTGTACGTCGTGTACATTTAACAATGTTTAACAGGTTGTGACGTCGTTTCATTCAGCGCACCATGCCAACATATTTAGTGCCAAGTTTCTTCCAAACAGTCAAGACCGGCAGGTTAGCTTCATTTGATCTATCTATCTATCTATGTGATTTATATAGCGCCTCTTTAAGGGCTATTGATGTCTCTCATGTGCTGCTGTAAAATATTTCTTAACTTAAGTAACTAACCTCTCCACGTCTTTTTTTGTCTAATTTTCCTTATGCAGTCACACAATGCAGATTTTTTAAATACATGCTGGCAGTCTGGCAGGTATTTGGTAGTATGTTACATTGCCACAAACGCTTGAGAGCCCAATACAAGTTTTTGGTTGCAGGGGCACAGTGTTTTGTGTATTTTCTTATCGGGTGAAGCATGCAACATGGGCCGGCTGATTTATGATTTTGTCCTTTGTGAACTGTGGCAAATTTTGAATGGATTTGATGGTGGTAGTAGTTACAGTTTAACATCACTGTGTGGTAACAAGGACCATTAGCGACACCCTCCTCCTTTATCCAGTCTTGGGACTGGCACTGGCAGAGTGCGACCAGTGGCGGAGTTTAATGGGTATGACATTTGGCAGCCAGAGTAATGTATGCAGTATGCATGGACTTGTAGGCTACTAGGATACTTCGGGGTGATGTATATTGTATATGCATAGATAGAGTTTATTAAAAAAGCCAATTTATTATTATTGGTTCTATGATGATCTATGTTTTATGTTTTCCTGTAGACGGTGTCGTGTTCTGCAGATGGTCTCATATATTACTGTGACTTTGATCATCCTGAGTTACTCGGCTCAAATGGTTTTAACTGCCATATGGGTGCTGTCTATGAGGTGGGTGTACCTGAGTTGTCTTCAAATTAAGTGTGGCTGTTTAAGAATATTTGGCATTAATTATGAGCACTATTGTAACAATGCTTGCTTCGTTAATACTGGAAATGCTACGCTGAATGCTGATTAAATTGACAGTGTTTATAAAGCATTCTAAGAGTAGATAGCTACTGACAATGCTATGGAAATTGTGATAAACACAATACCATACAATACAATGCTTCATAGTGCATATCTTAAACAGGGTAGTAAGAAGATGTTGTCAACGTTCTGGTTACTGCTGAGAAAGAGTGTGTCACAATGTTATTCATATTTCTAAATTAGTTTCCATGACATT
This sequence comes from Lumbricus rubellus, assembly GCA_945859605.1. Lineage (NCBI taxonomy): Eukaryota > Metazoa > Annelida > Clitellata > Crassiclitellata > Lumbricidae > Lumbricus > Lumbricus rubellus. Next base: position 17,517,340 of record OX243826.1, on the reverse strand, counting down.
GATATCTAGGTCTGTTTAAATTGTAAAATGCATTGTTCTAGTTACGTTGTGAGTGTCTCTGGTATAATGTTTCAATTGCTCTTTGTTGTAAGGTTCTTACAGTTCCGAACGACCCATACACGTTTCTGTCGTGTGGTGAAGATGGTACAGTGCGATGGTTTGATCTGCGAACAAAGACGAAATGCAATAAAGCAAACTGTGAAGACGTGAGTTTCAATTATTCGAGTGCTTGTGGGGCGTGGTGGTGTAGTGGTGGCGTTGTGGCCTTGGAGCCGGAAGGTTAGAGGTTCGAATCCACCTTGCCGCGTAAGGACTTTTCGCAAGTCTTCACTTACAATTGCTCAGCGCTTCGGCGTGAAACTCCGATGCAGTGTCCGCTCTGCATTCGGGAGCGCCTCTGAGTTGAGATGATCTTGAAAGGGCGCTATAACAAGTGCACATACAAACAAACAAACAAACCTGTCAGGGTTGTGTTTTTTCTGTTTTGTAATCTTTAATGAGTCTATCTCCTTTAAAATATATCGTTTCATGCTCAGTACTTCATGCAACTTGAGCATGCAGTGGTCACTTTTTTCTCTTTTTTAGTGCATGGGTTCTCCACCATTTGGTATTGTTGCAAACATCAATATGTCTGTCCATTTGATTTTGTCCTTTGCCACTGAGCTGATCTTGTACACATCTGCCTAACACCAGTGCCTGACATCTACCAGCCATTCTATGTTTTATCTACCTCAGACACTGTGTCAGCCATCATTCGAATAAGACTTGTTTCACCATTCTTGTGTTATTTATAGTCTGAATGTGTCCAAATATATTGTGTTCCCTTCCATTACTTGCTGCCTGATGTTTTGAAAAACGTTTTATGGTATTTGATATCTCAAAATGTTTTAAAGTGTGTAGATAATTGTGAGCCTTCATGTGTTTACTAAAGGAGAGAAAGACTATATTGTTATTACATATCAAAGACTATAGTTCTATTATTGGTGGAGTTCCTGCTCTAAGCACTTTCTTGTTACACATTTAAATCATTGTTTAAAAAATCATTTATTGTATTATGCTTTCTGCTCATTTCCGCTTGAAAGACACACTACGAAATCTTCGTCTTATTACAGGATATCATGATTAACAGTCGGCAGGCTGTGATGTCCCTCGCTCTCAATCCAATGAGGCCTTACCAGTTGGCAATTGGTTGTGCAGACAGTTCAGTGAGAGTTTATGATCGGAGACAGCTCGCCACTGGCATGACTGGTTCGTCAGGATTTCTTGTAAATTTTTTATTATTTTTATTATTTACATATTGTAGCTGTTTTCATGATTTTTAACATAAAACCAGAATATTGTTTACATCTGGCGATCTTTGAGAAATATTATTTTGACAGACATTCTTACTAGCTATTAAGTAATTCGTTGTCCTTTATTTTAAGCAACTAATTTTAAAATTAATTATTCTATATTCGTTAATTTGTGTTGTTTAAATATTGCATTGCAGTTTGTTACGACATGTGCTGATTCAATGCTGCAATAACAGTTAATGCGATTATAACAGGAAGCAATGTTGATTTGATGTTAGAATTACAGATAATAATAATAATAATAATAATAATAAAGAAAATTTATATGGCGCCGTAACACGGCCATACCGCTACAAGGTCACCTCACAAACAGCTAACTGCTGGATAGGCCTTAGCAAATAGATAGTTTTAAGTTTTGATTTATGATTATGGTTATTCTGGCAGGTGCTGATCCATCAAGGTCCAGTGCTATGCTGCACTACTTTTCGGCACCTTCCGTTAGCCGACGAAGCCATCGAATCACGTCGCTCGTTTACAGTCGTGATGGCGAAGAATTGCTCGTCAGCTATTCGTCGGAACACCTTTACCTGTTTAATTTCAGAGCAAGTCAATTCTGCTTTACTGATATCTCCACACACTTAATTCTTCTCAGCTTTGAATCTAATCTATCAGGTAATTTGGACGTGATTGAAGCGCTCACCTTTTAGCACCGAGTGCAGGTTTGAGCCACCTTTGGAACAGTTGCTGTGCAGTGACCCTGAGCAAATCTTTAATTCGCAACTGATTGATTGCGTTTTGTTCATTAATAATATAAGAAATTTTATTGTGCAACTGCCCCAAGCATCAGGTGATGTGTAAGCTTAAGTAGGTAAACAGTTTTAGTCAAATTCCAGGTCACCCTGGACAAAAAGTGGAAATTATGTGGTATACGAAAACAGGAAGTTGTTTATGGTCAATATAATATGTTGTGGAAAATACAGGTTTTTAGGAATGATGCAAGTCATGATACCGAGGCCAGATATAGATCTACAAACAGAAATGAATTATGATTTTGATTCTGGAACTGCTTCAAGTCAAGATGGTGGCTTCCAGTTTTAAACCGTCTAGAGCACAGTTTCTTTGCCCAATCATAACAAGTTGTTTCCTTTCTACAGTTTTTCTGTTCTTTTATGAGTTTTTGATTCACAAAAGACCGTGTTACATTGGGTAAAGTGATACTAGAAAATATAGCAATGCCAATATTATGAGGGACCCTACCCTGTATTTGAATTTTTGGTGTTTTAATGATTTTTCCATGGTAGAAGTCATTCAAATTGTTTCATGGACTATTGCACTACCGTACCTAGCATAATTATTCTTTTATGCTTCTGTGAATTTGCAGGACAAGGACGGAGAAAACTATGTTCCTCTGATGAAATCATTTAAGGTTAGCTATTGATCAATGTTACTTGGATCATTCTTCAAATTCTAATCACAGTGTTTACACAATTTACTTTCATTCATTCATTTAATTTCAGACATTTATATATCGCCTCTTTAAGAGTATCTACTCAGAAGCACTCCCAACCCAATTTACTTTAAATTATGCAGACTTCATACATTTGGTCAGATTATTGTTTGCTCCACTTTATATTCGCTTTGGTAGCCGTGCTTCAGTGCCTTTATTAGGTTCTTCATACATATACACAACTAACACAAGCTTGCATGTATACATTAATACATGCATACATACCTACAAATATAATTATACATACATGGTTTATGGCTCTAGAATTTAATGGCTCAATTGGTTCTTCTCTTTGGAATGCACTTTTTCTTTCTGTTTGCTCTACACTTCTGTTTGGCAGTCTCTCTTCTTCCTTGCCTCTTCTCAAAACCTGCTTCTTCTCGTGGGGCATTGCGCACTGGGAGCGCCTCTGAACAGTTCACCGTACTAGAGGCGCTTTATGAATGTTTGAATATAAAATACTAACCCTTTCTATATTCCCTTTGCCCGCACTAATACAAGGCTAGCATCTATTAAATGTATTGGACCAAGAACATGGAATAGCATTCCTCTTGATATTCGCTCCCTGCCGTCTCTTCGTCTCTTTAAACGGGAGCTTTCTACCTTCATCCAACAAGGAATGTAGACCTCTACCAATCTGGGGAAATACTGTTAATTCACCTTCATACGGGAGTGTGCACTTGTTTTTCGTGTATATGACTGCACTGACTTTATTCCACTTTTCTAACTCACCTTTTGTTTTGTATTATTATTCTAGTTAAGGTATTTTGTTCATAAAGCTGCTTTATTTTCCAGTCGGCCGTGCTGAATATTTCTAAACCAATTCTCTCAGGTGGCCCTGGCTAGCGGGACCTTTGGCCCCTTTTGGGTCTCCTGGGCGATCCGACATAATACATATATGATGTAGAATTACAGTATCTGTAAAATTGTTGGTTGCCGAATAAAAATGTTATGTTATTGTATGTTATGTTATGTTATGTTAATACAATACAATATTGATTAACATTTTTCGTTTTTAGTAATTCTGTTTGGATCAGTTTTCTGGTGGTAGATTAACTTTACCTGATGGTTTTAGGGATCTGAGGAAGTACGAAGTGCAGCTGCAACTGATGAAGGAAACAATGCCTCAGCCTCCGCATCAGTTTCTTCTACATCAGACGCATCTTCATCTGGTGAATACGTCTTTAGGCCGACCAATCTGAAACAGCCGCCTGTCAAGCGACTTCGGCTGCGGGGTGACTGGTCCGACACTGGACCGAATGCCAGGCCAGAGCGGGAGAGGGTTAGAACCCCCCAGGGTATGTATCATAAGACCTGTCCTTTGGCAGATTTGAATGAGTTTTCTTAATTATGGAACAACTAAGCTGGCAGAACTTTGTGACGTCGATTTCAAGCTGAATTTGAAATGATTTTGCTGTATGAATTGCACTGTTTATTCTTGAGATTTTGATTATTATTTTGCATGAAAGTATATTTCATTATATTATTCCAGTGGTCTTAGATCAGGTGAGCTGTGAAATAAACTGTTTATAATAGAAAGTAATGCTTATTATTTCAAAAACATGTTTTCCATCTATAACTTTGATGTTTCTGTTGTTATTGGTGAAAAAAATTTAAACTCAGCACCATTTGTGCTTCTGTCATTTTCTTGTGTACTGCTAAAAAGGCAGCTTGGATTACGTACATATGCTTTTTTGTTGTTGATTTAGATGAAAATGCAGCATCCATCATGCAGCGAATGTCAAACATGCTGACAAGACTGCTTGAAGGTCGAATGGGTCAAGAGCGCACGGCTTCCACTTCTGAGGAGCAACCTTCGGGGGAAGAACCCTCCGGTCAGGATCCACTGGAGGAGAGCACCGGACTCGACTCGCACGAACTGAGCGCTGGAGCTGACAGTGACGTCCCAACTTCGGGGAGTAGCCTCTCGAGTAGCGACGCGAGTAGCTTGACAACTTTTGTGAGTTTTTCGACGAGTGAGCGAGACGAGTCCGGTGATGACTCGAAGGAGTCGTACGAAATGTCTGAGGACAGAAGCGCTTCGTTCCAAGAAGTCGACGATAAGTCTCAGCAGGACTTGTCGTTTCAGACTTCTTGGCTGAAAAGTGATGATCAGTCTAACGCTGCGAGGAAATCGGAGAATGTAACCGAGGAGACAGACGACTCTTCACTGTTGTCTGGGAACAAGGAACGTACTGGAACTGCGACGACAGGTGCAATATCATCATCAAGTTCCTCTGATGCTGATATATCAAATGTTGTTTCTTTTGGACGTGAATCAGCACACCGTCAGTCTTGTAGCACTCGTCATGGGGCGTCTGATGTTGCTGTTGAAACTGCGTCTATCTCAGACTCTGACGAAGCTGCTAAGCTAACTGCCTCAGACAGCGTTGATCAACACGGAGAAATAGATCTTGTATGCAATGATACGGCGCGAAAACCTGTGGTTGAGATCGGACTGCCTAAGGAAATGAGTTCCAGTTGTAGGCAGCTTGACTCTGAACGCACACGTCAAGTAGACTCTGCGAGTTATTTATTAGAGAAAGGCGATCAGCGCTCGCAGCAAATCGTAGAATCCTCTCCGGAAAGTAGTCCGGAGAATGTTGAAGGCAGTGACGGGGCAGGCATATCTTTTGATACACGCCAGGCAACTGCGGCTGATGATGTAAGTTTGGACTCAGAAGGTGCGAATCTGCAGCTGGTCAAGAAAGTGAGATCACTTACCGACTGCTTTGCGGATGTACTTGTCACTGACCAGACTTCCGACTTTAAAGTCGGTTGTTCAGATCTTGAATCTAGTGATCGCTTGACGCATCAACAGAGCGAAGAACATGCCGCTGTATTATTGCCTGATGCGGCTACGCTTAAGTTGCAAACTTCTGTGATAGAGGGCGCTCTGTCGTCAGAAAATAGTCATTCGACTGTTGTACCCGTTTCTCAAATCCCTCCTCCTCTGAAATCAAACCATGCCAATGCTCGTAGCGATGATCTCAACAATCAAGTTCTAGACCGCTGTAAAGGTAAGGAAGATTTGCGGTTTGGTACTACCTCTTTGGAGTTTGTTACAGTAATTAATTCAGAATTATAAAATAATATTTCAGCGGTATTAAATTTTTATAAAAACATTTAAGATATTTTTCTATATCATATGCCAGTTTTTAGGACGGTGCTTTGCAAGGTTGTCCTGCTTTGATTGTAATGTAGGTAGGTAATGTAATATTATGTAATATACCGAAATGGACATTTATTTAGTGCACCTTTAGTGGCAGTGTATTGGCATTTACGCTTTAGTTTAAACATCTAACAACCTTTTCTGAGGACTAGGCTCGTATGTGCATTTGTGATGGATTATATATTATGTGGGTCATCATTTCTTGACCTCTCAATCGTTATCGAATTGCCCTTAAGTTTGGTCAAATGTTTTACTTAAACTGATGCGAGTGGAGTCAGTGGATGTGTTGTTTTGATGAACCTTAGGAAGAGATGAAGAGCCGCCAGGTCCGAGCTCTGAATGTCTTGATGAACCACATGGAACATCTGATTCAGAACTTCCTGACGACGACAGTGACTCCGAAGAATCCTATGCATCACCAGCCAGTCGAAAGGCTTGGCTGAAACAAAGGTCTGTGAATACTTACTTGTATTGTGTTGTATTGTATTGTATTGTACAATGTACATGAGCATTTGTAAAAGCGCCTTTAGTAGGGTGAACCATTCTAAAATGCTGCCAGTGGGCATGACCCCCTGAGAAGAAGCAGCTTCTACTGTGAAGTACCCAAGAATTTATAAAATCAGTCATAATCTCTGATGAAAAACTTGCACAAAATTTGCTCTTTGTTTGGATGCCATAAGAAATTTGTCTTGGCTACTTGTGAGACTTGTGTGCTGGTACTTTCTGTGTGACAATAGGTTGGAGGAGAAGAATGCAGCCGCATCTAAGCTGCAGGCTGTCTTCCGTCAGCGCCTGGAGCAGAGGACGAGGAACCAGGAACTTGGGTCTTCTCTACCGAAGCCAGCCATGAAGCAGTGTTACGTGGGACACAGGAATTCACGTACGATGGTAAGAGTCAGCAAAGCTTAACCCTTCAATGCTGAGATGGTAGTCAAATGGATGGGAAATCCCATGCCCTCTGGCATTAAAGGGTTAACCCTTTACCCGTTTGCCCCAAGAATATCCGCCGAAAATGCAGGATTAACGGGAAAAATGAACTGGTAAAGGGTTAAAGGATATTCCAATGAAAATTTAATAATCAGAGAATCATTTGGGTTGAAAGACAATGAAAAATATTTAATCAGCTTCAAAGAGAATAATGGTGCTTCAAAGACAAAAACTAGCCAATTAAAAAAATAACAGGTTGAATAAATAATGCTTTTTCAAATAAGGAGGCAGTTTGAACGGTGTATTTTGCATTTAATTATCTATGCATTTGTTATAAATGTTATAAAATAGTAAGACTATTTGTTGTCAATATTAATACATAAAGCAGTCCATGACTTTTCCCTTGTAGATTAAAGAGGCGACCTTTTGGGGTGATCACTACGTCATGAGTGGCTCAGACTGTGGACATATTTTCATCTGGGATCGACGATCGGCAAAGCTGGTTATGCTGATGGAAGGCGACAGACATGTCGTTAACTGTCTTCAACCGCATCCGTATGAGCCTAGTAAGCCTTTTCTGCACTCAGTTTGTTTGACTGGTTATACGAAAACTTAGGAAATTCTGAATATTTTCATTTTTCTCTGAAGTTCAGTGTTTTAATCAGATCTATTATAATAATGATCATATTTTAGCAGTGGTGTGACCGAATTTTTGCAGTTTGACAATTAGATGATTAAGATACGACTCTGCAAAACAAGCTGTAATGAAACTTAGCTTTGGGAAATGTGTCCAAAAAGAGAAAAAGCATACCATTACAATCCAGATGGTATAAAGACTAAAGTATGGATTGCTTGTCACTGTAGAATAAAACAGGTGAAAGATTGATGTTGGGAATCTGACCAACTTGGAAATTAACTAAATTCATTCATTCATTTGGACATTTATATAGCGCCCCTTTATGTAAAAAAAACTACTTAGAGGCGCTCCCGACTTTAGTATCATATAACCTGAAGCTGTTTCTTTAATTTTCTCATATGCTGTCTGTATGGGCTTCATGTGACTAAAATTGGTTTGCTATTTATAATGTGTTTCCATGCTTTCTTTGTTCTCGACTACCGTAATTGTTAAGTTTTATATTGTGTGTAGTTCTGGCATCAAGTGGAATCGATTATGATGTTAAGATCTGGATGCCAGCGCTTGAGTCACCTGGCTTTGACCAACCAAGAGCCGCTGAGGTGAGAACAGTTGGGCAGCATCCATTTACACTGCTATATTGCTGAGGATTTTAACGATTAATTGATCAATTAATCGTTAAAAATTGCGATCAACTGCTTTTGTCTTGTTTGATTAGTTTTTTGTGTGCTTTTTATATGAAATTAAGACTTAAATATGCATATTACTTTAGAAACAAACGGTAGAGGTTTTAAAAATGGTTAATGCACACAGATGCATATGTATTTAATTTCAAGCCAAAGTTAGGGGTTCCTAAAATGTGTGGTGAAAAAGACGAAAATGTTCCATACGACGTAAAGAATTTCTCTTGATTTGACCTTTTGACAGAGTGTGAAACGTTTGGGTGGAACAGTAAGCACACACTTTTGCATTTGATGACAAAGATGGAGACATAATTAACTGACTTAATTGCAATAACAGCTATACTTGTTTTTATCTTCGGCTTGAAATTGAATGCATTTGTTTCTATGAAGATTGTGCTCTTTTAAACCTCCACCGTTTGTTTCTAAAGTGAGATGCATCTTCGAGTCTTAATTTTTTGTTTAAATGTCATTTTACTAAGTCATTTAGGCATAATATTGACTACTGAGGCATTTTTCTGTATTGGTTTTCACTAAATGCTTCTTTGTCTATGAATTTACGGTAGCACAATTAACTGCGCCAACGTAAGTTAAAACCCAAGTAAGAATGTCAGAATACGTTTAAATTGACCATTGTTCTGATGAATGTTTTTGTCGTTGAATTTTCATTTAGCTGGTACGTCGTAATGAGATAATGCTTGAAGAGACACGAGACACAGTGACGGTTCCAGCGTCTTTTATGCTGCGAATGCTTCTCTCTCTCAACCATGCAAGACGAAGTGAGATGCGACACGATTCATTTGTTTTCTTTTGTTTGTATTCACAATTGAGATAAATTTGTTTCCACGTTTCAAGTGAACCACTTAACACATTGGCCGCTGATTTGCTGTGTTAAATGACTCAATTTGTGACGTGTTAACACGTCCCTCGCAGCCAATTTTTTTCTATTTCTGCCACACATAGTGATGTGCTGTACTGTACTGTATGTAAGACCTGTGTAAGTTCATGGATTTAGGATGGATATTATGTAGTTACTATTCAACAGGAGAATAAAGATAAATGTCTAGCTTTTCATATTCGCCATTTTATAACTGTGATCATCTGATTGTTAAAAATTGTTAGGTACGAAATAACGAAGGGAAGGAGATTTATAGCTAGTGAAACATTGAGAAGCGAGACAAATGCATTTTTGGTATTAGACATCACGCAAGCCTATGAAACCTATCTGTGCACATTTGCTATTGAACACACACATAATAGTTTATGTTGTTATCTTCATCTTCAGAATTTAAAACCATGATAGTAGATGAATACAATGAATTGTTGATTATGATTTTTAACGTTACTTGTATTTACTGAATTTCGTAACAAAGATATGGGCGCTGTCTCACTATGAATCAGTTGTCTGATGTATTGTTTGCTGATTTGAACACAGACAATCGATCGGGAGAAGGTGGTAGCGAGAGAGATGGAAGTCAGGGCTCATCAGAAAGCTCAAGGGACGATTAGACGATCATCATTCTGTGTGAGGAGCATTTATGATGTTCACTAAATTTCGATTTTTAACATTTAGTGATTGTTGAAGAACTCGAACCAATGGAAATTTTAGCCTCTATTGATCATGCCCTGTTTCTCAAGTCTCTTTCTCTTCACTACTGTCTAATCAAGAACTTTAGTTAGATTCTATATTAACCAAGCGTTCAGGTTCTATGCAAGTAGTAGTAGTAGTAATAATAATATTAATGATTAATAATAATAATAATGAAATAATGCTGATACTAATAATAATAACAACAGCCTCAACAACAATAGCAGTTACCACAAGCATAGCAATAATAATAATGAGATGATCAATCATTCAGACTTAGATTTGTTGGCTTTTTCTTAGATAGTGCTCACTAAAATTAATGTTTAGATTAAAATAATAATTATAATGACAATTTATACAGACTTGTTGGTTTTTTGTTGATAAAAAAATAATAATAGCGACAATTTATATGGCATTTCAAGGGCGCCTTAACTGCAAAGAACCTTCAGAATTGGATAACATCCCGGAAGCAGCCTCAAGTGGTGCTCAACATAATATCACACTGCTATTTATCAATAATTACTATTATAATAGTAAATTAAATAGTAAATACTATTATAATGGTAAATTGCTGCACAGTGCAATTGTTTGTGATGAATTTGACTACACTCTGAGATTATTATAAAAAATAATGGAATTACACAAGATAGTTTTGGAAAGCGTGAATCATAGATCAATATGTGTATCATTAAAGTGGCCTGATGCCGTGCTAAAGATGAACAGTTGTAATCTTATTGTGAGTTCATCCATGTATGATGTAAGAATAACATGCCTAACATTGTTATCTGACACATTTTGATGTTTGTAGATTTTTCAGCCGTGGTTGTGACATCTCTTCATCAATATTGAAGTTCCTGTCTGGTTCCCAACTCCTTGTGATTGGTTTCTGCATGAAAATTTCCTACCTGACTTTCTTCGCTACAAAGGCTGTCCGAAAATGAGCGTAGCAACTGCGAGGAACGACCTCTTAGTTGCTATATGCCATTTGGACAGGCATAAGAAACAGTGCATGAGACTAAACCGCAATTTGTTGCAAATGCTTGATTCTGTGATGTTATTTTGCTGTCGTTTATTGTAATCGTTGCTTAGTAATCTAATCGAATTGCGGTAAGCTTGTGATGATGTTCAGTCAGTTTTTGAGTAGCTTAGTGATCAAACAATTCTGCATCAAACGGGGGGTCATGACTGGAACGGGAATTGCATTGTTCTATTCTATTCTGGAACTGTCCCTACATTTGTGGATGGTTGTGGGGCGCAATGGTGTATTGGGCATGTTCGTTGCCTTGCAGCCGGATGGTTGCAGGTTCGAATCCACCTCAAGTCGCCATGTAGGGACCTTGGAGCAAGTCCTTCACTTGCAATTGCTTAGCATTTCGGCGTGAAACTCCGTTTCAGTGTCCACGCTGTAGTCGGGTGCGCCTCTGAGTAGAAATCTTGAAGGGGCGCTATAACAAGTGCACGTACAAGCCCAGAGTCTCTGACGTGCACATTGTTCTCCTCTATTCATACATTTTGGGTTTAATCATTTTAGCCATTTCCAACATTGGCTCGCCATTTTGTTTTCTATCATGAAAATGAGACTAATAAATTCATTCAGAATGTTATAAGGTTTCTTGTTTTACCGTGAATTACTTTTCCAGCGCTTGCTGTATTGTACAGTATTATTTGATCTCCTGTATCCGAGTTTTAAAATCTTTTGTTGTTTCTAATACACAATTTGTCATATTCTGTTGTAACTGAAATTAACACGATGTTGTGTTGCTTCTGCGGTTACAAGTGCAATTTCTTTATCATCAAATCATTAAATTCATTCACGTTTCTTGCTTGTAAAGTTCATTGATTGATTGATGACAGAGCCTGTTAGAGTAGTAGTGTCTTTTTCAGAAGACTTGTCAGTATATTTTCGAGGTCTGGCAAAGCCAAATGATTTCAAAACGATTGACCACCAGGTGGCCATGTTTCATTAAGGAGCTTCAGCACAAATCGTTTTATGTTAGAAGAGAAAGAGTTAACCCTTTAACGACCAGCTACATATGTTTCCATGCATTTTGGTACACTCTGGTCATTAAAGGGTTAAACTGAGAGAGATGTGAGAAGCCTGTGCAATCTTTATTTCAGTATCACAGGTTGGTTGTGTCATCCAAATAGTCTTGTCAATTAAACTTCATAACGTTAATCTGTGTGTGGTTGTGATGATTTTAACTATATCCTTAATTACCGTAAATCATCGGCAAGTGTGAGTTTTCTTTCTTGACTTTTGGTCTCAGTTATGCAAGCCACCTTCTAAGCTTCTGTTGTGAAGGATTTTGACTGATTTAAAATGTCGCTGTTATTATTTTTCGTTTGCTGCTGTTCTTAATGTAAAATATTATGAATAATAATTATAGCTTAACAGTTGAGGCAGATGCCCTGAAGGAAGGAACTCTGCAGAATACATGCTACCTTGCATCTTCAGTGTAGTGTAATGAACATCAAATAAATAACTGTATTCTTTGTATGTATATACAATTGTGCATGTGTGTATGTTATATCTGAGCACTTACATAGTGTGTTTGCGTGTAGGTGCTATGTTGATTTAAAAACATTTACATCTAAATGTAATGCATCTGAATATCATTAGCTTACATATTCTTTTAAATTCGAAATGTAATTAAGAAACTGTTTTTTCTCTTTGTGGAGTCAGTTGAAATTTATCTGTGATTAAATGTATCTCCTATTATTAGAATGCTGACTTCTTTTCATACGTAATTATAAATCTGACGTTAAAGTAATACTCAACCTGAGTTTATTCGGAAAGTTAAGTTGGAGTTTTTAATTGTAAGATTCTATAGGCAATGGTTTGTTATTCATTTTTACTCTCAGCAATTGTTCGACAAAATTCTTCTGGTTGATGTGCAATTGTGCATGTAAGATTGTGTGAGAACATTTGCAGATGTTATGAAGATGAAATGAGAGAAGGGTTTTAAAAGAGTTGCTATTGACCTTGTTTTGTTGAAAGAATTGGCGTTAGAACTTGATGATTACTCAGCTGCTCGTATTCTGCTATTTTCTAGTAATCAACCAAAATGATTTCAGCTTTCACAAAGTAATACTCATTTGCAAAGGCAGCTTTTATTAATAATTTAATAGAATAACAAGTAATTGCTGATACTTTAGATAAGGCAACATGTGTTTATGTTTGCTGAATAGCCAAGCTCTAACTGAATGACAATTGTCAGTTGCTACTGCAGCTGCAGAATAACTGTACAATTATATTATGTATAATTGTTTTGATCGTTCTCAAACGTTTTTGGACTGGCGTATCTTGGTTGCTGTTGTGTTAGATGGCTTCATGTGGCCTGCTGATGGGAAGAAGCAAGATTCAATTCAAAATTCAAAATTGTTTATTATTCCCAAACTAGACATAATGTACAAAACATAATGTTACACAAGTGGTGCTGGCCTAGTTAGCTACACCAGTAAGCGAGAGTGGCATTCGTCTGTTGTATGCAACGGACTGCGGTTCAAGCCCCGGGCTAGGAGTTGACACTCAGAGATTTAGATATCTCGGGCTAGCACGCATAGGACGCGGTGGCGCAAGCTGCTGCGCAGCAACCTTGGGCAAGTTGCTGACCCATCATTGTCTGTGGGGAAGGCAACGGGAAACCACCTCGCTCATCTCATCCCCAGAGGCATAAAAGCCAATGAACCTGCCTTCGGGCAGAAAACCATCATCACACAAGTTGTATTACAACAGTACCTCATTCGGTAGGCCTAATGACACTGGAGGCAAGTTTGGAGAGCAATAGGCAATCCAAAAGGGACAAATCCCACTTAGTAGCGGCCTATAATACACAATCAAACATATGATGGAGTTTTATATGCTGACGAAGTGAGGATGAGTTATGGGTTACCGGGGTATCGGCATTATTATAGCTACTATATTTATGCAATGCCCTCCCTATAGGCCTACATGTATTTAAGAATTCAGAATCACTATTCTTAACTAATAGTGAGGAGGTTAAGGTCCAAAAACGCAGTGCATTGTGCATCTTGTGGATAAAAGCAACAAATTTTTACAGCTTCAAGACTTAACTAACAAACAGAAATGTAAAATTAAGAAACATAAGTTAAAGTATGCTAATAAATATAGATGAATATGCTAGTAGAGTAAACGTGAGTTTAGCATGTTGTACTGGTGATGAATTTAGGCTCGTGCGCTTCGGCGTGAAACCCCGATTCAGTGTCCGCGCTGTAGTCGGGAGCGCCTCTGAGTAGAAATCTTGGAGGGATGCTATAGCAAGTGCGAAAAATAAATTTTAAAAATAGGCCTAAATAAGCAAGGATAGATGCATCTGATCAGTCGGTCAAATCCAATGGTCGACGTTCTGATGACACATCCTGTATAATATTAATACTTGATGCAGCGCTCGTGAATAAGCTGGTGCCCTGCGTTTGGCTTTTCGGGTGACGCTCTATAGAGATTTGGAAAATATGATTACGTTAATTCTTTGGCATGGGAGGTAGACGTCTGAACTGGATTGCTGGAATGACTTTTAGCAGCCTATAGATGATGGTATATCGGGCCTAATAGTATTAGGTCCTACCAAAATATGGTTGAATATTATTAGTATTATTATGTGGTATGTAGGCCTATTATAGTAGGCCTACGTGAGGCGCCCTTGTAACGCTGTGTTACGGCGTAATAGACATGCATCGTCGTTGTTACTATTATACGCAGTGTTGTTGAAAGTATCGGGCAAATGTACTTATGTAAAAGTAAAAGTAAAACGTGTTTTAATTACTTAAGTAAAAGTAAAAGTACTCATCATAAATTTTACTTAAGTAAAAGTAAAAAGTAGCCCCTTCAAATAATACTTTTTAAGTAAAAAGTTAAAGTACCGAGTCTTTCTATAAGCTTAACTCAATCGATTATTAACCTTCAAAAATACTAAATTCTCGAAATGGCATTATGGCACTTATCGTTGAGTCTAGTACGCACGCTTCCGATTCATTGTTAGCACAATGCACAGCTGAAGAGTCGTTTTGCTGCAGAAATGGCAGTGCATCCAGCGTGCGCCACCATCGAAAATATATTTTTAGGCATGCAAACTTGAATAAGGTGTCTTATCTTAGCGAAACGAAATGTTAATTGGCGCTTTGAAGTAACGAACATTGTAACGAGTGTCGCATAAATTGTAACGAAGTAAAAGTACTGAAATATGGGTAAAATCTTACTTCGTTGAAAGTAAAAGTATTTCATTTTTTCGATACTTCGTTACATGTGAAAGTACTCAAACTTTTACTTAAGTACAGTAACGCGTTACTTTTACTTCGTTACCGTACAACACTGATTATACGTAGATTATTTTTTGCCCCGAGGTATACAGGATTCCTCAGGGACTTCACTAACGCCATAGTATAAAATCAAAAGTCTGGACAGGCCCTATATACTCATCTTTTGTTTCCTGGTCGGCGAAAGTGCCCTTAAAGGCCACGTGATTTCTATAGCTAACGAATGGACGTAATAAATAATTATCGTCAAAGAATGCGAACTGTCAGAATTTCATTGTTTGACGTCACAACTAACGTTTCAGTTACAAGACGTACGTCATTGTTCGTATCAAAGCATGCGATGCTTAGAATCTATAGGCATATCGTCCGGAACTCTTCAAGAATTCCGTCTTAGGCGCTCTATAAACTTTAGGCCTAATATTTAGTCAAGAGGCCTATCGCTTTGCTCTTAATTTATCTGAATCGGAGGTCTATCGAGTTCCGACAGCAATTATCGACTGGCGGTGTAATTTCTTCGCCATGTCGAAGAAACGAACATCCGCTGAATCCTGTCAAAGTACTGCAGAGGAGCAAGCATTAAATGACGGCGCCGCTTGTAAGTTTTTGTTGTTGATGGAAGTTCTTCATAGCATGCATTATAGAATTGCTTATTGTCGCTTTGAGGTCGTGGCAACGGTAACCATTTTCGGCGTATTTGCAGTATCGGGGACCGTGAGTGTCGGTTAGTGTCAGGTTAGGCGTCGTGATAGTCGGTTAGGATCAGGTTAAGCGTTGTGAGGGACGGTTAGGGTCAGGTTAAGCGTCGTGATGGTCGGTTAGGATCAGGTTAAGCGTTGTGAGGGACGGTTAGGGTCAGGTTAAGCGTTGTGAGGGACGGTTAGGCTCAGGTTAAGCGTCGTGATGGTCGGTTAGGGGTTATGGTGTTAGGTTTACCGTAGTGTCGTAATTAGATTACTATTCAAAGATATTGCATAGGCCTATACCCCGATACTGCAATTACGCCACAGTTGTCTGCAGTTTTAGTGTAGGCCTATTTGTTACGTAACACATCTTTGCATGGCTTTGGTGCTGCTTCAAAAGTTTTCAGTAGCCTACAGTAATTATTACTAACCTCAATTGCTGTATGAACTACTATGCAATTAGGCATAGCCTAATTATATTAAGGCACAGTGTTACGTCTTGGGGAGAGGAAAGACTCGAGAATCGAGAAGTGTTTTTACATGTAGGGCCTATAATTTTTATAAAGGTCTATAAGAAATACTTACGTATCATTTCCCGCATGGAAAATGACACCCGTGAGATCTCTCTCCCAGAAAAATTCGACGTTCACCTCCCGAATTGGTGAGCTCATAAGAAATTTGGACAGAATACTAAAACAGTCGTCAGAAAAAAGTCGTCAGAAAAATTTCGGTCAAAAGGAAACGTGACTAACATCGTGTCTGGCTCAGTGGTTGCTGTTCGACCAAATGGGTCGTCCCCCAACCTGAATCTCCTCCCCCCCCAAAAAAAAAGCAGTGGGACTAGATTAAACACTGATAAAGGCAGATAAACTGTATCGGGGTAGCCTACAATTGCATTTATTTCTCTTGCAGCGGTCTTCCCACAAGATGACAATGCCAAACGTGCAAAACTCACGCCATTCAGTGACACGACGGTAAGTTGAATGCTGTGAATAGCATAATTATTAGAATCAGCTTCGAATCTTCCATGAATCTAAACTTTGTGAATTACTTCAATAATTGAAAATAGTTTGGTAAACTTTGGTTTAACGTTTCCTAGACTTTGTCTTTACTTTCAACTGTTGATAAGCACTTGAAAATAGTAAAATCTTACAGAAGGACAGCAATTTATCTATAAAAATAATATTATGTCATAATTATCTAAAAACAGGATGGGTGTTACGCTACATATAGGCCATCTCCTTCTGCTATAGTCCAATATTTACGATTGCTTATTGTTTTTCCTAGCATAGACTAGTCTATATCATATATTAGCCTATGCACTTTTTATGCGGCGTTCATGAGGTCGTGGCTTCGAGCTCGCTGAACGAAATGTACATGTAGCTAGGCTATGTCGCCTTCCGGCGCTCGTGAATAAGCTGGTGCCCTGTGCATGGCTTTCGAGTGGCGGTTTAGAAATTTGGAGATTACGATTAGAGCCTACTTTTTGCCATTTACTCTGACCATGCAGCAAATAGCATTCTCGATGATGGGTCCAGGTATCTGAAATAGGCTACCATATAGGCCTATGTGGCTCTCCGCTCGCTTCCCGTAATTCTGCTGGCTTTTTCTATGGTCTTCTTAAAGCTTTTCATTTTGACGAGGCCTTGGTTGGGAGCACCTCTGAGTAAAGAAATTGAAGGGCACTATACAAATTTATTATTGATTGATCGATCTATCGATTGATTGATTGAGTGATTGATTGATTGATACAATCTTCGAAGTAATGCGATCAAAATTGTTCTGAAGCTTAATGAACTTCATATGATGATCGAGTGATTCTAATAACATTATAAGATTAGTCTACATAAATATCATCATCGTCATCAATATCATTGGGCACAATGCCCGTAAGAGTCCGACGCCACTCTCTGTCTGAGTCTGTCTCGTGTCATGCTGCCCAGCTTCAACCTGTCCGGTCAGCAGGTCTGCTCCATACCAATAACATCTTGGAGCAGCTAGACCACCTTGTCTGATTGAAGAGAATCGTGGAAAAGAGGCATGAAGGACAACATGGGTTAATGCCCGTATGTGTCCCACGCTCTCCCCCCGACTCTCTCCACCGGTCTGTCCTGACCGACCTGTGCATGTCTGCTCCACATCATGACACCTTGAAGCATCTGGGCCGCTCTGTAACTTGTGTCGTGGTTTTTGCGGATTTCAATCGTCTTGGTCTTTTCCTGCCAGTGTATCGCCACCCATCTCGCAAACCTTCCTCCTTTGTCCGGGCTTAGGACCGGCACAGGGACTTTGTTGGTTCCCTGTGGCGGAGGATGGATGCAGTTTAACGTCGTGCCCAAGTCTTTTAAATATGTAGACTATAAATACCATGTCAGATGTCCCTTAATTTTGTTCTCATAGTTGCAAGATCTACCGATAAAAATTGTTATGAAAATTAGTAAGCTTCATAGTGAGTGATTCTAATAAGCTAGTAGGCCTCGACTTTGAGCATCATGTCAGAAAACAGTCAGATAGCCCTTATTTTTTGCTTTTATAGTTGCTGGATCTACCGTTCGAGCTAGTCGAGTGCATCCTCATTAAAGTCGTAGCTATGGAAGTGAAGAGCACGAAGCTGTCGAAACGCGTGTGGAAAGAGAAGGCTGAACTTGTGATAAACCGACTGGCAGCTGTTTGTTCGCAGTGGAGCAGTGTCCTTTCGACCGGCGTCTTTCGAACTCGACTTCACAGAGCTCTGGAAGGTAGGCTAAGCTTACTGGCTATAGCCTTCGAAATAGACAATTCATCCTCATATTTTCAATCGCACCTTTACCTACTTTAATTGAAAATTGCTTCAGTGCGTGATTTTATAGGCTAATATGCACATAGCCTATATTGCATTTGGTAAACCATATATTATGTGGTTTACCAACGCATGTATACATTGTAGGCTACAATATGATAACTTCGCCTTTGAGATAATGTGTTATCAACGACTTTACAGTTTACAGTACTTATTTGATGATGATGATGATGATGATAGGTCCCTTAAATACATAAGCCTACTCTCTCTCTCTCTCTCTCTCTCTCTCTCTCTCTCTCTCTCTCTCTCTCTCTCTCTCTCTCTCTCTCTCTCTTTCTCTCTCTCTCTCTCTCTTAGCTCCTTCCGTTCTTTCCGGAACATTGGTCGACAAGATTCCTCCAATTCGTGCGGTTGCTTGCGGCTTCCTCTGCCTGGTTCCAATCGATTTCCATGTCCGCCAAGTCCTCTCTAAACGTGCTCCTCCACGTCTTCTTTGGGCGTCCTCTGTTTCTCCTTCCCCCATCCGGTATCCATGTCAACGCCTTCTTTGCCGGTCTTTGCTCTGGCATGCGGAGTACATGTCCAGCCATCCTCCTTCTTCTTCTCTCGACTGTTATCTCCAGATCCTCCGACCCCGCCATCCTCAGGACCTCCTCGTTGCGGATGTGATCCCTCCATGAAATGCTTTTGCATAAGCCTACACTTATAAAATTATAATATATATGTAATTATATAGGCTATATACCGGTATATATATATGTATATATGAACATTTACACAGCGTCTTATGATAACCTCATGAAGGCGCTTAACGTAGCTACCCGAGTAACTCGACAGTACTGTTCTGAACAAGTGAGACTTAAATGAATTTGAGCATATCTCATTAGGTAAATGCAGAGCAGTATCACGAATTAATTGTTGGTATTGGTGGAGTATACAATACATGTATAGGCCTATCCCTACATACGCCTAGGAATGTTAAAATTGCACAACTTCTTCTTTCTCTTCCACTCCTCCATGGTGAATTATTCCCAATCAGATGGCAATGAACATCATCGACTATTTTAACTGCACAGAAATGCTTTTGCTTATGCACAAATAATTCATATCGCCGAGAGCTTTCCTCGTTGTGTAGAACTTCACACTGAAAGAAGCCGTGTGACATTATCACGCGTGCTGATAAAATTGTGTGACAGTTAAACTGTGAAGTAATTATATTTCTTTTTAGCTCATGGAGCGGTCCGTTTGGACATTCTGCAACAGTGTTCGATCCAATATTGGGTGTCAGGAGTAACGTCGTTGAGAGACGAGGTATTCTTGCTCTGTCTACGGAATTATGACGACCCTTTTATCAGCGTCTACGACAGTAACAATATGGCAGAGGTTAAATATTTCGTCACGCTACCAGAATTCAGCCCAGAGAGCATTGTCGCTTGCGCCGTGTCAAACTGCGTGTATATCCTAAATGGGAAGATACGCAATCACTTTTCAATTTTGCGAATTACAAGAGATAAAAACAACCGCTGGACGACGATGACAGAACTGATAAGAGAACTAAACCTACCGAAATGCACATTTTGCGTAACATCCAACGGTTGTCTGGCCATTTCAAGGCAACAGACCAAGAGACACCCTGCCATAAGCGTCTACGATGCGGCTGGTTCACTGCAGCAGAAAATATGGTTGCCATCTGATATAGCCGAGTTCGGTGAGATAATTCCCAAGCCAAATGGAAACCTTGTCCTGAGTGGCCATTCAGACCGCGGTCGCAGTGGCAACGACAACGACAACGACGACGACAACGACGACGACAACGACAACGACGACGACAACGACGACGACAACGACGACGACAACGACGACGACAACGACGACGACAACGACGACGACAACGACAACGACGACGACAACGATGACAACGACGACGACAACGACGACGACAACGACGACGACAACGACGACGACGAAGATGGTGCACGCGACTACATCGATGACTACTGGTACCACAGGCAAGCAACATTAACGGAGATAGACATGAATGGCACTATGATGCGCGGATATCGGTGCTCCCTAGGCGGGTTGGGAGCTCGAGGTCTGCATTTCAGTATTGTAGACAGTCATGGCCGCATGCTGGCTGTGTCTGATAAGAGCGGAGAGCAGCTTTTGGATTCAGAATTCAATCCGATGGATTGTACAGGTCCCCTGCTTGATTTAGCACAGTCCACGTTCACCCATGTTTTATTTCACTACAATAGCGAACGGAATGAAACAATAGTCATTGATCATAACCTGCTTGCGAACCATGGCGCAATCACTGTCTTTCAGCTGAAGGAACTTTGAAGAAACTACTTAAACGCTTCAATGAATGTTGATGAAAGGGACAATTTATTTGTGTTTTGAAATTGTTTTGATACGTATAGTTCAACGGTCGTGTCTACATAATTGTTTTATTATTATTATTAGCCTAATGTCTCTGGTTACATGAACTGCGTTGAAGTGACTGATCTTTTTTGATAGCTTTCGTTTGGAATTTCTTAATTCACACAATTGACATCATTCTAAAATAATTTCGTTCTTACATGTACGTTCCTCGATCGTGTGTTTCATGATTAAATCCTGCTCTTGTCTTTTCTGACATGTGATAAGATCATTTAAAACGGTGTATTACACTCGAATTCAGTGGTTATTAAAGATCCAACGTTAAGTTGTTGCGTGCGATGAACGTGAAGTTATAGGCTAATTGTTTTTTGTCCAGAGAAGATTTGGAACCTTCAAGTCCATTCACTCAGAAGAGTTTAATATCCGCAGACAAACTTAGAATTTCCGCCAACAACCAATAGCTAGCTACTTTAGGCCAACATTGTTTTACAATATGCATGTACCAGATCGTGCAGGAAATATCGTGCAGAAAATAATTATCGCACATGGTATATCGCACATGGTATGCCTATAATTTAGGCATACCATGGATGTCCGATATTTTCTGCACGATCAGATCATAAATTATTAAGATCGCACTAGCATAAAGGGTTTCTGCTAACGCTCGATCGTGGGTCAAATTTATGGAATTTCTTGTGCACCGGTATTGAGTTATAATTCTTCTGCTCTTTGTAGGCCTGTATCATGTGCTCTTTGTATAGACCTGCCGTGTTAAAATATAGGTGAAGTGGCGGAATTGGTATATTCTCTTGGAATGTTTTACCAAATGACTAAAAGAGCAAAAAGTCGCCAGAAAACGAACTTTTCTGGCCCTCCCCCAGAAACTCGAATCCTCCCAACCAAAAGCAAGGGGACTAAATTAAACACTGACTCTTGGTGTAATGTCTTCAGAGAATGCGAATTTTTATTGCTAGATAGGCCTATCTCTCTCATTGTCTGACGTCACGATGTTTCAGTTAGCCTAAAAGACGTCATTGTTCGTATAGAAGGTTAATATTGTAATGCTTATTTAGGCATTGAATTGTCCAGGATTTTTCTAGAATTCGGTCATAGGTGGCATCTATAGGTCCTATAGAACCTAAGCTTTATTTGTATCGCTAATAATATGCTCTTCTGAATCGGTTGGTTTAATTAATATATTACCGGGTCTCGACACGCGACCGGCGTAATTTCTTCGCCATGTCGAAGAAGCGAGCATCAGCTGAATCCTGTCACAGTTCTGAGGAGCCAGCATTCAATGACGGCGCCTCGTGTAAGTTTGTTGTTTGTTTGTATGTGCACTTGTTATAGCGCCCCTTCAAGCTCTCTCTACTCAGAGGCGCTCCCGAATGCAGAGCGGACATTGCATCGGAGTTTCACGCCGAAGCGCTGGGCAATTGTGAGTGAAGGACTTGCCCAAGGTCCTTACGCGGCAAGGTGGATTCGAACCACGAACCTTCCGGCTCCAAGGCAATGACGCCACCACTATACCACCGCGCGCCCCACAAGAATGTTATTTTAAAATAGGCCTATGTAGTCTGCTAGCAATCTCAACCATAAGTACCATAAGTAGCCATAATTAATACTTTGAATTGTGCTAATGTAAACCTACAGCGTTCTGCATGTTTTTTTAAAATTAAGCGAATATAGCCTACATGCACACGCAGGCACGTATATACGCAATACAATAATTATTAGTTTATAGCAGGCTTCAAATTTTACAATGCAGTATTATTAGGCTACTAGGCTCAATCGCTGTAGGCCTAGACTAAAGACTCCTGTGTAATAAATAAGGCATAGTGTTTAATCTCGACGTCTATGTCTCTGGCGGTGGGGGGAAGAGAGATTCGAGAGATTTTTACATGAATGGGTGTAAGCTTATAGGCCTACTTACCAACTCTCCAGAAAAATAACACAAGTAAGATAGATCTATCTACCCCAGAGAAATTCGACATTTGCCAGGGTGAGTTTGTCATAAATTTGAGCAGAAGACTAAAAAAACTTCTCAGAAAAAAGTTCGGGTCAAAAGGTGACGTCCATGTCTGGCTCAGTGTAATTGTAATTGTAATTGTAATTGTAATCGAACATTTATATAGCGCCACTTCAAGAGAACTCCTCAGAGGCGCTCCCGACCTGACACCAAACCATAATCAAAGAGAATGGTTTTCAAACGCTTGCGGAAAAGGGGCAAAGAAAGACAAAGAAGTTCATTACGGAGACTAATAGGTAACTTATTCCAGAAAGACGGACCGACCATAGCAAAACTTCTATGCAGCACTGTAGAAGATCGAGCCCTAGGAACAACCAGGTCACCATGCGTTGCAGAGCGAAGGAATCTACGGCCTGGAATGGATAGCACAGGCACACAAAGTTCCATAAGATAGATCGGAGCTTGGCCTGCTAGGCAATTACGCATGAGCATTAGAATCTTAAACTCAATACGTTTTTGCATAGGCAACCAGTGCAGTTCCTCCCGTATAAAACTTGATATATGCCCAAACTTTGGAATGCCACCAATCAGACGAGCTGCAGCATTAAGGACAGATTGTAACTTATTAATGCGTGAAAGAGTTAAGCCCGCATAAATGGCACTGCCATAGTCAACTCTCGTGCATATAAATGCATGCATCAGAGTAGTGACAGCTTTAGTTGTAAGAGAGCGACGCACCGAGCGAATCTGACGAAGATGATAATTGTAATTGTAATCGTACATTTATATAGCGCCTCTTCAAGAGAACTCCTCAGAGGTGCAAAACATCAGTCAGTGGTTGCCGTACGCCCAAATGGGTTATCCCCGCAAATCTGAATCCCCTACCTCGAAGTAGGGAAACTAAATTAAAACTGATTAAGGCAGAGTAACTGTATTTGTAGACAATTGTATTTCTTTCTCTTGCAGCGGCCCTACCGCAAGATGACAATGCCAAACGTGCAAAACTCATGCCACTCAGTGACACGACGGTAAGCTGAACAGCATAATAGGCCTATTATTATATTAATTAGAATCAGTCTAAAATCTTCTACAAACCTAAACTTTGTGAATTGCTTCTATAATTAATTATAGTTTGGCTTATAGACTGACATTTCCTAGACCAGTGGTTCTTAACCAGTGTTCGACCGAACCCCTGGGGTTCGGTGACCCAGTGCCAGAGGTTCGGCAGAGGTCCTCTGAAATATATATATATTCAGTGAAAAATCATAAATTTGCTATTAAATTTTTATATTTATTTTTCGACTGTTATTTTTAAAAATTTGTTTCAAATAAATTGCATACCAGGCCCTACCTTATGAAATTTAAAGCTGTTCATCCTGTTAGCCTACTGTTATGTCTTACTCCATGCACCTTCTCATAATTAACACTGGCAGTTATCTTTCTGTGACGTAAGGTATTATCGATAAGATATGTAATTTTTCATTGTTTTTCTGCAGAAATAGCATCGTACGTACGACGTACGCTAAAAGCAACTATTAGCCTTTTCTTATATATTTATACCACAGAGTATGTCGAACAAAACCGAAAAATTATTGTTCAAACTTGAGCGGTTCGGTGAGTGGTCGTGGATTTATCTTGGGGTTCGGCTCCCTTGAAAAGGTTAAGAACCACTGTTATAAGGTATTACCGATAAGATAGGCCTATGTAATTTTTCGTTGTTTTTCTGCAGAAATAGCATCGTATGACGTACGCTAAAAGCAACTATTACCATTTTCTTAAATACTTATACCACAGCTCTAGTATGTCGAGCAAAAAAAGAAAAATTATTGTTCATTTTTGAGGGGTTCGGTGAATGGTCATGGATTTCTCTTGTGGTTCGGCTCTCTTGAAAAGGTTAAGAACCACTGTCCTAGACCTTGTCTTTAGCCTACTTTCAAATGTTGATAAGCACTTGAAAATAGTAAAATCTTACAAAAGGACAGAAATTTATCTATAAAATATTATGTCATAATTATCTAAAAACAGGATGGGTGTTACGCTACATATAGGCTAAGCCCTGTCTATCTCTTTCTATATTATAGTCCTATATTAGCGATTGCTGATTGTTTTTCCTAGAAAATTGCACTTTCTATGCGGCGTTCATCGGGCAGTTGTGTACGTGGTCGTGGCTTCGAGCGCACTGAACAAAATGTAGTAGGCCTATATAGCCTACATTATACAATCATGTCACCGTTCAGCGCTCGTTAATAAGCCTGTGCCCTGAGCTTGGCTTTCGCTGGCTCTTTAGAAATTTGCAGTTAACAATTGCGATTACTTTATGCCATTACTGAGACCATGCAGCGAAGAGCTTTTCGGTGGTGGTCCAGCTATCTGCTATAGCTATAGCCTAGCTCTCTGTGGCTCTCCACTCGCTTCCCATAACCCTGGTGGCTCTTTCTATCATCTTCATGGAGCTTTTCTTTTTGATCGGGCCCGGATTGGGAGCGTCTCTGAGTATATATCTAGGCTAAATAAAGTTATGATTGATTGATAGATTGATTGATATAATCGGCTGATGATAAAGTGTTCGAAGTAGGCTAATCTGCTCAAAATTGTTCTGAAAACTATTGATCTTCATGGAGACTTGGAGAGTGATATGTAGACTATAAACATCGTTGTCAGTTATCCTTAAAATTAATTATTTGCTTTCAGGGGCGGATCCAGGGGGGGCCAATCCGGCCATGGCCCCCCCATTCCAAATCTCCATGGGACGTGGCCCCCCCATTCATGGTCACCCAAAAGATTTTTTGCAGGGGATCAGTCCTGGCCAGGAGAATCAATATATAAATGTATTTAAAATCTAAGCCTCTCAGACAATTGCATTGTCTTAATATAAAGCAACGAAAAGAAATAATCTTTCAACAGTATCCGACTATAATTTATGGCATACAATGTATGTTATTCGTGTATATATTCATAGTAAAATGTAAAAATATTAACACCAATAAACACAATTAAAACCAATAGCAACTAACTATTAATTACAAAGCAAGTTAACACTAACAATAGTATTAGGAATTAATTTAGTTTTTTCCAAATGCAACTTGTTAAGTTTTGAATTTAGTCTATATGTGCAAGAAACTGCGGTGAATGATCACACATGTTTACTTCTTGTTCTTATTTATTTCTTACTATGTTTCATTCAGTGGTGGGACGTATTTTATTTACTGTAGTCTTAAAAATAATATAATACAGTGAGATCTATTCATACTTTAACTTGGAAATGTTTTGAGCATTCTGTGCTTCATATTATAAATACATAAATACTTTTTAAAATACTTTTGTTTGCCATTAATAACAGCTAATAGGAGCAATGTTGTATGCTGTATGCAGTAGACCTACAATAGCTATTATTCACTATTATTATTTATCGGGAAAGTCTCTGGTTATGGCCCTAAGCCAGATATAACATACATCCATGATCCATAACATAGCCATAATGTCATGGATAATATATATATATATATATATGTGTGTGTGGCGCCGCACACCGTAATCAGCATTAAGTCGGAGATTACACATCAGAGATATTAGGAAATTAGTATTTTTGTGATTTTTTATTTTTTGTAAAATTGATCTAAAAAAAATTTTTCCGAATTTTTTTCCCTTTTTTTTAAAAGACAAGTTTCTAAGCTATTTTAATGCTCTTAATAGGCAAATTATTTTTTTAATTAATTAAATTTATTTAATTAATTAATTTAATTATATCACTTATTTCCTTATATCTTCGGTTAGAATTAAGCAAGAGCAATAATTTTTGTGTCATTTTGATGCCTGAGACAAGGCCTTTGAAATGATGTATCAAACTCAATATCTTGGAAAATCACCTTAATGCTGATTACGGTGTGCGGCGTCACATATAATTATAATATTATATATGCAGTCTACCAGGCAACATTTGCAATGCAACTTGTCAACCAACTGTCCACTGCCAGTGTGTGCCTTCACTTCAATCTGAGACTCAAATGTAAGCCTCTTGCACAATTGCATTGTGAAATAAAAACTTTGGAAACCACTTTCACGAACAAGAGTTTGATCTATGCTTCTAAAAAACCTTAATTTACCTATTTGCTCAAGAAAGGAGCACTCCTGGCCCCTTTTTCTACAAATTTTCTTGTGTCAGTTTCAAAATCGATTGTTCTAGCAATATTATACTCAAAGGCTTCATAGGTCAACCTGGCCAAATCCACAAGATGTTAATTAGATATTGTAGATCTTCAAACATTTAAATCTATCATTTTGTGTTTGCTAAATGATCTTTTTGCAGAAGCTACCGCTGATGGAATTGTCAACAGTAAACCCATGCGTTACCTGACACACATTTGGAAATAACTTTGAAGGATTTTTTTATATTATGTTAAAAGTTCAACAGGTTCAATGGGCACATCAAAAAGTTGCCTGTTATAGGCCTACCGATGGTAGGCTAAATGTTCAATTTCTTTTCCAAATCCTGACCATTATGGAATGCAGGATAAAGCTAGAGCTTTTCTTGCTAAATTACATGTAGGCCTAGGCTTATACATGATTATTTAACTCTGGGTAAAGGGTTTAATTCTTGTGCAAATATCTAAATAAAATATGCAAAAAAATAGAATTTTTTTTATTGCAAGCTCCTCCTAGCCCCTGAAAATGCACGGCCAATTTTTAAATCTGTGGGTTCTTGGGGGGGCCTTAGCCCCTAGCCCTGATAAACTCCGTGCATGCCTATAAGAGTGCATTCCTTGTATTATAGGCTACATGTATACTGCTTATACTGAATTGTTTTTAGCAATCTGATACAATCCTCTGTTAAAATGAGTGTTACTTACTCTTAATATTTGCACAAATACTATTTTTGTTCAACCGAATAGCTTCTCTCCAGCGCTATCTTTCAAATTTCAAACTCAAATTTCAAAATGTTTTGGTTCTGTTATTTGAACACCTGGTAAAACAACATCGTTACTACATGACTTTCAGATTTTGACCCTCCCCCAATTTATTAGTTCTTGGCTGGTTTGAGTACCATTTGTTATTATTTAACTGCAAAGTGTGTTCTGGTAATTCAGGACCATCTTAGAAAACAGGGATAAGCTGATACTTGTGCTGAAAAGTCAGCTTATGTAATATAATTACAGTCATGTCTGACGTTATTCACTATAATAACCCAGCAACAGCAAAACTGAGCCGCTGAACTCGATACATAATATAGATATTATTAATATTGTAATGATATATATTTTTTATTAGTACTGAACAAATTGAGTAATTCTGTTCAAATGACATCTCACAAGAGCACTGTTGCAGTGTGGAAATTTAAAAAAAACTATTTTGAAAGTATAGTCTATATTTATTGAGATTTTGTGGCACTCTTATAAGCACTGAAAATACAGCTATTTTGCTAAGAAAACAGCTTAAAATGCTACAATTGCATGTGAAAATTCAAAAAGTTTATGGTGGGGAGGGGATATCCCCCTCCCCATACCCCTCCCTCACCACTCTCACCCCCAGAGGGGGGGGGGCTAAATTAAACTCTGGTTTCGGCCAAACGACAAAAAAATTCCGACCAAGGCCCAAAATATTTTGGCCCCCCCCCTTCGAAAATTCCTGTATCCGCCCCTGTTTGCTTTTATAGTTGCAAGATCTACCGTTCGAGCTGATCGAGTGCATCCTCATTAAAGTCGTAGCTATGGAAGTGAAGAGCATGAAGCTGGTGAAAAGCGTGTGGAAAGAGAAGGCTGAACTTGTGATAAACCGACTTTCAGCTGTTTGTCTGCAATGGAGCAGTGTCCTTTCAACCGGCGTCTTTCGAACTCGACTTGACAGAGCTCTGAAAGGTACTGGTTAGTGGTCACTGATTAGCCTTCGAAATAGACAGAGCACCCTCGTTCCAGCGTAGGCCTACCTTAATTTATAATTATGTAAACACAGAATTTTTGAGTGCATAATTCGATAGTTAGCATTCAGTTACAGACAAGGCCGTAGCTAGGGGGTGTTTTGGGTGTTTGAACACTCTCCGAAATAAAATAATGCAAACATGAAATAATGCATTTAGGCCTACTAGCACCCGACGTAAGGACTAAGGACTGCAGTGTAAAATCACGAGAAAAGTGTTTTTGGACCGCCATGAACGTGTTACGAGCCAAAACGGTAAGAAAAGCAGGCGTTGACTAAAAAAATGGTCGCCACAAAATGCTGCCCAAAGAAAAAGTCGGGAAACACCCTGGAAATAAAATCCTGACTACGGCCTTGGTTACTGTAGAGATTTAGATTTTATCAGCTTCAGCACTTTATGACGGACGGTCTCTGGTCTGACTGTGACAAGTCTGAATCGACTACTGCTCTAGCGGATAAACATCTCAGCCTCGGTTCTCTCGTTTGAAAGCCTGTCGCGCATCCCTCGAACGAAAAAATTCTTGCATATAGACATGTAACAGTTGATACTAATTTAACAACTGCAGAATGCAGGTCTGCGCATGGGTCACGCGATTTCAAATTGTTCATGCATCATTCATTACGTTTCTATGCTACAGCGTCTGCCACTGCAGCCTACTCCTCTTAGACAGAACACGCTCGTTCCAGCGTAGGCCTACCTTAATTTATAATTAGCCTACTTTTTCAGTGCGTAATTCGACAGTTAACATTCAGTTACAGAGATTTAGATTTTCTCAGCTTCAGTAGGGCCTACTTCATGACGGACGGTCTCTTGTCAGACTGTGACAGGTCTGAATCGACTAGCCTATTGAAGCAAAGCACATTCTGCTCTAGCGGATAAACATTTCAGCCTCGGTTCTCTCGTTTGAAAAGACTGTCGCGCATCCCTCGAACGAAAAAAATTATTGCATATAGGCCTAGGACATGTAACAGTTGATACTAACTTAACAACTGCAGATCTGCGCATGGGGCACGCCGCACGCGATTTCAAATTGTTTATGCATCATTCATTATAGCAGTGTAGTAAATGGGCCTATTTCTTTTTAGGTGAGGGAACGATTCGTTTGGAAATTTTGCAGCAGTATTCGTTCCAATTTAGCGTGTTAAGCGTAACTGCTTTGAGAGACGAAGTCTTCTTGCTCGGTCGACGCTATCCAGAGGACCATGAAATCAACGTCTACGACTATAAAATCAACGTCTACGACTGTGACAATATGGCAGAGGCGAAAGATGTCATCCCACTACCAGGACTAATTCCTATGTGCATTGCCGCTTGCACCGTGTCAAACTGCGTGTACATATTAAATAAAAAGCAATACGATCACTATTCAATGATGCGTATTACCAAAGACAACGACCGCTGGTCGAAGTTGTCAAGATTGATAAGGGAACTACGCCTACAAGAGTTTGGCTTCTGTGTGACGGCCGATGGTAGTATCGTCGTTTCAAGGGAGCAATGCAAGAAACGCCCTGCCATCAGCGTCTACGACGCAAATGGTTCTTTGCAGAAACAAATATGGTTGTCACCAGATTTAGCGGAGTTTAGTGACATAATTCCGAAGCCAAATGGAAACCTCGTCTTGAGAGGCATATCATACGACGATGACAACGACGACGGTGACAACGACGACAACAACAACGATGACGACAACGACGACGGCGGCAACGACAATGACGACAACAGCGACAACAGCGACGACAACGACGACCACGGCGACGACGACGATGACGACAGCAGCGACGACGATGAGGACGACGACGACGACGACGACGACAGTAAAGCAAAATTTACGGAGATAGACATGAATGGCACTAAGATACGCCAACATCTGTGTTCCCTCGGCAGGTTTGGAACTCTAGGCCTACATTCAAGCATTGTAGACAGTCATGGCCGCCTGTTGACGGTGTCTGATAGGAACAGGGTGCAACTGTTAGATTCAGAATTTAATCTCATGGATTTGACAGGTCCTCGGCTAGATGTAGCTCAGTCCATGTTCACCACTGTTGTGTTCCACTACAATAGCGAACGGAACGAAGCAATTGTTAGTGATCAGAATATGTTTGATGATCATGGCGCCATCACTGTCTTTCAGTTGAAGGAACTTTGAAGAAACTACTTAAACGAATGTTGATGATGAAAGGGACAATTTATTTGTGTTTTGAATAGTTCTGATAATTATGTACCGGTATAGTTCAACGGTCGTGCCTAATTATTAGTGCCTCTGGTTTAGGCCCACATGAACTGCACTGAAGTGCCTAGGCCTAATCTGTTTTGCATGTAGGCTAGCTAATAAAGCTACTCCTACGTTTAGAATTTGTTCGCACAATTGACATCATTCTAAAATAATTTCGTTCTATGTTCTTCGTGTGTTTTATTATTAAATCCTGCTCTTGTCTTTTCTGAGATGTTATAAGATAAGACGGTTATTAGTTATTACACTCGACTCCATTTTTTATATTTATAAACGATCCAACGTTAATGCGTGTGATAAACGAGGACCTGAAATTAGAATGGCGGTCCATGCATCTTAGGCCACTGCAGCATGAAGTGAAAGCATTGGTTGGGGGCGGGGGGTGACCGTGATTTTAACCAACCCACACTGAAAAAATGACCCACACAATTTGTTTAAATTCGTTGAGTTTTCATTCGGGTAAGGAAAGGTTGAACAATTAGGTGACCTCAACATCAGATCTGTAGTCACAAAAAGATTTTTTATCGCGCCCCCACTTTCTAAGGGATGGCTAGCCTACGCCATGAGTGTTCATGTTCTATTCACTTCGGCATAGGCATATTGTGACTGGGAACTAGGACCTTGCACCTCTGCCTGGTCTTACCAATGACCGCGCCGCAAAGTGCTTTCTCCAAGGCTGAATTTGCTATTGGGAAGAACGTGCAGGCAAAATTTCAAAAATATGTTTCTAGACTAGTCCAGCGAAGATTTGAACCGACGTCTATATTGACCATTGTTTAATCTAGTTCACGTGCTTTGACAACCCAACACGTACGGTGACCACAAGAGCAACGCGCATCCCATGTTCGCGCATTCATCCATGCATTCATTTAAGAGATTTAGGCTACCGGTAGGCCTATGTGGTTGGGCCCCTTTCAAACCATCTAGGCCTAAGGCCTACTCAGACGAGTTTAATATGTGCAAAAAGACTTAAAATTTCCGCCAACAACCAATAGCTAGCTACTTTACATTGTTTTGCTATATGCATGTGCCAGATCGTGCAGAAAATATCGCACATGGTATGCCTAATATGCTCGCACAACATGTAAACATTCGGGTAAGGCCATAAAGGGTTTTCTGCTTAGCCTATGTCCGTGCGTCAACTTTATGGAATTCCTTGTGCATTGAGTTATAATAGCTTACTTCTGCCCTTTGTAGTTTGTAGGCTATAATACCATGTTAAAATATAGGCCTAGGCCTATCTGTGTCGGTGTCTGGTGGAATCACTGTGTGTAAAACGCATAGGCTACAGCGAATGGTCAATAAATTATATGCTTTCCTAATCTCAGTTTGTATCACCAAAGGCCTATGCACACCGTCTTGAACGTTTCTGCAATTCAGCGCACTTCTCTGCTGGCTGTAATTCGTGCTTTAAAGATGGCTTTGTTTTTTGCTGACAACGGAAATAATTATGAGCAGACACGTTGGAGTCGATCGATTCTCCCAGCGTGGCGTTTCTTTTCGGTTTACCCGCAGACATCCATAAACTCCTATGGTGATGATGGTTCTCTGCCCAAAGGCAGGTTCATTGGCTTTTACGCCCCTGGGGATGAGATGAGTGAGGTGGTTTCCCGTTGCCTTCCCCACAGACAATGATGGGTACGCAACTTGCCCAAGGTCGCTCCGCAGCAGCTTGCGCCACCGCGTCCCACACGTGCTAGCCCGATATATCTAAATCTCTAAATGTCAACTCCCAGCCCGGGGTTTGAACCGCAGTCCGTTGTATCCAACAGACGAATGCCGCTCTCGCTTAACGGTGTAGCTAACTAGGCCAACTTCTATAGCAAATTGTATTATAAACTTTTGTTTTTGGTAATCATTATTTTAGCCAAGGCCGTAGCTACATGTATATAGGGAGGAGGTGTTTTGGGTGTTTGAACAGTGAACACACCTCGAAATGAAATAAAGTAAAAATGAAATAATGCATTTCACGGCATATGGTGTAAGAACAGTACTATTGTAATAAATTATTTGTTACAGTGTGTAACGTATTGCCGTCCAGAACTCACTATGAGAGCTCACGACACTTCTCACATTAATAGTCAGTTGATTCGGTTGCTTGTTGCGACATAAAATATGTTGCCACAGTTGCTTTTGGACTGGCTCATCGTCGAGTAAACACCCCACCCCCACAATAAAAATCCTGGCTAGGAAACATCTCTTTCTATTGTCTTTCCAAGACTTTTCTTTTTGACCAGGCATGGGTTGGGAGCGCCTCTGAGAAGAGATCTTGAAGGGGCGCTATATAAATTTATGTGATTGATTGATTGATCTCAATCTAATGGTCGACGTTCTGATGGCGCAAACAGTAATATTAGGCTAATAATTATTATTCCTTGGAATGCGAGGTTAACGACTTAGCCGGAATGACTTTCGGCAGGCCTTTAGATAATAGTAGGTTATATCGGGTCTAGGCCTAGGCTGCTAGTATTACCAAAATAATATGATTGTATACTGTTCCACATCTGCTTGGTAGGCCTGTGTTTAATAACATTATTAGCCTATTTATGTAGAAACGGGGTAAACACTGTATACTGTATAGCCTACGTCTTTTAAATACCGGTATGATTTTCCTCCTTTGTCTACTTTCTTGGGTTATTACTTTTTTCATTACACTTAAAACTGTCCTTGTTTGCCGTGCTAGAGTTGGGAGCGCTTCTGACTAATCTCTTTTTAAGAAGCGCTATATAAATTCTTGAATGAATGAATGATTTTCCTCCTTTGTTTTGTTTGTGGTTGAATTCGCATTTTCCAACTGTTTCTCACTCTTGGCGTAGACCTAATATCGTCAGAGAATTCGAATTATTTCTATACACATTGTTCTCATTGTTTGACGTCACAATGTAGCAGTTGCAAGACGTCATAGTTCGTGTCAAAGCTTGGGGTGTCCGGCGATTCTTCACGAATTCCGTCTTCAGCGACTATCCATAGACTCTAAACTTTATTTGTATCGCTTTGCTCTTCTGAATAGGTTGTTTTAGTAGTATACGGAGTCCCGACTATCGACCGGCGGCGTAATTTCTTCGCCATGTCGAAGAAACGAACATCAGCTGAATCCTGTCACAGTACTTCAGAGGAGCAAGCATTCAATGATGGCGCCGCTTGTAAGTTAATTAATTATTGATGGAAGGTCTCCATAGCACGTATTATAGAACTTTGATTGTCGCTTTGATGTCTCGGTCAACGGTTGTCGGCTTAATTGCGATATCGGGGACCGTGAGTGTCGGTTAGGATCAGACTAAGCGTCGTAAGGGTTGGTTAGGTGGTTGTGGTGTTAGCCTGTTAGGGTTAGTATCGGCATCAGATCACTATTCAAAGATATTGCATATGCCCAGATACAGGAATTATGCCTACGCCACGGTTGTCTGCGGGTTTAGTGTATTTCTTACGTAACACATCTTTGCATGGCTTTAATGCTGCTTCAAAAGTTTTCAATACAATATTATCACTAGCCTCAATTGCTGTATGAACTCCTATTTATATGCAATAATTAAAGCACAGTGTTTAATCTAGACGTCTCTGCGGATGGGGAAGAGATATTCGAGAGGTGTCTTTTTACGAGTAGCCTATAATAGACATAAACGTAGATCTGCCATTCCCATCATAAAAATGACACACGCAAGATTCCCCTCCCAGAAAAGTCGACATTTACAAACCGATTTGGTGAGTTTATCGGAAATTTGGGCAGAAGACTAAAAAAAGTCTTCAGAAAAATTTTCCGTCGGTGTGTGACTCAGTCACTCAGTGGGCCTATTCTAAACCTGAATCCAGCCCTCCCCCCATAGGCGCAACCATCCTATGGGACCTACGGGACGCGTCCCCCAACTTTTGAGTGGTCCCCTAACTTCTACTTCATTTCTTTCTCTTCTCAAGACTGTCTTATTCGACCGGGGTTGGACTGGGAGCGCTCCTGAGTAGTAACCTTGAAGGAGCGCTATATCAAATTCTCAGTAAATAAATAAATAAATAAAATTTATTATTATGGTCCCCCAACTTTTAGGACGTGATTCATTATGGCCCCCCAACGTTTAGGGCGTGATTGCACCTATGCCCCCCCCCAAATAACCCAGAGGGACTAGATTCAAACCTGATAAAAGCATAGTAGGCCTATACTGCCTTGGAATATAATTGCATTCATTTCTCTTTGCAGCGGTCTTCCCACAAGATGACAATGCCAAACGTGTAAAACTCACGCCATTCAGTGACACGACGGTAAGCTGAATAGCCTATATGCTGTGAATAGCATTAGAATCAGTCTCAACTCTTCTATAGATGTAAACTTTGTCAATTGCTTCAATGAATGCTGCACAGGCTTACGTAACATAGGCCCTATCTCTTTCTATGTTATAAACTTAGTCCTATATATAGATCTATTTGCGATTGCTGATATGCCATTTACTCCGACCATGCAGCAAATAGCATTCTCGATTATGAGTCCAGCTATCTGAAATAGCATCTCTGTGGCTCTCCGCTCGTTTCCCGTAAATCTGATGGCTTTTTTCTGTGGTCTTCTTAATTAAAGCCTTTTATTTTAACGAGGCTTGGATTGGGAGCACCTCTGAGTAAATAAATTGAAGGGCGCAATACAAATTTTTTTTGATTGATTGATCGATTGAATTATCGATCGATCGATTGATTTATTGATTCAGTGCTTAAAGTGAGGAAAAATAAGTGCCTGCAGTACGCCCGTTACCTTTCCAAAAGAAGTGTCTGGACGTCCTTGCATTTTCAGGCCGTGCTGACCAATAAGTGGCAGGACGGCGTTAAGATTTTAAAATAAATGCATGGACTCCGTCCATGACTGTCCAGTCACACCTTAAGCCCTGGATTGTTAGGAAGACTATTGAACTTTATGGAGATTGGTTCTAGTAATATTACAGTCTACATAACTATTAGGCTATGTAGAGTTGTAAACTATAATAAACATGTAAGATAATCCTTAATATTTTCTTATAGTTGCTGGATCTGCCGATCGAGCTAATCGAGTCCATTCTCATTAAAGTCGTAGCTATGGAAGTGAAGAGCATGAAGCTGGCGAAAAGTGTGTGGAAAGAGAAGGCTGAACTTGTGATAAACCGACTTGCAGCTGTTTGTTCGCAGTGGAGCAGTGTCCTTTCAACCGGCGTCTTTCGAACTCGACTTCACAGAGCTCTGGAAGGTAAGCTTACTGGCTATAGCCTTTGAACTAGACAATTCATCCTCATATTTTCAATCGAAGGCCTACCTTTACCTAAGCCCTACTTTAATTGACAATTTCTTATTCAATGCGTAATTCTATAGTTAGCATTTAGTCATTGAGAATTCACTTTCATCAACTTCAGCACTGTCTGAATTCATGTTAGATGGTCTCTGGTCTGACATGTCTGATTATACCACTGAATCAAACAGCCGACATTGTAATGCATATTCTGCTTTAATGGATATAGATTTCAACCTCGCTTCACTCGATGGATACAGGTAAGCTAAGCCTGTCGCGCATCCCTCGAACGAAAACATTCTTTCACATAGACAAGTAGCCTAACAGTTAACCCATTAGTGCCCGACGTCCGTTATAACGGACGCTCAGAAAATACGTTGCCAAAATTAGAGCTAACTGTATAATATGGTCGTTTTTTTTTATTGGTGGGTCAATTGGCTATAGATTCCACTATTTTGATTGCCGGATTGTATGGATTAGAAATATTTTATTGCTTGTGCTAATGTGTCTATTGCAGCATGTCTAAAATCCTCGCTACCCTTAGCTATTATATTTATGTTTGGTATTGAACGAGGAGGAATTTAGAGAAAGTGTAAATGTTGTTTGTAGTAGACATATTGGTCAATATCCTGACAAAATATTATCACAATTGCCGCAAGTTTTCCAAAGGAAATTTCGATTGCAATGTAAGCGTCCGTTATAACGGACGTCGGGCACTAGCCCAGAGATGACGTTTCCTACAGTAAGTCTCTATGCGCCATTGTCCCAGCAATTACTACCGTAGTTGCATTACTTGTAATATGAAGTAAGCATCAGCCTACAGTTTATTCAGACTGGCGACTCACTATTTTGACATGAATATTGTAGACTTTTGCACTTCTGACATGAGTTTGGGTACGGTGGGGCATGTAATGAAGGAGCCTGTACTTGAGGAACATGTACACAGGTCAATTTACCTTGAAACCCATAGCAGCCAGGTGCAAAGAAATATAGTATCACGCCTCACTATACTGATTATTTGCTGGCGTGATCGCTGTGTTGTAAGAAACTCCCCCCCCTCGAGAGGAGACCGTACTCAATCCATGTCCGTCCTCTCCCCGGCCGACCATCCCCTCCCGACGTAGGCTTTGGCTCATTTCTGATTTCCTCTGTTTTGCACTTGGTTCAGGATGCGCCCACCCTGTATAGAACATAATCCCTAGTATAGGCCTAGAGTTAGTCTTCAGTGCATGAACTTTTAGGATGGTGGACGAGGGTCGTGTGCAGGGATAGTCACACAGCCAGAAGAAAGCCATGCCTGGTTTTCAAACTTCCATGTCCCTGCTCTACAATCAAGGCATGGGCGGTTTTGATAAGTAAGGTCGGCGCGATGCTAACATGATATGAATCAGGCAACGGAAATTGTGATGTCCAATCAGTCTACCTGTGTGACATAGCTTGGTATCTTTTACAAAGTTTACTAAGGCAGCAGAAGTTTGACTCAAGGCAACAGATGTAAGTGTACACAAGTGTCATGGCGTACCATCCAGTACTCAAGTGCTTGGCGTACCATCCACCCAAGGTCAACGTGCTGCTGCAGTCCTGTAAGCCCGATGTACAATGCGATGGTAACAATCATTGGATTGTACTAGGAAACACAAACTGCCATTGCAGGGCTTGAGAAATGTGATGGAAACCTTAAATGCATGCATGCATGCATGCATGCGCTTTATCCTTAGAGCCACAAGCACTATCACAATACATGAAACGCTCGCAAATAAGCTGGTGCCCTGCACTTTACATTAGGTAAATGAAGATAATTAGCTAATGAAGTAAATAGATATCGCACATCATCAAAAACATTCACCAAGCATTGTATGAAATAAGAAGAAGGCTTAATTCTCAATGGCAACCTAAGCACTGGGCTAGTGCCCGACGTCCGTTATAACGGACAGTATGGAAAGTACTGATAATGTAGTACGAATCAATAAATAAGTTACCAGCCATGTTACTGCACCAAGTTGTTGAGTTTACTGAAACCACAACTTAATTTGTTGGGTTTTACCACTTTGGGCACTAATGGGTTAATACTAACTTATCGTATGCAGATCTGCGCGTGGGTCACTCGATTTCAAACTGTTCATACCACTTCGTCTTTCACTGTCTATTGCTGTCACCAGTGGCGTTGCCATGAATTTCTGATGAGGGGGTTTATGTTTTTCTTATATAATTATAGCCTATAAACCTTTAAAATACGGTTTTTCCTAAGCCAATGGGGTTTTAACTCCCGAACCCCCTTGTCTACGCCGCTGGCTCTCATCTGATTTGAACAACCGCAGTAATTCATTTCATTGCTACATGTAGGCCTATGTCTAATTTAAGGCCGCAGCCACGTTCATCCAAATTCACAGAACTGCCCATTTTGTGAAAGAAGCCCAGTGTTGTCATTTTGATAAATTTGTATAAAAATAATGGATTAATGGTGTTGTGATTATTTCTTTTTAGCTCATGGAACGATTCGTTTGGAAATTTTGCAGCAGTACACGATCCCATTCTGCGTGTCAGGCGTAACTGCTTTGAGAGACGAAGTCTTCTTGCTGTGTCCACGGTACCTTCAAGACCACTACATCATTGTCTACGACTGTGACAATATGACAGAGGTGAAATATGTCGTCACGCTACCAGAATTGAATCCAGAGCGCATTGTCGCTTGCGCCGTGTCAAACTGCGTGTATGTTCTAAATAGAAAGCTACACAATCACTTTTCAATTCTACGAATTACACAGGAGAATGGTCACTGGACAAAGGTGTCTGAAGTGATAGGAGACCTAGACCTGCCAGAATGTTGCTTTTGTGTGACAGCCAATGGTACTCTCGTCATTTCAAGGGAGCAGACTAAGCGACACCCTGCCATAAGCGTCTACGATGCGGCTGGTTCACTGCTGAGTAGTATACGGTTGCCGTTCAGTTTGACCGGGTTCAGTGAGATAATTCCCAAGCCAAATGGAAACCTCGTCTTGAGAGGCATATCATACAACGACGACTACGACGACGATGACGGCGACTATGACGACGACTACGACGACGACGACGATGACGACGACAACAACAACGACAACGACAATGACTGCGACAACGACGACAACAACAACGACGATGAAAACGACAATGACGACGACAACGACAACAGCGACGAAAGCAACGACGACAGCAACGACGACGATGTCGGACAAGCAGCATTTACGGAGATAGACATGAATGGCAATAAGATACGTCAACACCTGTGTTCCCTCGGCAGGTTTGGAAGTCTAGGCCTACACGCAAGTATTGTAGACAGTCATGGCCGCATGTTGACGGTGTCTGATAGGAACGGGGTGCAACTGTTAGATTCGGAATTTAATCTCATGGATTTTACAGGCCCCCAGCTGATTGGTTTAGATCAGTTCATGTTCACCTCCCTTCTGTTCCATTACAATAGCGACAGAAATGAGACGATAGTCATTGATAAGAGATTTCTTGTCAACCCTGGCGCTTACAAAGTCTTTCGTTTCAAGGAACTTTGAAGAAAGTAGCCAATACTTAAATGAATGTTGATGAAAGGGACAATTTATTTGTGTTTTGAATAGTTTTGATATACGTAGATCTATAGTTTAACGGTCTTGTCTAAATGTTATTGAATCATGTTTACATGAGCCGCACTGAAGTGCCTGCCTGATCTGTCTTACAGTTAGCTTAGGCCTACGTTTGTAATTTGTTCACACAATTGAAATCATTCTAAAATAATTCCGTTCTTATGTTCTTCGTGTGTTTTATTAATAAATCATGCTCTGGTTTTTTCTGGCATTTTGTTGGATAAGACGGCGTATTGATCTCGAATCACAAGTGTTTATTAAAGATCCAACGTTGATGCGTGCAATAAACGTGAAATTAGAATTGCGGTCCATCACGAGTGACTGCTTCTTAAACCATCACTTTGCTGGAGTCATAGCAGTGGTTTGGGGGTGGCTTGAACCACCCCACTCTGAAAAATACGACCCACGCAATTTGTTTAAATCCGTTGACTCTCGTTGAGTTTTCATTCGGGTTAGTGGGAGAGGTCGAACAATAAGTGACCTAGACACCAAGTCAATAAAAAATTATAACCCCCCCACTTTTTAAGGGCTGGCGACGCCCATAGGTGATCGCGGTTCATGTTCTCTTCACTTCGGCAAACCGTGACTGGTATAGGACACTGGGCCTCTGCTTGAACCTCCAATGACGCCGCCGAAAAGTGCTTTCTCGAAGGTTGAATTTGACATTGGGAAGAACAGACCAGATTTCAAATTATGTTTCTACATACATGTATGTCACGTAGTCTAGCGAAGACCCTTATTCCATGAGAATAGTCGCCTACCAAATCTTACAGCATCTTGTTACGCCAAGTTGGGCCTGAACCGCAGGTGCGGACAAATTGGCAATAAACAGGAATCACAAGAAACACAGCACACCTAGGCAAAGCTATCTCTGTGTACCATTGTTGCTTTAGAGTCTAGACTCTAGACCATAGACTATACTCCTAACATCGCGTCAATAAATGGCTCGCTAAGCTACATCGGTAAGAACTCTGGCCGCGCATCTGTGCGCAACTCTGTGAATGAGAGCATTCGGGCCCGCGGTTCGCTTCCCGAAGGTGGCTATTTTAGAGATTCAAAATCTCGGGCTAGCACGATCAGTCTACGGGGAACTAAATGGCGTGGCGACACTAACCATCTTTGATATAGCAGTGTCGTTAAACATGTAGCAACAGACACAACCAATAAAATAATGGCAGTGGTCTGCTTTTGTCACAGATAGCGAGCACGGTTTCGTTCGTGTAGCCGGTAACACTAGAGAAACCAAGCTTATCGACCGATTGCTTTTTAATTCAACGCTTGAGCACCGCTGCCTTTTCAGCGCTTCTGTTCCATCGAACCTTTACGATTTCTTATAAAGCTTAAACAAGATTACAGATTTTGTTTTTTGCAGAAGAGTA
This sequence comes from Lumbricus rubellus, assembly GCA_945859605.1. Lineage (NCBI taxonomy): Eukaryota > Metazoa > Annelida > Clitellata > Crassiclitellata > Lumbricidae > Lumbricus > Lumbricus rubellus. The sequence goes on along the minus strand of OX243826.1, from coordinate 17,476,092 downwards.
GCGCTATAAAAGTCGTGTTACAAATAGCCTATTACAATGAAGCATTGTAGCATTGGTAAATACCATAGAGATGTACGCTATATATATAAAATATATAGGCTTATATTTTAATACATCTCTATGGTAAATACAATGCAACCAGCATCTTTTTGCGTGACGTCATAATATATTCAAGACGCCGAAGCCTCGTTTTGTATTAAATCGAAATCGGACTTGAGTTTGTTAATACGGTTAAAATATTTTGAACCTATTCGGACAACCGACTTCTTGCCATATTGGTGTTGATCAAGGTAATTAAGAGACAACATCCATCTATCCATCGATTCACTCGTCCATCCATTCTGCTGATAGTCTTATACTGCTTATTTATTTTCTCAATGCATAAATGCTGCAATCAATCAATCAATCAATCAATCAATCAATCAATCAATCAATCAATCAATCAATCAATCAATTTTATTGAGCCAAGAAGCACACAGAATATAGCAACACATCAAAATAAACATGAATTCACTAGATTACAAACGATGTTGCCATTGGAATATCTGAACAGATTTCCAATTAGCCGCTTTGAGCCTTTGAAGTATGGGCCCTATGTTGGATCAATTTTATTTCGCAAAAATTTCTTTGTCTGTTCTTGCGCGACGTTGTCGGTAGGCCTACTACTTTCATGGGCTGTTTTTACGGGGCTATTGTGTCGCTGAGCGATTATGACGGGGCTGTTTTGTTGGTGAGCGACTTCAGACGGGCCTGTTTTGACGGGGCTGTCTTGACGGGGCTGTTTTGACGGGGCTGTTTTGACGGGGCTGTTTTGACGGGGCTGTTTTGACGGGGCTGTTTTGACGGGGCTGTTTTGACGGGGCTGTTTTGACGGGGCTGTTTTGACGGGGCTGTTTTGACGGGGCTGTTTTGACGGGGCTGTTTTGACGGGGCTGTTTTGACGGGGCTGTTTTGACGGGGCTGTTTTGACGGGGCTGTTTTGACGGGGCTGTTTTGACGGGGCTGTTTTGACGGGTCACTGCGATGTTAATTATCGTCGTCTGAAATTCACGCAACCAACATAGCGCTCTGAATTATGTTTATGTTTTAAGCGTGGTCAAAGTATGCATTGAATGAATTTAAATTAAATAGCAGAAATTGACTCATGTATGTATGTATGTGTGAGCACTTGTTAGAGCGCCACTTCAGGATTTCTACTCAGAGGCGCTCCCGACTTCAGCCGGACACTGAATCGGGGTTTCACGCCGAAGCGCACGAGCAACTGCGAGTGAAGGGCTTGCTCAGGGTCTCTACGTGGCGGCTTGGGGTAGATCCAAAACCGCAATCTTCCGACTCCAAGGCACTGACATACCCATACACCACGTACGACGCCCCTCAAATGCCTCAATGCCATTAAGTCTAAAAGTTTCCAGGATTTGACTAGGTTGTTTGTTTGTTTGTATGTGCACTTGTTATAGCGCCCCTTCAAGCTCTCTACTCAGAGGCGCTCCCGATGCAGAGCGGACACTGCATCGGAATTTTACGCCGAAGCGCTGAGCAATTGTGAGTGAAGGACTTGCCCAAGGTCCTTACGCGGGGAGGTGGATTCGAACCTCGGACCTTCCGGCTCCAAGGCAACGACGCCACCACTAGACCACCGCGCCCCACGCGGTTGATTAGTTTGCTAAATTTCATGTAATTGTAGTTGAGATGTAATTCCGTACGTGAACTTCAAAATTTGTCTTGGATATGGTTTCACACGGCTGGCAAACAATCAAACAAAATCTGCTTCAAATTGTGCTCAGAGATGTTAGCATAAACGCAGTTTCATAATTTGAATAATTATCTACATTGTGTTTTGTGTACGTATTCCTGTGTTGTCAGCGTGACGGTTACGGGTTGGCAATGAATGACGCACCGTCACCACCACCGCCACCGCCACCTCATTCTTACTCAGCACAAGCTGCAAGAGGACAGACAAAGATCAGCGATTACTTTTCTCTCGTAGACAATGCTCGTGCGAGCAAACGACATAGAACCGAATGCCAATCAGCTTCCAAATCATCGCCCGCCAGGCGTCTCCAAAGCTACGAGGAGGAGATGGAGGAAGGAGCAATAAATGACCCAGATGTCACACTGATGGACACTGAGAATACAGAGGGTGATACCGGCATGCATCATTCGCTTGTTACAGGAAATAATGAATTGATGACGACCGTGGAAATGCCTGATGCTCTTCGTATTGACAGATTGTCAATCGTTGAAAAGCCAAGTGCCAGTGTTGCAATGTTTGATGTCAATCCAAAGATGGTTAAGATGAACCCGTCAAAAGCATGCACCAGTGATGTTGCGGTCTTTGATGCCAATCCAGGAAATGGTGAATTGATGACGACCGATGAAACATCTGCTGCCCTTCGTGTAGACAAATTGTCAGTCGTTGAAAAGCCTAGTGCCAGTGTTGCAATGTTTGATGTCAATCCAAAGGTGGTTGAGATGAACCCGTCAAAAGCAGGCGCCACTGATGAGCAGAAGAGATCTAGTAAGTACTGGTTGAGACCGATCGATAAAGACACGAATGTGGATACAACAATGACAAAAGAGGGAGACACTGCGTCGAACGCAGTGGCTACAAAAACCGGTGAATCTGCGAGTAATACGAATTCTGCTGCTATTGATGTCGACATGGTATCAGTTGTTGAAACGCCCACTACCGTTACAAATAGTGTGAATGTTTCGTCGAAGGCAAGCGTCAGTAACGAGCGATGCGTTGGAAAGTACACGTTGAGACCGATTGACAGAGACACAGGTGAAAGTGGTGAATTCGTGACTAAGGTCAACACGAGCCCGTCAAAGACAAGCATAAAACGTGAGCAGAAGGCACAACAGCACACATCGAAGCCGATAGAAAAAGAGTCCTCTGTGGACGCTGTAGATACCGTGCCACACACATCTGCTACAGACGCCGCTGAATCTATCACTAATAAGTTGTCTGATGCTGCTCACGTGGACACACTGCCACATGTTAACAAGCCAAATGCAGTCGCAACAAATTCTGACATCACTGAGAAGGACACCAAGAGCGGCCCATCTAAGGGAAGTCTTAGACGTGCACGAAAGGCACGAAAGTGTGTAAGTAGGAAAGTGGCCTTTGTTTGTAAACTCTGCAAATTAAATATGACCAAATTGACCATGCATGCTTTTTCAGCGATATGGCTAGCTATTGTTTGGGATGTTAGTTCTATAGTAATAGCAATAATTTATAATAATAACACAAGAACATCCAAAGCACCATTAGGCCTATAATACTGATCAAGGTAATAGTTGCGGAAAAGTCATCGTCTGTTTCAAACTCAAAGATGAGACAAAAGCCAAGATGGAAAGCCAAGGAAAAACAGGGTTGGCCTGTTACAGTAGAGAAAATGATTGTGGTTTGGGTCTTGGATGAATAATAAATTATAATAACCAGATCTCTTATATATTATGTGTTCCTACCGTGTTGTAATAGGCTATCTGAGCACTATACTAAAACTGATACAAAAAATCGGATTGTTTAGTCAATACCACAGACATCATAACAATCATCTGCGTTTTTGGATTCCTCGGAAGATTGTATTGCTTATAAAATTTAGATCAGCGCTGAGGCTGCTCACAAAATTGTTGTAAAAAGTAATAAACTGGAACGGATCTTGATGACAAATATATTCGGTGCATAGGGAGGAAGGTCGTATGCTGCAAAAGCGTTAGGTGGATTCAGCAAAGATGGACACGACCTTTCCAGTTGCTATGATGCTACATGTATCTATCAGCTTTTGTAGAATTCTGGATAGAGCGCAATCAGCGCAAACTGCATTGTAGGCTTATAAGAAGGAAGTCGTGTGAAGTTGCGTCCATTTCGTTCTTTAAATTCATTGATTGTCTGCAATGTGATTCGGATTTGCATAAGCACCAGGTCTGATATCCTTGAATGTTATTTGTAGCTGCAAGAAATACCGTTCGAAGTGATGGAATCCATCCTCTTTAGAGTCATAGCTATGGAAGTGAAGGGTATGAAGTTGGCGAGATGTGCGTGGAAAGAAAAGGCTGAACTTGTGATAAACCGACTTAAAGCTGTCTGCTCGCAATGGAGTAGCATCCTTTCGACCAACTACTTCGGCATCGAGTTACAAAAGACCCTCGATGCAATTGGTTAGTTCGTGAAATATTCAAACTCTCATTTCAAGCGTACCATTTATTAGAATCGGATGGTTAATTTAAGTACGTAATTCTAGAGGTTTGTGCTGCACTGTATTTGAGCGTTTGTAACGCGCTCCTAGGGCGAACTGTTTTTATAGCATTATGTAGGCCTATCTGGGCGTATATAGGGTCTGAACTTGATGTGGCGACCTACAAATGTTCTATAACAATTTTTTATTAGAGTGTAGGCCTACAGATCTCACCCTAACGTCTCGGGGTTGTTTCAACCTTCAAATTATAGTGGGCCTACTTCCTACTCTGAGTAGGCAATGCAGTTGAGCATTTGATTTTTTCACACGGTATGATCTTGACAACTTTTAGGAAACTATGCTCGGTGAACAATATGCCTTTGTTTTGTCGAACTGATTAATAATGTTTTAGAAACGGAAACAATTCATCTGACAATTACCGATCGCTTTCCGCTGCAATCAGCAGTTCAGCACGTGGCTGTTTTGAACGAGGACATCTACATGGTCGAAGATATGCGAGGTGGAAACGACATCAGTGTTTACAAGCGTAGCAACATGGCAGAGGTGGCAGATGTCATCCCATTGCCTGGGATAAGTCTAAGAGGTATCGATGCCTGCACCACATCGAACTGTGTTTATGTTCTAAGCGGTAAGAAAAGTCGTCAGTTCTCGGTCACACGCATAAGGAGAAACGATAAACAAAAATTCACGGTTTCGCTTTTCATTAGAGACATCTGGCTGGCCGACCCAATCTGGAATCTGAGCATGAGCGGCGATTTGATTTTGTCATCGCCGAAAATTGTAGGTCTAGCCAAAGTCAAGATATTCGGTGCAAAGGGCAACTTGAAACACACTCTCAAGTTGCCTCCGAATGTTTCGTACTTTGATAAAATAATTCCCAAATCTGATGAAAACCTGATATTGGTCGTCAATCAAAGTCCGGCAAAAACAAAGTTGATTGAGATCAACCTACGTGGCGATGTGTTGCGACTATATGTATCGTCGCTAAATGCACTTGGACGTCGCATTTGTCTGGCGGACGTTCACGGTCACATTATTCTATTAGATCGATTGGACAGAATTGAGATTTTGGATGCAGAGTTTAATCGCATGGAATTTACTGGTTTGCAGTTGAATGGATCTGACTTTGCTGTCTCCGATAAACTGCAGTACAATAGTGAGAGGAATGAGATTGTGACTGTGTTGATCGGCCAGCTCTTTCAGAACAGTGTTTTGGCAGTGCTCCAGCTGATCGAAGTTAGATAGAAACAGCGTGACAATGTTATTGGTCAATGGGACAATTTGTCTTTTAAGTAGCCTTGTTTAGAACTCTAATTTTTTCATCACGGTCTATTTCGATGCGATATTATACATGTACGTAGCATAGCGTGTATATATACATTGTATGTATATATAGATCTGCATAAATATGATTATATATATTATATATCTACATAGAACTGTGATAAAATTTACGAATGGCCAAATAACTGTGCATTTAATTCATAATTATATAGATCTATGGGTCTGTGACTCTTTATTGACTGGTCAATTTAAAATGCAAGCAGATAATTTGTTTACATGATCTACATTAATTTCATTTCATTCTTATTGTCTTCGTGTGTTTTATTTATGATATTCTGCCCTTTTCTGACACTTTGCATGATGATACGACGAAAGTAATTAGATAACCTAAATAGGCTAAATATAGGCTATTCTTTCTTCGAACCAGCTGACAAAAACGCAATCCGGTGCACATATGAAACGGATAATTATAACAGTCAAAATCTAACATGTCGAATTGATATTAGTAATCGTAAATAATCGTAATCTCCAAATTTCTAAATCGCCACTCGAAAGCCAAGCGGGGGCACGAGCTTATTCACGAGTGCTGAGCACGAGCTTTATTCACGAGTAGCCTAAGTGTAAATCATCCTGATCAAAAGGCCTCCTCATTAGAGTAGGCCTGTCTTCTTTCGGCAGTAGGCCTATACCAGTAGGCCTCTGAGCTCTTGCTCTAAGGGCATAGGCTGTGTCCTTTTTGGTGGCAGTATAACTCGTGCCGAACAAGCCTTGGGTTCTCCATCCCAATAAAGTCCAGTGCCATCTTTTGGCACATTTGCGCGTAAGTCGAGTTGTCGCCATAGGTACGTGTACATGTAGGTGGCCAAAAAGGGTTAATTCATTGATAACGAAGCGTGCTCCTATTCTGTATTGCCGATGCAGAAAAGAGCAGTCGAGCCACCTTTCACCACATCGCGGTGGTGTTGTGAGTATGTTCGTCGCCTTGCAGCCCAAGGGTGGCAGGTTCGAATCTACCTCGCCGCGTAGGGACCTTCACTCGCAATTGCTCAGCGCTTCGGCGTGAAACTCCGATGCAGTGTCCACGCTGTAGTCGGGAGCTTGAAGGGGCGCTATAACAATTAACAAGCACGCATACAAAGATGCTATATTGGTTTGACATCCAGTAGCAGCATTATCGCCTACCGATATTTTGCATGAGGGATAACGCAATGGACACTGTTAAATTACTTGCAGGACCTTGACAGATGATCAGCAAGAAATTCAGAACACGGTATTTTCGATAGCGACTTTTAAATGCACATTCTAAGCTTCACTTTGTATATTAGTAGTGATCTATAGGCCTATAGTGGGGACAATTTGTTAAAAACCAAAAGTAGGCTATCAGTAAATATAATAGAAGTCAAATTTCAGGTGCAAGTGCCCTCTCGCTCCTCTGTGACCCTATGTATAAAGTACTTGCAGCCAATATGCATAATTATAGTATACTGTACACATGCTGACTGTGTAAATATTAAGCGCTTTTTGCAGCCCCTTGTGGACATAGGCGGGGGTCCAGGGGGGCAAATGCCCCCCCCCAATTTTCGGGCAAGTCTGATTTTTCGGGCAAGCAGACCCGGAAAAATATTTTAAAATTTTTTAAAATTTACTTTTTTATTTTTCCGGGTCTTTTTGCCCAAAAAATCAGACTTGCCCGAACAAAAAAGGTCGTCCTTTTGGGCAAAAGTAACGGAAAATTTCAGAAGATTTTGGCCGGATGACTAAAAAAGGTCGTCAGAATTTTCGGGCAAACGTAACGGAAATTTTTCTTAAGATTTCGGCCGGATGACAAAAACATTTTCGGGCAAAAGTCTCATTTTTGCTCCCCCCCCCCCAACGTTGAACTGTCTCCTACGCCTATGCTTGTGGACGTTATTAATCAGACAAATATAAATTCAAGAACTGAAAGTAAGTAAGATATATCTAGTGCAGAAAGTCTGGCATTACGGGAAAAGTTGCCACTCCCGTTAGCAAAACAGATGTGCCTTGGGACTAAGTAACTTGTTGGCGATTCACATCAGTGCCTGTACAATATATAGTACAGGGGTAGCTTCCATTATGAACTACTCACACGCAGAACGCTATGCTAATGTACCTTTATCATTGGACTTACAGATGGATTCATTCGGAATCATGCATACCGATTCACTTTTGTGAACGCCAAAATGTCAGTATATTACAAAATTACAGTAAAGACACGACAGAGTTGCTTTAGTTTGAAAACCTTGCTTAGACTTCTGTTAAATCTGAATATAGATATTACTTGTTTCTGTTAAATCAATCTTTGCGCACCTGCACAATTATATGCATGTTTCTCTAACGCTCAATGTATCTTATTGGACAAGTAAGTAAGTAACACTGTCAAAACTTAGATGTTTGAAGAGCACACCTTAATGTGGCGAAAGAACAGAAAGTGCCTATTTGCCAGAAACAATTAATATCAATTATAGTTAAATGTCAGAGCATTACAGTAATTGTTCATTAGATGGTCGCATATAATTTATAGCACCATATCAGAACCTCCCAGGTGCGATGATGGAAGAACATTTATGGCGGCATTAGTCACTGCTGCGTCAGTGACAAACGAGTTACGTCACATTGAATCACTACAGAAAGATGACGTCATAAAGAGCGGACGAGTTAAAAGATGAAACAATGAAGTAAAGCTACGTCCAAGACTTCACCATAACTAGCACCCACGTCTCTGTAGCGGTGGCCATGGAACACGACGGCGCTTGCAGCAGGGAAGGGCTGAGTGGGTAAACTAATGACTCAGCCTCTACATGATCATCAAAACTGTTAGCCTACTTATGCACAGTTTGCACATCCACGCTGCGTAATTTTGTTTGGTCATCATTCATACCACTCTCTTTCTCTTTCGCATTCTCTGTGTGTGTCTCCGTCTCTGTCTCTGTCTCTGTCTGTCTGTCTCTGTCTCTGTCTCTGTCTCTGCCTCTGTCTCTCTCTCTCTCTCTGCCTCTGTCTGTCTGTCTGTCTGTCTGTCTGTTGTCTGTCTGTCTGTCTGTCTGTCTGTCTGTCTCTCTCTCTCTCTCTCTCTCTCTCTCTCTATCTGTCGGATATGTCTTGGTTCTGCCTGATGGTCAATAACTACAGGGCCTACAGACCCTCCCTCCCATTGAAGTTGGCGGGCTTGGTATTCGTCGGGTGCCGTCGTTGGCATTTTACGCCTTCTTGGCTTCCGTTATGGGCACTCTGCCACTTCAGTCCTCTTTGCTAAGATGTTAAAGACACCCTATTTTGATCCAGACTCCTGAGTGCCACATTGCTGCCACGCAATGCTTAGCCACTGGTAGAAAGAAACCATCATTTTGAACGTCATAATGCCTTTGTTCATAAACAATCATAATAATTATAGAGAGTTGGTGCGCATAATGCTCTTCACGACAAACTGCGCTATAAAAGCGAAAGGAATGCGATTGTAGCTGCTGTTACCGGACTGCTCTTTCAAAATACCGTTTTAACTGTACTGCAGTTAACGGAGAATTGAAAAAGAAAGTCATTGAAAGGATTCTGGTGATATGAACAATTAATTATTTTATTTTAATGGTCCTAATGTAGGCCTACAGGTCTCTTCATTAGTTGTTATTAGGCATTTTTCATGGTTTCTAAGAGAATTTGTTCATCTTTAAATGTTACCTATAGGCTACGTTGAGAATGTTTTTACACAATTTCCACCTTTAAAAATCCTTCTCATGTTCTCCATGCATATAATTTACGATATTCTGTTCTTTTCTTTTGTAATGATATGAGACGACGCATTACACTAAAATCTGGTGCTCTGTATGTATAATATCAATTCATAATTTCATATACAACACTTACTTAAGAATTATAGCTATTTACATCATTTATGGATTTAAAATGCTGCAAATTAACTATGACTAAGATAAGAAGTAAGATGCCAACATCGAATGTGCACTGAATTTCTAATCCTAAACTGTCGAGCGACGATGCCGCTAGTCTAAGAACAACAAGAATCTAGTTATTTATTTCATATCATTCACGTTTTAATCATAATGTCTAATAAAGTCAGTAGGCCAAGTCTCTTTGACATGATGATTTCGACTTGGTTTTTCAAACAAAGGACTATAATTGGAACTAAAGAAAATTATATTAGAGTAGGCTAATACAAACGTTTTATGGTGCTTTCAATTTTGCTTTCATATGCAACATATGAGTTCAATAAAACCAAATAACTTCTTTGCATATAGGTCGATTTGCTATTCAAGCCAAAGAATTTTTAGTACTGACAACTAATTGACAGCTCTTTAGTTCTCTGCCCTCAGGCAGGTTCGTATAACAGTTTATAAAGCAAAATAATCAGAACCGTACTATAATATAAACTAGATTATATTAAATCACGAGCGCTGGATAAGTCTAGTTCTATAGCGAATTTGCTTGTTTAGTTAATCTATATTGGTTCCAGCTATTTGCCTACTTGGAAAGGTTGGAGAACTTGGAGTGATGAAAATCGGATGAAAAAGGCAGAGGGAAAGCAGGTAGAAGTTAATTTGCAAAAAATAAATGCACGCGGAAGTGGCTTTTTCAGCAGCTTCTCTTCATCTGGGCGATCCGATTAATACGGGGTATGCTATATTTTGTGCACGGGATCAGTGGACTCATTTAAATCCATGCTAAAACATACTTGATCGCTAGGACTTAATTATCCTGTATATGTTAGCTCCTTTGCAAGGAAGCCCTGTAACGGTACCGGTATGACTAAGTTACGGCGCCTTATCAATTTTCGTAGTTATCGTCGTCATCATCATCATCATCATCATCATCATCATCATCATCATCATCATCATCATCATCATCATCATCATCATCGTCCTCATCGGCATCGGCATCGTCATCGTCGTCGTCGTCATCATCATCATCGTCGTCGTCGTCCTCCTCCTCCTCATCATCGTCATTCAGACAAGGAGAAATTCAAGAACTGAAAGTAGGTACCGGTACGATATTTCTAGTGCAGAAAGGTTGGCATTACGGGAAAAATTGCCAACTCCCGTTAGCAATACAGATGTGCGCGGGACTGAGTAACTTGTAGGCGAATAGCAAAAGTGCCTGTACAATATGTAGTACAGGGGCAGCTTCCATCATGAACTACTCACATGCTGTAAGCGATGCTTATGAACTTTTAGCATTGGACTTGCAGTTGGACGATTCGGAATCTTGCAAGCCTATTCATTCACCTTTGCGAACGCCCAAATTTCATTATGTTAAGTACCCGTAATTATAGAAATGACAAGACAGAGTTGTTTCAGTTTGAATTCTTGCTTCATTCTGTTGAATCTGGATCCAAATTTACTTGCCTCTGTTATGACAGTCTCTGCATAGGCCTACCTGCTTAATTACATATGCCCGTTGCTTTAACGCTCAATGTATCTTATTGGACAAGAAACTATAACATTCTTGATATTTAGGTGTTTCACGAATTGACTTTTAATGTGGCTAAAGGACAGAATGTATTTATGGTCCATGAGAAAATTAATGTTAATTATTATTATCGTATGCCAGAGTATTAAATTAATTGCTCATATGGGGGCAGCACATAGAGCCGTCTCAGAACCTCTCCGGTTCGATAATGGAAAAGAACGAGCATCAATTCCGACATCAATAGTCCCTGCTGCGTCAGTGACAATCAATTACGTCACACTGAATCACTACAAGATGACGTCACAAAGAGCGGACGTGTTCAAAGACATAGCACTCATGCCTTGTAGCGGTCGCCATGGAAATCGGTTCGCTTTATCCATTCTGTGGTGTAAGGCTGTAAGCTAAAGTAAACACTCTATGGCGTGACGTCACATAAATACGATTTCAAGATGCTTCGTTTTGGCTGTAATTTCGAAATATAACTTAATAAATTTCCTGGAATTATTCGCCTCTTGCGTTTGTTAATCTGATTGAATATTTTGAGCATATAGCCGACCGAAAATCGACTTGTGTTTCTTTTCATACGCTTGTTGATGTTGACTGTGGTAAGAGGCGATATCCATTCGTCCACCCATTCTTCTGCAGATACATGCAGAGCTACCTTTAAGAAACGAACTTCGTCTGCAACCAGTTCAGACTGTAAGCCATAATGCTACCAAGCTTTTATAATATGTTTTAATATCTCAATCAGATAACATAAGTTTGGTATATAGGCCTACTAAGACTAGTAATGCGGTTTAATTGCAGTGTCGGGAACCGTGAATGTGTGATCTTCGGACAGTAGGCCTATCTAATGACGACGCTAACCCATGCCCTCACGACGCCTAACCTGACCCTAAGCGACCCTAAGGGTTCCCGATACCGTACCTCAACTATGCCAATAATGCTTGTTGGAACTTCATAGCCAACCTGTTATATGGACCTGTTAGGGCTTGGATTCAAGAGGAGGTAACTACGGGAGACATACATGACATAATATTTTATACCATTGAGAAAATTCTAAAATTCTTATTATTTTTCTAGTAGCCCATATAAAAAATAAGACAGCAGCTGCCTTCATGTAGCTACACCCAGAGCCGTCTAGTCCAGGTCTTCCATGAGACGGGTTCGCTGTGCTTTGTCTTCCGCGGCAGGTGTGCGGCTGATGTAGGTAATCCCTCCAATCAGTCCAGGTAGCGAAGAGTTTCTTTTCAATAAAGAGTTTGCTGGCATGAGAGTAGATGGAGGCATTGTGTTTCGTTAGGTACTCGTTTATGTAAGGGTGCGCCCAAAAAAGCAATCCCCTACGGTTTTTAGCCCATATCTTGGCCAAACATGCGAATTTTGGTACTTGTTTTTTAATTCACCCCCAATCATGCTTTCCATGTCCGTTCTATGTGTTGAGTATGTGCACCTGTCAGAATGACTGCACTAACCCTAAAACTAACCCTAACCGACCCTCACGACGCCTAACCGACCCTCACGCGATAAATCCCATCAACTTAGAACCAGGGGTGAATTAAAAAACAAGAACCCGAATTTTAAATAAAACTTGAACTGCCTTTAAGACTGTAAAGTTTCATTTAAAAATTCGTATATTTTGCCAGACTATGGGCTAAAACCGTAGGGATTACTTTTTTTGCGCACCCTGTAGATTGGCGCGGAGATCGGAGGTGAGGATTTGTTTGGACGAATCGATTTTTTGGCCGCGAAGACTTGATTTTTTGCTCGACGTGACGTGAATCGCACCAAGATCGGTTGGTGTTTGTTCTTATTGGTGGAGAAGATACGATGGGCAGCAGAGATGTCCGATCCCGAAAGGTCAACGCCCAGACGATTGTGGCATAAGTCAAGGATTTGCTTCCTTGCGGTTTCGTCAGAGTGGAATGATTGAAGGTTAGGTAACTTAGGTTCCGTGGTTTCAGGCAGGCCATGCACGATCAAGTTATCCAGCCGAGTGTAATTTTCCAAATCGTCCACGAGTACTTTCAGATTCGTATTATGGACGCTCTTTTCGGCCACAGCAACGCGTGGTCGGGTACAGCTAGTGATACATAGATACATAGGCCTAGACCTATATAGTCAGTAAAAAGTACTGGTCTCACGTATAAAGGTTTTCTATGAGGCTGACAAATTTGGGGGATAATTTAAATATACAGGCATTACCTTAACTAAAATTCACACAGGTTTCTATGGGGGGCTTTTTCGTGTGAGATTAATGGCCATTAGATGGTTGTTCTGGGATTATTGGCCATGGGTCGGTTGTTCTTCGGAAACGTTATTTTCCAACGGCGTTATTGGCCGAAGCTGTTGTCCAAGAACTACGTAATACCCAGTGGCAGAGTTTTAAAATATCAAGCTGTCGGGCGTTATTAATCAGACATACAGAAATTCAATAACTGAAAGCAAGTAAGATATATCTAGTGCAGAAAGTCTGGCATTACGGGAAAAGTTGCCACTCCCGTTAGCAATACAGATGTGCCTTGGGACTAAGTAACTTGTTGGCGATTCATATCGGTGCCTGTACAATATATATTACAGGGGCAGCTTCCATTATGAACTTATCACATGCCGTAAGCAATGCTTATGAACCTTCATCATTGGACTCGCAGTTGGACGATTCGGAATCTTGCATGCCGATTCACTTTTGTGAACGCCCAGATGTCAGTGTATTATGTAATGATTGAAAAGACTACACAGAATTGTTTTAATTTGAAATCTTGCTTGCTTCTGTTACATTTGAATCTATAAATAGATATTATTTGTTTCTGTTAAATCCTTGCGCACCTGCATAACTACAGGCCTATTATGCATATTTCTCTAACGCTCAATGTATCTAATTGGACAAGGAAGTAACACTGTCAAAATTTAGATGTTTGTAGAACACGCTTTAATGTGGCGAAAGGACAGGATGTATTTATGGACCATAAATAATTAAATCCAATTATCGTTAAATGCCAGAGCATTACAGTAATTATTCATTCAATGGCCGCACATAATTATACACTATACAGCAGTCTCAGAACCTTTCAGGTGCGATAATGGATAAACGAGCATCAATTCCGGCGTCATTAGTCACTGCTGCGTCAGTGACAAGCGATTTACGTCACACTGAATCACTACAACAGGATGACGTAATAAAGATAAATGATAAAGTAAAGCTGCGTCCAAGAGGTGACTTCACTATAACTATATTGTAAACACTAAGCTTATAGCGTTTATAGCAGATGGTCGAAGCAGGACCGATGAGAGCTTCTCAGTCAGGTACGAGGATATTCGAGATTAGACCTGTCAGTGACCACGGGATCAGAGGCCAGTCCACTATAATACATGTAGTACTTGTACTTACATGTAACCGACGGAGAATTGCTTCTTTCTAGTTCAATGTCCTATTCAGCGCTGTGCAATACAAATTATAGCCATTAGGAGAAAAGTTTAGTTTTAATCAAGTGGTTCCTAGCACATAGCACGAGTTAAAGCTGTTTGTAACATATCCTGGATGGTTTTAAGTGCTTCATAAAACTTCAGAACACTTTTATTAGGCCAATGAGATGGAACAGTAGCGAAACGTTAGATGAATGTAGAGATGCGGAGATGAAAAGACGCTGTTCATGTTCTTTCATCTGTGCTTTAAAAAACACTGCAGTTAGATTTATTGGGCTCTCCACCAGAACACAATACCAAAATGGGACCCACAGCCTTTTACAGGACCCTTATGTGGTCCGAATGGACCCATCAAACGTTTGCCCGCATGCTGACAGAGGCTGTTGTCGTGCATTTCCCAAGCAGTTCTCTTCGTCCTGCACTATAGATGGCATTCTCTGTGGCTCTAGGCTATATATCCCAATTCTGCATGGGTTTGTAGTCCGCTTCCCATCAGTCCTTCTTGGAAAAGGTAGACCCTAGAGAAGATCTTTAGAAGAGTCCGCATGGGGGTTGTAGGATCTTACCATGAACACACGGCTGAAGCGTAAAGATGACTATACAGTAATTCGGACAGCGGGAGAACTTGTTAATCAGACCTCGCAACTCCATTCCTCCCTCTCCATCCCTTTGTTTCTGTCTTTCTCTGACCCTGTCTCTTCTGTCTCTGTCTCTTATGTATCTGTCTCTGCCTCTGTCTCTGGCTGTGCCTCTGTCTCTGTCTCTGCCTCTGTCTCTGCCTCTGTCTCTGTCTCTGCCTCTGCTTCTCACTCCCTCCCTCCATCCCTCCTCCCCTCCCTCCCTTCCTCTCTTTGTCTCTTTGTCTCTGTCTCTCTTTCTGTATCTCTCTCTTTCTCTCTCCGTCTCTCTCGCTGTCTCTGTTCCTCCCTTCATCCCTTCTTCCTGTATCCAATTCATCTCTCAGTTCAGGGATACTACACACCACTCTTGGTGATCGTCCTATACTCCACTCCACTTCTTCTGGTCGTATTCACCGCTGATAAAAGTGACGTCGAGTGAATGCCGAGTGAGGTCGTATAATATCCTGCTGCCTCGCAACGCAGCACAGCGTGACGAGTACTTCAAGTGGTCTGCGCATTCAGAATGGGGGAAATGGGACTTCCGTGCAAGAGCGATGGCTCTTATGACGACACTTCCGTGAAAGTCCTGAACATGGTACATAGTTTCCACGGGTGCTTTATTGGTCTATGTATACACTATATACAGGGTGCGCCAAAAAAATAACCCCCCTAAGATTTTTGCCAATATCTTGACCAAAAGTGAGAATTTTGAAATGAAATTTTACAGTCTTAAAGACAATTCATATTTACACATGATCGCCTTTGAATCGTCAAAAAACGGTGGGTGGTCTCACTAAAAGTAGCATAACTTTTGTTCTGCTTGAGATATTGTGATGAAATCTGGCCACCATGTGTAGATATGAATTGTCTATAAGACTGAGAAATTTAATTTCGATATTCTTATTTTTTGCCAAAATATTGGCAAAACACCTTCAAAAAATTGCGTTTTGTTTTTGAAGCGTCAAAAAACAGGGGGTGACCTCCCTAAAAGTGGCATAACTTCTGTTCCGTTTGAAATATTTTGATGAAATCTGGCCAACGTATGTAAATATGAATTGTTTTTAAGACTGTAAAATTTCATTTGAAAATGTTTACTTTTGGCCAAGATATTGGGGAAAAACCTAGGGGGGTTATTTTTTTGGCGCACCCTGTACAGAGTGGGAAAAAAGAGCAGACCAGTCAAAGACTGACTTGAGTGAACTGAAGCACGCTATCCAATTGAATACAGAGTGTTTCGAAAACTAGTTAATCCTTCAATATGCCATACAATACAAAGTGTGGTTGAATGGGCGCGCGCGTGTGTGGATTAGTTATTCAGGTAGGCGCTACATAAATTGTATTGACATACCATAATATTCTCGTAGGCTACACTACGACGCTATCTCCATAGTCACATACAAATGTATAAAAAGACAGCTATACACGACTCATGGGTGCGAACATTATTTTTTTTGGCAGAAGGGAGCAAAAACACAATGGGTCGCGTCTGATTTTTTAAAAGAAATAGCCTGAAAAATACAAAGCAGGAAATTAAGAACATGGGTACTTGTCATAGAGGTTTCTAGATGTTAATTTCTCGGTTTGACTTTGTATTTTAATTGCATCATTGGTGCCTTAGCGCAAAGTAATTTGTAAAATCCAAAAATTAGTGGTTAAACATATGAATCAATGTTCCTGGGGTGGGCAAGTGCCCCTCTTGTCCCATCCCCCCATGTGCGGGCACATGCTGCTATGGGTACACGCTGCCAGGAAACATTACATCAGGCATAATTGTAGCGAATTAAATGCTTAACAAACGAATTAATTAACTGATGAACTGTTTAATTATTAATTATAGGTAATAGTCAAGCTAGCGTAATTACTGGCGTATTAGTTATCTATAATGAACAGTTGTGGCTTAGCTTAATATAAAAACAAATGCGCAACAAAAGTCAGTCAACGCATGAGGAGGCCAGAAACAAGCGTTACGCACAGGACGATAACAAGGCGCGCGTTGGCAGCGTGCCAAGAAACTCACGAGGCAGACGACAGCAATAATAACATTGATTCGAGGCAAAAACTTTCGACGAGACGGTCGCCATTAAACATTTTGGCGATTCGTGAAGTTAATTCGAAAGGCCTCGATGATCCATTGTGGGAAAGTAAGATTTCAGTGTCTACTTGTTCCTACTGCAGAACTGTAAGTCCGAGGGGAAGGTAGTACCTTTGGCCGGTTAAGTTTAGTGACTTTGCGAAGCGCTGAACGTTTTCGAGCGATTGACAGTTGATGAGAATTGAGCAATCGGCGAGAACTGTGAAATGAACGTTTTTCGAGCGATTGACAGTTGATGAGCAATCGGCGAGAACTGTGAAAATCAATTGCGATTGATCTGAAGTGAGCGAGGAGGCGAAACGGCATTGACAACGGAGGTGGAAGACCGGTAGGCCGCTGTGAAGAGACGAAGCCTACAATTCAGCATCAGTACGGTGGTGAACTACGACGGACGACTTCGAGGGAGGGTCAACCGATCCTTTCTTGTCCATCCAGTCTGTTCCCTGTATTCGAGACGAGGACCGAGCGAAATCTTCTTGAGTGAAGGACTTCATCATCCAACGAGAATGGACGCATGAGTGAAGATAAGACCACTCACAATAATAATTATTTAATCAAATACGCCACACTAGGTAGTTAGGTCATTGAATATCATTTACTGTTGAATGTTGATATATTATATTATACATCAAAATGAAATACAGCGAGTTATTGTTGTAGGCTAATTCTAAGTAACATTCTTGATCACCCATTACGAATCACTGAGTTTATAAAGCGTCTAGGGTGAAACCTGGTATGCGACAGGATGGGAACTCAGATTCCGGGATTTTAGTCAGCTTAAACACTGTGCTAATTGAACATTAATGACACTAGAAACAGCATAGAACAATATTGCTAGTATTTTGATTTTTTTTGGATGTAAAGCTGAACTGGTAGAGACTTGCATTTTAGAACTGTAGAGTGCATTTTTTTAAAATAGTCCACAGTGACTGATAAATTGAATTGATTTCTGTGTTCAGAAATTATATAGCGCATTTTTTGCCTATATTTTACTACTTGCTAATTTGAAGTAAGTCAGTAAGTGATGTCCAACAGTGATTTTGAAAGCTGGGCGAAGATAGCCAAAGAGTTAGAGCTAAGTGGAGAGGAGCTTCATACGTTTGTTAAAGAAAGACAGGACTGGGAGAGACAAGACATAGCATTGGAGAGAGAATTCGAAAAAGAAATGAAACTAGCAGATGATGAGATGAGGAAAGCTAAGTTAGATGCTGAGACAGCTGAGTTAAGACGAGCGGAAGCTGTTGACAGAAGGCTTCAGGCGGAAGCAGTAGCAAGAAAAGCAGAGGCCGAGACAAGAAAAGCTGAGTTAGCAGCAGAGGCAAAGCAGACTCATGAAGCTGCGGACCTACAGAAACAGATCCATGAGTTGCAGTTACAACTTAAGAAAATTGAGACACAATTGGAAATGTATGAGGTTGAATCCAGAAGTAGAAGTGACGTCAGGATAAACCATGAGATAAACGACAGGGAAGTTGTTGAACACACTACAGCAGAAGTGCAAATATTCGAGAATCAGACAAATAAGGTCAGACAGCAGATTGAAATGCAGAAAGTAAGTAATGTTGCAAAGGAACAACATAGGGTAGATGACAAGATGGTTAAAGCATTACCCATACAAACAGCTGCAAGTGCGTTGGTGACTGGAACCAATGTCGGATGCATGAATCTAGAAAATAGAGGTGAACATGAAGTAAAAGTGAACGGAAGAAATGTCAGTTGTCTCTATGATTCTGGATCAACATGTTGTATAATTAAACGTTCGTTAATAGACGACACAGATTTGACAGGCGAGGAGACACATTGTGTGTTGGTCGATGGAAGTTTGAGATGTTTTCCACTAGCCAAGATAAACACAGAGAGTGAATTCTTTAGTGGAGAAGTACAAGCGATGGTTATGGAAAATCCGTCGATGCCAGTTATAATTGGGATGATCGAAGGTATACAATACCAGATCACACATGGAAAACAGGAGGATATAATCAGTGGAGAACCAGAGAATGCAATTGCTGAAGTGAGAGGCAAGAGCATATTGAGGGACAGATCCAAATCTAAAGAGAGATCGGTACATGACAAAAGGTCAGTGAAATTCACTGATGGTGTAACAGTGGATGGGATGAGAGAAGCAACGACAGCAGCAGTTGTTAAAACCAGAGCTGAGGTTAAAAGGGATGGTAAATACAGACCATTCAAAGTTGCGGAAAGGCCGTATTTAAATGAAACTGCTAAAGGAATGCAGAGGCGGCATGAAACAGTAAATAGACCGTGGGATAAAACCAGAGACTGGAGTTACACAGATAACAGGAAGCCAGCTTTTAATAAAACGACGAAAAAGAATTACAGGAGTGAACCATTGAGATTGGTGGAGACGAATAATAAATATTTAATCACAGGTGGAAGAAGTGAGTTAAATAAGAGTCGTGTAGATCAGAATAAATGGCAGAACGGAAGAGTAGACTGGAGAAATAGGGAGAATAGAAATAAGTCTAATGAGACACAGTCAAGAAGATCCAATGAATGGATGTATGGAGAATACAAAGAGAATCCAAATGTGGATAGGAGAAATGTAAAGTGGAACAAGAGTGACACACGTAGGTGTGATTGGAGAAACTACAGACATGACAGGAGAGAGTCTAGTAGTAATTTTGGAGTTAGGTGTGACAGACCTAGTGATTTTAATTGGAGACATAGAAGTAGTAGAAATGAGGTTGAAAATAGTGGAAACCATTGGAACAGTAGAACATGGTACAGAGGAGTACAAGGTGTTAATTCTGGTAGAAGTCAGAATGAGAATTGTAGAGGATACAATGATGTGAATTGGAAGAAAAATCGGTTATGGAATGACAGAGAATGGTCATATCCTAACAATAAAGTGGATAAATGGAGAAGTAGTAACGACTACAGTGGAAAAGATGAAACAGTAGAAGATGTTAAGTTGAAAACTTATGTAGATGATGCAGATGCATCGAGTTTTGGAGAAGTTGAAACACAAGAAGATGTTGAGTTGAAATCTTATGGAGATGCAGATGCATCGAGTTTTGGAGAGAAGCACACAGGTGAACTGGAAACACAAAATGGCATGACGTTGAATTTATACGAGAAGGTGAACAGAAATAGTAAGTCAGATATGGACAGGCTGGACTGTCATTACATGAGAAGAGGTACTGCAGATAGAAGCTGACAGTAGCTTGGGGAGAGTATTTAATTAAGGAAGTAATGTACATAAGTATTAATGTGAGATTAAGTTGAGTTGCAAGTTAAAGCAGTTTTATGAGTTGTAGTGAGTGATAAGGTGAATCATAGGATCAAGTGAGATAGTGGTATAATTGTTGAAGTTGTGTAGTAGTTAAGTATTAAGTTGAGATTAATTAGAATACAGTGTCTGAGTGTGATGTTGAGTCACTTAGATAAATAAGGAGACAGTTGAGTAACTGGAAAATAGTTAAGATAAGAAGAAGTACTTTGTCTAGTGAGTAAAGTACGAGGAATAATAAGATGTTAGTGAAATGACAAAGATCATTCAATGGGAAACATAAGATGGATGAATGCCATATGTTGAGATGGTGGCATACATAATAAGTAGAATAGTAAGTTGATAATAAGTATGAGTTAAAAGTGTTGAGGCAATGTGAAGCATACCATTCGGATTAGTGAATAGTGCTTCGAGTTACAACAGACTAATCAGGAAGATTCTGCATGGAACAGAAAACCTTGAAAGTTATGTGGATGACATATTAGCCCACAATGAAGGATGGAAGGATCACTTGGAAACACTGGAGATATTTTTTGAAAGGGTTAGGGAAGCCAACCTAACATTAAAGCCAAAGAAATGCTCATTAGGGTACGGGAAAATAGATTTCTTGGGTCACACGTTGAATAATGATGACATCAGTCCAAAAGAAGAGTCTGTGGACAAGATCATTGATATGCCAAGACCAAAGACGAAAAAACAAGTGAGGAGTTTCATCGGAGCAGTGAATTACTATAGAAAATTCATTCCACACTGTGCAGAAATAATGGCACCACTAAGTGATTTGACAAAGAAGTTGTCACCTGGAAATGTCGAATGGAATGAGAAATTGGAGAACAGTTTTATGCAGTTGAAAGAAGAACTGGCAAAGGCACCAATTCTGAGATTACCGAACTTAGAGAAGGAGTTCATATTGCAAACGGACGCAAGTGGAAAGGGGATCGGATGCGTAATAATGCAGGAATATGAGGGGGTGAATCATCCCATAGCATATGCGAGCAGGAAGTTACTTGAGCGAGAGATGAGATATTCGGTGGAAGAACGAGAATGCTTAGCCATAATGTGGGGCGTAAGTAGGTTCGACAGATATTTATGCGGCAAGCAGTTTGTGATTGAGACAGACCATTGCGGATTGCAGTATATGAAAGAGGGAAGAATGAAAAATGCAAGGGTTATGAGATGGAGTCTAGCCTTGCAAAATTATTCATTTACTATTAAGTACATCAAGAGGTCCAACAATGTAATTTCAGATTACTTGAGCAGGGGACTAGAGTGATATATAGTGAACCTTTGATCAATGATAAGTTGTATATAAATAGGTGTAGAACAGTAATTTTGTTGTGTTATGTAAGGTAGAGAAAAGGTAGTTTATTAGATTAGTTTGTTAAGTAGGTAAGTAAAGTAAAGCCTGTGAACAGTCTTTTGAAGGGGGGCATATGTAGCGAATTAAATGCTTAACAAACGAATTAATTAACTGATGAACTGTTTAATTATTAATTATAGGTAATAGTCAAGCTAGCGTAATTACTGGCGTATTAGTTATCTATAATGAACAGTTGTGGCTTAGCTTAATATAAAAACAAATGCGCAACAAAAGTCAGTCAACGCATGAGGAGGCCAGAAACAAGCGTTACGCACAGGACGATAACAAGGCGCGCGTTGGCAGCGTGCCAAGAAACTCACGAGGCAGACGACAGCAATAATAACATTGATTCGAGGCAAAAACTTTCGACGAGACGGTCGCCATTAAACATTTTGGCGATTCGTGAAGTTAATTCGAAAGGCCTCGATGATCCATTGTGGGAAAGTAAGATTTCAGTGTCTACTTGTTCCTACTGCAGAACTGTAAGTCCGAGGGGAAGGTAGTACCTTTGGCCGGTTAAGTTTAGTGACTTTGCGAAGCGCTGAACGTTTTCGAGCGATTGACAGTTGATGAGAATTGAGCAATCGGCGAGAACTGTGAAATGAACGTTTTTCGAGCGATTGACAGTTGATGAGCAATCGGCGAGAACTGTGAAAATCAATTGCGATTGATCTGAAGTGAGCGAGGAGGCGAAACGGCATTGACAACGGAGGTGGAAGACCGGTAGGCCGCTGTGAAGAGACGAAGCCTACAATTCAGCATCAGTACGGTGGTGAACTACGACGGACGACTTCGAGGGAGGGTCAACCGATCCTTTCTTGTCCATCCAGTCTGTTCCCTGTATTCGAGACGAGGACCGAGCGAAATCTTCTTGAGTGAAGGACTTCATCATCCAACGAGAATGGACGCATGAGTGAAGATAAGACCACTCACAATAATAATTATTTAATCAAATACGCCACACTAGGTAGTTAGGTCATTGAATATTATTTACTGTTGAATGTTGATATATTATATTATACATCAAAATGAAATACAGTGAGTTATTGTTGTAGGCTAATAATTCTAAGTAACATTCTTGATCACCCATTACGAATCACTGAGTTTATAAAGCGTCTAGGGTGAAACCTGGTATGCGACAATAATTATGAAAAGACATAAGCCGACCAATTTGTCTTATACTCTGCAGGATATACACAGCGTGTGATTGCAATTCGAGGTTTTCTTCTGTATGTACGGTTGCGTGTGTTCGTGTGTGCATGCGTCTGTATGTGTCTTTGTCTGTCTGTCTGTCTGTCTGTATGTGTGTCTGTCTGTGTGTGTGTTGGTCTGTGTGTCTGTGTGTCTGTGTGTCTGTCTGTGTGTCTGTGTGTGTGCCTGTCTGTATGTCTGTCTGTATGTGTGTCTGTCTGTCTGTCTGTCTGTCTGTCTGTGTGTGTCTGTCTGTGTTCTATTGTTGTCGCCAAGTTGAACTCGTTAGGACGCGACAAACCAAGTTGAACTCGTTAGGGCGAGACAAACCGTCGGGGATTCATTGTCGCCTATACTATATAATACGGCGTCGTCGTCGTATTGCCATGGTAACCACAGCAGAGTTGTTGTTTTGTCTCATCCTGTTAACAATCGCCAGAATGAATTACATCTCACAGGCCAACACGGCTCATAATTATATATATATATATATATATCATATATAGCATATACATGTATATATAATTATATATATAGCCTATAGAATACACATGGTACAACCTCACACATTTTATTTACCGGCAATGTAAATATATTAATTATATTATATTCATATAATATGTAATTATATATATTGTTGTGTGCAAGTCTGTGCGAGTGCGTTCCAATATATAATTTAAGGACACAATTATTATCCAACGCAAATACATATTACGATACATGCTGCAGTGTATGCAAGTAATGTGTGATCTTCAATTAAGCTTACAGGCCTTTGAGACTATAAGAGGACACTTTCCTTACTAATGCCGTATATTATATATGCCCTGGTGGTGCCAGTCTCAACATGAATAAAGGAGGAGGTAACGCTTATCAGCTTTGTTAAAACGCAGCTTCCTTGAAAATGAACCTAGAGCTCAGTGTAATTATTTATAGGCAGACTAGTATGCTCCATTTTTAGCTCTTTTTATCCTACAGGGCGCAATGCAGACTATTCATATTGCATACAATACGCTAGCATAGGGTGTCGGTAGACGGGTAGAGTAAGATACCTTATCCGAATATCCGTGTATAGTATTGCTACCTGCCTGCTTGTCTGCCTGCCTGCCTGCCTGCCTGCCATTCTGTTCGTCCGTAAACCTGTATACGTCTGTCTGTATGTCTATCCGTCGGTCTAGATGTATATCAGTATGTAGGCCTATGCAATTATGCATGCATGCCTGTCTTTTGTCTGTCTGTCCGTCTGTCTTTTATCTGTCTGTCCGTCTGTCTGTGTGTCCGTCTGTCTGTCCGTCCGTTTGTCTTTCTATAAACAGCCTTGCACTGCAATGTTTTGAAATCATCTTGACCAGACTCAACACGACGTCCACCAGAGAAAAACAAATTCGGCGATGAAACAAAAATTCAGTGTTTTCAACCATACATATCGCTTTTGTGAGGCAAAATAACGGCGCTATATCAAGTGTCTACACATGCATGCATAATTGTGGGTATATATATATATATGTGTAGTATACATACATACATACATACATACATACATACATACATACATACATACATACATACATACATACATACATACATACATACATACATACATACATACATACATACATACATACATACATACATACATACATACATACATACATACATACATACATACATACATACATACATGAACAGTTTCATTCATACAGACACAAATACGTGCATGCAGTACGTGCATACTTAAAAGCGATATACTACGACCAGACGTGAACGAGATAAAGTGCGTAGCGCTGTACCATCAACCTTGAGGTGCAAGTTGGTGAACGATGAGAGTGAGTGATGCGGTTTTCATCATTGCAAACACCCAATGAAAACGGACCAGTCTGTTGTAGCCTGTAATCAATTATGGACGAGCATACTCGTCGGCCTGGTTCTACGTGCATGTTAGTGCCTGCCAATGAAGACGTCATCCATCTGCTCTTCAAGTTTCGTTCGCCTTCCGATCATCTTATCGTAACTGCCGAGCTGTAAATCAACGCTAGCGAAAGATTGATGGGAAATCGTTACATGTAGGAAGCGATGCAGATAACTGTGGAGAGTTGCAGTGTGGGCGGTTGTTTGTGTGTGGGGCGTTGTGAAAGGCGATAGGAGTGCGGTTTATTGTTACTGGTAAGGCTCGTTCAGAGTAAAGGATGGGTGAGGAGAAGGAGGAGGAAGAGGAGGAGAAGAGGGAGAAGGAGGAGCAGTAGGAGGAGCAGGAGGAGAAGAGGGAGGAGGAGAGGGAGGAGGAGGGATGGAGTTGGAAGAGGGAGAGATTGATTGAGATTGGGAAGATTACGGAAGTGGTGGGAGAAGTAACAATAGATATTGGAAGATGAGAGAAGAGAGAAGACTTGAAGGATGCGAAGCAGGAGAAAAGATGATGGATTATGATTAGAAAGAGAGAAAGAACGAGGATAGAAGAACTAAGCGACGAGGAGAAATAGAGGGAAGAGAAGGAAAAGAAAAACAATGCCTCGGTGGTGTAGAGAAAAGAATGGATGGGAAAGAAAAGGTCTTGGAAAAGGAGGAGTGAGGGAATGAGGAGAATTAAGAAGATGGAGGAAGAGTATAAGAGAAGACAAACTACGAGGGTAATGAAGGTCTTTGAAGGAAGGAAGGAAGGAAGGAAGGAAGGAAGGAAGGAAGGAAGGAAGGAAGGAAGGAAGGAAGGAAGGAAGGAAGGAAGGAAGGAAGGAAGGAAGGAAGGAAGGAAGGAAGGAAGGAAGGAAGGAAGGAAGGAAGGAAGGAAGGAAGGAAGGAAGGAAGGAAGGAAGGAAGGAAGGAAGGAAGGAAGGAAGGAAGGAAGGAAGGAAGGAAGGAAGGAAGGAAGGAAGGAAGGAAGGAAGGAAGGAAGGAAGGAAGGAAGGAAGGAAGGAAGGAAGGAAGGAAGGAAGGAAGGAAGGAAGGAAGGAAGGAAGGAAGGAAGGAAGGAAGGAAGGAAGGAAGGAAGGAAGGAAGGAAGGAAGGAAGGAAGGAAGGAAGGAAGGAAGGAAGGAAGGAAGGAAGGAAGGAAGGAAGGAAGGAAGGAAGGAAGGAAGGAAGGAAGGAAGGAAGGAAGGAAGGAAAGGATTTGGAGGAGAAGGAGGAGGAGGAAGAGAGGAAAGAGGAGGAGTGGAGCCCACGCAGATGCAATGCGAACGAAAGCAAATCTTCGTGAATGAATCAACAAGACTAGAGCTGCATCTGTGGAGCGGAGGGGGTGAGACGGATCGGCGCTCTTCTCAAGGCGAACGCCTTCCCTCTTCCATATAATCTGCCTCTCTGGCCGACTTCTGTGAATTGCAACTGCTCTCGGTTCATCGGGTTTATTATTGACTGAGTTGTAACGAAAGCGTCATACCATAGAAGCTTTCTGCGGATGATTTTAGTCACCGCATCGATACGAGTTGCTGCCGCAGAGTGCAAACAGGGCCTACGCATGCCTACGTCAGTCTATCGCTCATAAATGTAGGCCGTACGACAAAACTCTGCGTTTGCACTACGTGTATCTTATAGGAAGAACAGTTACTAACAGTTGCAGAGAAAGTAAGTCTTCGACTGAAATTCAGCGGCTGGCTGTCAATATTTGGCGTTTTTTGCAATCTACGGTAAGCAAACAGTGAACTGTGTATGCATGCATTTTCGTTACTGCTTGCAAGTGAAAAATGAATGTGAAATAATGGAATAATGCATGGTGTCGATATCGATTACAGCAGCGGATTAAAACTGGACGTTGTAAGAATGGCAGAAACTTGTACACTAACTGTACACACTGTACAGTGTACAGATATGTAAGACTTAACATAATATGCTGGAAATTCGTTATGGCAGTGTCTTTGGAATCCATATCGAGAATGATCTTATAATTTAGTATGCTAATTTTGTGAAGTTCATATAATTAGGACCGCGTTACATAAGAATTTGTGTATACTGTATAGGCCTAATTAAAAGTGTTATAACGGGTATTCGGAGTAGGACTACATACATGTAGACATACATACCCACATACACATATCGTTATCCGAAATTTGTATAGCACGCACTTAGAGAGAAACTCCTCAGAGGCGCTCCCGACCTGACGTCACACAAAACATGGTCGAAAGAATGTTTTTAAACACTTGCGGAAGCGGACACAAAGAAATACCAAGAAGTTAATTATAGAGGTGCTATGAAACCTATTCCAGACGGATGGACTTATCAAAGCGAAGTGGTAGTTCAAGATATACAGGCAGATCACTTTTCGTGACAGAGCGAAGGAGTCTACCAACTGGTATGGATAGCACTGGCACACAAAGCTCCCTATGATAAACTGGGACTTGAAATGCACGAAAATTGCGCATATTAGGCTATAAGCGTTACAATCTTAAAACGTAGTCCATTCGATTTATAACGACATACAAATTCAGTATATATAGGCCTAATATGAAAACATCATATACTAATATTATTATTTTTAAAAACATAGAACTGTTTATGCTGAAATATCTGAAGACATTTATTTTGTCTTAGGAACAACCCCTTCGAGACGCTTCTCAGCAAGCAGGTAAAACGTAGTTCGATTGTGGCATCTAACAAGTACGCTATAACAAGTACACATACAAACAATCTAAATAGCCAGAGAAACTGTAGCTTTTACTAGCAGATGCCCACATCTCGTTGTGCTTGATTAAACGGCAAAATGCATTGCCTAATAAAAGCAATTTAAGCTAAAACCTCAATTTCATCGGAGTCCGAAGTAATGCTTTCAGGCTTATGCAGAAGAAATATTTCGTAGCGTCAAGAGCGACATAAAGCGATGTGGCGTAATGGTTCAAGAGTGACAATCTCCATCTTATGCACAAGATCCTGGCAAGGGGCACCTTGAAAAGGAGGCGCGAAAAAGTCATCAATTTATCATCACTCTAAAAAAAAGCACTAGAGAAGGAGAAGGACTGAAGGAGGAGAAGAAAGAGGAGGGGAGATGAGGAGGTGGTGGAGAATAAGGAGGAAGAGTAAGAGAAAGAGGAGGAGGTGGAGAAGAGGAGGAAGCGTAAAAAGGAGGAGGAGTAGGAGGAGGAAGAGAAATGGAGGGAGAGGCAGAGTAGGAAGCGGAGAAAGGGGAGAAGGAGGAGAAGGAAGTGGAGGAAGTGGAAGAAGAGAAGAAAGAGGAGGAGAAGGAAGAGGAGGAGAAAGAGGAGGAGAAAGAAGAAGAAGATGAAATTTTCATTGCATAGCATATCTATAATAATATTATGTATTCTGTTCTTCCTGTTAACAATGGCAAGTGTAAATAATTTTGATTAGGGTCTATTATCCTTCATGCTTTATATGCCGTTCAAATTACCTCTTTTTTCTTTCTTTCACCAACTCCTCCTACTAATCCTATATTCATCCTCCTTCACATCACCATCGTCGACGTCATCATAATCATCATATCATAATGTTGTAAATATAGCCGACCTCATCATATGAATTATCGAATAGTGATTGAGTTCTTATTATTATTGACTGTCAGGTAAGTCATCAGTTTTTATTATTAGTTTCATTTATGTGGCAGCCGAAAGACTGTTAAGACTTCCATGGGTCAGGTAAAAAGATGATGATAGATACACCGAAGATGTAGGTCGAAGACCTTGCATGGCATTTGTCTAAGATCTAGCCAAGACCTCCTATACCCAGAAGTTTATATAACACAGGTTTGTCGAAAGGTTGCACCCACGCCAGCTGCATCACGCTGTGTAACTATGCACACATTATACAAGTGAGCGATAGTATAAAAATTATTAAGCGTGTGGTTTTTTGGATGTCATACCTATAATACA
>OX243826.1:17166277-17444721 GCA_945859605.1 Lumbricus rubellus | reverse complement strand
TTCCTTCCTTTCTTCCTTCTTCCCTCCTTCCTTCCTTCCTTCCTTCCTTCCTTCCTTCCTTCCTTCCTTCCTTCCTTCCTTCCTTCCTTCCTTCCTTCCTTCCTTCCTTCCTTCCTTCCTTCCTTCCTTCCTTCCTTCCTTCCTTCCTTCCTTCCTTCCTTCCTTCCTTCCTTCCTTCCTCCTTCCTTCCTTCCTTCCTTCCTTCCTTCCTTCCTTCCTTCCTTCCTCCTTCCTTCCTTCCTTCCTTCCTTCCTTCCTTCCTTCCTTCCTTCCTTCCTTCCTTCCTTCCTTCCTTCCTCCTTCCTTCCTTCCTTCCTTCCTTCCTTCCTTCCTTCCTTCCTTCCTTCCTTCCCTCCTTCCTTCCATCTTTGCTTCCCTTCTCTGTCCTATTTTAGTCCTCTTCTTTCTTCTCCCTGTCTCTCTTCCCTCCCTCCCATTCATCAATTCCGTTCGATAGTCAGAACATTGCGACGAGAGATGTGGCTTGAGGAAACACACGTTGCCATGGAAACACACGTTGCCATGGCAATTATGCTTTTGATAAGAGGCTCTTCATGGAATTCGGCTGATTTCCACTGAACGCAGGAATGCATGGCCTACTATTATTATTATTATCGGTCCTTCATTCCGTCCACGTAAAAAATCTTTTATATATCTTCCAGCAGTTGTGGCAGGTAGGCCTATACGTGGAAAAGCCATATAATTAGTCATGCATTGAGAGCAATTCACCAGTCAGTGGGGATTGAAGGTTAAATGTAGATTGTGAATTTATAGCATAATACGAACCAACTGTATAGGTAAATGTGATTATCTTATTTCGGCATGTTATTGCATGGCAAACTTTACACGCGAATACAAAGACCTATAAGTTGATTAAACATAGAGGTATAACAAGAATAGATGCAGGCTTTTATTATATATATATATACATATAGGCTATAAGTACAAGTATAGTATACCACCCGCTGCAGCATATGGTAGACACATGGTAGCTATTGATGGAAAATATCACACATGAACTCCATGGTACGTTTCAAGCAGGCTATATTATGTAGGCTAGCGTTCAAGCATAATATCTTATCTATGCATCTATTTATAAATACAACCGTCTGCATTGCAACTGATCTGCGCGTGCATTAGCCTACTCCTCAATGGAATGGTGAATAGCACTGCACCGTGTGGCACAAAAACATCGATTCCTCTGCCTATTATTATGATACGGAACACTGGTGCATGTATTGACTGTGCACGCTGCACCTGTATGCTTGCTGGTTAAACCAACGGCACGTGGACTTGTATACAGAAGGTTAACGTTACATGTTATGAACGTTTCCATGGTTACTCATGCACTTGGGTCTAGCTATAGACTCCCTTGGTTTATATTTTTATAACCACAGTCGCCATTTACTCTATAACACGGCTGTTGGCCTCCTGGTGTGCTCGTGGTCTACCGCTCCATTGCGAATAGTTTATAAATATACGGTGGCCACGATACGTTACTTGTTCTATACAGAAGAAAACAGTAGGTTCGCTTTTGCTGCAAGCTTGTGTACAATTCAAGGGCGGATCCAGGGGGGCAATCCGGTCATGTCCCCCTATTTAGAAGTGCCCATGTGTCGTGCTCCCCATTTGGTTTCAACAAGCTTTGGAACAATGCATAATGAGGAAATGCATGTGGATGACTGGATGACTAAAAAAGGTCATCAACTTATTTGGCGGACAAGATGGTATATTATACTTTTCCCGAAATTTCGACCAGACGACTAAAAAAAGGTCACCAACCTTTTTCGCGGATACGACATTTTTTCCCGCACCCAAGGCCAAGAATTTTTGCCCCCCCCCCCCCGTCAAAGGTTTCTGTATCCGCCTCTGATACAATTCAACTATCACAATGCGTGCAGCGCTACAACCATGTTCTTGCAATTTAAGTATAGAATGTGCATTAGGAGGAGGAAGTCGTTACCATGCCGGCCTCCGCATGGTAACGACCTCTGTGTGTGTGTCTCTCTCTGTTTGTGCCTCTGTGTCTCTGTGTCTGTGTGTGTGTCACTTTGTGCTTCTGTGTCTCAGCAGAGTTGATGAATGAATGGAAACCTGCAGCTCACCGCGTGAACTCGCTTCTTTTATATAGCGCCATTATCATTCTTATAGCGCCCGATTAGAATGCTTACGCTTCGCCGAACGACTACCGTCGCCATGTATTGAAAGACGAACAATGGAGGATCATAAAACGCTAATGCATTGCCTGTTGACCGACGTGAAATATATTCTATCGACGACCTATTCTATCGACGACCTATTCTATTCTCGTGCTTTCTATTATTTTCCAGTCATCGGATTATCCATCTTCCGTTCTGCTGCTGCAGCTGCATTCCGCTTGGATTCACCGATTTTCCGTTAAGTCGGAGATTAAAGCCCGATGACCTGACCTATAGCTTGACCTGTCTTGACCTCATTTTGCACGACGCAATGACGCTATACGACCATGCCATGATCTTTGCTGATCTATTAGGGTCTGGTGACGTCTGCAGTTTGCCGTGGTGTGCCTGAGTTTGATTGAATTTGGTATGTATATATGTGCATGTATGTCTGTATGCATGTATGTATGTATGTATGTATGTATGTATGTATGTATGTATGTATGTATGTATGTATGTATGTATGTATGTATGTATGTATGTATGTATGTATGTATGTATGTATGTATGTATGTATGTATGTATGTATGTATGTATGTATGTATGTATGTATGTATGTATGTATGTATGTATGTATGTATGTATGTATGTATGTATGTATGTATGTATGTATGTATGTATGTATGTATGTATGTATGTATGTATGTATGTATGTATGTATGTATGTATGTATGTATGGCATTGTATGCATGTATGGATGCATGCATGTCCCGGCAAATTAAGGCCACTTTAGTTAGTGCATGCATACATGCATGTATGCATGCATCATGCATGTATCCACTAACTAAAGTGACCTTAATTTGTCGGGTCTAACCCGTCATTTTCTTGCATTTGCTATCGGTTGTGCCTGTGTTTCTTGTTCATTGGATGTCGCTCTTGTCTTGCCTCAGCCTTGCCGTCGAAAAATCACAATCATATCTATTGAAGGTCAATCAAATTTCTCAAAACTTTAAGATTTAGGCCTATGTGTTTTTGCATTTGTATAAGCGCGTATGTGCACCCCATACCATTTTGCCTGAGCGCGCATTACCTTGATTTTGTTAACTGTTTTGCCATTTTCGTCTTTCACTGGATGTCACCCTTGCCTTGACTAAGCCATGCGGTCGGAAAATTAAAATCGGGTAAATTCAATTCGAAACAAATCAGAATCAAAGTAAATCAAAATCAATAATTATTGAAATCAGATGCTTGCAAATCTATCATAATTTTCAGGTCTGTTTCTAATACTTTGTACACTTTAAAACACATAAGCAAACTTCAATGGCACTTAGCTTCTACGTGCACCTCATACCAATTTTGCCTGAGCGGACATTGGGTTGGATAAATGCATACAGAGTGTTCCTTATGATGGTGGCAGCTGTTGACACTGATTGTCTCTGAATCTTCTGAACAACGTGACTGTCAACGATTATGATGCCCGTATGACGAGCGGAAGATGTATACGTATATGAGATCGTTCAAAGTTGCTGCAACTGGAGTCTGGCTTTGAGTCGGAGGAAGGATGAAGACGCTTTTGCTGCTGCTGCTGCTGCTGCTGCTGCTGCTGAGATAAGCCCCCGTCCGCATCTCTATCGTTATCACGATGTCTTGGTTTACACAAGCCATTCGCCGCCGGAAATTAAGACGCTTTTAACTGTAGCCCTGTGTAGCAGCAAGGAAGGTCTTTATGACTGGAGGGATATTATGAATGCTGCTGATCAGCGCAAACGGGACGGGCGTCTCTAGGCTTATCGGTGAACAAGTCTGTCTGTCTGTATCTGTGTCTCTCTGTGTGTCTCTTTGTGCCTCTTTGTGTCTCTGTGTCTCTTTGTGTGTATGTGTCTATTTGTGTGTGT
Organism: Lumbricus rubellus; assembly: GCA_945859605.1. NCBI lineage: Eukaryota > Metazoa > Annelida > Clitellata > Crassiclitellata > Lumbricidae > Lumbricus > Lumbricus rubellus. The sequence continues at coordinate 17,440,688 of OX243826.1, read as the reverse complement.
CTCTCTTTGTGCCTCTTTGTGCCTCTTTGTGTTTCTGTGTCTCTCTCTGTGTATCTCTGTGTTTTTCTGTTTCTGTGTCACTGTCTCTATCTCTCTGTCTCTTTATTTCGCTCTTTCTGTCTGTCTGCCGTCTGTCGTCTGTCGTTTCTCTTTGTATCTGTCTGTCTGTCTCTTTTTCTCTCTCTCTTTCTCTGTCTTTCTGTATCGGTCTCTCTCTGTCTGTCTGTCTGTCTGTCTGTCTGTCTCTCTCTCTTTCTCGCTCACCCACCCACGCAGACACGCATACGAAAATTGCATTGCGTTAAGGCATATAGGCCGTACTGTACTACTGCAGCATGCAGTCTGTATAGAAACTGCACGCATCTTAGCATCTGAGTGCCGTATGTGTAGCCAACGCGCGTTGGTCTTCGCAGCAAAAGCGCACATATGCACAGCAGTCGAAAGGTCAATGGACTGTACCTATCCGCACTACAGGATCCGCGGCCTTATCAGCTCTTGAACCGAGATTAGGTGGAAGATTAGGAGTGCCCACGGCAGGCGACAGCAAGCCAACCCCTTGCATAGGAACTCTACACAGCTGCAGGCTGCATCAGTTTTTCTGTTAATCGTATTCGTCATCTCGAGGTTTCTGCAGAGTGAAAAGGCGGAGTCGTGGGAATCAGTTTATTCACAGGCGTTACTCAGTCAAAACAAAGTCAATGTGCAGGTAGGTGAAAACCGGTTTCAGGTCAAGATCTGAAAGGATCAGGCAGGCAGGTAGACAGAAAGGCGGTCAAGCAGGCAGGTATAGACAGATAGAAAAGCAGTCAGTCAAGCAGGCAGGCAGACATACAGACAGACATACAGATAGATAGACAGGTAGATAGTCAGGCGGTTAAGGTGGACCTTGTTCAAAATTGAACCGGATGTAAATAGCAGAGGAGGAGGAGGAATTAGGCTAGGATATTTAGACTAGACCTAATAGCTTTTCAGTTTTGAGTGAAGGAACAAAAACAAGATGTAAGGTTTTCACGAGTTTATAACTTTCTATACCATGAATCTCATAATTATAATTATCGTAATTCTGACGTTTGTTTAAAAATAGAGACGGAACAGCTGTGGCTGTAATAATTATATTATGGAGCGATTTGCAAATTTTATTGACGATGTGACGATTGAAATTGTTAAGAAGGTTAACGGTCGCATGAAGAAAATTATTGTCGGCTGTCACCAAGCATTCTTTTGCATAATCTCTAATTTCACCGTGGTTGGACTGGGAGCGCTTCTGAGTGGATTTCTTGAAGACGCGCTATATAAATTCTTGAAATGAATGAATGAATGAATGAATGAATGAATGACAAGACAAACTAGTCTCTGGCTTTCGCCAAAAAGTGACTGATTAATATTTTGACAACGGAAGTCTATGCGAGAGCCTTTATACGCTTATAATCGTCTGTCACTTCACAGCCATCATATTTTTAAAAAATCTTGTAATGAAATAAAATCTTTTCGTCTTTTAAAAACTACCTTTTTCTTAATGCCACAGATTTTAAGCGGAAATTCTTTTTTCCAATATAATTCTCTGGTGACCACTACCGGTTAAGCCAAAGATTGCTTTTCTTCAATGTTTCTCTCTGTCTGTCTATCTGTCTGTCTGTCCCTCTGTCTGTCTGTCACTCTGTCTGTCTGTCACTGTCTCTGTGTCTGTGTCTGTGTCTCCCTCTCTCTCTCTCTCTGTAACGGCCTGCCCCCACCTCGAAAGAAGACCACGTGACCGGGGGTCCCACCCTTGGTATTGCTCTTCAGCCTCCCAAGTGGTAGGAGCCCGCCTTAGGATTTCAATCGAGGCGCCGCACTGTTGAAGGGGTTCTCTGCTGTCAGGTAAGACTACAGGTTCAACTAAGTAGGTAAGATCTACGGGATCCATTGATTTCCCTCTGGTAAAGTCGTTGTTTAGGGTTGGGTCTTCCACCTCAGGACGGGGATGTCTCTCATCGGTACCAGGAATGACTTCGGTCGAGTGGCGACATATGTCTGCGGTTCCCGGTCTGGGAACGACGGCTTCCTCGAATTGAAGACCGTCTGGGTTCGAATCCCCTTCAACAGGTTGTGTAAGTCCCCCATCCTTAAGTGCGATCAACCCTTCCCTTCTCTTTTCCTGCATTACCTCACCTTCCTCTGGTCTGTCAGGGGTTCCTCCCTTCTTCTCCTTGGTTAAGTTTTCCTCTAAATCCTCATCAGAGTCATCCTCAGACCTTATAGAAGTTTCCATGATTCAATGATTTATTAACGTTTGATTTGATATATTTAATTAAACAATTCAACTGAATATAATGAACAAGCGTTGCTGACAATTAACATCTGTGATCGGGCCTAGGTATTGTTCTTCAATAACTATGCAATATGTCTTCAAAGTCAGCAGAATCTCCGTAAATAATCAACAGGCGTGCACAACCTTAATTCTAGTAATCGCGTTTTATAATTAACAGTCAGGTATAATGAATCATAATTCGGTCTGCAGCTTTCAACCGATATGCAATATCATCTTAGGTTTCAATTCTTATTATCAATGAACATTAATATCTGATTAATTAACTACACTTGGTTTCGGAATCTGTTATGGAGCAATTAGATTAGTTAATACTTCCCTGGCAATTTCCGTGCAATTTGGCCAACACTCGCATTCAAATATGAAAAGAAGATCGGAAGATTTCTTGTCCGAATATTGGAATATATGACAATAAAGATTCACACAGAATCAGCTGCAAACTGTCCCAAAACCAGTCGCTTAGTCAACGGTATATTCATATTCATGAAATCAGGCAATCAGCCACACAATCAGCATTTTTAGACCCAGAATATACGGAATTTCTGATCTTCCCGAGCCGAGCTCTCACCCCGATGAAAACCTCCAGTCGACTGCGCTTTTCGGCGTTGGAAGCGGTCACGTGATCCGGATCAACCAATCAACGGCTGCCACGCAAAAGCGACCGTCGGAGGCAAACCTCGGCCTCTGATAGGACGGGGAAACTACTGCGATTGGCTACCATAAGAGGACTCAGAAGCCTCGACAGAAGCCTCGAATACAGTAGTCTCCTGTCGTCATGACGACCTTCGCAAAAATATACCATCTATGTGATGGACTTAAAAATAGAACCGCGATATCTAATAAAATAATTTGGTAAGTAAGTAAAAGCGGCCTTACAAGGACGTTAAATTGTAGCGGCCTCATAGGACGTTACACACCCCCCCACTTAATCCAATTTTCCACTTAATGGAAAATTTCCAGAACAGGGTCCGAAACCAAACAATATTTACAAGGAATCCTTAACTAACACCTGATATAACACAAGTTGTACCGACAACTCGGTATGTTCATGCCCAAAAATGTCAAGTCCAACTTATGTACATCACGAAACTGACATCAACATTTTAAGAGTATCACAAAGAATCTCTGTGCTGAATCAAGTTTACAGTTAGTACAATTCAAAATTATCATTCCTAATCCTTCAACTGCTCGGAGCCACTTACTAGGATAATTAAAATGTCTTCCAAACACAATATTCCCCGCTCCGGCACCAATCCTTACTAAACGATTATGCTAGCAAATCAGCACATTAGATTCCAATTTAACAGGTTACCAATGCTATGAATCAAATGCACATTACACAATAAAAGAAGACTGTATTGCTTTTAATTCTATCCTCACCGATAACCAAAGAGATTTCTGGGAAAACTCTGTTCCTTAGCTCAACATACAATCGCTATCAGCGATGGGCAGTCAATACTTCATTACCCACGTTACTCGTTACTAGGGCTGAACTATTAAGCAAAGGCTTTACTGCTTAGTGAAGCATACCCAAGCCACACTAGGACGGATTTCTCCTTGACCTGTGTATAGTCTGTCGACGTCTACCTTACAAGACGGAGCATAACAGAGCAGACCTTCCGGAACTAGCAAACAAAGGATTTACTATTCAGGGAAACATACCCAAGAAGCTAGTACGGATTTCTCCCTGACTTATGCAAAAGACTTTCTACGTCCACCTTACAGGACGGAATATAATAGAATAGACCCGTAACGCTGTCTGGACAATTACAACCCACTATTCTACATCTGAACCTGCCTTCACTAACCATATAGAATTCAAAATAGCCAATAATCTCATCATGGATTATACAATTAATCATGGTTATGCAATCACATACAAGCACAGCAATCTTGCCCTTCTTCGTGGCAACAAAGAAAACAATGCAAGTAAAACTACAAGTAAACAATCCTTACCTACCCCCATGATCTAACCTAGATCAAGTTTAGAAACAAAAATTCATATGCATTTGTTCTCATCCAAAGGAACTAAAACCAGGCTTCTCGCCAAAGCCTAAACCGATCGCCATTACGCGATATTATCTTACATTACATATACGTTAATAAGCCTACCCAAACCCAGGACCCTATGGGAAACCTAGCGGGTTTCACTCTCATGTCATACCGGAAATTTCTGTTATTGACATGGCGCTGCATAAATCTTCGAGCAATTTCAAAATTATTATGCACATTCTCAATTTGATTCACAACAAAATCATCGGTATTAGACAAAGCATTTGCAACTTGGACAGCTCCTAAAACTAAATCAATCGGCCTGCACGACTCTCTTGACAGGAACAGCCGGTTAGGTGTGAATCCGGTGCTTTCACTTTCACTTGCTCGATAGGCGGCGAGGACGTAGGGAAGATGCACATCTTCCGAAGAGAAGTTGGCAAGAACAGACGGAAGATGTACACCAACGGAGGGAGGATTTGCGAAGCCGGGAGAAGGATGCACATCCTCGTTAGAATTCCGGGCTACCACCTTAGGAGAGAGTAGATTCGAAGTGCAGTTCGATGAAGCGGAAACTTTCTTCAGGCGTGGAGTTCCGGTTTCTGCACGTTCCGGCTGGCTGGTCCATGGCTTCTCAGTAGTTTTCGAATTCGGTTGCACGGCATGGATTTCTTCCTTTCTTCCATGGTCACGAGAAGCTACTATTCTGCGACACAGTCTCACACGTGGCTTGCAGTGAACGTCGAATCGGTGACTTCCCGCCAGAATCCAGTTGCGACCGACATGCCAAAGTACATTTTCGTCTTTCATCCAGGAAAGTCCAAGGATCAGTTCAGATACCTGTTCTGTGACCAAACAGGGAATCTTGAATTCGTGGCCGTCGATTTGCAGTTTCAGTATTGTCTCTCCCACAACACGAATAGCAGACCCGTTAGCAGCTAACAAGGACTGTTCAGAATTCTGCACATCTTTAGGATCTACTAGCGAAGCAGGACATAATGTCATTTCACAGCCAGAGTCAAGCAAGGCTAGAAGAGATTTGCCATTCAGTTTCACAGAGAGGTAGGCATCATTTCTACCTTGGACGTGTCTGACATTACCTTCTCGATTCCCGGCGGTTTCTTCGACTTCTTCATCCGGTGGCGACCTCTGGGGACGTTCTGGACAAACGCGAGCCAAATGTCCCGGTTGATTGCATTCATAACAGCGACGATTGTCCCATTTCACCCGAGGAAAGTTATTGTCTCTATTTCGGTTCCACGGCTGATTGTTGGTTCCGGTTCCTCTCCAGGATGGTGACGAATGTTGCGGCTGCCATTGTCGGAACTGAACCTCAGTTGAAGTAGCACTCAACTGGTTCTGGAACATTTCTTTCAACTGTCGGGTCAGCGTCTCTTGCATCTGGTTGAATTTTTCGTCGAGGTTGAAGTCCACTTCCCTCACTGTCTTGATGCGACCCGGTCGACTGTCGTGTGACCCGGTGGTACCTTCATCAGCGCGGCGGTAACCTTCCAAGCGAAGAGCGATTTTGTAGGCGCTATCTAGCGTGGCTGGTTCCCGCTCTCTTACTTTCAGAGCTAGGTCCTTGTCTGACAGAGCGTCAAGCAAAGCTCGAATAGCGATTGTCTCACTGTGCGCGGACGACGGTCCTGGGAAAGCTAAAATCATAAGCTTCCGGATGTCTTGTACCAGTTGACCGAGGTCCTCACCCGATTGCTGGCGGCGAGTATTCAGTTTAGTTTGGTACAAGGCTGCCTGGTCTGAACTTCCGTATCGTAGTCGAAGACGGTCGACTAGATCGGTGCAGGTGGTGATGGTTTCCGAGTCGAATTCATGCAGCAGTTGGTCTACCGGTTCTATTAGCGCGCACGTCAGTTGGGCCAGTTTCTCTTCCTCAGTCCAACGGTTACTTTTCGAGCATACTTCGAACTTCTTAAGGAACACTTCTACTGAGGTCTTACCGTTGTATCGGTCCAGCTTCATTGACGATGTCATTCTTCTATCTGGGAAGTTTGAATATTCAGTTGGTGGTTTCCCAGCAGGTTCTTTCCTTTCACGAGCAGTTGGTTCGGATCGAGACGGTTCGACAGTGTCCTTTTTCGGTGACAACTCTCGAGCATAAGAGCTGACGATTGTGGGCGGTTTTTCAGGAGCAACACCGCTCCCGAGTATGAACGGATTGGGCAGGTCATCTTGGAGACCACCCGCGACAATCGGTTTCATTGTTGGCCACTGCATTAATTGTTTCGCCAGGGCAACCTGTTCATTGTACGAGACTGGACCGTAGTATGGTACGAAGATGGGCTGTACTGTCTCACGAGGTAAGTATTCGTAGCTCTGGGTAACCTGAGTTTTTAGCGACGAAGACATCGTTGACATTATCGGCCGACTCGAAGATGTCGTCAGGGTGGGCATACGAGGAATCGAAGCAGAAGCGAACGCGATCTTTTCTGATTCAGGTTTCATTTCACGTACCTGGACGTCGTGCATACCCACATTCTTCGAAGAGATGATTCGTGGAGGAAATTCATTCGATCGTCGAAGGTCTCCAGTTTCAGTGTTCATGAATTGGTACGACGAGTATGGGAAGGTGGCAGCCCGTGGAGTTGCAGATGACATGAGACGAGGATGTGCATCTCGTGGACCCCAGTCGTACTCTCGTATGGACGACAAATCCCCATTTGATTTATCTACAACTAACATTCCAGAGTTAGTACATGTTTTCAAACAGTCTTGCCCTATAGCTATCGCATTTGGGTCGAGCACAAATCGATGTAAAGGCCGCATATCAGTTATTTCTGAGTCTTCACTATTGCATTTCAATTGTTCGGTTATATCATTATTTAACCGGTTTTGTTTCTTGCGCATATACGACTCATAGTCAAAGCTTTCATAAATCGTATTTAAATCTCTATGATAGACTGTTTCATTCCTAACTATTTCGGGTTCTTTTCTGGCCCTTGTATCTTGACTAAGTTGGACCCGAGCGTTAGCTGTATTTGAACCTAGTTCCAAAACCTCACTTAGTCTAGGACCAAATGTACCTGAACTTAATTTTACCCCACTTAGTCTGGTGCCAATTGTATCTGCACTAGATTGGACCTGAACCTCTGTATCTGACCTTAATTTCAACACCCCACTAGCTCTGGTACCAATTGTAACGGCCTGCCCCCACCTCGAAAGAAGACCACGTGACCGGGGGTCCCACCCTTGGTATTGCTCTTCAGCCTCCCAAGTGGTAGGAGCCCGCCTTAGGATTTCAATCGAGGCGCCGCACTGTTGAAGGGGTTCTCTGCTGTCAGGTAAGACTACAGGTTCAACTAAGTAGGTAAGATCTACGGGATCCATTGATTTCCCTCTGGTAAAGTCGTTGTTTAGGGTTGGGTCTTCCACCTCAGGACGGGGATGTCTCTCATCGGTACCAGGAATGACTTCGGTCGAGTGGCGACATATGTCTGCGGTTCCCGGTCTGGGAACGACGGCTTCCTCGAATTGAAGACCGTCTGGGTTCGAATCCCCTTCAACAGGTTGTGTAAGTCCCCCATCCTTAAGTGCGATCAACCCTTCCCTTCTCTTTTCCTGCATTACCTCACCTTCCTCTGGTCTGTCAGGGGTTCCTCCCTTCTTCTCCTTGGTTAAGTTTTCCTCTAAATCCTCATCAGAGTCATCCTCAGACCTTATAGAAGTTTCCATGATTCAATGATTTATTAACGTTTGATTTGATATATTTAATTAAACAATTCAACTGAATATAATGAACAAGCGTTGCTGACAATTAACATCTGTGATCGGGCCTAGGTATTGTTCTTCAATAACTATGCAATATGTCTTCAAAGTCAGCAGAATCTCCGTAAATAATCAACAGGCGTGCACAACCTTAATTCTAGTAATCGCGTTTTATAATTAACAGTCAGGTATAATGAATCATAATTCGGTCTGCAGCTTTCAACCGATATGCAATATCATCTTAGGTTTCAATTCTTATTATCAATGAACATTAATATCTGATTAATTAACTACACTTGGTTTCGGAATCTGTTATGGAGCAATTAGATTAGTTAATACTTCCCTGGCAATTTCCGTGCAATTTGGCCAACACTCGCATTCAAATATGAAAAGAAGATCGGAAGATTTCTTGTCCGAATATTGGAATATATGACAATAAAGATTCACACAGAATCAGCTGCAAACTGTCCCAAAACCAGTCGCTTAGTCAACGGTATATTCATATTCATGAAATCAGGCAATCAGCCACACAATCAGCATTTTTAGACCCAGAATATACGGAATTTCTGATCTTCCCGAGCCGAGCTCTCACCCCGATGAAAACCTCCAGTCGACTGCGCTTTTCGGCGTTGGAAGCGGTCACGTGATCCGGATCAACCAATCAACGGCTGCCACGCAAAAGCGACCGTCGGAGGCAAACCTCGGCCTCTGATAGGACGGGGAAACTACTGCGATTGGCTACCATAAGAGGACTCAGAAGCCTCGACAGAAGCCTCGAATACAGTAGTCTCCTGTCGTCATGACGACCTTCGCAAAAATATACCATCTATGTGATGGACTTAAAAATAGAACCGCGATATCTAATAAAATAATTTGGTAAGTAAGTAAAAGCGGCCTTACAAGGACGTTAAATTGTAGCGGCCTCATAGGACGTTACATCTCTCTCTCTCTCTCTCTCTCTCTCTCTCTCTCTCTCTCTCTCTCTCTCTCTCTCTCTCTCTCTCTCTCTCTCTATATATATATATATATATATATATATATATATATATCTCTCTCTCTCTCTCTCTCTCTCTCTCTCTCTCTCTCTCTCTCTATCTCTCTCTCTATCTCTCTCTCTCTCTATCTCTCTTTATCTCTCTCTCTGTTTCTGTATGTCTGTCTGTCTGTCTGTCTGTCTGTCTGTCTGTCTCTCTCTCTCTATCTCTCTCTATCTCTGTCTGTCTGTCTGTCTGTCTGGCTGTCTGTCTGTCTGTCTGTCTGTCTGTCTGTCTGTCTGTCTGTCTCTCTCTCTCTCTCTCTCTCTCTCTCTCTCTCTCTCTCTCAGAACTCACAAGTTCATCTAATTTCAAGAGGTCGCCAATCAATTCCTCCAAGAAGTTCAAGTCGGTGTAACCTTTCTGTAACCTTTGCCCGTGACGCCCTTCCAAAGGTCAGCAGTTAATTGCATTCAATCCTTTCGCGGGAGTTCCTCGCATTCCACAAAGGCCACCGCATAGTCCTCCAATCAGCCGGAATTGTGCACCGTTGTGTGTGGATTGAACTACACGCCAACGTCCTAGCTCTTCATCTCCCAGTGCTCTCTCAGTTGACCAAAATGTCAACGCCAATTCGTTTCTAAATTAGATTTCTGCCTCGACTGGTGCAGTGCTGTCCTCCTGCCGCTTCGACGACGAAAACGGCTGCGGTTTTATTTGGCTTCTCGTCTGATGTCCGTCTTGACCGACGGGAGAAGAAAATCTCGACTGATATAATTATATTCTTGAATAAATCTATTTATTCAATCTGAGTCTATTTCAGCAACCTAGGCTTTCTGTATAGACCATAGCTATCTATGCTCTAGGCTTGACTTCACAAGTCGCATATAGACTCGCAGCATAGCCTATCATGCTGTAGATATGATATCAAAGTTTGACTCAGAGGTTACTAGAACAATGTCAGTGTCCTATAGCCTACACAGTACACACTGAACCTTTATGTTTCCTACACCGCCTCTGTGCACGCAGAAAGATTACGCACAGAAACATACACGTACGTTTCAGTTGCTTGCTGACAAGATTAAAATAATTTAGGGATAGGCAACTGCCTATATATTACATGTCTTTGTCGACATTAGTTTCTGCTGTTCTACAGGATGGTTGCACTCGTAATCGTAGAATCGAAATTTCCAAAGTTCTACTCAAAGATTAATTAAGCATAGAGCATCGCTATATTCACGAGGGTTTCGTTCTTTCAAAGGGGTTAACCAAGATAGCTACGTTCAGTGGTGGCCCGAGTCTAGATAAACCAGGAAACCAGGGACAGGAGGCAACACCGCTGGTAAGGTGAGTTTCGTTTAGGACGAGATTGCTTATAGAAGGCCGAGGATCAAATGGATCACGGCAGGGTGGAATTCTTGAAGAGGCGAGACTTCAATTTGGGATGGAAAGCCTTGCATGAAGGGGGTGATAAGCAGAAGAGCCCGAGGCAGATTATACGGTGGGTGAGTACTGAGTAGACGGGCATGATGTAATGTAATGTAAATCTCTGAGAATTTCTCAGCGCCCACAAAAGCCAGTGAGAACACCAGCTTAGAGATAAATCGAGTTATGATTTTTGACTTTGCATGAAAGTGGGCCTACTAGTCTTTTACGTTCATCAGAGTTTAGATTTGCACATATTAGGCTATAAAAATTATATTTTAATATTGAATGTTATCCTGCATGATGGTAGAAATCATGTCAGAAGTATCGTTTAGAGAGCGATGATCGGATTAAAACGAAATAAAATCAGACTGTCAAATGTTTACCTATACATGTCTATATAATATAATTCATTTGTCTGCTTGTAGCTAACTAAACTGTGGTCAAATGCGCCTACAGCAGTTTCTGTCGAGCGTCTTTCCGCGACTCTCGAGGACGAAATCGGAGAGAAATCGACAGAGTAATGCCGCCGATCAGAAGCCGGTTGAACAGAAGAATAACAGTGATTCGCCACTTGAACTGTCGGACATAAAATATGCCTTCGACGCCGTTGACCCTGCGGCTCATGGTCAGGGCTCGTCGGGGCTTAGAGAGGGTACTGCGAAGAACGACTGTGACCAGCCGCAGTCAGTCCGAGGAGGAGTTGGAGGAGGAACAGGAGATGAGGTGCACTGGGTTTCGGAACAGTTCGAGGACAACAGGACTGCAGTGTCAAGGTCAAGGAGCATGATCCGAACGAATCCCTGGCTGGCATCGCCAAAGTCGCAACACAGCGAGGCAATGCAGTCGGAAGGCACTTCAGGGCCACTGTCTCTGCACAAGTCCCTACCAACGACGCCGACCACCTCCTTGGTCGTTGGCCTCAAGGGGACGATGGACTATCGGCAAGCACTGCACGCCAGACGGGAGCTCGGACTGCTACTGAAGGTTCCTGGTAACCTGGACGACTCGTCCAGTGAAGGTTACGCGTCGTCTGTGTTCCGAAGTCCTAGCGGAACTGACCTGGACAGCATCGAAGGATGTCCGGACTCTGCATTGGCCAGCTCCATCTCGTCAGAGTCGGACTTTGATTGGGGGGCGTCTCTGGTCCCTTCGATCTCCCCGCTGTGCCATGCTGCCAGAACGACGTCTGCAGGTCATGGGAAAGTTGGGATTGATCATAGAACAGCCGCTGTAGGTAAGAATGAAGAAGTGTTGGGTGAGGCACAGTTCAAAACAGACGATCATAACATGAAAGCTGCAAATAATGGCAAGGAAGACCTTTATTCCAAGAAACTGCAACACACAGAAGGCATTTCAGTACGAAAGGATAAGGAAGAACTTGTAGTAGAGTCAAAGTCTATCGGCATCAGAGTTCCGCCTGAACATCCAAGGGAATTAAAACTTGTAAAATGTTACAATAATTCTGAATATTCATCTCCGGAACCCGTTCTTCAGTGTTCATCCCACAATCAATGCGAAAGTCCAAACCGTCTCGAAGGCATCGAACAGACAGATGCACCGCGTACACAGATTTCAACGCCAACAAACCAAGACAACACAACAGCCGTAGAAGAAGACTCTGACGAAGCAAAAGAGGATGAAGAGAAGACGGAACCACAGAACATCAATGGAGGAGCGATTGAAAGAAGCGGCTCATCAAGATCGCTGAGTGAAATATCCGAAAGTTTACAGGATAAGGTTCGACGACTGCACGAGCAGAAGTTGTACGTAGATGCCATCTTCCACAGAGCGCGTGAAGAGGACCAGCAGAGAGAGTCGCAGTTTGCCAAGTTCCGATCTCAATTCGTAGCAGCAAAGAGACAGGCTTTGCTGCGGAAGCTGCAGGAGTTGCAGACAATGCTTGGCAAGCAGTCGACGAAGCTACAGGTGGTTTACGATGCGGTTCTACTTGTCCAGTGGCCGAAAGTGTTCAAAGTCGGTGAAGTGAAGTCAAATTGACATTGAATGTCTCTCCACAAACCGACGAGACAACGGACTGTATCAAACGACGGTGTAAAATGGAAGTCCTCTGTTTCACAACTTCAAATAAAACTGTAGTGCTGCTCCAACGAAAAAACATTCATTTTGGGGAGACCGGCGCTGTACAGACCTGCATCGGAGTAAATTGGTCATCTCATTTTTTGTCGGGCTCTGGTATATTACATGTAAAGGTAATTATAATTAGGCTATAATTTCAAAAGATCAAAATATCCGACGAGTTTTAAAGTTGACTGTTGAGGAAACTACTGGGCTGCCTGAAGCTATAAGGCACATGCCGAACGTTTAAGTTTAAGATCTTGGGCGGTCACGAGCGCAGTTTAAGTCAATGAGTGCCGAATGCAGAGTAGATATACTTGAGAGCAGAGAAGAGTTGACATCGGGGACCGTACTAACCGAGGTGCAAATCTCTAAAACGTAGTTTTGATTGGTAAGAAAATCGGTTTACTGCAGAACAGAAGGGTAACGTAAAGAGGTCCCGATGCTATACAGTTATAACGCGCAAATTGCGTTCCGTATACGCTGTGAAAATTACATCTTCTTATAATCAGCAGATTGATGTTGTTATTAAACGTTTGAAAACTACGAAGTTCTAGATGTAACTCTCAGTCGCCTTGACAGTTCTAGAACCAAACTCATTGACATTGGCTTAATTATATGTTACTGCAGGAACTGTTTCTGTATCAAAGAAATGACATTGCGATAATTCAATTCAGTTTTATTCAGCTGTATATCCCCCCGTGATGTTGAGCTTAATAGTTGCATTCAACCAAATTTCTGTGCTGTGAACTGTACACTATAAGAGTTTTAGAGATGCAATAATTTAATAATTCGACCGAGGAAAACAATAGACCAGACCGAATGCAACTGCAATCCCTAGTACAATGCTAGTTTAGTTTAGTTTAGTATGTGACATTGGCTTAATTATATGTTACTGCAGGAACTGTTTCTGTATCAAAGAAATGACATTGTTATAATTCAATTCAGTTTTATTCAGCTGTATATCCCCCCGTGAAGTTCGGCTTAATAGTTGCATTCAACCAAATTTCTGTGCTGTGAACTGTACACTATAAGAGTTTTAGAGATGCAATAATTTAATAATTCGACCGAGGAAAACAATAGACCAGACCGAATGCAACTGCAATCCCTAGTACAATGCTAGTTTAGTTTAGTTTAGTATGTGAGGCACCCTTGTATAACGGCTTGGCCGTGTTACGGCGCCAAAGAAATCGTCATGTTATTATTGTTATTATTACCACATTAACGCTTGTGTGCAAATATGACATCACCAGCATTTCAATGGACATAATTGGATTCATATTATTATTATTACAGCAATTTGATATAGCGCCCCTCAATGCTATCTGCTCAGGAGCGCTCCCAGTCCAATTAACCTCGGTCGAGTAGTACAGTCCTAAGAACAGTGTGAAATGAGACAGTGAGTCCAATAGGCATTTGACGAAGAGGAACCTATAGTAAGCTTATAAGGAGCCCATTCCTTGTCCTATGTTGTTACATGTTTAACGACACTGCCATATCGAAGATGATTAGTGTCGCCACGCCATTTAGGTCCCGTGGACGAACCGTGCTAGCCCGAGATATTTGAATCTCTGAAATAGCCACCTTCGGGAATCGAACCACGGCCCACACGCTCTCTTTCACAGAGTAGCATGCACTGCCATGCAGACGCGCGGCCTTACCGATGTAGCCAAGCGAGCCAGTTTCCTTATCCCAGGGCCAGCCACGGATATATAGGCTTCATACGAGTTTCATATGATAGGTCTGTATTGGCTCGATGTGTTTACTCACTTATCAGCAAACTGACAGATGAAAGACCAACACATTTGTATAGCTCCGTTTGAAGCTCCTCATACGTAGCGATTAGATAAATGTTAGCAGAGTCGGTGAAGATAATAATATATCCTCACAAAATGGTCGAATCGACAAATGTGGTTTCAACGCGTCGACGCCAGAGGGCGTCGTAAATTGGACCGGAAGTGCATGACCGCGACGTCTCGCTTTTTTCTCGTTGGCCATCTATCGACAGATAGGAAAAGCTTTCGCACGTCACGTGATCGCCTCAGTGGATTTCTTATTTGACGAAAAGCCTCCGTTGACTGGGGCAAGCACGGTCTGTTGATGATGACGCGTCCATATATTTAGCGTACCGGTATCGAGTGCGTGGGTTGCACCGCAATAAATCATTGCTTATTTCTGTGCATTGTGGACATAATTATTATGCTGTCATATTATTGCTTTGAAGCACCATACTATGTTTGAAATATTCACGCACAGACACACACGCACGCACATGCACACACGCATACACACACGCACGCATACATAAACTTACAAATCTATGATCTACGCCCACACGCGCACACATACATGTAAATATCGATTGATTCTTCTATTTGGAATGCGCTTTCTCTTTCTGTTCGCTCTACAATTCAGTCTGGCAATCATGGGCGCCCGCAGAAGTATTTGCAGGAGGAGGGGAAAACACAATGGTTATGGCGTCGCGGTTAAAGATTTTTTTAGCACGAGCCTGAAAAATACAAAGAAGAAAATTAAAAACATGGGTCTTTTTCATAGGGGTTTCTAATTGCAAATTTTTCAGTTCCACATTGTTCATCATCAGTGTCATTAGCGCGAAGATATTTTCCAAAAGCCAAATAGTTGCATGCTGGCAATCTCTCTTCTTCCTTCTCTCTTCTCAAAGCCTAAAATTAATGTTTTTGCGAGGCCTTGTGGGCTTAATTGTAGCCTATACAATAGGTACGTTTATGAATGGTTCAACCTAGTACTGTGGTTCTCAAACTTCTGCAGGCCGCGGACCGGCATGAATTTGTCGGGGAAGCCCGCGGACCGCTAACTTTAATGGCAAGCACAAACAAAAGCGAACTGTATGATAAAAAAACTAATTATAGGGTTATTTATAGTTAGGGATTTTTAATTACTAAAAACTGGTTGTACAACCATTTGGCAAGTTAAAATAAACACTGTTTAAAGTTTGAGACAGAAGTTTGAATACATTTTGAACAACAATTCGAATAAATTCACAATTTTGAGTATATAAATTAATAATTATAATTTATTTTTAACTCTCAGACTTCTTCACGGACCGGTGATCAGGACTCCGCGGACCGGCACCGGTCCGTGGACCACTATTTTGAGAACCATGCACTGACCTAGTAGACACGCGTTTCAAATGCTCAAATGCGATGCAACGCGCAGTGTATAAAAATAATTATTATAGTTGGAAAACAAGAATTAGATTTTTAGACTACTCAGTTAACCAACTCCATCTGCCGAACGAAGGGTTGAGTGGACTTTGTTGAGAGGGTAGCGGGATGCAACCCCGCATGCACGTGTGCTCTTCGTGCCTGAGTGCTTTCCGTCATCTTAAACCATCTCCTCGAGTTCACAAGAGAACACAGATGAGTAAAACTCAATGTACATAACATTGTGTTTCTGAATTATCACAACTTCTCCGCCTAGTGAACACTGAGCAAACTAAGCTCAACATTTCTTGGAGAGCGTTGTAAAGACCGTAGGCCCTATAGTGCTTGCCTATGTCAACGGAGGCTTTTCGTCAAATAAGAAATCCACTAACAATTATAATTGCAGGGCAAATAAACAAAGTTGCTTTATGATAGGCCTACAGAGTAGGCTTATAATATCCAAGAGTATTAGGCCTATAAATTGACAAGCACTTCTACTTCATAGTTGATATTGCAGATGGGTCAGTATAACATTAACCTAGTATTCAGCTTCCGGTAGGCCTATACCTCATGATTTTTAGGATTGCCCGATCATTAAATTTTATAGCGAGTCAGACTAGCGAATTATAATGTGCGCGTTGTCATTAGCCCATTAGAACTTGTTGTTGATAGAATTTGTTTCATTCACTCGAACTGCTCAATTGCTTTGTTCAGTTGCTCACCGTTAGTTTGATTAATGATTTTTGCAAATAGACGGCGTGCCATATATATGATCTGTTGTAGAAATCAACCTTTGCCGTTTTCAGTAGTGCCAGTCCCGAGTCTGGATGAAGCAGAAGGGCGACGCGAATTGTCTTTGTTAGGATGCAACGTCGTTCAAATTTAATGACATCATTCTGTTCAAGCAGACAACCCTTTCTAACAAGTCAATGCAGGTTGTGTATGGTGGCGGCGCCAGGATTTCAGTTTTGTTGTAGGGGGGGGGGGGCTGAAGTAGGTCCAAACATTTTCCGTCTTTCACCCTAGAAAAATCTGACGATTTTTTTAGTCACTCGGTCTCAAATCCAAGAAAATATTCCATTTTCCTCCGTCAAAACTCTGACGACCTTTTTTAGTCGTCAAATGGTCTTGGACTTTATTTCCCCCCGATTTTGCTCTTTCTAGACATTTTCCTCATTTTTCTTTGCGGGGGGACGGAGCGCCATTTAGCAAGGTTTAGCCCTCCTGGCTCCCCTAGCGCCGCCACTGGTTGTGTCAATTCACTCTGAGTTAAAAGCTCTCGATTGTGAGGTTCCATTGTTTCAGTTCTAATGCAGTTTTATTACTAAGTAACATTTATACGACTGGTGTCACCGTGTCACGTCGTATAACGAGAAGAAAGAATATTAGGCTATCTTCACCCCTATGCACTCAGAGGCAGCCATGCAGGGAGATGAAGTGCTGGAGGTTTCATATTTCTTAGATTCGACCTCTGAATCTCTGATCTCCCACCGACAGTCTTCGGTTAATTCTGGTCCTTCGCGCATAATATCAGCACAGCAGGAACGGAAATTCGAGACAGTCATCCTTTAATTGACTCTGTAGGGGATTCGAATCAAGGTCACTTGTTTGATAAATCTAGAACGCTAACCATTATACTATTAATTATAGGCTATAACTTGTAGCAATTGATAAACCATGTCAGGCGCTCTTCCTGGACCTCGGGCGAGACAGAGTTTTAATTGAGATTCTAGAACAGCTTCACCAGGTCAAGCGGCTTCCAAGAGCCGAGAAGGATTGAGATTCTATAGAAAGTTTAAGTTTTCATCGCTATGGTTTCGGCTGATAGGTTCAATTGTTTTCTAAATAGTAAACCTAATGGGCCTACGAGTTCTTCGAGTGCCTGGCTGCCTGCATGGAGTAGCATGTAGTATAGGCTACGATTAGTTTCAGTTTAACGATACTGTGTGATGACAAAGATCATTATCGTCGCCCTCCTCCTGCATTAAGACATGGGACTAGCACTGCTTGGCACCAGAGCACGAACGTGCAGTGCGGTGTTCCGATTACCTGTGAGACGATCTTTTGTCTAAGAAGCCTGAACATGTCTTGGTTTTTTATGCTTCCATTACATTGGTTGATAAACAATAGGCTACTTTATATACATGTATAATCGCGCTAATTATAGTTACATGTATGTATGACAATGTGTGCACACATGGTCTATGTATCGTGCATAGATATAATATACTCAGAGTGGTTAGCTGATGCCGCTCATTAAATGATGGCGCTGTATACGTAGAGATGTTGTGACGTGTGTGTATTTAACGCTATAATAATATAATTATAGTATTGCATGCTTAGAATCATTTCGTGAATGATGAGAAAGGAGTTTTTTGATAATTACCGCTTACAGGCTACTTTGCAAGTTACTCTTTCAACTCAGTCTTAGACATTCCTCTGTCTCATCTCAAGACAGTTTTAGGCCTATGTGTCCACGCTGGAGTTGGAGTGCCTCTGAGTAGTCCTCTTTAATGGGCACTATGCAAATTTATCTAATGAATGAATGAAGTTGGCGATCGTAACGGTGGTTGCCCTCTCGAGATTTATACAGCGCCAGGAAACTAAGTCGCATTATGCGGCAGGGACCAAACTCGGTTCCGGGTCAAGTTCCGAAGGTCAAACAGACAGTGATCAGTGGATATGGTGCCTGGAATTGGAGAGAGGAACGGGTAGGGGAGATTTAAAAAATTGGGATAAGATCTGTGAAATGGTACGATTATTTGTAATTCCTAAAAATATCTGCGCATATTATTATTGCGGAACAATGCAGTGGGCGGTACAGCGATAACCGATCCGACCTTATAATCTCCCTGGGGACTTTTTAGTCCTTATGATTCATGACTCATGGAACGTAATTGAGCATCCGTTATCTCTTACCGATTAGGCTACAAACAATAGATTATCTTCGGGTTTTAAAATAAAAATTATAGTCTAATTGACAGTACAATGGCGCTGTTGAAGTCTTCACATTGGATTTCAAGCAGGGTAAGAATTGTCGTGGGGGTTAATGGGATTCACCCCCCTAGTATTTCTTAGGGGCCATAGTAAAATCTTCCTTTCACACACCAACTCTACGTGGACCATAGTTTGACATCCCCGGTTACTTTTATTTAGACAATTTTCTTACTGATTGTAAGAATATAAACGAAGAATAACGCCGGCTAACAATAAGTTAGGCTACTACAGACTAGTAAGCCTATAGCTATTGTCAGATAAAAGTATTTGATCATATTCATATAGGCCTATAAGTGTATTGTATTGTATGTGACCCTTTATAAATGGTCAGATAATTATGGTCAGTGTATGATGCAAGTCTACCTTACGCTCGAATGAGGTCAAATAAAACTTGAATAGTGTTAAAACAGTATCTACTATCCGGCTCTAGATTTCTCCGAGCTAAGGTAGGCCTAGACACAATAATAAATTATTATAGTCTACAGTACCCTGTACTGCATATCATGTCGTCGCGGACTTTGTACTGGCTGGCCTGGATGATTATTAGAGAGCGGAGCGTGCAAGTCGTCAAACTCAACTCGCAGAGGCAATTGCAATGTGCTGAATCATTCATCATAGCCGTCAGAAAACGTCCTATGGTGATATTCTCAACATGTGCATCTCGCATGCTTATCGCCGTACGAAGTTTATGAGCTTAATGAGTTGGTTTAATGAGGCGATAATTAATGTCCAGAATGTGTGTAAGCATAATTAAATAGGCCTAGTCTATGTACAGATAAAAAATATTATTCATGATAATAATCACAGATCTACACATAGCCTATTGTACGAAATATAATTGACCTAAAGCAAGTCGTTTGTAGAAATTATCTCTGCAGCGGAGTTCAAATAATTTTGTTGTTCCTTTCATTATCTGCGACCTATGTCGATAGAACTCTGACGTATCCTGTCTTTGTTTGGTAGGCCTACTAGAATTATTATATTCATGTGGTGTGGAGATCCCCTTGCTGTAATTTAGGTGCGTCTACCTCGAGCGTGTAAAAATATATCATGTAGGCCTACCTATATAATTGGCCAAATCATGTTGGCTATGCATGCACGCAATTTTCGGAGTGCTTATAAAGCGACTTTATTTTCCTCAAATGCGGTGTATTCGGGGGGTACCTAACTAGGCTATAGGCAAACAGCACTTGTAGTCTAAGAACGCCACTTTATGTAGTTATGCTATTGTGCATGAAAATAACTGATGAAAACTCCCATTTATTAGATAGTTCAATTTTTTTAATTTCTAGAGTCTTTGAGCCAAATCTTACTGGATGTATTGTAGGCCTAATGCAAAGCAACTCATGTCCGGGAAATCGTTAATGCATAGCCTACATGTAGGCATCATTGTAGGCTTTTAAATAATAATTAACGTGCTTGAAACCTGGATTAGTGCTTCAACACTATTTATTAACCTTAAATGTAGCCTAGGCGATGTGTAGAGCTGAAACATGCAAACCAAATGCGTGTGAAGGCAATTAGCCTATATGCGTCAGTTTATCTGACCGACCTTTTGAATTATTGTTTGCATGTGAATTTCAGTAGCCCCGATGCACAAGGCATTAACATAATTATGACGCTCCTGCTTTACCTTTTACGTTACCCCACAGAGTTGAGTTCTTTGCGTCAAGCGCGGTTCATATAACAAAATAGAAAATCCCTGAATTTCAGTACCGGCAGTTTCCACTTTTCGGAAAATCACACGTGATGAAAAATCTCACCAATGATCTCACCTAGGCTACAGACTAATTTCATTAACCAAAGCCATGTTTATTGTTCAATGAAGCAAACAGCCACTAAACTCACTGTATTGCATCGACGCATTGCTTAAACTGTACAAAATGGCTGTAGTGCATTCTTTTGTTCAACAAATAAAGCGCGAAAGTCAAGTCGACATTCCTAAAAAACCTAAAATAACGATATTTACGATTTCTGTAGACGATAAGTTAGGCCCAGTTATCTAACGACACTATCGGATCATCTAACTAACTAACTAACCACTTATAGGCTATCTACCATTTCTATAACTTACAAAAGTAGCTCTAACTTAGAAGTCGAAAACTTCCAAATAATTATTTTGAGAAATTAGCCTAAATGAAAGCCTACGCTTTAAAACGTTCGCAGCAACGACTTAAATTTGTCTTTACATTTTAAGCATTAAACATTTCAGACAGAAATCTGCTTCTTTGTCCTACAATAACTTAAACTCAGACGACTTTGTCTGTTTAAAAAGTCTCTTACCGGCAAAAGTTTGCATTTAAAATTCTTGTGTAGACTAACTGATAACTTGTTCTGCGTATTAGGCTATCTCTATAATATACTTAAGCTCAACATTTAGTCTATCTTCAACCATCTATACACCATAGCCTTGGAAGTTAATCCATTAGGCCTACTTGACCCGGCCCTATGCTTGTCACGTGGTGGTCTATCTAAAACCAGCAGCTAACCTTCTGTCTAATTTGTCCGGTGATAGCGCGGATGATAATTATTATTATTATCCCAGCAGCAATTAGATTTCTGTGCTGCCTTTTGACGCTGAGTTTTCGTTGTCTGTTTCCGAGAATGTTGCATACTTCTTTACATTCCATAAAGCTATCGAACGCCATTACGGTCTGCAAAGAAATATGTCTCACTCACGAAACTGCTGCTTCTTCTTCTGCTTCATCGTCCTCCGATCAACGGTCTAAGATCAGAGACCGTCCTTCATCGAATCCTTCTCAAACGCTATAGTGTGGCTGCAGCTGTGTCACGTTAAGACTTTCTCAAAGTAAGTCTCCGATGGTCTTCGCATCAGACACTTCTGAACGAGAGAAGTTTCCAGAGTGGAAATTTCGTCTGCGAACGGCGTATATCTCGTCTCCCGACCTGCTCAGGATTAGAAGCCGTCTGCATTCACATCGCCTCAAGACCGCCGCTGATGAAGCCCCCGTCAGAGGAGGAATGGCTGCCGATAGACGCAGAGTGGCAGCAGAGAAAGAAGGTGCCTGCCCGCTCACCCACCCGCCCGCCCGCCTGCCTGCCTGCCTGCCTGCCTTACCAAACGTCTTACCGCCGACCTACTAAACCGAAGGCGGCTGCGGTGGCACCCAGACTCCCGCCACCCGGACCCCTCCCTTGTATGCCACCTCAGCCTTATCGGAAGTTATAAATGGACCGGTGGAGAAAGGCACCGACACACGAGGGCCTGCGATGGAGATGCTGCTGCTGCTGCTGCCGCCGCTGGCCTGCCTGTGGCCCGAGGCGGTTAGACTATCGCTGGATGGCATGACCATTTCTTAGGTATATACAACTCGGCGCCTTAGCCACCTTATCCCACCCTCCCCCATACTCGCTCAGTTGGCCTTCTGTCTTACGGCTGCTGAGGCTGCTGTACCTACCCTCCTCCAACTCGTTACACCCTCCTCCTCCTCCTCCTCCTCATCCGCTTCTTAGCGAGATGATTATGCCCAAGATACTCTGCGCATGCGCAGAGCTGCATCTGGTTCCAGTCAGCTTGCCCCAACTCGGTCGGCAACTGCCAGAGACAAGACGGAGGCAGAGAAGAGGCGAAGCAGCTGGTCGACCGACCCCCTAGCCCGCATCCCCCGCCACCATCGCTCCCTCCACCCTCCACCCTTCCCCATCCGCTCTCGATGTTTTAGAGCCAGACTATACACATGCACCTCCATCGTTGTTATCTTATCCGTTTGGCCTTTGCTGGAACGCGGAGTCTGGCGGCGGCTGCAGCAGCGGTAAGAACCGGCGCCAAGACTTCGAAGAGGCTGGAATGCCTAAATTGGAGCTCGGCGGGGGAAGGAGGAAGAAGGGAAGGGAGGAACATTGGTCGGGGTCGGGGAAGAGGGAACCACGCAGAGCTGTAGGGAAGGAGGCAGAGAGGAGGGAAGGAGCGGTGGGAGAGATAAAAGACTTTCTAAACAGCCTGGTCGTTGTCTTGCCTTGGCTCCTTTATGGACGTCACAACAGCTGGAACCAAGGTTGCTGTCTGACGCTGGCTGGCAGCTCCCCATCTCGTCGACCGCCTGGGATCCAACTTCAATCGCTCACTACCTGCACTCAGCCGGTCGGCGTCACTACTTCCCCCTTCCTTCCATTACCCCCCCCCCCCCGGCCCCCCCCACAACCCACTCTTCCAACTCATACATTCACTAATTCTTAGTACTCTATATTCTCTCTTTCTTCCACTTCCCCTCCCAAGTTCTCACTGTTACTTAGTAGAAGTTAGTACTCTATCAAGATACTCTATATTCTCTCTCTTTCTTCCACCCCTCCCCCCAGTTCTCAACTGCCCACAGGTCCAGCATTCGTTAGAATCTACGCCACAGACGCTCTGCTCTGTCCCTACGCGGGCCACGTATGCTGCTTCAAATCCTTCAGCATCAACAACCGCCTGCTGGCTCCTGGCTGCTGGCTGGGTGGATGGAGCCAGCGGAGTTCGCCAGCTGAAAATAGAAAGCATATCTAATGTCAGAAATAGCAGTAGAGGCTAACACGTATTGTACACTGCTATATAACGCAGCTCTCTGTGCGTACATGTGTATGTGTGTGTGTGTGCAATAACTGTGCATGTGTGTGTGTGTGTGTGCATGCGCCTGGATGTGCGTCTCTATGTATGCATATACAATTATATATATATACATATATATATATATATATATATATATATATACACACATATATATACATATATACTTGCATATGCTTGCCGAATTGCCGTTCACATACCAAAGGCACGTGTACAAATGGGTTAGCTCATGAAGTTTGGTGTGGTTAACTTGAACTACTCGAACGCATTTGTGCACATAATTCGCTATACAAACGAAGGGCTGTGGCAGCGTGGCACAGTCATAAAAAGTCACTTAGAATAGTCTACAATCATATAGGTCTCATAATTACACTGAAGTACACGCGGTAACAGGGTATATAGGTCGTTTTGTGTACACAGTACAGTTTATTATAGGCCAGTGATGATCGCCCGGCCATTTGCCTATGCCTGTCATCATCGGCCAGCAAACAGACTCATAATAATTATGAAAATTGACGTCGCAATTTTGTAACACAGATGCATGGAGGCTAGTTCTGCGTAATTGTAATGACCTACGTTTGATGGAAACCAGGGCGCCAGAATTTCAACTAATAGCCATAGCCTATACCGTAGCCTAAAATAATATACGTTTTGTACTCTGCCTGCCTGTCTGTTTTTCTGTCTCTGTCCCTCCGTCTATCTGCCTCTCTGTCTGTCTGTCTGTCTGTCTGTCTGTCTGTCTGTCTGTCTGTCTGTCTGTCTGTCTGTCTGTCTGTCTGTCTCTATCTCTCTCCCTCTATTTGTTTCATAATTATTACTGGATGGTAACAAAATTAATTACTATCACGCAGGTTTAATGATGATGATGATGATGATGATGATGATGATGATGATGATGATGATGATGATGATGATGATGATGATGACGATGATGATGACGATGATGATGATGATAATAATAATAACTCCAGAACAACAAAGCTTTTATTATTGTTTTTAAAGCCTGAGGGATCATGTATACATTGTATACCTCGGGCGCTAAAAATAATAATTATTATTATTATAATAATAATAATAATATCATTATTATTACAGTGCTAAGTTGGGATACAAACGGAGGACCTAAAGGGACCAAAGTCCCGCTAGCAGGGTTATGGGCTTTAAAAATAATAAAAAATAATAATAATATCATCATCGTCGTCGCCATCGTTATTGTACAGATCTTCATTGTGATCATTGGCAGTGAAATTCAATTTCTGGAATATTTTTTGCGCGAAGAATCTACATGTAGATCCAAAAGCGCTGATTTTGAGTAGCGTTTGTGTAAGAACACAAGCATCTAACCCATAACACTAGCACTCTTAATATGGTTCAAAATCTTAGATAGGAGACCGTGCATGGGACTATGCGGACAGTCTCGTGTACGGCCTACAACCCGTTTATGACCCTTCAAAGCATAGGCCTAAAACTCAAACAGTTTGAAGACTCTGGATATCCTTTGCGTCACGCGACTCAACTGCATGGTCGTGAAGTGGTAACACACACATGACCAGGCATGCGGTAGGCTATAATATTATCAGCCGTTCTCAACCGGGGGTCCGCGGACCCGGGGTCCGCGACGACGTGCTTGGGGGTCCGCGAGCAAGTCCTGAAAATTAGCCTATATATTTCTTAGTCACAAACGTAGAAACAGTCAAAAAGATAAATTTTTGGTCAATTTTTTGATATTTCCTCATTTCAATGGCGACATAAAACTAATAATACGCTGATTAATGACAAATTCATCTGTTTTATACAGGTCGGTTTGCTTCAGTCTCTAGACAATAGATAGGATAATAGAGTCGCACAGTCGTGATAATGCGCCAAAGGCGCAAAATTTTATTGGGGGTCCGTGACCGTGGCCCAAAATTTAAAAGGGGTCCGTGAGTCTGAAAAGGTTGAGAACCGCTGCGGTATGATATGTTTATTTGTATCAATGGACATGGCCGAATCCTACTACAGGGTCTACAGTCACGGAAAGTTTGTGTCAGGGCTGTTTTAAATGAATTTTTAGAACTGCACAACTCCTTCTTTCCTTTCCCATCATCCATGGTAAATTACTTCCAATCTTTTAACAACTCTAAACCGTAAAGCCTAAACAATGTTAAACAAATGAAATCCATGTTAAGCATTTCTAAGCAGAGATTGAAAGCAGTAGGCCTAAACAAACCTTAGAATGGTCTGAAATGCAAGCGATTTTCTAAGTTAGTTGACGCTAACTATTCGGTGACCAAGAATAAAGCAGTTCATAAATTTTAAGCAGAAGATTTTGCCCCTTGCACAAGGTATTGAAGCACAATTATAAATGTAAAAGCGTTATTTTCTATATGCAGAAATAATTGTCAACTATCAACGGCGCATTTACGGTAACCGTATACCCCTTTTTCTGCTAAATAAATAAAGTCGTGGGATATACATGTAGGCCTATAGCAAATTTATTAGTCTGGCTTGCTCGTATTATATACAGTCCCATTCGAATTGAGGTTAGGCCAACTGGTTTTGTTTATTCAAAGTCGTGGAATGCTGTTATCTAGAGCAGGTTCAATAGACCCTAGATAAAAACATTTGCATACCAGTCTGTGCTTCGTTCTAGTTCAGAAAACACACGGGGGGGAATGTTTCTTATAAGATTGGGTCTTACAATTGAAATTAAAATAATCACTTCCACGCCTACTACAGTTGTTTTGGCACGAGATTCGTTATTGTTATCAGCATTATTATTGGTATATTTTCGTTTTGTCGTCGCCATCAACAACATCGTCATCACCATTGCCATTACTGTCGTCGTCTTCATCATTATCACCACCGACAAAATCATCATCATCATTATCATCAACAGCGTCGCTGTCGTCGTCTTCGTCACCATTATCATTATCATCGGAAAAATCATCATTACCGTGGTCATCATCATCATCACTCTCATCACCTACCTCTTCCTTCCCTCATCCACCTCCTCCACTTTCACATCATCATCATCATCGTCGTCGTCGTCGTCGTCATCATCATCATCATCATCATCATCATCATCATCATCATCATCATCATCATCATCATCATCATCATCATCATCATCATCATCATCATCATCATCATCATCATCGTCGTCGTCATCATCATCATCATCGTCGTCATCATCATCATCGTCGTCGTCATCATCATCATCATCATCGTCGTCGTCGTCATCATCATCATCATAATCATCATCATCATCATATCTACAGTTCCATCGTCATCATTGTCATCGTCATTGTCATCAATTGTTATTATCGTCTTCCCTCTACGCCTTATCATCAACGCTAGTGACGTTTCCTTCGTCGACGTCGTCGTCATCTTCGTCACTACTAACAGAATTAACCCTTGTCCTGTTCCATACATTATACGCATCACTGAACATAAAATCAGATGACAACTTAATCCGAACGGGTTAATTCCACACTCGATCTGTGTTGCAACGAAATAGCATTTGCGACATAGAAACTGATTGAAAGCACAGTACAATCACATCCGTCCGTCCGTCTGTCCATACATGCATTCATATATCCTTTCACTCACCAACGCACACACATGCACACACTAACATACATACAACATATTACATACGCATACGCAATTACGCATACATACATACATACATACATACATACATACATGCATGCATACATACATACATACATACATACAAGTCATACATACATACATACATACATACATACATACATACATACATGCATATATATAAATACATACATACATACAAACATACATACGTACATGCATATATATATATATATAAATACATACATACAAACATACAGCATTCATGAAAAGATTATAATTGGAACCACTGATTATTGTCTAATAGTTTTATGTAAATATTAATAATAATTCAATCACTAGTAACTCAGAAATTGATTTATAATGTTATGTTAGTGTAAAGCCAGTGGCATAAAATCATTAACTGAGAAAGCATAATTATTAATTTTAAATCTTACCAAAACTCGTCAGTTATTTTCGAAATTTCAAATTCTGTCGTCGTTGTCTTCAGCACTGAAGTCTTTGAGGAATTCGGTGCCACACTATTAACAACGGATGTCGCAGTTGTTCGCAGACATGAGACAGCAAGAGTCACAGGCCGCACAGGCCGGGCACCAGCACCACCACCAGCTGCAGCAGCATTCCACAGGGACCAGCCTCAGAGGCCAAGCCCCAGTAACAGCTAGTCAGGCCCCGAATATTACCAACAACTTCGACATCTACATGTATGGATGGAGAAGGCCCGCCCATGCATCCGCTTCTGCGTGGGTCTATGTGGTAGGCCTATAGGCCTAAGCAAGTAATCTGCTGAAAACACAGGCATGCAGCAAGTTATGGTTAGACCTAGTTACTGCATCATCAGCATCATCATCATCATCACCACCACCACCGCCATCATTTGAGTAAATGCTGGCCTTAGCTGCAGTTAGTGTCGGCTATTTTTAGTCACCGTTAGAAGCGCTACGTTGGTGTAAGCGTGCAGTGGCTGGGATCCTGCGCAAGCGAAGGGCGTGCCTTTCAGAAACGCCTTTGGCATCCAATATCTACCAATGAGCCATACATACACTGACAAAGTCCAGTGACCGACAATCCGACCGACAATCCGAACGACCGCTTATAGTCTGATGGACCACTTCAAGTGTAATGGTAAACTAATATATTATTGTGGATGAAGAGTTTGCAATGAGTTTGCAATGAGAATGCATACCGCAGCAAGGATACATGAGGCAAAGAGAAACACCATGGCACACAAAAACAGCAGCTACTCGCACAGACAGACAGCCAGAGAAAAAGAGAGAGAGACAGGCAGGCAGGCAGACAGAGAATGACAGAGGGACAGGAAAAGGAAAAAGACAGACACACAGACAGACAGAAAGGATAGAGACAGACAGACAGAAAAGACAGGGAGCCCGACAGAGAAAGAAAGAGAGACAGAGAGAGACAGGCAGACAGCGGCAGAGACAGACAGCGACACAGGCAGAGAGAGGGAGAGACAGACAGACAAAGACAAAGACAGACGCGCAGATACAGACAAATAAACAGAGAGACAAAGACATGCAGAGAAACAGAGAGAGAGAGAGAGCGAGAGAGAGTGAGACAGATAGAGACAGAGATTTAGCGACAGAGACAGAGAGACAAATACAGAGACAGACACAGAGACAGTGAGAGGGAGGAAGGAGCAGAAAAAGAGAGGCAGTCGGAAGGAAGGATGGATGGAAGACAGACATGTAGAGACGAAGAACGTAGGGAAGGAGGGAAAGGACGGAAGGAAAAAACAGACCGAAGGAGTATGCAACAGCCAAACAAATAAAGAGAGAGACACACAGAGAGAGAGAGAGACAGAGAGAGACAAACAGACAGAGACAGACAGACAGACAGACAGACAGACAGACAGACAGAGGAGAGAGAGACAGACAGAGACAGAGAGAGACAGAGACAGACAGACAGACAGACAGAGACAGACAGACAGACAGAGGGGAGAGAGAGAGAGACTGGCAACTAAGCATAGAAAGACAGAGACATCTATAGATATTAGAGGCGTTATAATTTATATGTTTAAAAAATTGAAAAAAATTGATTGATACAGACATAGGATACATGTATACAAATAAAGATTCTATTTATTAGAAAGGCGTGTCATTTATGCAATTCATTAGTAACCCAGTAAAAGTAAACCTAGTGGTGCAAATGCAATGCTATTACTTGTATACTTTTGGACTTTACACTGCAGTGTGGTGTCAAAATCTGGCGATTTTCTTCTCAAGTCACGTGATCCGTTTGAAAACTCGTTTTCAGCCACGCAGTTCTGGAGCGAAAACTAAAAGATGAAAAGCTAGAGAAAGACCAATTTGATGCAGAAGAGAATGCAATGTTAGGCTGTAGAACTGTCTCAGTCGTTACTCTTAAGGACAGACAGACAGACAGACAGACAGACAGACAGACAGACAGACAGACAGACAGACAGACAGACAGACAGACAGACAGACAGACAGACAGACAGACAGACAGACAGACAGACAGACAGACAGACAGACAGACAGACAGACAGACAGACAGACAGACAGACAGACAAAAGAGACAGACAGACAAGAGAGACAAAGACAGAGACAAAGACAGAAAATAGAAACTGACACACACACACAAACAGACTGAGAACGAAATAGATAGATAGATAGATAGATAGATAGATAGATAGATAGATAGATAGATAGATAGATAGATAGATAGATAGATAGATAGATAGATAGATAGATAGATAGATAGATAGATAGATAGATAGATAGATAGAAAGAGAGACAGACAGACAGACAGACAGACAGACAAACGGAAGGACGGATGGATGGACGAACTGTGTGTGGACAAACAGACAGAATAAATGCACAATTGGAGTCGACCTACATTAATGATCATCTCTCGCGTATAGCGATAGCCTCTATAAAGCCGTTGGTCTACCCTTGAATCTTAAAAGCTAATGCCTATCATTTCTCTATGCAGTATCACATTCATTTATATCCACTCATCTAGGCCTGTGTGTATGCGCGTGTGCCTAAAAGAATGCGTTATTATAAAGTAAAGTTTATTTTGCGCCAGATTTTCAATTTCGAAAGATTCAGGTCGAAGCTGCCTCTCTTGCACAATCTGTTACGCTGATGGCTGCAAGCTGGGTTACCTATAATCAACTCAGTTACAAGACTTAGTAATCATAGGCTACAACGAATGCACTGGCAATGGAGAACAGGCTGCGAAGGAGAGGGATGTTCATGCATCTGCCTAATAATTATATTTATATGCCTAGTCTAAAACAACGACGTCCTTAAACACGCCTCACTCATATACATAATCATCTAAATCATCTAAATGCTATAATTTATACACCGTGGTTCAAAAAAAACTAAGCCAAATTGTTTTGCATATATCTCAAATACCTGATGACATATCAAGCTAATATTTTCCAAATATTTAGAGAAGTGGACCAAGAATATGATTCCAAAATTTCATGAGACAAAGTTGAACGGTTAAAAAGATATGAATTTTTAAACTTCATATGCCGAAATTTCAGTTTACAAGCAATTTTCTGTCAGGTTCAATAAAATGTTCTCTTATATCTCTAATGCCTGATGATTAATCATTCTAAAATTTTCCAGATATGTAGAGAATTGAACTAACAATATGATTACAACAGTGTGGTTTTATTATTTTAATTAATTAAGATGCTCAAAATGTTCTCCTGCTTGCACGCAAGCCTGGAAGCGCTGGCGCCATGCATTACGCAACAGCATCGTCGATTAATTATCCTCTGGTCCAGGCCTTCCCACACTTCCAACAAGCGCTGGTTGCTTCAGATCGTTTAGATCATGGATTGTTGTTTGGTAGATTCGGTCTTACATCACGCTCCACACTTTATTATTAATTAATTTTACTTCATCATCCCTGAAGACCAAAATTTGGAACTATCAAGCCTCGAAACCGCAACGAACACCATAACAGACTTGCTGAAAACAGACATTTCTGGGATCAAGTTTAAATATTCATATCTTTCTATCCGTTCAAATTTATGACATGATATTTTGGAATCCTATTCTAGGTTCAATCCTCTAAATATCTGAAAAATTTTGGCATGATTAATTATCAGGCATTGGAGATATAAGAAAACCAGTTTAGCTTACTTTTTACTGAATCTGGCAGAAAATTGCTTGTAAACTGCAATTTTGGCATATGAAGTTGAAAGATTCATATCTTTTTATCCGTTCAATTTTATCTCTTGAAATTTAGGAATCATATTCTTGGTCCACTTCTCTAAATAATTGGAAAATTTTAGCGTGATATGTTATCAGGCATCAGAGATATATAAAAAACAATTTGGCTTAGTTTTTTTTGAACCACGGTGTATTTACTGTAGGCCTAGATCTCGCTGGCTTAGGAACCTGGCGTCATTGATCGAACTTCTCAGTTTTAAATTATATATACAAATCAAATATATACATGTATATACAGGGTGGTCCAGCATAAATGTCCCGACTTTGCAAGCTTATAACTTCGCCAATTTTTGGAATTTATTTATACTTTATACGTCAAATAAAAGGTAATTAACTCTAGTATCTGCACTGAAAAAAAGAAACTGGTACACGTTTAGGTTTTAATTATATGCTCGGAACAGCGCTAGCTACCTTTTTTTTTCTATGACGCGATCTGGCGCCGTTGACAGACGGTGATTGCGTTTTGATCTTAATTTTCCGAACTGATAAGGGATTTAATTCGGTTGAAATGATTAACAAATTTTCTAACAGTGGATGGAATAAACAATACCTGGAATTATCTGCTACGTAAAATTGATAAAAACATGACTTTCTAATCGTAAACCATGGGAATTACGGCGTTCATATCCGCTAACATTGCTCTTGTGTCCGAGTAAATTGGCCGTCAAGACAATGACCCGGGCAGGCCCTTTAAACAAATCTCTCCAGGTCATTCCGCGCGATACAGGTAGTACTAGAAACACCGTATCCTAAAAGATGATCTAAAGTTATTTGTCAACGTGATGTCCAACAGCACTAAAACACTGACGCAATAAAACGGCTATAGCGAGACAGCCGTTTCTTTGCGTCTAAAGCAGCGCGTGGCAGTGGGCACGGCTGTTGATAAAATTGAAAGAAAATAGTTTAGCGAAAAGAGGATATTCATGGGAGAGACTCCTACAAACACCTAAAATAATTGTGTCTATGCACGCGTTAGCAAAAAACGATTTGTGAATATCCCGGGAAAACGGCGCCATATTATGTCATAGAAAACAGCAAAATGTGGTAGCTAGCGCTGTTCCAAGCATATAATTGAAACCTAAACAAGCACCAGTTCGACCTTTTCAGTGCCTATACTAGAGTGAAATACCTTTAATTTGACGCATAAAGTATAAATAAATTCCAAAAATTGGGGAAGTTATACGCATTCAAAGTCGGGACATTTATGCTGGACCACCCTGTATATAGAAATGTATATAATTATATTATATAGCCTATATCTAGGCCTGTATATATATATATATATACATGTATATATATATATATATATACACACATTATATAAAGCGTATATTTTACAACTCTCGAATATTGGCGTCATCGGCTCAATGCTATGGCGAGCAAAATTCGACACGAGTCAAACAATGCAGCTTAATGAGAATAATGGCCACCCCCCACCCCACCCCGGCTCACTTAATTACCCAATAGCCTACAGGGTGTCGAGCCAGTTCAACGAAAGTAGCCTATCTAATGACATGAGCCTGCAGAGAAGTCTGATCAATGACGTCAAGCTATTATATATTATGCCATAGAGATCTAAATATAATAGATTTATAGCATTTAGAATTTTAGATGATAGAATAGATAGATCCACGTGTCTATGTCACGTCACGAGATATTTCGTCAGAAGAATGCGATACGACGTGTCACAAAATAATTATTATTATGAAGGTGACAAACCATTACAATTTCCAACGCTGCTGTTTCTTTCGTGTTCCAGTATAAGCTTATATTCCAGCCCAAAGGTCGTCTTTTCCCAATGCTTCCAATCGAAAAATCACACACTCAGTAGGGCGGGTCTGCTTCGATATGTGGGAGGGACACTGCATAATTACACTTGCAAGTCCAGACAACAGCATTGCGTAGGAATCGAAATTATTGTAATAATGCCTGAAACAAAACAGTATTACATTGAATAACTTAGCAGTGATCAAGCATAGTGTGACTAGATGACTAACCTAGCAGAGACACCAATAGGAACTAAACGTAATCATGTGGAGGAAAGTTACCGGGTTAGCATGGTAGGAATACCAATGCAGGTGTAGTCACAATGAGAGGAAATATATCCCCACTGGATAGACAACTATTTGTCAAGTGCATATAAGAAGTACATATATACCGGTACATATAGCTGCATACAATCAGTATGGTTGAGTTAGTTAGGGCATAGGGACACAGCCGAAACAGAGCAGAAACCTTGGACCAAAATAATATGCAAAGGTATAGAGATTTGAATTCCCAACCTCTTGCTTGACAGTCCAGCTTACAAACCACTTCACTGTTGCTCACCCCTTGCTGCATTGCATGAGCATACAGAAATAGAGCAAATTTTTGGCTTAATTTCAATATTAAAACATCCCTCTCTTCATCTGATTGAACCTATTAAATAAATAAAACAATTCGCAATAAATCATATGTTTACATTTGGAATTTGTAAGCAAATTAAATTTACAACCATTTGTACACTGTACAGTATGTAATTAAAACAAGATGATCGAATAGTTGATCAATGATGTATACTTTCATTTCAACACAGACTGGAAACAAAAAGCATTTTACCAATAAAATAATTATTTATGCAACTGAAAGGATAAACGTTTCTCATTTCTATTCAATGTTCATCTTGATATATACCGGGTGGTGCATAAAAAACGTTCCCAAACTCTGTTAATCTGGCAAAGATCTAATTTCAGAGATATCAAATATTAATTTACACCAAAATGTTAAGCAATCATTTCTGTGCACAGATGTCACATTTCAAGAGAGTACGTTTATTATATCACACTCTGCGGCAAGGTTATAACGTTGTACCTGTTAAAATATTTTGATATCTCTGAAATTAGATCTTTGCCAGATTAACAAAGTTTGGGAACGTTTTTTATGCGCCACCCGGTATAATCTTGTTCTTCAGGATTTGGCTTTATACTTCCTTCTCAGGTTCCCTTCGAGTTGTACAGACTACAACAGGAAATAGCAACGACAAATAGCGATTGTTGTTATTTAATTGCATCGTAATTAGAGCAACAATTAACAAGAGAATTGTAATAACAATAATAATAATAATGGAAATAACACCTATCCTTAAATAATAACATAAACTGTCTGGAATGGGCTCTCACAGGAGCAACATCAGCTTCCTGGGGCTCTTACTGAAACGCTTAAAAAATTACACACTCAAAACTGTTTTTGCCGTGCTAGAGTAGGGAGCGCTTCTGAGTAGTCTCCTTGAAGAAGCGCTAAATAAATTCTGGAATGAATGAATAAATAAATAAATCAAACCACAATAGTAATCTAAGATCAGTCAGACAGACAGACAGACAGATTGATGACTTGTATGTTTTCAGAAGTCAGTGTTTTACAACGTAAGTACGGTCTTGCACAGTAAGTATGGTTTTACAAAGTAGGCCCAAGTATGGTTTTATGAAGTCAGTATGGTTGTATAAAGTCAGTACGGTTTTATAAAGTATTATTCTACAAGTAAGTATGATCTTACAAAGTATGGTTTTACAATGTAAGTGTGGTTTATAAATCAGTACGGTTTTATGAACTCAGTGTGGTTTTTAGTATGGTTATAGGCCTAATGAAGTTGTTATAATACTTGAACCTTTGTATACTTGACTGGTTCAACAGCCACTCAAGAAGTGAATTATAAAACAATTTCATGCACAGCACAACTGCTATAGCCTAGGCTACCGGTAACACACTTATTTTTCAATTAGTTGAAACACTCACAGGATATCGATCCCTCGGCCTAACATTAAATCATAGACGCGGAAGTGTTTTGTAGCGTCATTTTGCAGCCAAGGCTAACAACAAGAAGTCCAAACTATAGGGCTAGATCTCTGTGTTTGTTCGCGCGCTTCAATGCTTGAACTAATCGTAGAACTTAATCGACGGAACCCACACCAGGAAAGTCGTAGACAGTTATCTGTTGATAAAGTCTTTCCTTTATCGTCCAATAAGAAAAAACCTGTGCACAAATAACATAAAATATTAGATAGGCCTAATGGGCCCAGCAATCATATGGATGCAACCTGTAACAAAGCAAAAACATGCAGCCTAGGGTAGACCTTCTGCTGTATTATATAAAGGCCTAAATGATGAAAAATTGCGGTGATGCTCACTTACTCCCCACGTAAAGCAATTGTTACTAAATTCACATGACACCACCGTTGCAAGGCACTTGGCTAAAGTGAGTTTGTGCGACGCTAAATTTTTTATGAGATTTAGACTATAGGGTCCTACATTGCAGTAGCCTACATTAATTAGTTTACCTGCTACTCCACTCTTCCAGACTCAAAACGGCGAGGCTAAGAAAATACAGTAGCCTACGTACAGTCGCTTATAACTTCATACACAAGGCCCGTGACTGTCTCAGGGCGAGCCGAAAAGACGTCTGCCCTTCTTTCTCCCTTCGGATGAGTCTTTAATTGTAATTTGCTCGCTTGTGCGCATGCAAACGAATGTATGAGCACGTGGGCCTATACGCGTCATAGCGCCCCTTAAAATTGTTATAGGTCTACTCGGAGGCGCTCCAGACAAGAGCGCAAACACTGCATCGGAGTTTCATGTCGAAGCGAATGAGTAATTGCGTATGTGTGTACGACATGTTCAGGGTCCCAACGCAGAGGCTTGAGGCTGATTTGAATCCACCAACTTCCGGCTCCAAGGCACATAACCTACTGAACTATAGCCTAATTCCTAATAGGCTACTTCTGCACCATCGCGCAAACGGTGCGTAGCTAGATCTATATCATAATGATTTTTACTAGTCTTACGCATCAAGTTTACTTAATCGAGTCTGTGACTAATTTTTACAACTTATTTTGTCCCTTGGGACCAATTTTAGAAACATAAATTATTGAAAAAGAAACTGAGATAAAATTGACTGAACTCGCGAAAAATGATTATTGCATAGCTAGGTCATTTCTATTAATTTTGCGTAGCTCTACCTACGTACGTTCCAAAAGGTAGGCTACAGTAGGCCTAATCACCATTTTTTAAATCAGTCTAGCCTACCGTTCCTAAATTAAAGTAGGCCTAGGTCTATTACTCTGATAGCCTACAACATTTTTTAAAACGAGCAACGAGTAAGCTATAGGCCTAGGCTATAATTATACACTTTAGACCCTACTGCTCTAATATGCGAGGCTTAATTCCTGTCCGCCAGAGGACCGCCCCTTGACTAAGTAAATGACGCAAAAATTGGCTTTCAGTCCTATGATTATTCGTCCTGTCTATGAGTATACAATCATGTAAGCATAAGATCAGTGATGCCACAGCTGGGTTTTCCACTAGATATGGGTTTTTGGCCTTCGTCTGGGTTTCTGGGTTTCGGGCAAAATCCGGGTTTATTTATAGTTAAGTAAGTATATTCTTTATTTCTTAACCAGCTGCCAAACTTGACTATTGAATCAAAACCATCCGCAGATTCGTCCCAACCTCAACGGCCGTCATATTAGTCAACAGCTTCATCGTCTCCAGGGTTGACTATTGCAACAGTGTACTGGCGGGTCTTCCGGCTTGTCAGCTGGATCGGATCCAGTCGGTGCTCAACTCCGCTGCACGCATTATATACGGTCGCACACCATCCGATCAGTTGACTGACCTGCTGCGTGACAACCTGCACTGGCTGCATGTCCCCCAGCGAATTCAATACAAGCTCTGCCTAATTACATAAAAGTCATTAGGCCTACACAACCTCATGCCTGAATACATCGCGGATTTCTGCATTCCAATCACAGACAATAGGTTAAGATCGTCGGCGAGGGGCCTGCTGCATGTACCAAGGTCAACCACGAGGTTTGGTGAAAGCTCGTTCTCTGTGTCGGGACCAATTGCATGGAACAGTCTTCCTGCCCACGTGAAGATGGCACCATCTCTGGAGACATTTAAATCCAGTCTCAAAACTCACCTATTCCAACAATCGTTTATTTATTGACAGTAACATGTTATCCCGTGTAGCCTACAGCGCCCTTTCCTTCGGCCTCGGCCGAGCTACGGCGCTATATAAATCGTCTTATTATTATTATTATTATTATTATTATTATTATTATTATTATTATTAAATTTATATTAAGAATGCATGAATATTCAGTGCATTGAGCAATATACATTGTATTTATAATGGGATTCAACTTAAACTGTTGCGCTACATATTCCCCCCCCCCCCACTAATTTTATTTTAAAACACCACAATTAATCAAGAGCTGATCGGTGTTGTCACTTTACGCCCTAGGAGGCTAGGCCAGGCCTACTCACTTCACGAATAATTTATAGCCTATCCTAGTGAGTGGAAATAAGCCGTTTCGAAATCTCATGCAATATATATAATAGAAGAAGAAGAATATACCCAGACAGCCAGAAATCGCGGGGCCCGTGCCATGCCGATATCGTTAGCCCACATCTCAAAGATGTTTCTTAACTTTAGGGCTAAGATTGGGCGATGCTAAATCTGCCTTTAGAGGCCAACTTTCGAATTCCCCTGATGGAGCGGATGATCGGCGATCCGCAGGGCCAACGTTATATTCGTCGTCTCATTAAGCATCGCGCCGTTCACATGCTGCGCCTATGGGGATATCTGCAGGACCAACGGTGTATGAGTGCGGGCTACCATTCATTGTTACCAGCGTCGGCGTCTACAGGCCCAATGATCGGCAATTCATCGATAGCTGTGGGCTCGGCGTTCGTATATGTAGGGGGCCACCTATTGTTCACATGTCTACCCTATGCCTCTAATGGCTTTTGTATAACCGCTGTTGGCTATTCATCGCTAGCTATGGGCTAGGCGTTCGCTTTTGTCTGGGACCGCCTATTGTTCTTCAAGTCTACTCTGACACTTCCTCTATAGGGCCGCTATTGGCAAATGATCGGCCGCTGTGGGCGCTACGGGGTTGGGTGTACTTGTAACCAACCATTCTGCCTAGTCTGCCCTCACAACGCCTCTAATGGCAAATATGAGGCCCAGTTGTAGACCTACAAATATAGCTGTAACGGATTCTCAGATAAATTTCTGCATATTTGCTACTTCCAATCTCAAAATTAATCCCACAAGAATACACACTTCTCAGATTGAAATAGAAAATAATTTTAACAAAGTTCACACCATTCATTGTATTAGAAGAAAAAAAACAATTTTTATGACAGTAACGCATAACAATAAATAATAACTAAGTCCATACAAATGGCAAAAGGAATATGCTGCATATAAATTTATAATATAAGTTCAATTATTTAATATACTAATACTTATGAAATGTAAAATATCAATCATTTATTTATACAAAAGACCTTGAAATCAACATTGCACTCAGAGCAAATTCCACATATTCTCGTAATGCAAAAGCTTATCCTAGAGACTGGAGTTCAGCTAAATTAGGGCAATACAATTCATCTTAGAAGCAATCAAATGCAATCAAACAATAGTCATAGAACAAATATCCAGTTGTTAAAATGCAGGAAACAATCATCTTTATAATTATTAGCAAACGTTGAATGAAAAATTATGTGTGAAAATTGAATTTATTTGTGTATTTTTAGACCTACTTGAAAAACTTAAAGTATCAATCTACTTAAAAATTAGAATGTTAAATATTAAATTTCAAATGTTTTCCAGAAATGACTACACACACAGAACAATGTTACACAAAGCTTACTTGCCTTCTGTTTTAAACCACACAAATTACACAATGCAGTCCAAAATAGTATCCTTATAGTTAAAATTAGGGCTATATTATAACTCTATCTCATTACTTTTATATTTAATGTGGCCGCATGGTTTTAACTTTCTTCAGTACTAATAATAAACTAATAATTTAATGTCTTAGCAGACCATTCTTAAATACGCATTTTGTCCCTTACAAGATATCAAATTGATTATTATTTCTAGTTATCGGAATATCCTTTCTTAAACACAATAGGATATAACGAATAATAGTTCCGATTAAAGCAACATCTTAATGATTGCAAGAAAAATACAATTTCCCGCTGAAATATATTTTCAGCAAATCATCAGAACCATTGCACTCTAAGCAGATGGCTTATCTAGTCTGATATAAAACCCACACATGGGCAGTAACACAAACATAATAAATAAGTATCCCATCTCAAATGAAACGAGTAACCACGTGCAGAAACATAACAGTAAATGGATAAAAATGAGAAGTAGCAACCTTAACCATATTAATCCTGTGAAAACGTATTCATAATTTTATATTACTGTAGAACGTAATCATTACACATTGATAAACTTTGGCACTACTATTAACAATGAAAACCTGTTTCTTAATTAAATATTAAACCACATAAATAATACCAGTTGAGGGGTTTTAGAATATCTTATGGTAACATTCTAGCATTAAGAGTGCAAAAACACAGGATATCTTCCAACCACCCACCCAAGTCGGCTTAGCCTTACATTTGGCAGATGCATTGGTAAAATGAGCAGGACGTTATAGAGCCGTGCATGACTGCGTTAAATTTGACTTCCCTAACTTGTGACCGTTATTTCAATTCACAATATGAACTTCAAACATACCGCGGAGTGAGTTTGAAGTAATAAAATATCTAGCATCTTTGTTTAATTTGAGTGGACCTTTTGGAGGGTTTCTTTAGGTTCTCTGCCATGTGGCAGGTCCAAACGTCCAATGTCTCCACCTTTCACACTGTTGTGCCATTGTCCTCAAGTTCTCTGTATACCTCCTCCATCATCCCGTCCAGTAATTTTTGTCTAGGTCTCCCTCTGCATCTATTTCCCGCTAATCTTCCTTCAATTATTTCTTTCTGCAGACAGTTACCTCACAGCAAATGTCCCACCCAATTCTTTTGTCTCATCTCTATTGAGTCCAGAAGAGATTTTTTGGGAGGGTAGATGGGAGCAATACCGCGTCCATGCGCTCTTTGTGCCAGAGTGCTACCATTACCCTAAACCCATTACATAAAACAAATATATAATGCATACACACACAGACAGAAATTGACAAAATACATTTACCTATACACAATTAAAATATTTGAAAATTAAAATAAATATTAAGATATGAGGCCATACATAATATTCTATAATACGATAGATTATTGGAATGCAACTAGATATAATTATAACTTCACTAAACAGTATGTACAGAGAATAAAGTCCTATGCTGTAGCACTCCCAGATTTAACATGTTCTCGGAATACCAAGGCCAGAGAGCATTATAATGATAACTGCCTTATGCATCAGTCGTTTAGGCTGTCAAGGGCATGTGAATGGAGGGACAGCGGGTGGGTTTGGTCCAAGGTTGGAAGATAAGTCACTTAATGTGGATGATAAGAATTCGACGAGGATAATGCCACTCCATGTGGATGATAAAAATTCGACGAAGATATTCGACGAAGATAATGCCACTCCATGTGGATGATAAGAATTCAACGCTCCTCTCCTGTGTCTCGATGCTCCTCGGAAGTAGAGGTCCTCGCTGCTTAATGGGCTTTGTTGTTCCTCTTCAAGATCACTGCCATGCTCATTGGAAGTGTGAAACCATCACCAACCAATGACCGCTGTAACACACGACATTTCATAACGTCTCTTCCTGCCACCCGCTCTATGTCTTGTCTTTCGAAACCACGCTTTAATCTTTTCTTTCACTGCCAGGTAATTTGCAGAGGTAGTGGGTTCATTCGTGTGAACAGCATCTACAGCAGTAATGACAAAAGCAAGTAAGTTAAAAGAATTTAGCTTTCCTTGGGTAAAAACGAGCAATGTAATTATTATTCCACAAAAAGATCTCCTCTACCTATACTGGCGTAACCATCACAATACTTTAGTGAGGTGATCAAAGGTTGCCACATAGCAAGCTTTTAGATACATGCATACACATTCAGAATGGCCAAAAATATAAAAATATTAATCTTTTCTTTATTGAATTCATACTGGCAAACGCAGTATGATTACGTGAAGCAACCCTAATTAACATCAATCTTAAACACTAACAGAACAAACAGCCTGCAATGACATTAATAGTATCCAACAAGGCACAGCGATCAAATAAGGGGCTCTATGTACATTCATTACTGAGACACTGGCCTCTGAGCTAGGCACCACGTCTAAACATGCTGTGAGTGCTTCACCCCTGCCCTGCCCCATTATCCGTCATAGACATGTAAAACTCTGAATATGAAGCACTAACATATCAACTACAAAATAGCAAAATTACAGCCAAATCTGAGACAGGTTAGTTACAGGCCCTTGGTGATTTCACTTGGACTGACCCAAACTTTTTACATGTATGCTGCAAAGAAACCTAGCTGAAATTACTTTGACAGACCAGTCCGGTTTCTGTAACTCCTCCATCTAGTGCTTAAGGTTAACAAAAATGCTGCTTGAATTTCCAGCCAGCTTGGCTTTCGTCAATTCAAGATATTTGACCTCAGACATTTTTCCTTCAAAGCAGATTTTCTATCATCCTCTTTGCAGCTTTGCTTGCAGTTATTGCTAGAGCTTCATACTCAAGAACCCCGTACATACTGCAGCATTCAGTTTGTAAATAGCCATTTCTGTGACACAGGTCAGCATCATTGATGTAATCAAAAACCATGCACTTAGCAACTACTGATGTTTTGTTAACATTTTCCTCCAGCATGTCAGCATTTACAC
This sequence comes from Lumbricus rubellus, assembly GCA_945859605.1. Classification (NCBI taxonomy): domain Eukaryota; kingdom Metazoa; phylum Annelida; class Clitellata; order Crassiclitellata; family Lumbricidae; genus Lumbricus; species Lumbricus rubellus. Next base: position 17,398,937 of record OX243826.1, on the reverse strand, counting down.
TGAAACCACTTTCTACTGCCACATTGCATGACAACACAATAATGCAAAATGACTGCACACTTATGGTAGTTCAAAAGCTCAAAGGAGCATTTGTTGAATCTAGAAATTAATCAGTGCCATCAACGTTCTGTCGTATGGTCGTGTAAGTAACAATAAGAAACAAAGCGAGGAAACGTGGATGCTCATTTCTAGAAAACAACTGCAAGCAGTGAAGCTATTCAGTCATCATTATTATAAACTTCCATGTTGCCGGTGTAAAGGTTTTAAATTACCCCCTCCTAAACATTACCCCCTTGAAAACTGTAAATTGCATCAATCATCGCATTTATTGCACAATAAATATCAGAAAAATCATCCCGCTTCTTGTTTTGGTCTGAAGATTTTCATCCGTCATCCCACTTCATGGTGTGTTTTCAATATTTTCATCTGTAACTAAAATACTAATCGCCGATGAAGTTACAACGGAGAAATGGCTTCGAGGCTATTATTTTCTTTCGGATAAAAAAATTGATAACATACCACAAAGTGGGATGAGGGATGAAAATCTTCAGACCAAAACAAGAAGCGGGATGATTTATATGATTTTTTCAGTGCAATAAATGCGATGATTGATCCAAATCTAGTGTCCTGGAGGTAATCTGAAACCGGTTTCAAGTTACAGGGGGGGTAATGTTTAGGAAGGGCTAATCTGAAACCTTTACACCGGTGTCTAATGCACAAGGTCATAACTGATGACACGCACGAAAAACTAAATGAAACCAGACCAATGTTCAGAAGACAAGTCTGCTAAGACAGAGACAGACTAAGGTAGATAAACAATTTGAAAAAAGAAAATTTTACATAAACACTAACAAACTGACAACCATTCAAACAACAACAAAATGACAGACTTGCAAATGATAACAAAATGCTTAACCTGTTTGAGAATAACAACAAAAAGGCAAGTACATACGACCTTGAGGAAAAGTGATATTTAACCAAGATGAAAGTATTAAATTTTCTGAATTGTAAGTGGATAGAATTTAGTTTCTCTACACATTGAACCCAAATCAAGACATAATTTGAGATGCATTCATTCTTTGTTTAGCAAGAAGCCACTGCCACAACTTACATTCAACATAGCATACTTGATAGGACAATATAATTACAGAAAGATGCTTACCACAAACAATAACAGAGTTTGAAAGCAGAGAAGTTCTGCTCGTTACGACTTCCTTTCCAGTTAAACTTCGAGGCCAGAGGATGCATCATCAGTGCTTTCATGACAAATGGTCTCGCTCAAACATTCCACTCGATGATGAAAAACTGACCTGCAACATATAACAGACAAGAGCCAGTGCTTGCATATCAGAAATGCAAAATTTTTGCATATTTCTGTAAAACAAGTACATTAGTATCCAGCATTGTTAAAACATTCTTTAATGCACTCTCAATCTGGCCACACCAGGGTTGCAAAGTATGATCATCATACAGTCGCACATTATTTGCAGAAAACACTGCCACAACTGAAAAAACAATATTGCACGAACAAGAGGAGACACCATCACAATATTTGGTGAACTTAGAGTATCTGAGCTCCTCTTTCCAATGATGCAAATTTCATTGCTCTATGACCTAACATACATGATGATCTTCGACCTTGAAAATTGTCTTCGGAATACAATTTTCCATTTCTGGAGGGCCATGTGGCAGTAGGCATGCATCAGAAATTAAATTTTTTTGCATATTTTTGTAGAGCAAGTACATTAGTATCAAGAGTTGTTAAAACATTCTTTAATGAAACCTCAACCTGGCCACACCATGGCTGCAAAGTATGATCATCAGACAGTCGCAAGTTATTTTTGACCATTTTCAGTTGGGTCATAATATCAGATTTTTCAACAATGATCTTTCATCTCTTCAGCATGTCATTTAAACCACAAAGACTAAACATCCTGAAAATTTCATAAAGTTATCTGCGATATTAATGAAGTAATGAGCTTCTGAATGTCGCTACAAATTTAGACGCTAGTTCCAAAACGTCAAAAACGAGGTCACCCCAGACGTCTTTAAAATTTAATATCTTCAAAACTACTTAAGATATTGATCTAAAATTTGGCATAGTTTCCTCTAATACCCTAATAAACATTCTGTAAAATTTTCATTGAAATCTGAGATGGTTGACCTGGAGCCATTTGTTGAATTGAGGTGGAATGACCCTAAAGGCACCCGTGCCACAAGTTGAAATAACCCACAAGAAATGAACCATAAAAAACATCCATCTTGGACATGCACCAAGACTTTCTATTTGATCTTAGGTTATCTTAGGTTACTGATATTGATTTTAATAAGTAACAATTTACCAGATTTTTTCTTTAGGTCAGCTTGACAAGAACGAGTCGGGCAGTCATGTGGCAAACAACTCTCGTACTGTCCAGGGGTACCCTAGGTCAAGGCCTTCTGGCATGGTTAGAACGTGTATTCAGGTCACCTGTCAAGCAGAAACATGGCAAAGTACACAGGTTCATTGACAATTATCAAGTGCTGTAGGCGGCCTAGTGATGACTGTCCTATCAATGATCAAAATGCAAAAGAGAAAAAAAACAGTCATCCAAATATCATTCACCATTATCAGAATTGTAAGTCTATTATTGATGCAACCCCACAGTTTTTGAGCTGAGAATGCTGAAAAAATAAGCTTTGCTTAAATAGTAGACGTATATTTTAGCGTTGTAAATTGTTTGCTTGTTGCAGCATTCTGGCAAGCATTATTATTTTTAATCAATCCTAATTTGCAAAGAACCTTCGTTTCCCACCAGTCTCAGTTTGGGCAAGAACTCGTTTATCTAGAGATCCCGCATCCATTTAGGCAGTGCTCAATTTTTTCAACAATTCAACCCTTCCATTTTAGTAAAAAAATTTCACCCATCCAGCTTCGATTTCAGTTAGATTGTTTTCATAATTGTGACCCGGTCTATGAAAAGGGACCACAACGCGGGAGTGGACTTATGTATACCACCATGATCAGCACAAAATTCTGAAAAGAATGATGTATTATGTGACACAGCACTATTATCTTTTCTATTTTTTTTTGACTTTACAACGTGATGTACCTGAAATACGAGATCTTCGGAAAAACGCAATTGAAGTTATAATCCGAATATCGCTGTTTGTTGAACCTTACACTTTATATTTAGAAACATGGAAATCAAAGCGCTGCATAGACATGTAGAATGAATTATTTAGCGCATTACTATAATTATAATCATAGATTCATCATTAAAACCGTTTCCAAAAATATTCTACTGTCATAATACCCCGACATTAAGGATGCCGCCTTGCGGTCCCTTTTATGTGCTCTAATATTACAATAAGAAAACCTAATAATATCAAATGATTTCTGTGAACCATTATGAAAATTTGATAGACAGAAGAGTCATCTAGCGAATCCCAGTGAAAACCCGATTTCGATATTTCGATGGGTGACCATGTTCTAAGGCCTGTATCTCGGTAAATAAATCCCGCGTTGTGGTCCCTTTTCATAGACCGGGTCACAATTTATGCCATTGCTATTTGAATAAAAATTATTTTCACCAATCCGACTTCCACTTAGAAAGAATTCTTAAATATTCTTGGCATCAATCCGACCAGCGATGCCCCATACAATGACGAATGATTTATGACGCCAACATAAATGCTTACCTTCGGAATGAAAAGATTCTTGCTTACATTAGTTAGATTGCAGAAAAATGTATTGTTTAAATGGAATTGGATTGATGACACGAATTCTTGCCAAAATGGAAGATGGATTGGCGGAAAGTAGGCCAGGCCGGTAAACACGCACACTGAGTGCCCGTACTCCAAACAATATGGCTGCCAAGGAATGCGATAAAATTAGAGCGCGACCTATAGACGACATTGTTCATCAATTCAGCTTCAATTTCAGCAGAATGACTGCACTAACCCTAAAACTAACCCTAACCGACCCTCACGGCGCCTAACCTGAGCCCTAACCGACCCTCACACTTTGCATGTTGAGATGCATGTTGCGATGTCGTCGGTCGGTCGCGTTCTAATTTTACGGCATTCGTTGGCAGCCATATTGTTTGGAGTACGGGCACTCAGTGTGCGTGTTTACCGCTAGGCCAACCTATTTGAATCGCCACAAGAGTAGACCAATATATACAACACAATTCTGCGGTGAAATCTTTTGCCTCTGTGCAACCGTCGGCGCAGGAACACTCTTGAAAACGTTCACGCGAAAACGTTCACGCATTACTTCTGATCATTTGGCATCATGAGTAAGACTAAGAGCAAGGTTTGGCATTTTGGGGTCAACATGAATCTCGAAACCAGAACCCCCAAAACGTTAAAAAATACACAAGCATCCGATTTCCCGAGGCTAGCTTTTAATAGAATCTTGGACTAATATTATATTTGTCCCAAGTAGAATAATGGGAACTCGAGCCGCGTGGATCAAAGTGTGTCCTAATTAGATTCGCATCAGAAGTGATATCTTTATGCAACAAAGCAAAGACAAACAAAATATTAACTTACCGTTTTAACGTCAGGACTATAAATTTCCAAGGCAAACAAAAGCATGGAAATCTACACAATTTATCACATTGACCGATCGTTTCTCTCAAATCCCGCCATTGTTACCGTCCTTACGGATGCTCACCATAGACATGCGCACTCGCTTAATTTAATTAAGTAAGTAAGGGTGTTCCATTAAACGCAAGCGAAGTCTAAGAACTTTACATGTCGATTTTTTTACTAGTGACGGTAAAGAACGGTAATTACGAAAACATCATACACTGCCATTTGCCCTAAGTGATGCCTCTTATGATTCGACTCTTGCTGAAAATGTTGGCTAAACCTGAAATTTAAAATCTCACTATTTTTACTCTGAACCTTTCAGAACAGTGTCAGACCATCATTTCGCACGATACTGCATACATTTTATGCATCTCTAACAATGCTAGCAGATGGAAAATATAATTTTACATCAAGGACAAAAGCATGCCAAATTAGGCTATTAAAAATATGAGATGAGTTGTAGGCCATTTATAATTATTTATGTCTGTCCATTTCACAACAAAATTATTTTTTAAATGATAATTAGGCTAGGCCTACGTTTTGCACGTAGGCCTATATCCGGAAAATCTATCCACGTGAAAAGCTGCGTTGCCAATGTGCAGTCATCACGGGAAGGACCAACTTAAGAACGGTTTATACGCTGGATCCGGTCCTGTGTGAATCTTCCCACTGTACATGTTTTGAACGATAATCGGTTTTCACATCTTCTTTACACAAAAAAGGCGTTCAATAAATTACATATAAATTATGAAGGCAGATTGACGACTAATTATGTTTGCTGAGACAAAAACATTTGGAGATTCAAAACATAATCTTATAGCATTAGAAACGGAATTTTATGTGGGGCGACATCTGTTGCTGAAAGTGAAATGGATGGCCACAAAATGATCACGATCACCTGTGATAGGCCTATTAGGCCTATAGAGTCATTGCGTCCTTGGCGTATAACTTATAAGTCCTTTGGGTCTATGGTAATTATAATATGTCTGTATAGACAGACATCATGATCCATGGACTGAAAACCCGCAGGTGTCCAATGCGCATTTCATCACCATATTCCATAGTCCCATAGATAGACATTAACCTAGGGGGGGTTAATGTCCGTTCTCCGCTGACATACCATAGCCAGTATAGTACAGTAAGTGTTATAATGAAAGAAAATCTGCTTATACACTGTACAAGAGCATATTAGACCCTTTAGGCCTGATTTTTTTGGCATAATTATGTTAAGGCTTACAAGCGTAGGCCTACATGCATGCCTCAAATGTTGTATGCAATAATTCAACCTGCAAAGATATACTTGCTTACTTATGCACAAATCCAGTTGATATATGCGACAATCACTCGATGTGGGGCGCGGTGGTGTAGTGGTGGCGTCGTTGCCTTGGAGCCGGAATGTTCGAGGTTCGAATCCACCTCGCCGCGTAAGGACCTTGGGCAAGTCCTTCACTCACAATTGCTCAGCGCTTCGGCGTGAAACTCCGATGCAGTGTCAGCTCTGCATTCGGGAGCGCCTCTGAGTAGTGAGAGAGCTCTAAGGGGCGCTATAACAAGTGCACATACAAACAACAGGTATTTGGCGCCAAGACAACCGTCGTTGCGCTTGAGAAACGACAGCCGTTAGCCTATACAGGGCGCCATTGTTTTAAGCCAGCGAATTTGAAACACGATGTCAGTTTCTTTCCACGCCTACAGCGATCGATTTCATGGCAGCGCCTTAATTACCCCTTCAAACTCCCCACCCGGACTCTGACTGATTTATACGCGCCCGGCCCAGTTTCGTGAAGTCTGTGCTACGCGAGGCCCACTACTAGCCCTCCATCTGGCTAGATCTCGAGCTCGTCGTGTGCAAGACGCGATTGTGCATGGCAGCGCCTTAATTACCCCTCCCAACTCCCCACCCGGACTCTGATTATTCGCGCCCGGCCCAGTATCGTCAAGTCTGTGCTACGCGAGGCCCACTATTAGCCCCCATGTGGCTAGGGCTCGTCGTGTGCAAGACTATAAGGCCCATGCGATTGTGCATGGCAGCGCCTTAATTACCCCTCCAAACTCCCCACCCGGACTCCGACTGATTATACGCGCCCGGCCATGGAGGTCTCTGTGCTACGCGAGGCCCACTACTAGCCCACCACGTGGCTGGGGCTCGTCGTGTGCAAGACTAAGGCCCACGGGATTGTGCGCTTGTAGGAGATCGTCGCAGAGTATGGGAAGAACCGCGCTCCGCCAACCCCCTAAGAGACAAGACGGTTGCCCATAGTGGTTAACCACGGGGCCGATGAGGCTGGCTGTCTGGGTAGTTAATAGGTCACGTACTCGTCCTTAATTGTTAAGCCGTATAGGCCTATGGATCGACATAGGCCTATCTATCTATCAATGCATCTCATTTAGGAATTAGGATTGCATCTTTAGTGTGGCATTGCTTATCAGGCTGGGCATCCTCTTATCTGTGTGTGCTTTGCCTCCCCTTTCCACTTGCATCAGCCGCCATCAATGCGCTCTGCATGCTGTCCATGGTGACTTTAATTAACTTAGGTCCTAATTATGGTTCCTTTCACTCGCTCTGCAACAATGCAGAGGCGTTCGTTCCCTGTGATTGGTCCAACAACCTGGAATGGACTTCTTGAATTATGCGACACATCCCATGCAAGCTGTTCTCAATTTCACAAACTGTTGACTTTTTCGCTTGATATCGACCGGGAGCGCCTCTGAGTAGGTACCTTGAAGGGGTGCTATATAAATTCTGACTGATTGATTGATATTATGTAGCCTATAATAATTATAGGGTCAATAGGCCTAGGCTACTCTATAGCCTAGGTGGTCTAGTTGCAGTCTGCTAACTATTAATGTTCTAGGTTGTTTAAAACGTTACACCTACATTGTTGATGTTAAAAGTTGCAACATTTGAATGGATTCATTTGACAAACATTTTGTTAACTCTCATCAGAACACACGAAAATCAAACTTGAACAACATTAACGACTAGGCCTAATTGTGTTATTGTATTATTATTGTAACAAAGGGGTCTAAAATCGCTCATATGAATAGTCTAGGTTTTTCTGGGTTGTTTTCCTGACGGTTATCTGAATTTATTTCTGAAACCTCAGCGGCAACACTTGAGCATAAGATTGAGGATGCAATAACCAATGACCTCGTATATAAAAGAAACGACCACATGGGGTCCCATAATTCCTAGCTATAATATCACAGTGGTGATTTAATAGATAAAGTTTAGTTGCGTTATTATATCGGAAGTAGTTTGGAAAGCATTTTGTAAAATTATTGACACGGACCGAAATTAAATAATTAAAACCGCTCTCGCAGCGTTGTCGAAGTCTCTTTTATTCGGTTTAAGTTAAATAGTTTAGTTTTAGGGCTTACGCAAACGTGACAGAATATCGGACCCGTTGAGGTGTATTTTCGACTACCGACTGGGCGTACGTTTAGCGCAGGATTTCCGGGTAGTAAACATATAGATGTCGAATTTCCACTTTCCATCTGGCTGTAGATGATAGTACTGGGCTTGCGGCGTAGGTACGACTTCAGGACTGTCGATTGGGTATGTAACATGAAAATAGTAAGCGTACTACGATTCGGGAATGTATATAGAGTAACATGATATCGCTTGTGTGGGTGTGTTTACGCGGTGCTGGTCTGGTATTGTGTTTACGTTACACGTCTTTACAGATTCGTAATGACATTACATGCGTTGCTCGTGTGGTACTGTGATGCAACTTTCAGATCTTAAGTCAGGCAACTTCTAGGCCACAGAGCAGACAGTTTTGATTTTTCTGATTTTTCTTGTTTGAAAATGTACAATCAGGGGGCGATAAATACACGGTGTCTTTTGCCACCAATCCACCGGAGTTTCTAATGGCTAAACTAACCCTAACACTAACCCTAACCGACCCTCACGGCGCCTAACCTGAACCTAACCAACACTCACGAAAAAGACGCGCAATGACAACGCTGACGGCACTGCAAAAGACTGCGTAAATTTCGCCCCCTGATTGTACATGTATACCTTTAAATGCTACATTGTGAGTAAACCATTTGGACAAAATTGGGATGGAATTTATTTCCATGCTAAGTTGAAATTTTATCAAACTGCCGGTGTTAAAATAGAAACGCCTATTATAGAAGTCCATGGTGTCAGCTACGGGTTCAGCCCGAAACCCGACTCCCAGAAACGAATATCTTCCGGATCCCCAAAATTGACTTACTATAATTGCAAGACACACAACCTAATGATTTATTGACACTACACTGCAGTACTAACTGGCATGTATTTAATATAATTCTGAATAGTTTTTGAGAGTTTGGCCACATTCTATAGCCTAAAACTGTTTTCGGGAAATCAGGCTAAATTTATATTGTGTATTTTCAGTGTTTTCGGGGAATTCGGTTTCGGGGATTCGGGTTGAACCCCGTCAGTTACTCCCACCAGCCAAACCCACTCACCATTCCTTTAGCTCCTCTACCAGACAGTCTCAACAGCACAAGGCATTGTTAGGCTGGTATATACTTTTGAACTGTTTGTTAGATCTATGCACAATTGCTCAGGTACATCAAAGTGGTTAATAAGGAATATACTTATTCAAAGGTGCAGTTGTTTTGTGTATACATAATCGACCTAGCTACGTAGTACCCATTCAAGATATCTACTCGGAGTCTCTCTCAGTCAAAGAGGAAAGTCTTAAAAGGGTTGTAGAAAAAGCCAGAGAGGTCTCGCAGGTCAGAGGGAGACTATTCCAAAGAGAAGGACCCATGATTGGGAAAACCTGATGATCTAATGGTGTTTTGCATTTGGTGGATTATGGAACCATGGCTGCTGTGTGGCCGCCAACATCTAGTGTAAGCTGTTTGTGCAAACGTATGTCTCTCAATAAACAGTTTAAGTTGGTACAGGCTCAGAAGGAAACATTTGGTAAGTTTTTTGTTACACTGACCTAATGAGATTCAAGAACCAAGGAGCAGGAAAGACATGTCTCCACTGCATTCCATGATAACTTTACACATAATATTTAATGGTGAATCTGTTTTAGTTCGAATTGATATTAGAATGAATAGGACATTGTTTCTCATCTGCGAGCTTGGGTAGACCTGTATTGATTTATCGACGAGTGAGTATGGCGGGCTGAGTGGACACAAGGGGCCGGATGTACTTGGACTCAATTTGTTTGACCTGTACCACACAATGCCGGCTGGCATGGCATCACAGAGTGACGACATCGCTGCCTAATTGTGATGCATATTTTTATGACTGCATTTTTCTTCTTTCTAGTGTCTGATAATTACAGTTTGTGGAAAGATTGTGGCATGATTAATGAACATTACTCTGGGCAGCAAAGGAGCTGTGTTTAATAGGAAAATTATTTGAGACCTCATAAGTGGTGAACATGGATGCAAGGATCAGAAATTAAAACCTTTATGGTCATGAATTAGAGTTGATTGTATTAAGTTATAATGCATCTTATACATTAGCAATTGCCTTAAAAAATTTATACCACAATTTCTTATCTTTTTCAGGTTTCAGGGAAAGTACTTTGTACGTGCAACCGCTACAATGACGAATGTATTCATTCAGTGTTTTAAACCTCAAGCACCGGCACCTGTAAGTACCACTCAATTATTTAAGCAAATTATAATTTCATGTCATATGTTCAAATCAAATAACCATATATTAAGGCAGCAACCTTTGCACATTGAACACAAACAAAATAGCAACATTAATGACTAGTAACAGAAAGAATTATTAGCACATCGTAAAACAAAGGGATCATATCTGGTTGTGTGCTTAAAGGGAACCCAAAGGGACAAGTCCCGCTATGAGGGGTGCCCCAATATCAATCGCCAGTGGAAGGGTAAATCAAACTATACAAGCAAGTACATATGCCTTAACTGCTGATCTTCATACAATCACAGAAGTACTTCTAGACAGTCATGGAAGAAATAAAAAATTTTAAGCCCATATTATAAATGAGTAAATTTGGTACATGTTGATCTTTTTTTACAGAAAGTAAGAATAAAAGCAAAAAATATTATGAATGTGCCATAGATAAAAAGGAACCAGGGAACAATTTGAAAATTCTGTTACAGGGAAGTGTGATCACAGATTATGCAACGTGTCATGTATAAATATAGAGAATAATAGCATCGGGAACGTGCTTCCTATAAAAGAAACGAATTAACGAGAGGTAGTTAAACAATGTTAAAAAATTGAATGATCAAGTCTCTGATATGGAGTGTGGTGGATCAGAAACATGGACCACGAAGAAGGAAGACATTAGAAGATTGGAAGCCTTTAAGATGTGGATATTGCGAAGGATGGCAAGAGTCAGCTGCCTGGAATGCAGGGCAAATGAAGAAGAACTGCAAAGGATGGATGAAAGAGGTGCCTAAGAATAAGACTAATCTGAAGCCGACGGAGAAAATGGTTGTAATTGATAAAGAGGGAGACTCCCTCCTAAGAACTATAACTGATAGAAGAATGATGAGTAAGAAAACAAGCGGAAGATTGAGAATGCTGTTATTGGACTGAATTGATAAAGCAGGGTTACACCAAGTTGAAAGGAGAGAGCCTGACAATGCGACTAATGGCACCATTCAACGTATGGACCTGTCTTTTTAGGCAGATAGGCAAAAGAAAAGGTTATAAGTATAAATGAATTTACTTCAAATTGTAGCTTTAAAGACTATAAAGAACTCTGGTGAACCCTGGTACTTGAAATCAGTCCTTTTTACCATCTCATTCCATTTTTTTGGCCATCTCATCACCATTCTGTGAGTTCAGCCGACTGCTTTTGTCTGGTCGTACCAAAAAGTAACAGCCTCAAGGCTTGCACCTGTTCTCTCCAAGTCATACAGTCTAAACAATCAGGTCCTACAAATTTATATTGTTCCAATGTCTTTTACTAGGAGCATGTTTTCTTTTGACCTACAGTTGTGCTGATTGAACAGTTATAGTGTGGCTGGATGGACATGGATGCCGTCCATGCACTTATTTTAAAATCTGAGTGCCGTCCTGCCACTTATTGGCCAGCACAGTCTGGAGAGGTAAGGGGCGTCCAGGCACTTATTTTGGAAAGGTAAGGGGCATCCAGGCACTTATTTTTCCGCATTTTAAGCACGGTTTAAATTCTTCTTCTTCCTTAATGATCCCAGAAATTGATTTTAAAATGAAAACCTTTCAATTTACAGAAAAGAACAACTCTATTTTCAGACTCCTCGACGGGTGATTGATCGTTCGATGATTGGAAGTCCGACGAACTTCAAGCACACGGCTCACGTTGGTTCTAACGACGTCGCTGAAACGGGGAATGTGAGTTTTGTTAAAAGCTTGTACCATTTGAACTACCAGTGTTGTATCTAGTTCTGCTCCGAGCGCCTAGAACGAGCGCAAGCTGATGATGCAGGGTTTCATGTTGGCGCCCAGTTGAGGACATGATGCTTAGTTGATGAGTTTCACGTGTGGCATGCAAGAATTGCAACAGACTGCGGTTCAAGCCTCGGGCAGGGAGTTGACATTCAGAGATTTAGATATCTTGGGCTAGTACGTGTGGGATGCAGGGGTGCAAGCCTTGGACAAGTTGCTTACCCATCATTGTCTGTGGGGGAAGGCAACGGGAAACCACCTCACTCATCTCATCTCCATGTGGCGAAAGCCATAAAACCTGCCTACGGGCAGAGAACCATTATCATCATCGTCATCATGCAAGAAACACGGGTTGTATCATTCATTCATTCATTCATTCATTCATTCATTAAATGAATTTGTACAGCGCCTCTTCAAGGGGACTACTCAGAGTCACTCCCATCCTTAGGACATCCAAGTATGACTGTCTTAAGATGAGAGAGGAATGACTAGAAAGGAAGTGAGGAGTCAGAGGGAGGCCACTCAAAGTCGATGGTCATTCCACCAAGAAGACGCGGTTCTGCATAGTGGAGGTACGAGCATAAAGGACAGAGAGCAGACTTGTTCATCTGAACAAAGGGAGTGGAAGTGACGAGCACTACTCAAGAGTAGGTCTACAGAGCTTGCAAAGGTAGGAAGGAGGGTGACCTAGCAGGCAGCGTCAGACTGGAGCAGCGTCAGACTGGAGCAGCAGGTCATTAACAAAGTGATACATGTGTTTCCACAGCAGTTTTTCATGGAAGATGATTACATGTGCAGTTTTGATATCTGAACTTAAAAATTCAACAGCCGCTAAGTGATGTGATAAAGAATTTTAAGTAGCACATACTGGAACAACAACAGCCCAGTCTAGGCTTCAATGACCAAGAGATAGATGTCAACGCAAGAAGTGGCAATTTGGCTCAACTCTTATGAGTAATTAGACCGGATGACGATAGAGGGGTACGTTTTGCCCGGCAAGCAGCCAACCTGGAAATTAATGTTGTGTGTATGCATCAGGATTTGTTAAACTTCTGAGCATACACTGTTAGACCTATCAAAGACTGAACGAAATCCGGGAACAAAATGATGATTGACACTAGGCTGTTCGTGTGTAGGGTAATTGGTCAGATAAGAAATTTTGATTGATCAGGTTTACCTTAATTTACTGCCTCCTGCGTGGGTTTTGTGTGGGTCGTAGGCCATTGTGATGATGTTTATGTGTGACTATGCCTCGTGTGTACATTGTGTAGTCCCTATTTGGTAACATCCTACGCCTGTTAGCCAAATAGTGCTTGCTCGGCAGATTCTTGGTGCTTACCCTGGGCAAGTTGTGTATACATACTCTGGTTACTGAATGCTTATTGAGTCATAAATATATGATTAAATAAAATACGTTGAAGACTCATAGCAGTGTAGCAGAAATTTCCTGCTAGAATGTGGATCAAAAATAGTTTCAGTTGTAGAAAACAAGCTTGTTGTAGCACAGTCTTGTTACAAGCTGGTTCTTGTTATGGCTCCCAAGGACCTCCTTAAAATGGTCTTGAACCTGTTTTACTTAATTTTGACATCTATAATCTTAGCTATATTGTTATGTTACATCGTAATGTGACATCTTGCAAAAATGACAGAATTTGCAGTACTTTGTGTGCAAGAAATGCTAATTGCTATGGTTTTGAGGTCTCTGACTATGCAAGCTATTCTTTTCAATTAATTCTGCTTAGAAAAACTCTTTTAACAATAATTGTGAATAGCAGTAGCTTTGTTTTAAGGATCTGGGTGCCATAATGGAGTTTGTCTAATCAGATTCATTTTTATTCATTCATTTGAAAAATTTGTATAGCCCCCCCTATTCAAGAGAGAGAACTGCTTGGAGGTGCTCCCAGCCCGAGGTGCTCCCAGCCCAACTATGGCTGTACAAATTAGATTTCAGCAACTTGTAAAATGTATTGGTATTATTTATGGTTAAATGTTACTGCTTTTCTGTTTCTTGTGATTGACTATCCTTCATCCTCCTTCATATATTATCCTCTCTCTCTTCTGACCTTTTCTCTTGTCATTATCACCTTTGAACAGCATCACCCACTATCAGCATCATCGCGTCTTCATCCTCAATCTCACATGCCTCTGTGTCCCAGCTTTTGCCAGAGATAATTTATGCAGACCAAGTCTATGCATGCATGCCTGAATCATGTACTTTCGTTACAGGATTTGACTACGTTAGCAAACTGTGGAAATTCCCAATTGGCTTTGTTATTATTAACCATTCAAGCAGTGCATTGCAATCTGTCATTGATAATGGGTCTGATGTTTTCGATAACAAATTAAGTTTAGGCATTATGTCATATTGCAGCTCAATTTTTTATTTTGGTAGGAATATAATTATATGTTATTGTTATTGTTATTTGTATGAGTTCCTTCTCAACCTCTCTTTGCCTCTTTTCCATACATGCTTTAAGACAGGGTACACATGTAATTTGCCCCTAGATACATACAATACATATATATATATATATATATATATTTATATATATGCATGTATAATTGTATACATACATGCTATGCATACATATATACATTCGTACACGAGTACTGCTACAGCTCAATCTAGAAGCTTTGCCTTTGTTTGGCCCACCAGTGGGAACAGCCTTTCTCAAGAGCTAAAACTCAAGCTCTTCAGTTTGACCTTTGCATGGTGTCACTAGCACCTGAATTAACTATATTATTTGACACCAATTTCACTGGTTTGGGTCGGGAGCGCCACTGCTGAGTTTTTTCTTGAAGTGGTGTTTTATGAGCTTGGTGATGCCCCAGGCTACCTGCAAGAGCTCTGCTGCTCCGGGGGTATACAAGGCCACAACAATCCGTGAACTGCACAGATGGGAGTGCTCTCGGTCCATTCACGCGAACTGCAACTATGCAGAATCGAGCTTTTTCATTGATGGGCCCAGCGGTCTGGAATGGGCTCCCACAGGAGCTAAGTCTGCTTCATGGAACTCATAACTGAAGCAGTCTTTTTATTCAACTAAAAATTGTACTCTTTTTCCGTGCTGTATTCGGGAGCGTTTCTGAGTAGTCCCCTTGAAAAACCGCAATATAGAAATTCTTGAATGGATGAATAAATGTCAGACTACAATTACCGGTACAAGTATTATAATTGTTGAATCATCCAATTGTAGGTTTTTATCATATGAAAATTGTCCTAGAGCTTGAATATGTGAAAAGGTTGATAACTACTGGGTGAGAAGGCGTGGCCTTGGTATCAGGGAGGAACATTTTTTGCTACATAACAGATGATGAAAACGAGCAATTTTCAATTCAACACAGATATGCATAGTTAGCTACAGCTAGCCTAGTTAGCTACACCGGTAAGCGAGAGCGGCATACGTCTGTTGGTTGCAACGGACTCTAGTTCAAGCCCCGGGCTGGGAGTTGACATCCAGAGATTTAGATATCTCGGGCTAGCACATGTGTGGGACGAAGCGGCGCAAGCTGCTACGGAGCGACCTTGGGCAAGTTGCTTACTCATCATTGTCTGTGGGGAAGGCAACAGGAAACCACCTCACTCATCTCATACCCAGGGGCATAAAGCCAATGAACCTGCCTTTGGGCAGAGAACCATCATCATCATCATCATCATCATCATCATCATCATCATCATCATCATCATGTTTTAAATGCAATATTGTATTTGTAAGTTGTGCAGCGCTCAGCGTTCTTGACTGTTGACGTTTTTTTCTGTCTTGACAGCTGAAATCAATGGAATCGCAAATGCAGACGAAAGGGGGATACACCGAATCATCATCCGACGCATGCTTATCGCACCTCAAGCTGGTCGACGTACAAAGATCACCAGCTTAGTGATGGTAAGCTAATTAATAGACAGATAAGATAATGTCATTGATAGCTCTCAGTACAAATCAACTCAATGTACTTTGCTATAGACTGATAGTGTCTGTGAACACGTGAATTGTGTGTTCGTGGTTTTGCACGTAATTGAGGACATCAGAAGGTGACAAATTAAGATTGAGTCAGGCTGTGTGGTATGTATAAGTGAATGATCTTATCTCATATGGAATTACATACTAGTGGTTATAGCAGCATCATAAAATAATAAATGTCAATTGTATATCAATTGATCCTTTTCTGTGGCCTGCAATCTCCCTCTCCGCAGTCTGTAAATTTGTGACTGGTCTTTCGCTTGAGCCTCGTTGCAGTTCTGTCAACCTGGTCTTGGCCCTCTGGTCCTGGCCCTCTGGCTCTTGCCCTCTGACCCTGGCTCTTTAGCCCAGTCTTGATGTGCAATCCATACTGCTGCCCCTCAAGAAATGGAATCGCCTGTCAATGTTTTTTCAAAAGTAAAACTGTTTTCTTCCGTGAAGAATTGCCTCAAACTCACAATTTCTCATTGGCTTTTGATTGGCCAAAGACTTGTGCGGCGAAGTGTGCACACTTCCTGGTGTGACTTTGACGTGCATGGGTGACTGTTCCGAATCCCGTTGACCTCCGACCTGTCAACCTCTGGCCTGTCAACCTCTGGCTTGTCAACCTCCGACCCAGTTTTTTTCTCTAGGATCTTGACGACTGAGCTTTGTCTGTATCCGATTTGTCTGGCTATGTGCCAGCTCAAGATCCGTCTTGGTACATACCTCTGTAGATGTTTATTTTCACATTTAGATACATCCCTGTAACACTCAATTATAATTGACGGCTGATTAGAGTTGACAGCCCTGTAAATTGAAGAAGTACCAAATTTTGGGTGATTCCAGACTTTTGTACACCACTGTAACTGCACTTCATCTGGGTGATGACTCTTTGCACTTTAGATCTGCCTTTCTGTGTCATGATGCAAACTAGAACTTTTAGCGATAATAATAATAATAGTAATAATAATAATAATAAGCCAACTCAAATTGATCTGTTAAAACTAAGGCGAAACCTAAACCTAACATTCCAGTTATAATAATAATGCGGTGGCATTCCACGGTTCTTTTCCTGCACTGAATTTCAACGATGACTAGATGCCATTCCAGAGGTTTTTATTTTAGTAATTAAGGTGTAAGTCCCTGGGGGATCATATGTACCTCGGGGGAAAAAATTATGATAATGTGAATGACAATAGGAGTAATAGCAGGGGTGGTGGTAGTGGTGGTGGTGGTGGTGATCACCACATGGGTAGGAACATTGGAACAATGAATAAAGCAATGTTAAGGTTCTAAAGAGGTTTAATTCATGTGCAGTACATGCCAGTTTAGTAAAAAATCTTTTATATAATTATTGTCTTAGGCAGGATATATTATCTAATAAAGTAGGCATAGCGGAAGCTTAGCCCAAAGAATTTTTATGGCTGCACGAAAAATGACATCTTGTACTCACACTGTTTATCATGCAATGATGATGATGATGCACATTCTAATAGATTCCACGAGAAGTGCATTAAGGACTGTTGCAATGTATGCCTCATTGGAATTCATAACATTCATACTAATCTGTGATGGAGTGCATTCATATGAGTACTAAATTCTTAGCAGAGAACACAGCACGGCATGAGTTCTATTTTAGGCTGTACATGTTGAAGTGCATATGTACTTTTTGTTGTTGGAAGGGATGGGTGAATAGTATTTTGAGAGGGTTTAGCAAGTAAGTAAGTGCCATCAGTAAGAGGATATGAGGCGATTCTCAGAAATACTTAGCATTAATTCTGTCAGTTTTCATTTTGCTTTTGAAACTGAAATTCTAGACATATGTGGTTGTAATGGTAATCGTAACATTAGACATGATGTGGTCCTGCACTGAAATAGCATGTTCCCATACCAGAACATTTGAAATAGCATATTCCCTTACCAGAACATTTGAAATAACATTTTCTCATGCCAGAACATTTGAAATTATATGTTCCCATGGTGTAATCTTTTAATGTTTCTATCCTGAACATTTGACAAGCTCAGCTTCTAAGATCTAAGATTATATGTTTTGACAGCCAGAGAATAAGATACTTGTAATATCTGAGCACTCTCATTTTTAACAGCAATGAAAATGCATGCAAATTTCTGAGGCACGACTGTTTTATCATAGATTATAGGTTATATGCCACAATCAGAGATCACTGTGCCAATGGTCAAATAAGGATTAAATTGCTATTATCTCTGGTGTTGTTGTGATTACAATACTTTAAAACGCGTTGTGGTATTGGTCTGTAATATAAAACTTTGCAATGCAGTACTATAAATTATCAGTCTGTAATATTAAACTCTGCAATGTAATACTGCGATGATTTATGGAATGGGCTTATCAGAGTCACTGGCCTACAGATAAACTATTGAGCCCACATGAAGCAGCATTGGCTGCAGAGCAAATAAAGACAGCTGCAAATAAAGTGATAATTTCAAAATTGTATAATTTTATTGTGGCTATGAAAAGTTAAGAGCATACCGACTTTGTTTCATCTGAATTTCGTTATGTACCCGGTAATTATTGCGAAGGGAATGAAGTAAATGATAGGAAAGTACTTGGTCCTATAGATGCAAAAAGTGCAGAATAGTTTTATTGATTAGTCGGCCTGACTAATATTATCAAGACAGATGTTTAGGGTTGAAATTCAAGGACTAGGAAAGAAACACTTATACACATATATAATATTCGCTTGATTTAAGTTCCATTGGCATTCCTTGGCTTATGCAAAACAAGTAACTGGCTCCAGTCATTCGGGTGAGAGATCAGATTATGGTAAACATAGATTCATTCTGACCCAGGTTAAGGGATGGTGGTGAGAAGTAGAGAGGTAACTGGCCACGTTGTTATGTATGCAGATTGCAGCTCTAGGCTAAGAAAATGAAATTGCACTTTATTCCCGTGGCTCCCTCCAAATTCCTCTTAGGACCTGCTTAAATGAACTGCCACGCTTCTGTTCCTTTTGCCGTCAAAATGACCAATTTATCCGATAAGAACAAGCCACATTGACGCAGTAGTTAACCGAATTGAAAAGCCAACCGCTGCATAGAAAATTTGGTTATGTTCCATCTAGGAATCCTGATTCTCTCTAGAGCTGGATCTACGATGTGTGTGTGTTTCATCTAATTAGTGACTAATATTATGGCAGATGTTAGTGGCCTTCCACAGTTATAAAGTGTCTAATAAGTCCATTTCTTTATGGACTCAGAATTCGAATCCGATGTGGACACTGGACAGACAATATATACCACATTAACATGCTGCCCTTGTATTCCTTTAGACATAATGTGAGAATGATTCACTCAAATATTATACACATAGGTGTTAGATAGATTTTTCGTATTATTCCTTGGAAAGCAGGATATACCCTCTGCCATTCAGTGCTATTCAGAATCTGTCTTCAGGTTCCGAATCAGGATCTACAGCCACCCATTTATTCCATTGAGTTGAAAACCACCCAATCCAGATTAAGTATTTGTCCTGTTTGGCCAATTAGCTGGGTCATGTGCGTTATGAAAATCTGCTATGTGGTGCTGGGTCCTGTACAGTGCACAGACGTTTAGAACATATGGCCAGTTGGTTTATGGTGATGTCACATGCAGTTGTGTGGAGGTTTATATCCTGTACAATGAAATCAGAGAAAGAGAAAATAAACCATAGAATTTTAATATGTACGAATATATATATTATATTATATATGCAGTTTATAATTAACAATATAGAAATTATCTACACACATCTGTGTATGATATCTGTCACTTTTTAATTTGTGTGCACACAGTACACACACATACACGCACAATATATATATATCCAAATATATATATATATATCCAGTAAAAGGCGTACATAAACTACGTATATGTTTGCAATTGACACTACGAATGCTGATGAGTTTGAGTCTACAATAGAGACTCAGTATAGTTGCTTGTATGGCATAGGAAGTTTAACTTAGTAGGAGATGACAATGCGATATTTTCTTCCTCTGATCCATACTCTAGATGCTCGTAATTACATGTTCATATAACATTATTTTGGTGTGATTGTGCAAATGTTTGGTTAGTTATTAAGGCAGTAAAAAAAGAGAAACCAGGTTAAATGAGGATGTTTGTTTACATACATGTCTTTGTGAAGAGTACTTAAACCAAAAAACTCTTATGGTAACAGTTGTCTGGCCAAAATGGAAACATGGTGGTATATATATTATATATGTTATGTATATGTTTAACATTGTATAGGTATATATGTGCATAGTATAAGGATTATACGCATACACATATATAGGCATATATACTTTGTATATCTATGCTTGAACTTTATATTACATGCATATATATATAACCATAACCACCATATATGCACAAAATTGCACATATATCATATGTATATATAATTTATATATATATACAGAGAGAAAGGGGGAGGAGAGCATAGAACCATTATATTACTGTGCTGTTATTTTGTATTATTGGCATGCAGTGTAAATTTACTCTTTCATAAAAAAATGAACAGAGACTCAATTTGAATAGACTTTTTTATTCATTCATCTGGTGTCGATATTTTTTATATAGCTCTTGATAAATTGATGGTTATAGTTATGGTTGAGTTGATCAGAAATCCCAAATTCATGCCGGTCTCTCCTTAGATGCACAATGTGTTGCAACGGCTGCCAGTGGCCCAACGGAATTTTTGCATCACGCTGCATCCTTGGTTGTGCTCCATCTTACCTGCAGGGTCTCTCCTGACCAGCGTCTGTGCTCAGTGACGAGGGAGAACTCCTAGTTCCACTGGCTTGCTCGGCTGCTATGCAACGCTGAGCTTTCTCCGCTGCAGGTCCCTCCACCTGGAATGGCCCCCTTTCGAAACTGCACTTATTATCTCTGACCAATCAAAGCTTGTTTAATAAACCAAGTCTCTTTTCATAAACCAAGTCTCTTTTCATTAGCCATGGCTGGGTAGGGAGCACTTCCAAGTAGTTGTCTTGGTGGAGTGCTTTGTGAGTCCATAGAATGAATGAATCATTGAATAAATCAACGGTCTTTGACATGCTAATGTTCTGGAATTTACTGTGAGCAGTCTGGGCTCTACTTTAAATTTATTAAATGAATTGATCATAGGTATTTTGTTGTGTCTGCATATTATAACAATGGTGCTTTTTTTCTTGTAGGCTGGCCACAGCGTCCGAGGCTGGAAGGATACCTTTGAATCCCACTTTTGAGATTCACTGCCTATATTTGTCATACGACCCAAAAATAACTGAATGTTTTAAACAAGATGTTATGCCTATGTATGTGTGAGAATTATAACCGTGCTTTGTATTCTTTGATTCTATCTAATAAACGATTTCTGAATCATTTGACACATAGGTTTTCATACAAACTGACATGGTCTAGTGTGCACAGAAACAGTATAATTGTGTTTAGTATGTGGAATTATGCTTTGCAAGAGTAATGGATACTGATACATAGTTGCATTGAAGATTTTTGCTAACATCGAGAAAATTGCGTGGAATAGAGATATGGTGAAAATGAACACTGTAAAGGTGATTTCGAGTCTAAAACTATCTTAAAAGTGAATTAGACAAGTTTTTCTGTTTTGAGCTAAGGAATTGAGCTTTGGTACCTTTCGTCGGTTGAATTTGGTTATTAGTTTAAATATTCAAGTTTCTTATAATCACTGACCCTAATATTTTTTAAACCCATTATACATACAAGGAAAGTGAGAATTTTTATTTTATATGTTTCATTCATTTATTAATTCATTTGTTGAGCATATGTAATGCACCATCAAGATATTAAATTAGAATAGGCCAACTGTTGATTCTTTTCAGTATTTGTTTGTTTTTGATGTGTTGCTTAATGAAGTGATATGATTATAAGATGAAAGTCTAATGCTGAACCAGTTCGTATAGCGGCAACTAGTTTAAGGCTTCACGTACCATTCTGCTTAATTCAAAGTGATGTCATGTCTCCAATTTAAGCTATTAGCGCTGCATGGCGTACTGTCAATGTGTCATGTAAAACCTGCTGTGGTAGCACTAGTTATTTTCCCTTTTGCATATGGCTTATTTTAGACACTATGTTCCCTTGGATGGCTTGCATTAGCCAGTCCACACTGTATGTGTTAAAGTGTGGTGATAGTCATTCAGTGTTTGGTCTTAAAGTCCTTTGTTTGCTGTTCAGTTCATGAGTGAGTTTGCATTTTTCTGCTGAGACTTTCAACTTGATGGAGACCTGTCTGGTTGTTAAGTCCATGTGGTATTTATGCTTCAGTCTATTGATGTGTCGAATGACCCCATGGCATTCGATTACCTAACTTTGCCTTATGTAGCCGCAACCTTTGTTCGTTATGCTAATCTGGCTTTTCTAGTATTCAGGCTCAGCATTGCTTATCACTCTGTACATCTGTAAGAAGGTGGTTCATGCTTGTGCTTTCGATTTGCCTTTAGTTTTGTGTGAAAATAATAAGAATGTAGGCAGTTGCTTGCAATTTCTTACGTCAAGTAAAATAGACGAAGTGCACGCTTTTTATGAAGTATGTGATATCCTGATTTATAATAAAATTAACATCAAAGTGTCATTTGCTAAATTTGAAAACTTGAATAAAATTTTATAACTCCGATAAAAGCACTAAAGCTTGGACTTCAAAGTTTTAATAAACACGGACAAAACCAGTACTCTTTATTTTAAAATTGTGTAAATAAAAAAATGTGACTATGATGACAATTTTTCATGTACATCGTGTTACCATAGTTACCGGTACATCGTAGACTATGCTTTAAATAGTATTTCTTAGGTCAAGCTGTCTGCTCTGTACATAGATGTATTATTGTGCTCGAACTTGGTTGTGTAGGACTTTCTGTATTCGGATTGTGCAGACTGAAAGCCGAGAATGTGTTGGTTTTATGAAAGTCCACATCTTTGCCTTGTTGTTTTTAGTTCAGACTTTATCTAGATTTTACAAAGTAGGGGCTTTCTAACTGCTGTATTTTAGACTTCTTCAAAATATGTTTACTGACAACATGACTTGAGCATTTAATGCATCTAACTGCTATGACAAATAACTTTTGAGTATCTTCATTGTTTTTTTTGGTAGTGTTCATTGGCAATTGCATTTCTTTGGTAGCTGTGGAAACTGCAACTTTTCCCCCTCCTGATTAAAAACAAAAAGCACCCCAAGAAATATGAATCGTTAGAAATTTAGAAGGTATAACAACGTCATTGTACGAAGCAAGAGAAACTTTTTGGTTAGTCAATGAATTGGGCTAAGTGATCATGGGAGACTGGTTGAAATGGTTGAAAGAGAAAGTCAAAGGTCAATTGGCAAAGCTTTATTTCTTGTTTATTTCGGTAAATCATGCAAGAAATTGTTTTGCATTTTGTGGTGTCTTGAAGGTGTTGATAGGATTTGGAATGGTTCGATTATATTATTTGTATGTCACTTTACTTGTGGCATGCACAAATGCACCTGAGAACACTCACTCTGTCTATTTCTGATACACTTCATTCGCTAATTGTAGCATTTTCTTGACCTTAGTTAACTGTGGTTAATTAAGCCTCAGATGGTATTTTGAGGAAATTGTTTGGATTTTGGAAATTCTGTACAGACTGAAGTTTTAGCAAACTGGAACATGTGTCTACTAAGGTTGTTTGTTTATAGCTTTCTTAGCGACTCCTTACCTTTCGAGGTCTGTTTATTCTGGTTGCCTTTGGCTACTTAATGCTTTTGGAGAATTTTAATGCTTCTAAATAATAGCGTGTGTTGTCACAGATTAGAAAAGATGTGACAATTTCGTGTAAATTTTCGCTGTCGGTTAATTCCCTGATTTAATTAAATAGCTCATTTCATTTGTTTCATTACTTGCTAATTATTACAATGCAGCTCAGAAGTTTTCTTTTTTTTAATCGTTTAAAGGAACCAATCACTTTTAGTACACGCTCTTTGTTAAGGGATCAGTGGCTCGTTTGTATGCGTATTATCGTTCTTCTTGACTGGCACTGTCATTTATGTGTGGCAGAACCATTGTCTCCAGCGCCATGGACCAGCTGGAGGGACCAAGACGGTTGGCAGAGTCCAGGAATGATTGGATGATTTTTGTCTTCTCACACATACCACGCTTGTGTATCAGATACGTGTTCTCTCGAGACTGTTGCTGATGAACGTGAAAGACGAGAAATGTTGATTGTATTGAGAAACGTGTCTGTGCTGTGACTACAGTTGTAAATACTGTATTTTATCTGTAAATTTACATAGCACCTATTGCAGTGCACACATGGTTAGCACCTATTGCAGTGCACACATGGTTGCGCCCAGAGCAGGGAACTCAGAGGAAAAGAAAGTGGTTTTGAGACGACAGAAAGAGACCATTCGGCCCACCAGTTGATAAGGTGGAACACGTCAAAGGAGAAAGCTGGTTCCACAGTGCATGATCAGTGAATGCAAAGCCATGTCGGTCATCACTTGCGGCACAAGGGGACCATGCTCAGCAAGTGAGCATTGCAAGCAAAGAAAAGTGACAGAGGTTGGCCGGCGTATGAGGTCACTTTGACGCTTGGGAGCTCGGCCAGTATGCGATTAATTGACTCATTTGAGCTCAAGTTTAAATGTAGCAGTTCGAGAAGGAAGCCAGTGGCTCAAACCTCGTGACATTGACGTGGGATGATAAGTGCTGCCTTATATATGCGCATCTTCAAAAATTCTCATCAGAGTACTGTCGTATGTGGTAGCACTGGTTATTATCCCTTTTGCATGTGGCTTGTTTTGGACATTGTATGTTTCCTTGGATGGCTTTGCATTAGCCAGTCCACACTGTATGTGTTAAAGTGTGGTGATAGTCATTCAGTGTTTGGTCTTCATCTGAACCATGTTCGAACGGAATGGTCTCGCGTTGTCTCGCATATGCGAAAATGTACAGGATTCGTTCAAAGAGGCGTATGATGACGTATGGTATTATTCGTACCTTTGTGTAAATAACGTTTGCTAAAGTTTTTTTGTAATCTTATTCTTCTGAGCGACTGTTCATGATTATGAAACGAATTATGAAAACATTTTAAGATTATTTCTGTAGTGTATTTATAGTCGCTTCATATCTTGATGCCAGTCGCTTTCTTCAGTCAGTCTGGCACACAGTTTAAACTGGACGTGTTTTTCTGTGGCCCTTGACATAATATTATTATAATCATGAAATCTATCATCGTAGCTTGTTCTCGAATTTCACTTTGTTTCACTTAAGCAAAAATTGAATAAATCGTATTTTGTTGCTTTGTATATTCAACCGATTGTTGTCATCTCGTCACCCTGTATGGAGAAATGGGTTGGACCTGATTTTTTAAATTAGAGATTGCAGAATTCTTTTTGCTCGGTTGTTTGTAGTATGTGTTTGGACACACTAAGATGTGTGGATAGATTCTGTACATTGATGAGATGGCCCAGCTTTTCATTGACTACACACACTACGACTGTACTATGGGATCATGTTGTGGCATTAATATAATAAAATTATAAACCAACTCGACAGGTCTGTCACTTGTGTAGACAAAATGCTTTGTGCATATATGCTTGGAACGCTCTTCCACAATTGACCTGTTGTTTCGTTTGTGGTAGTAAGTTTAGGTGAGTGCAGGGTGGCTCAATAAAAAACGTCCTGGAAAAATCGGTTTTTATTGAGCAGCCCTGTATATTCATTATGCTATCATTTGCTATCTGTGCAATGTTTTGTTTGTCAGATGAGGCGCCTAAGGAAGTGAGTGAGTAAATTGGGTTTCAAGTTCATAACTGCAGTAATCGGAGGAAAAGTATCCTAACCACATTTTCAGTTGGCTGGCAATCAAAGCTTATACTCCAAACTCTGTGTGCCTTGAAGTTATATGTATAAATTATATGCACACACATGATGCTTATGCAGTTGTATATATATATATATAATATGTATTTATATGCATACATATGGATCATGTTGTTATTTGCATATAATATATATAATTATATATCTATATGTGGAATGTGGTGTATAATTAAGATTTTCTGCTTTGTACTAAGTAAACCCAGTGCCTCCGCGTATGAATATGTTTCTTAGTTGTGTGCTGAAGTAACAAGACTTTATTGTTTTCATTCGCATTTCGCTTCAGTCAGGTTTATGCTGCTGTACGACCGAGTCGAATGGTTTTTGAATGTTTGATTTGCGGCAAGGACTACTACTACTGTAGTGTACGAATTTGTGACTTGTCACTATTCTTTCATGTGTGCTACATATGTAGCTTGTGTGGTGTAGGGTATGTTTGGTGCCCTGGAGCCAGAAGGTTGCGGGTTAGAATCCATCTCAAGCTGCCACATAGGAAAAGCCCTTCACTCGCAAGTGCTCATGCATTTCAGCATGAAACTCCGATTCAGTGTCTGCACTGTAGTCGGGAGCACCTCTGAGTAGGTGTTCGCACTGTAGTCGGGGGCACCTCTGAGTAGAAAAACTTGGAGGGGCGCTATAATAAAAGTTTATTAATGCAATTGGTCAATTACAGACTTGAGCCAACAGATGAACACGTTGCTGTTACCATGCTCGATTTCTGTTCACGTTTTGATTTGCTTAATCTTTCAGAATGTCAACTAGTGCACGCTTTACGTATGAACTTTGCAGTTTCAAGAGCAATAACGTACACGTGTATTTGCCGTCATAAGCACAGTGAAACTGAGTCGCGCTCGAAGTTCCAACCGACCTGATGTCGTGAGCAGTGCAATGCGTGTTTGTCTTTTGTCATGTCGATACTGCAGAATGGCATGGCTTCGAATTCTGAGCCGTGAAGTTTATTGGTTCTGCGTTGTTTAATCAAGATGCAAGAGACACTTATTGAACACATTTCTGTGCAGTGTTTTTAGAATTTAAATTCCGTGTGGCAACTGGACTTTGCAGAGTGGTTTCTGTACCTGTTAAACACATTTCTGTGCAGTGTTCTTAAAATTTAAATTCCGTGTAGCTGGACTTTGCAGAGTGGTTTCTGTACCTGTAAAACACATTTTCTGTGCAGTGTTCTTAAAATTTAAATTCCCTGTGGCAACTGGACTTTGCAGAGTGGTTCTGTTTCTGAAGGACAACACCACAGCTGTTGTTTGTCAAGTCAAGATGGCGACTCGATTAAGTATTTTGCTAAAGAGAAGCGTTTCTATACTGAGTTTGGTTTTTATGATGCGAGCATTGGTTTCCCAATCACTTTTAGTTTGGGCTTACTCTCTGTCTCTGTGTGTCTGTCTGTCTCTCTCTGTCTCTGTCTCTCTCATGACGTGGTCGTTGTGCCCACGTTACCGCTCTCTTTACTAGTCTACTCACCCACTGTTGCTCTTTATCCTTAGAGTCTGTTCAAAGAGTAGTTACTGCTCGTAGCATCATCACTCACGATAGTCCACTCCATACGGCCATAGCTTCTTTTAATTAGGCAAAGCTATCGTGGTTGCCTAATAACTAGGCCTTAAACGCGGACGTCGGAGAAGACGGATATGCCAATTATCATTGTCGTTATGCCATATCAATCATGACACTGATAATGCCGATGCGGACATATGGAGGAGATAAACGATTGACGAGTGCAAAGCACATGTAGGCTACATGTGAAGGCGTAATTTGTGAGCGGTGCCCGTACATGTATTCCACCCTGTTTGGACTTAACGTTATCGCAAGTTCGCAACCCCCACTTCTCATATCCATAAGATTATAATGTTCATTGTCACTCTCTCGGACGAATAGGCTACCTATGCCTAGTTGCCTACATTCTACCCACCAGAATTCAAAGCAATTACCGATCATCATCGTCATCATCTATGGTATTATTAATAGTAGCCTAATTATCATCATCAACCCTAACAAGGCTAACATCATAATTATTCATTTAGCAAGGCACAAAATCAACGCCATTCTAAACAGTTCGCCTAACAATGGCGAAGAGGCTAGCCTCTCAGAGCCTCAGAGGAGATGATATCAAATTTGGTTCCCCCACTTTCTAGACCAAAATTACGGTAATTACTCCACTGAGACATAATTATAAATAGACTAATTTTCTGGACATTGTTTATGAACCCCTCATTAAGTTCATGTAGGCCTACGTAGCTTATACGCACTGAGTGAATGACCTGAATTATAGGCCAACTTAATTAAGGACAATTTAAAATGTCTTATGAACAAATCGCAATTATAAATTATAGGCAAACAATCTTAGCTAATATTGATAGGCCTATTAGACCTACATGTATTGACAATACATAGGCCTATATAGGCTTCATCTGCGCCCTATAATTATAGATAGCCAACTCAGCTTTAGCCTAAACGAGAGGAAGAAAAATGAAATCGCTAACACTTTCTAAACATAATTTGTAGGCCTAGGCTGAGCCCAATTGTTGCCCTTATAGGTGCTATAGCTTACGAGACTGCTTATAACGTTCTGCTTCTGTAACAAAGTAATTTTCTGTAACAAAGCAATTTCTCTCGTTACAAAGTTATCCTTATTTTCTCGTCCTGAACATACCTCGACCCGGACTACCATGGACTTTGTAGGCCCTTGTGCTTTGTAGGCTCTTACGGCCAACCCGTTTGACTCAAGGCAGCGCTCGTGAATAAGGTGGTGCCCCGCGCTTGGCTTTCGAGTAGCGCTTATAAGAAATTTGGAGATTACGATTACGATGCCTCGCATTAGGAACTCTAGATCTGGATTCTCTTTCCCGTATAGGCCTTTCTCTTGCAAACGTAGACCTATATAGGGCTATTAGGTCTAGCCTATAACCTATTCGGAGCTTCACTAGACATAGCTAGGCTATCTGGACAAACTCACTGAATAACGGCGCTCGTGAATAGGCCTACATGATTGTAAGTCTGTGCTTTGCATTTAGCCTTCGAGTACACATATTTTGAGTTTACGATTACATTTTTATGAAGTAGCAAGCTGAAAGAAACCGGACACACTATTTTAATTATTTGCCTTTATTGTGCACAAAAGAATATGATAGATCTAAAGATAGAATCTACTAGGCCTACAAGTTACATATGAGATTTGCATGGGCATCAATAGATGCTCAAAAGCTAAATTCCTAACGACCTGCATGCTATAGCTTAGATAGTAGGCCTAGCTATGCCTATTACAAGTCCATGGATGGCTACCTTAACGAAGGTTTGGTTATTATAACGTACGTATTAGACTAGCTATTAGAGCGACTAAAAAGCTTGGAATCGCATGCAAGAGTTGTAACTTATGCAGGACAGCTGCGGGCCAATAATGCATAATCAACGTCGACTAAGCTATTAGCCTACACAGGGCCTATAGCCTATACTATAAGAGTTCGATGTGTTGCAAACTATCTAGACTGTCTATTTGATCTGAACTATTAGGTTCAGTTGAAGCTCTACGGATGAATCCCAGTAAGTTTTGGTTTTCGTTCTTTCGATTTTCCTATGGTCTTGGTCTTCCATGGTCTTTGTCCTCTATGGCTTTGGTCCATGACCACGACCATGACCGTCATTTAGAGGAGTTCCCTCGGTGTGGTCATCTCTTGATTCCGGTCTCTTCCTGTCTCCATTTGAACCACCTCTACCGATTGCCCTTCGCCTGCGTCGTCCCTGGCGACTCTGAGTTTCATTCCTCGGAGTTGGTGGAGGCTAACAAATCAAGAGAAAACACATAACATTTAGTTATGAAAGAATAAGTTAAACATAATATGCAAACAAAAATTGTTTGATTATTTCGTTGATGAGAAAACGAGTGGCTTAGCCTAAGAGTTCGAAAAACTAATTATGATTACAATAATAATCTCTTTAAGCTTATAATATATCAAGTTCAGCAACTCACTTCTCCTTATAAATTATAATGAACAATTGCAAACGTGAGTTAAGCCAATAATTATCTAAGATTTCTTTGTAGGCCTAGCACTGGACTCAGCTTAGCCATGTTACTGAAAACGGTCCTGAATTGCTGATGTAGGCAAAATTAGCGGAATTTGTTACAACTGGTACAAAAGCCAAGCGTGAACCATTAGAGTGATTAGACTACGAAAATTGGGAAAACGTGTGGTAAAGGTGTCACTTTAATAAGTGTTCAAGGAACAAAAACATATTCAAATTTCACATTTTGAAATTTGAAGAATAGCACTGGGAGGCCGCCATTTAGTTGTAAACAAATAGTATTTGTACAAATATTTACTGTAAATTACACTCATTATAGTAACTTGTATCATAGGCCTACACTCATTAACCATGTATATAGGCTAGTAACTGAAAACATCATGGTCATAATTATGGTAGTAAATAATAACACGGTAGGGCAGGCTATATCAGGCTACAGGCTGCAGCAGATCTTGCAGTACATAAATGAAAATAACAATTAAAAACAATTATCATTTTGTTAAATTGTTCAGGAGGGGATGTGTTATTTCTGGGGAATTCCACCCTGGAGTAGCCTAGCTAAGATGAAACACTGAGTAGCAGCAATAATAGAGAGCGGTAGTAGCCAACTAGTAGCAGTATATTTATAGCAGCAATGGCATTTCAGAGCTTTAGGTCGAAATGTGTAGGCTACTCACCGAAGAGGATCCACTGCGTTGAGGTGATGGCGGTGGGGTAGGACCTTTCCCAAGTGTTGCTGGTGGAGGCGTCGAACGAGAGCCATTTCGTAGAGGAGTCGGAGGCGGCGGTGACGGGGTAGCACTAATCCGCTGCTGCTGCTTTGGCGCCGGTGGTGGTGTAGAACGCGAGCCATTCTGTGGTGGCGGTGGTGGTGGTGGTCGTGGAGTAGAAGCATTCTTTGGTGGTGACCAGTATGAGTCATTATTTGGAGGTGGCGTATCGTTATCTATTGGCTGAAGGTAATCGTAATTGATTGTTGGTTGTGGTGGCCTGGTCTCATTTGTACCGTTTCTTGGAGGTGGTGGCCGTGGAGTTGAAGAATTCTGTGGTGGCAACCAGAACGAATCATTCTTTGAAGGTGGTGTGGGCTGGGTACCATTTGTACCATTTCTTGGAAGCGGTGGTCGTGGAGTCGAAGGATTCTGTGGTGGCGACCAGAACGAATCGTTCTTTGGAGGTGGTTGTGTGGGCTGGGTCCCATTTGTACCATTTCTTGGAAGCGGTGGTCGTGGAGTTGAAGGATTTTGTGGTGGCGACCAGAATGAGTCAGGCTTTGAAGGTGGTTGTGTGGGCTGGGTACCATTTGTGCCATTTCTTGGAGATGGTGGTCGTGGAGTTGAAGCATACTGTGGTGGTGACCAGAATGAGTCATTCCTTGGAGGTGGTTGTGTGGGCTGGGTCCCATTTGTACCATTTCTTGAAGGTGGTGGATGTGGAGTCGAAGGATTTTGTGGTGGCGACCAGAACGAATCGTTCTTTGGAGGTGGTGTATAGCCGGAGTCGTCAACGAGTGGTGGCTCGTAGTCGGAACCATCCCGAGGTGGTGATGGGTAGTCATCACTGGGTGGTGGTGGTGGAGGTGGCGGTGGTTGGGGACGGGAGCCATTTCTTGGAGGTGGTGGTTGTGGAGTTGAATAATTCTGTGGTGGTGACCAGAACGAATCATTCTTTGGTGGTGGCACATAACTCCCAATTGGCTGAAGGTAGTCGTAACTGATTGGTGGTTGGGAATCGGAACCATTCTGATGTGGTGGTGATGGGTAGTCCTCACTGGGTGGTGGTTGGGGTGGTGGTGCTTTTTCTCCGCCTCTGTTTGGAAGCGCAGTGCAGGGCACAATGACCACGATGAGCAGGATTGATAAAGCGACGAAGAATTTCATCATCGCTGACGAAACGAAAATTAATACCTAAAACACAATAATTAAGATTTTATTGTTTAATTAGAAACAAGCTCAATTTGTGATATGGCCTATTAGTTAAGATTAATCATCAGTAAGCATTTTAGCTGTTCAGAAAACCTAAATAGGATATGCGACCATGGCCTAAAAAAATTCTGGGGAATCTTGCAGCTAAGCCCATGACTTTGATTCGTTAACTGTGATGATGATGACGACGACGATGATAATTACGACGACGACGATGATGATGGTGATGATGATTATATGCATTTTGTCCTAAATTTAATATTGATGCATTAAATTATAATAGCGCATTTCTCTCATTGCGTATACCAACACTTTTTTATGAAGAATATTTAGAAATTAATTCTTAGGTGGGTCCTTGGTTAAATAGGCCGGGGACAAAACACTAGGCCCTATTGTAGAATCTGAAAATAAGGGTTCTAGACTTAAAGTTAAAACTGTATTCATGATTATTTTGCTCAATATATAGCTTAAACATTTATAAAAATAAGATTAGGTCTATTCCAAAACGCGAAGCTTCTACAACACACGCTTCTACTATTGTATAATCTGAAAATAAGGGTTCTAGACTTAAGGTTAAAACTGTCTTCATGATTTGCTCAATATATAGCTTAAACATTTATAAAACAAATAAGATTATTCCAAAACGCGAAGCTTCTGCAACACACGCTTCTACTAATATTGTAGAATCTGAAAATAAGGGTTCTAGAGTCTAGACTTAAGGCTAAAACTGTCTTCATGATTTGCTCAATAGGCTAATCAATCATAGGCTATACAGGCCTAGGCTTAAAGTTTATAAAAACAAGATTATTATAAAACGCGAGAGTTCAAACTCCACTGACCGATGAATAAGTTTTCACCACCTCTCCACAAGAAACAGAAACCGAGTTCTTCAAGTCCGCTGATGAAATTTTTTTTTGTCAGATAGATGCCGATGCCAAGCGATCAAACCTTGATGTGCTTCGAATGAGGTTATCGTCCCACTTTTTATAGAGACGCATAGCCGTAGAATCGAATTCGTGACTCATGACAATCGTGCGGTCTTGCTTTTTTGGTTGTGAACCTGAGTGAGTCATCAATAGTGCAGTTCAAGAGGAACGGTATTCTGATAGCTACACGCTTCAGGCGTGGCATCATTAACAAGCAAACCTTATCTATTGATCTGTATGGATCTACAGATCTGACATGTTACTCATAATGATCACGTGCGACGGTGAATAAGCTGATCTCTCTGACTCACACAATTTTAAAGATTTACTTTGCTCTACATTACAAATGTCTTTGAAAAAATATATGGCATAGACCTTCCAACGACAGAACCCATTGTTCAGTCAACCAAAACTTCGCCGACTGCCTGCACCAAGCTTCAAGAGCAGCATAGGCTACTTGAACTATGTGTACGCATTTATGGAGACGCCCCATTCAAACCGGTAGACAGCAACTTGTCCAAAATCTGTGCAGACGATAAAATTGTCGAATAGTGCTACAAGAATCCTTGGGAAGAATTCCAGATAAATGGAGAGAAGAAACGAGCAGCAAGACCATAGGCGTACGAGGCGGGGGTGCACGGGAGGCAAATGCCCCCCCCCCCAAATTCGGGCAAGTCTGTTTTTTTCGGGCAAAAAACCCCGAACGACTTAAAAATGTCGTCAACTATCGGGCAAGTCAGGTTTTTCGGGCAATCACAGACCCGAACGACTAAAAAAAGGTCGTCAACTTTTTCACGGATGTATTTTTCGGGCAGAAGTTCAATCTTTGCCCCCCCCCCCACTGCTGAAATCTCCCGTACGCCTATGAGCAAGATACGATGAAGCATGGGTTTTTTAAAGTGCAGTACTATAATTGTACACAAAATGTGCAGTTCTAAATGAATTTGTGAAGTTGTAGAAGCACTTCTGTACAGTCATAAATCTTGCAAAAGGTCATTATCCTCCGATTGGAGGTAATTTACCATGGAGGATGGGAAAGGAGAGAAGGAGTTGTGCAGTTCTTAAAATTCCTTTAAAACAGCCCTGCGACGAAGTATTTTTCATCCATCGTTAATGCGGACAACGGGTCGATGGATGCGGCTGCAGAAATTGACAAGTATAGTAAAGTGAAGTATAGTGAAGTATAGATAAGTACAGTAGGCCTAATGTCATTGTCTGTGAGTATCCTACTGTTAAGTTTGACTGTGTGCATCATGCAGCTTAGAACTGTTTGAAAACAGTTGAAAAACGTGCAGCTCTTCTGCAGGGCAGAAAAGGCGCTATGTCAATTATTATCATTGTCTTCTCATAATAGGCTTCTGCAGGCTACTTATGAGTCTTAGAACCTGCACAGTACACATGCATTGATGCATTCATTCATGCCCACATTTATGCTTGGTGTTTGTATGAATGGGTTTATTTCTTCATTTCCATTATTCCATAGCGCCGAATGATGCGCTACTGTGCACAGCGCTACCAGCTGTAGGCCTATGCAGATGACACACAGTCATATCTTCACTGCAGCCCTCCACTTGCAGCCATTGAGGCCGCCCGCACCATGCAACGAACAATGGGCCCTCACAGATTGGATGTCCTCAAACCGACTCCGCTTCAACGCCCAAAAACCCAATTCATTTGGTTGGGCACTAGACTAAGCTCGACCCATTCCCATCTATGACTTTTTCTTTGGTGGTGCGTGACCTTGTGGTGCTCCTGGACTCTGAACTCACCCTTGCATCTCATATACAGGGTGGGCCAAGAAAAGTTGGAACATTGCGTAAAAAGTAGTAGGCCCTATAATTGCATAAAAACTTGTTTCACTGTATCCAAAATAGCTTAAATTGTTTGCTCGTTCACTTACTTGCCTTTTTAGCAATATGATGTCTTTACTTCGATGTATTGTTAAGCAAAATTTACAACTCAAAACGTACAAGAGTGTGATCGTTCAGAAGCTCAATCAAAATGTCACTTTGAAACGCTTGCAACACAGTCGGCAGCTACTTGAGCGGTTTCCTAATGAGAGAAGTGTACAAAGCATCTGGTTTAGGCCTACAGACGAAAAGACATTCACCGATGCCACTCCAGTTAATTGTTTATTACGTTGAAACATAGAAAAATGTAAGTTCAGGAAAGTCAACTCATACAAGAACGTGACCATTTCAGCCGCGCGGTATCATGGTATCAGTTAGTGTGTCTCGAATGGGGATAACTAATATTGTGTTCGTTGAACCAGGCAACAAAGTAAACGATGAATACTATGGTGAACATGTTCTCAGACAAGGTTTGCTGCCTGCAATTCAAGCGACATGTGATCGCCATAACTGGACATTACAGCAAGACTGAGCTCCATCTCACACAGCTAGAAATACAATCAACTTTCTTCATCAGGAGAATGTTAACTTCATCGAGCCAGACATGTGGCCACCGAACAGTTGATTTAAACACAGTAGATTATGCCATATGGGGTGCTTTGCAAGAAAAAGTCTACCTTCGGCGAAAATTTACCACAGTTGAGCAGCTCAAGTTGGCAACAATCGAAGAATGGAGAAATCTGGGGCAGCGCTTTATTGACATGCAGTAGCATAAACGAGTGGCGTCGACGCTTAGAAAAACTCGTTGAGAAGCAAGGAGGACACATTGAACATGATTTCTGATTAGCTAAATACTTGGCAAACAAAAATACATGGAAACAATATAATTAATTGAATTATATTTGTAAATAACTCGTATTCTACAAGATGTTCTCACTTGTTTTAGCCCACCCTGTAGATTAGGTGTGCCGCAGCTGCTACTTCCAACTGCAGCAGCTCAGGGTCATTGCTCGCTCTGACTTCTAAAGTTGCAGCTTCTCTTGTCCATGCATTTGTGCTGAGCCGCCTCGACTATTGCACCTCCATCTTTGCTGGTCTCCCGCGGGTTCGGACTGAGAGGTTGGAGAGGGTCCATCGGGCTGTCGCGCGACTTATTTGGGGGGGGGTTCAACAAGTCCGACCGTGTATCCCAATAGATGCGCGAGGTCTTGCACTGGCTTCCTTTTCCGCAGCGTATCTCATTAGGATTGCATCTTTGGTGTGGCGATGCTTATCAGACTGGGTACCCTCTTATCTGTGTGAGCTTTGAGTTGGAGAGGGTCCATCGGGTTGCCGCGCGACTAATTGGGGGGGGGGTTCACCAAGTCCGACCGTGTATCCCAATATAATATTATGCGCGAGGTCTTGCACTGGCTTCCTTTCCCGCAGCGTATCTCATTTAGAATTGCATCTTTGGTGTGGCGATGCTTATCAGACTGGGTACCTGGGTACCCTCTTATCTGTGTGAGCTTTGCCTCCCCTTTCCACTTGCATAGGCCGCCGCGCACTACGTTCTGTTGTCACTGTCTTGCTCTGCAACAAGCGGTTCTCAATTTCACAAACTGTTGAAGACTATTTTTTTCGCTTGATCTCGGCCGGGATCGCCTCTGAGTAGGTTCCTTGAATGACGCTACATAAATTTTGATTGATTGATTGACCATAGTTGGATCGTGGGATTCATTGGTGTGTGTGTGTGGAGGCCTATAACCTACGAATGGAAGAAAGAGCGCAAGGAGAATAGATTGACGTTTCGATAAAGAAAAACTGTTGGATAGACTGCTTAATAATATCAAAGCATTTTTTCCAACTTATCATACCTCGTGTCTGCGAGCATAATAGACCTACATGTACTTAGAGTTGTTCGGTGCTAGTTAAATGCTTTGGAACGCCAACTGCGTGTATAGGAGAGCTGGAAGTTCGTGCTCAGATCACCAGCAAGAAATCTTAAGCACGCGAATCTCACAATGCTGGGCGTTGCTTTTTATGGTATGCCTATTATAGTTACGGATCGACGTGCAAAGAAGCGATCAGAATGTGCTGTGTTATGCGTAAGTGTTCACAAACGTACACAATAGCACTCGTACACAGCCGACTTCAACCAGAGCAAGCAGGTCCTCTGCAAATGCTTACAAAAATCACTTGGAAGCCTCATGTATGCACCTTCGCCCAAAACTGGCACACACGACGAGTTAGATAAATTAGAGCTGATATACCGAGAGCAGGGTATAGGGTACCTGCGTGAGAATTGTGGAAAACGACTTGGGTCAGATTTTGATCCATGTGAGTCTGAATTTTATTTATTTATTTTTATTTCGGAAATTTATACAGCGCCTCTTCAAGGTAGGCTACTCAGAAGCGCTCCCGGCCCAACCACGGTTAAATAAAACAGTTTTTAGGTTCTTAATGAACAGAGCAGTAATAGGCCTATAATTGCATATACACTGTATGCTAACCTACTTGTTTCTTCGGTAAACCACTGGAAAGATAAGCTTTCTCTCAGTTCTTGGTGGCTTAGTTTGCTGGATAGGCCTGATGACTATTATAAAGTATCCAAGTTTTACAATCAGTAGAAATTATAGAGGTAGAATTGTAGGCTACCCTATAGGCCCTAATTGTGTCCTACGTACACAATGCGTATTCTTACAGCATAAAGGATAGACCCACATAACAACTATTATAATACAATTGCATATTTTCAAATGCAAACATAGCCTACTTTAGCCTCTATAGCCTATATGTATGCCTACATGGCCTTCATGCAAATGGTTTATTAGGTGAGGGTTGGCTGAATCGTGTGAATAGTTACATGAATGGTTAGAGGCATGCATGGCTGGACGAGCACAGTGGCGTAGCCAAGGGGGTTGGGGATAACCCGCCCCCCATTGGCTTAGGAAAAACGTTTTTCAAAAGGTTATTTGTCCAATTACCGTATATAAGAAAAAGCAAGCATCCGGTCATAAAAGGCCCCCATCAGAAATTCCTGGCTACGCCACTGGACGCGCATCTAGGCCTATACATAATATTTTTTATTATTAACCAAACTGGCGCCATATTTATTGTTGATGCCAGTTGCATCCAAACTTGAACCCAAGTACGTTTCTAAGTGGAAACGTTAATCCAAATACACATACAATGAAACTGGAGCTTACCTATTAATAGTGGCACAGTGTATACACTATATAGCCATGCACAAGTAAACAAATGCACATAGGATCCGAGGCTATAGTCAATGTATTCATGCATCCCGCATGCATGTCCTTGACGCTCCTTTGTATAGCACAAGATGGCACAATAAAGTAGCCCATAGCGAAAATTTATGTCTAGCTAAAATTATCGCGTAACGTCCTGACCTACATGTATAATGCATCTCTTCACCAAGATTTAGGCCAACATAACCTATTCACTTTGTCGGAGCTTTTCACGCACTTAGACAATACGTCGGTCGAGAATTATAAGGGTCTATGTCCATTTTTTGAAATTTTTTAGTTATTGGTACCATGACGTAGATCTTGTTCAGGGCTATAATGTCATGTGAGAATCTAAGCTGGATCTTCAATATTAACAGAGATATTTACAAAATGAAAAGGCTCTATGTCCCCATGCATTTCAATAGAGACGTCAGACGTCGCAGATAGTCCCATGTTTTCATCTTTTTGAGAATTATAAGGCTCTATGTCCAACAGCAAATGAGACCGCTGCATACAAGTCACGTGATCTAAATTTATCAATAATAATTGGGCCCACGCATTCTGTACTTTGAGCGTCATGAGGCTCTATGTCCAATTTTGGAGTGTGGGGCTTTCTTTAAAAAATTCATTAAAAAATGTGTCAACATTTTATTCACAGCCTTTTGCGATGTACAATTTTACTTTATTGGCAAATGAACTAAATCCCTTAGTTACATTTGTAATATTTTCAGTATTGTTTGTGTACTTGAATGATGAACTTTCAAATTGGAAAAAACTTTTTAAGCTCTCGCAATTTGCTTACATTGAGTATTATAAGGCTCTATGTCCAATTTTGAAGCGGGGCTTTCTTTAAAAAATTCATAAAAAATGTTTTTACATTTTATTCACATTTTTTGCAATGTACAATGTTACTTAATTGACAAATGAACTAAATCCGTTACTTACATTTTTAATATTTTCATTATTGTTTGCGTGCTAGATTGTTGAACTTTCAAATTGGAATATCTCGGAATAGTACTTTTTGGACATAGACCCTTATAATTCTCGACCGACGAATAGACAGTATAGCCTTACAAATGCTCAAATACAATACAATACAAACTCTTAACGTGTCAAAATTGCACAATGACAAAATTTACGCATGTGAAAGTGCTTAGCCTATAATTATATGACCACATGCACATAGGCCTATTTCAACACTTAGCCGCATGCAAGTTTAACAACACTTCTGCAGAAGGATTGCCAAATATGTGAGCCTATAATCGACGCGCATACATTATACACTATACAGGCCATAGTAATAGTTATCTAGACCTATTGATGATTTATGATTCTGCGGATAAAATTAGGCCTATTCAATGCAATACATTTTGCACGCACGCATTCATGTATGTATTGTATACATACAGTGTCATGCATATACAGGGTGGGCCATAAAAAGTAACCCCTAAGGTTTTGTGCTCATATCTTGGCCAGAAGTAACAATTTGCAATGAAATTTTACAGTCTTAAAGACAATTCATATTTACACGTGATGGCCGGATTTCATCAAAATGTTTCAAACAGAACAGAAGTTATATCACTTTAAGTGAAACCATCCACAGTTTTTAGACGATACAAAAACGTAACGCGACAAAAAGTAACAAAAACAATTTTATTAAGTCACATCTCAAATAACTGTTTCAAATGAACTTGATAGTGCTCCACAACTTGTGTTCAATGTGCCCACCACCAGCGCCAAAACTTTTGTCGAGTCTCTTTGCAAAGTTTTTGATGGCCCTTTTGATGCGTTCAACCTAACACTCGATTACTTAGCCACGAACTTACTACGCTTATTTATATATCTACTTCATGACACTTTCAGTGGCTAAGTAGTTGATGATTCTACTCCGTGATTTCGTCGAGTTTTTCGTTCAGTAATAGCTATATTATAGTTAAGAGTTGTTTCTTTCCATTGTTGTAGGCCTATAGCCGCATTGTATTTTTGTTGGTTGCTTCGGTACTCCATGCACTGTTTTGCTTCAAACACTACCAGGTACATAATATATAGGGGTCCCGGATAGCGGGTTCAAACGCCCGGGCCCTATAGGTTCCCCATGTGACCAGTTTTTATTATTTCATTGACTTCAGTAAATTGTTTGGATTTTTGCTTTGATGTTTACCGAATAAATAAAGAAATAATAAAGAAATATAATTTGTTTGTTAGAAAATTAGACAAATCCGGGCGACACACGTCATCCTGTTTCAGATCGAAGCACATTAAGAAAGCAAATAAATCCAATGTTAACAGAACCATGACACACATTAAGAAAGCAAATAAATCCAACGTTAACAGAACAATGACACTAATCGCCAGCAAGAGGATCTCGTGGATAAGGTTTTTAGCATCCCTTACTTGTAGAACGTGGCTGGGCCTAATTAAGTTGTAACGGGTTTTTGCTAGAGAGGGAAAGGCCCCTAAGGACGCGGTTGAAATTTTCCTAAGAGCACGCAGCAGCCCAGCATCAGCGCATGCAGCTAACTTCTCCATATTCGAGAATGTCGACGCGATCTTGAACAGTAGGCTATATACAAAGTGTATTATACACTCTGGGCTATATATTACTTATAAACCTACAGGCATTTTTATTGTAGGCCCTATATATTCTTACATTAATACAATGACTGCTGATGATGTATAGAAGGCCTAGTTCTCCACCCTTTGTAACAAACGGAATAAACTGTAGAGTGTAGGCCTATCCGGCAGCAGATGTTATTGAATATAAGCAAAAGTTATTGCGTATAGGGCCTAACCATGCATCCAGATAGGCTCATAGTTTAGTGTATAACAGGTTAACCCTTATAGGGTAACCCCTTTTCGGTTACAGTTGTTGGTAACCGGGGGGTAAAAAATACCCCCAATTTATTTTCGTCAAATCTAGGGAAATGTTTAACCAATTTCGGTCCTGTTTAATTTATATGATAGACAAGGACATTGTTGAACGCAATGAGTAACAAATCTTGAATTAAAATGATGACTCGTGATTATAAGAGGTCTGATTAGCTCATGACCAACTTCCAGCAGGAACACACGGCGTGTTACACACCCAACACCAAACGTAGGCCTACTGAATGTGCGTGATCTCGCCCTGTTGGATTCTGCAACTTCTATAATTATGATAGGCCTATATGCGTTGAGCGCTGCTACATCAACCAAGAATAGAATAGGCCATCTTCTGGTCCTGTAACTGCAAGTGTATCCCTTTGTTTCCTGGTCGAATGAGTCCACGGCGCCTTTTGTGGCGTTGTAATCACCTAGTTCTTTCGATAGCTTTATGCAAAAGTACGTAAACTACACTAATATAATGCAACCTGAAATATAGAAATCATACAGCAAAGAATGGCTAATTCATATGCAAAAATACAAGAACCACATATCTCCAACAATTCAGTTCTATCAACTACTATGCTTACATCTACATAGTGTAGAAATGATTTATCCAGTACTGAAATATGAAACCTTACTTTTCACACTAGTCTGCCGCTAGGTGGCAGCGCAATTTGGC
The DNA here is from genome assembly GCA_945859605.1 of Lumbricus rubellus. NCBI lineage: Eukaryota > Metazoa > Annelida > Clitellata > Crassiclitellata > Lumbricidae > Lumbricus > Lumbricus rubellus. The sequence goes on along the minus strand of OX243826.1, from coordinate 17,357,670 downwards.
ACAACTGAAAACGACATTGTGAAGAAAAAACATATTTAGGAAAAGTCACAAAAGCACAAGTCTATTTTCTTTTATTCAAAAAAAGTATACGAAAAAAATAGGCTGGTTTTTTTTTACCCCCCGGTTACCCTATAAGGGTTAATGGGGGTTTCAGCGTATAGGCGGATTAGGACTGTACAGTGTACACTGAGAAGATCTAAGCTAAAGATGATATTTTAAGATTCAAGTTTCTGTGCTGGCGTACATGTAGGCTATAATATAGGCACATTCATTCATTCATTTCGTGAATTTATATAGCGCTTCTTCAAGAAACATACTCAGAGGCGCTCCCAGTCCAGCCATGCTGGTATAAGTCTATTACCAAATGCAGCCCTTACGGCTTGCAGCGCCAAAGTAAAAAAAAACAGGAATGCAGTAATGACGCCGACAAATTAAACGTGTTCTTTGTTTGCTACAGTTCTGCTGTAGACAACAGGGCAGATCGAGGCCCACGATGACTCTATAGTTATTATAAGTGACGTCGGAACTTGCTCGAGTCAGAATAGACAATTGACAGTACTTATCACGCTCTGATCACGCCTACATGTATAGGGCTATGTTACAAGTCCATGGTTATGGTTGACGAAAAATTAATTAGGCCTAGCCTATTAGGCCTATGACAAGCGAAAATGAACCTGGTCTATGCAAGCTGTTTGAAATCAAGGATGGGGCGATAAGTTGCCATAAACGTACGGGAGATTTCAGCAGTGGGGGCAAGATTTGACTTCTGCCTGAAAAATAAATCCGGGATAAATGGCTTCTTGGGAAATACTATTCTTCCCCAGACAAAAAGTTGACGACTTTTTTAGTCATCGGGTTGAAATTGATAGCAGAATATAATTTCCAGCAAACCAATCAAACAAACAAAAAATGTCTAACAACATGGCGAGAGGCACGCTCAACAGAGTAGTCACGTGACCAACATAGAGGGATCGTCTGATAACTAATGGCCTACTGTCGTTTTTCTAACACCCCCACTCGACAGTACCCCCATCTAACATTAGTTTCTAGTTATCAAGGCACAAGCCAATCTTATCTCTTAAGTTACACAGCTTGTCCCTTGTTAGAGGCTTGGTCATAATGTCTGCTAGCATTAGGTCACTAGGACAGTACTCCAAGTTAATTATCCCACGAAACTGTAAGTCTCGAAGATGATGATGTCTAACATCTATGTGCTTGGTTCTTGCATTGATTTTCTCGTTGCTTGCAATCTTGATGCATCCTTGGTTGTCCTCATACAGCGTCGTTGATTCAATGCACGGTAAATGTAGATCAGATAACAACTGTCTCAACCAAACCAACTCTTGACTTGCCAAAGAAGCAGCAATATATTCAGCTTCTGTAGATGACAGAGCTACGGATATTTGCTTCTTCGATATCCATGAAATTACTCCTTCTCCGAGCTTAAACAGGTATCCACTGGTTGACTTGCGATCCGATCTGTCGCCTGCCCAATCTGCATCAACATACCCAATCAGTTTCAGATCTCCAACAGCTTCAAGCTTTAACTTCCAGTTAATTGTTTCCTTGAGATATCTGATAACTCTTTTTACTGCAGTCCAGTCACACTGACGTGGTGAATTGACTTTCCGACATAAAATAGAAACTGCGGCTGCAATATCTGGTCTTGTTGTAGTAGCTATGTACAACAATGCCCCCACTGCTTGTCGATATTGTTCATTTGAGCTGAGCAAATTTTCTTCTCCTGTTATATTTAAATAGTCCACTTGCATTGGTGTTGCACATCCATTTGCATTCGTTAAACCAAACTCAGAAATAATTTCCTGAATTTTATTGATTTCAGAAATCAAGTAATTGCCTTGTTTGTCCTTTTCAATTTGAATTCCCAGGTATAAACTGACTTCACCTAAATCCTTGATTTCAAATTGCTGACTTAACATGTTTGCTGTTTTCTTGATCATCTCTGCATTTCCACAGATCAGCAGATCATCAACATATAACAATATGTAAACAATCACGTTGTTGCACTTCTTTGTATACAGACACAGATCAGCTTCACTTTGTTGAAAACCATCTGATTTCAGAATAGAGTCTATTTTCTGATTCCAACTTCTGGCTGATTGCTTAAGTCCATAAATGGCTTTCTTTATTTTGCAAACCTTTTGCTCTTGACCAATTTCTGTAAAACCTTCTGGTTGATTCATGTAGAGTTCTTCTTTGATTTCTCCATTCAGAAAAGCTGTCTTAACATCAAAATGATTCACTTTCAAATTCTTTGATGCAGCAACTGTCAACAATGTTCTTAAAGTTGTATGTCTGGCTACTGGTGCGAACGTATCTTCATAGTCCTCACCAAATTTCTGAGAGAAACCTTTAGCTACAAGACGTGCTTTATGTCTTACATTTCCTTCGGCATCGTGTTTCAACTTAAACACCCATTTGCAGTCTATTGCCTTCTTTTCTGCTGGTAGATCACACAATACCCAAGTTTCATTCTCCTTGTGTGAATTCATCTCTTCTTCTGCTGCTCTCATCCAGTTTTTCTGTTCATTTTCTGTTAACATTTTCATTTTATTCCATGATGAAGGTTCCTTTCTAATTTCATTTTGAACCATTAATGATAGTCTTTCTGCTGGTATGCCTTTGTTACTTCTGGTAGATCTTCTGGGTTGAACAACATTTTCATCTGTTATTTCAGCGTCAACTGTTTCATTTTTGTCATCTTCATTGACTTGATCAATATTTTCTGTAGGCATCTGAGTTTTGACTTCATTTTCATTTTTAACAGGCTCTGATTTTAATTCTGTGTTCTCTGGATTTATCATTACTTCTGTAATTGTCATTCCATCTGATTCATGTTCATCAAATGTTACACTGCGACTGATTATGATTCTGTTTGAATCTTTCAACAGCAACCTGTATCCTTTTGATTGTTCACTGTATCCTACTAGGATTGCTTCGATTGCTCGATCATCGAATTTAGTTCTTTTCTCTTTTGGAATGTATGCAAATGCCTTGCATCCAAATATTCTGATATGTGAAAGATCTGGCTTTTCTCCATTCCACAATTCAAAAGGTGTTTTATCTGTTGCCTTTGTTGGCAGTCTGTTTTGCAAGTACACCGCTGTCATAACTGCTTCTCCCCAGTACTTCAGCGGTAGTGCTGCATCGAGTAGCATACATTTTGCCATTTCGATTATTGATCGATTCTTTCTTTCAGCTACTCCGTTTTGAGATGGTGAGTATGGTACACTTGTCTGAAGTTGAATTCCTTCCTGCTTCAGATAGTTTCTCAGCTTATTTCCAGTGTATTCACCACCATTGTCTGATCTTAGAATTTTCGGTTTTCTTTGAAACTTATTACTGACTTCTGCAATGAATTCTTGAAATTTCCCGAATACTTCATCCTTCCTTTGAATAAGATAACATTTTGTATATCGTGAAAAATCATCGATAAATGTCACAAGATATTTGCTTCCTCCTGATGACATTGTTTTCATTGGACCACAAACATCACTGTGGATCAAGTCCAACGGATGTTTTGTGCGATGTGTACTGGCTTCAGGATATGGTTTCTGTGTGGCCTTTCCTTTAATGCAATGTTCACATTTCACCTTTACATTACATTCTTTGATTTGAATTCCTGTGGCAATTCCTTGCTTGTTAATATCTTTAACAGCGTTTGGATCTCTATGCCCTAAACGTCTGTGCCACACATGAATACAATTTTCATGTTTAGTTTCGAACTTGGCCATGTTTGCAACTTCAGGAATATTCTTGCATGACAACTTGTATAAATTGTTTTCAGATTTTCCCACAGCCAACAACTTTCCATTGTATTTTATCGAACACTGGTTACCCGAAAATTCAATTTCCTTTCCTTTGCTTGCCAGTTGCTTCACTGATAACAAACTTCCTGTTAATCCTTGTGAATATAGAACATTTGTGACTTTAATTCTATTCACTGTGCCATTGTCTAAAATGCATTCCAGAAAACCATTTCCAATTCCATCTGCAATTAGACATGTTCCATTAGCAATGTAAATTTTGTCAGACTTCGTTTGGTCCAGTTCTGTAAAGAAATTCAGATTGTTTGTCATATGGGTTGTGGCTCCGGAGTCTATAAACCAGTCACTTGTTCTCTGACCAATGCCAATTGTAAAACTGCTGTGATTAGTGTCATCGTTGCCTGGATCACTCAATCTTTCTGTTACAACATTTTTGGCTTTGTGTTTTAATTTTGGCTGTTTATTTTCTTGCTCCATTCTTGCCTTCCATACTCTACAATCCACTTTTAAATGACCTGCCTTTTTGCATATGAAACAAGTTCTTGTTTCTCTGTCTTTATGCTGTTTATCATGACGATAGTTAGTGCGATTACTGGGTCTCGTATTGCTTGAGTACATTGCTGATTCATCTTTTGCTTCTGTTGAATCATTTTCTGAATCTTTCTTGCGCTTGTATGCATCAACAAGCTTGTTTTTAACATATTCTAGAGTAAGCTCATCTTCCTCTCTGGCTTCTAAAGCTGTTATCAATGTTTCGTACTCATCTGGTAAACCACAGAGCAATAGAGTCGCCACCTGTTGATCAGTAACTTCTTCACCAACACCACGCAATTGCTCAACGAGTTGCAAGGCTGCACTTATGTATTCCTGCATGTTCTGATTATTCTGTAGCTTTATCTTGTATAGCTTTTTACGCAGATACATCTTACTGCTCAGATTAGATCTTTCATGCACCTTTTGTAACTCCCGCCACATTTCCTTTGCATTGTTACAATTGCAAATGTGTATTAACTGGTTATCTTCAACTGATAATGATATTGTGCATTGCGCCTTCTCGTTCTTTCTTTGCCAACCGTCTGGAATTGGGTCAGGTGTGTCGTCATTCACAACTGTCCATAAATCGTCTTTAATTAATAACATTTTTACCTTGAATTTCCAGACTTGATAATTGCTGTTGTTCAATTTTGTTATCGTAAACTTTGTTTCGTTTGATTCCGCCATTTTGTGCTTTTTCTTGACAAGCTGACTCACGCGACTTGTTAGCGATTTTTACCAACGCTCGAACATAGGTTTACTATCGAAACGTTCCGATTACTTTTAAAACCTACAAAGTCGCTGTTCCGAGTCACTGTCTTATTTATAAACTTTTAAGCATTACTTGGTAACTGGCCGGTAGCTGGGCCCATAACCTGATAGCAGAATATAATTTCCAGCAAACCAATCAAACAAACAAAAAATGTCTAACAACATGGCGAGAGGCACGCTCAACAGAGTAGTCACGTGACCAACATAGAGGGATCGTCTGATAACTAATGGCCTACTGTCGTTTTTCTAACAGAAATGCCATGAAAAATACCATTTTTAGTTTTTTTAAAACTATTTTGCAGGGTCTGCTTGCCCGAAAAACAGAATTTTCCGAAATTAATGGGGTATTTGTCCCTTCTGGACCCCCGCCTCGTACGCCTATGGCGATAACTGAAGAAATTTGCAAAGTATACCAAAGCAAAAACTTTAGAAAGTCAAGTGAGTAGGCTAATCTTTTTATTCTCATCTGAAAGCGTGCTCAGAGCCGTTTTAAGGCCTAGGCGCCCGAGGCACGGGCCTAGGGCCCCGCGCTAAAGGGGGGGGGCCCCGCGGTGACCCAAGAAAATAACACTACGTCAATGAAACAAGCAAGACTATACAAAAGGCAGACATGGAACTATCAGTAGCTGTCAATCTGATTCAGTCACTCAAGCTGTATGTAGATTGTAATGTAGATAGACTTAGAGATAATAACTGCATCGAAAAATATGAACGTAAAGCCAAACTACAAACTCACAACGAAGAGTACCACGACAGCCAGAGACGAATGACTAAAAGAAATATGCGAATTACATATCTCGAAGGTCCTGCAAATGACACTATCATGGATGGGAGCACAAAGTTTAGAATTCAGACCTACTTACCAATCATCGACTCATTGATCACTGAACTAAACAGATGTGGAAAAGCTTATGAGGAAATCAGCAGCAGATTTACATACTTGATTAAACTGGATGAGGTGAATGCTGAACAAATGAAAGAATGCAGTGAAAAGCTTTCAAATTTCTATCCCAAAGACCTTGACAAGGACGAACTAATTTCCGAATGTGAACACCTTAAATACTAGCCTATATGTCAGTATCACCTGCAAAAACCTTGGTGCCATCTATGTCATTAATATTATATGCAATGATTAAGAATGACAAATTGGAATCAACATTTCCGAACGTTGAAATTGCGATAAGAATTTTTCTATCGATGATGGTGACCAACTGCACCGGAGAACGTTCTTTCTCAAAACTAAAATTAATAAAGAATTAAATTCGCAGCAGCATGTTGCAAGAGCGATTAAACTGTCTGTCTGTAATGAGCATAGAATCAGATGTACTAGAGTCATTGAATTTTGATGACATTATAAAATGGCGTCGTTGGACATACGAACCTGCCTGACGGCAGAGAACATAAAGAAGAAGACATTATAAAAGACTTTGCCGAGAGCAAAACACGAAAGCGATGTTTCTAATAATTAGACGGTTCTGACAGTCAGGGAATTTAAGCTGTGAAACAGACATTTACTCATTATTAGTCTTACTTTCAATTTGTATATTATAACAAATTATCAGCAGTTGTAAGTACTTTAACGTACTGGACTACTGGTATGTTAAACATATCCTTATTTTGCACTTGTGGAAAAAATTTCTGTGTCAGCTGAGTTAGCAGTTTAGAACTATAATTTTATTAGGCCTAATAACTGTAGCAAAATGCCAGATATGCACTAGGAATGCATTAGAGCAATACTCTATATAGGCCTATATAAATTAGCTGAGCCTGAGAGATTGAGTGGAAATCGGTCACTTTTATAAATAGCGTTAGGATTTGTGCCTAGGGCCCCCAAACTTCTTAAAACGGCACTGAGCGTGCTCCTAGTTAGATTCACATTAAACACACAGCTGAACTGAGTTGCTACCAGTGGCTAATTCCGACCAGCCATGAGTCCAATCATAATTGGATATTAATTCGATATTATAGCAATTTAAACTAACATAATAATTATTATTAAGAGTTCTATATATTATTGTGTAGCATGTCTAAACTGTTGGTTGATTCTGAAAAGTATTAATTTATAAAGATTCCTGTACTGTTTCGCTTATCTGAACTGTTTGTACCGGTATAATAATTATGAACAGTATTTATTAAGATTCCTGTATTATTTCGCTTATCTAAACTGTTTGTACCGGTATAATAATTATGAACAGTATTTATTAAGATTCCTGTACTGTTTCGCTTATCTGAACTGTTTGTACCGGTATAATAATTATGAGCAGCATTTCTGTGTTATTTTGCATACGGTATCTAAACTGTTTGCATATTATGAGCAGCGTTTTCTCGTCCAGAGAGGCATTTCCGGTCAGTTTTTTGTTCGCATTCTTTTCTTTCATCTATGGTCTTGGTCCTCTATCACCCACTTCTACTCTGCGTCTTCCTGGTTCTCCTTCTTAATTCCCCCATGGACCTGGTGGTGGTGCTGGTCCGGATGGACGCTGTTGGCCTTGTTGAGGATTCTAAAAATTAAAAAAGCAAATAAACATTTAGTCAATAAAGTACAAAACATGTGGAAAAGCACAACCATGTTGAATTTAGGCTATTACTTTATTGCCATGCACTTTTGACATTAGTGTATAGGCCTACTTGAGTGCTTTTTATTGCCGGGCTAGAATTACAACGCTTAACAATATCGTTGTCATTTCATGATTGTTAAATTCTATTTGTGTGGCATTGTGCCGCATTGCATCGTAGCCTATCAAGTCGCATTGTCTCATGACGTAACGTATCGTTTTATATTATACTGCCTTTACAAAGCTATAGTCTACTCGTGTCATAAGATATTGCGCAATACAATAAGCTCTGATGATTCAGTAAGCACCTCAATTCATCAGCTTCCCCATCTGGAACAATTAACCAGTGCTTTGAGAATTCGCCTCTCGGTTATGCATGCAGTCTATTAAGATTTTGCATTTCCATTCATTCGTTTAAAATATTTATATCGCGCCTATTTAAGGTTATCTACTCATGAAAGTTCTTCTATCCAGCGGCTGCTAGACCAAGGACGCCCGCACATAGGGGAAAGCAATCGACATCCAGTTTTTTTAAACTACGAATCTACGGATTCTGCGAAGGTCGCGGATATATGCATAAAGCAAGAGCGAGAGAGATGAGTGATGTGATCAGAGAAGCTCAAGTTTTGATCGAAGATAACACCAAGGTTTCTGACTGGAGAATTTGGAGTAAATGTGTGGGTGGATATACGGAGTCAAGGTTGATGGATATAGAAGGATCTGGAATTTTCTTGAGTTGCTCACGCAGGCCTATAAGAATAAATTCAGTTTTGGAGGGGTTCAGACACAGGAGATTTGAGGTCATCCAGGAGGTGATTTGGGTGACCACACAGAGAAGATTATCTATGAGATCTCTGCAATGCTTTCGGACGATGTGCAATTGTTCATACAGGTAGTTACGGACGTGTCACCATTCGTTGGTGGTTGCGGTGACAGATAAGAGTCATCCTTTGGTGGTGGTGGTGGTGGGGGTGGTGGCGCGGATGGTGGTGGCAGTCATGGGGATGGTGGTGGTGACGGATAGGAGTTATCCCGTGGTGGCGGCGGTGGCGGTTGTGAGCTATAACCTGGTGGAGGCAATGGTGGACCCCTATAAGATCTATCCCGTGCTGTTGGTAGCGTGGTGAGCGAGAGACACCTACCCCACATGGTTTACCCAAAACCGGATTTTCCGTTGTTGGTGGTCCTGATGGTCCTGGTGGCGCTGGTCCTACTGGTCTTGGTTGCGAATCGCAAATAGCAATGCACACGCTAAGCAGCAAGATTGAGGCGAGGAAGAACTTCATCTTCGCTAACTCAATAATCAGCAGCGCTAAAACAACAACAAAAGCAGAAAGAGTTAATCCGTGAAACTTTATTATCACACATTCAATTCCACCAGCATTTATTCGAACTTGACTCCGCCTCTATAGATATACATGTAGCTTTACAGAGAACAATAGAAGACCAACCTACGACTTCTGGGAGTCGACCCGTATAGGTATATTGCCATGATTTATGACAATGGCAGGGAGCTGTCTAGAAACTTCGCTCTTAACGAATATAATTGGCCTATTTAGTGAAGACCTGATCGATCAGGATTGCGATTTACTATGAGCGGCTACATGTGGCACTTCGAAACCCCGAAAGCAAGCCTCAAAAATATATAGGATGCATAAACTTAAACTTGAAATTCTGCTGTTTGTGTTTTGGCTCGTGTGACTCAAATTTATAGCATCTAGACAAATAAGTTTTTAATGCTTAATACAATTCTGAAAATAGCGAGAATACAAACTTCACACTGACCGATATATTCTTTTTCAGCTTTCAACAAGGCAGGAAATGTAGAACTCGACGGATCGGTTGATGAATATCTGTGCTATCAAACAGAACGATACAATACGCGGTTGATCAAGCTGTCATCTGCTCCAAAATCCTAATGAGTCTCTACAGCGCGCGAGTTCTTATAGAGACGCAACAAAACCTAAGTCGTGACACTCTTCAGAGTCGTTGACTTGATTGCTATTTTACCGGAAACCTGAGTAGGCCTACGTCATCAGCGGTCATGCTTAACCAGCAAAATAACAACTTAAAAGCTACGCGTACAAGCCCACACGTTTCAGGCGTGACCGGACAGTGGCGAAGCCAGGATTTTAGCTTTGGGGGGGGGGCTGTCTCGGACAAAACATTTCTGACGACCTTCTTTTTTAGTCGTCAACTTTTTCCCCGACCACTTTTCTCGTAAGTCGCGCTCAAAAATTAATTTTGCTCTTTGTGAGGTGAGTATACGCTGTATATCCGTGGTTTTGACATTTTATTTGGGGGCTAAGCGCCATTTAGGGGCTTAACCCCCTAGCCTCCTTGGCGCCGCCACTGTGACCGGAGTTAGTTACGAAGAAACCGATTCATTTGACATCTGGGCTATAGACTATAGTCTATACAGTGTCCGTACATACAGGTGAAATACAAGACGTCTCGTAGTCGTACGCAATGCTTTTGTGCCCATGTCCCGACATGATTCATTTTTAAGAACAGGCTCAGTTAAAATAGCTTCGCTCAAGGCTTTGCGTGGGTAACCGTATAGGCTACTTGAGCTGTATGTCTGAAAGCACCACCTGGCCACTCAGTTACATGCTGGGAAAACTCTTCTCAGAGGATCAGTAGGCCTATGTATCGTCGGCTGTCTGTTCAGTTGGTTTAGTTAAAATTTGTGTTTTCTGTGATCTCCGTTCTTGTGAATTGTTTAAACTGCATAATTGTACACTGTAACCGGTTGCGTTCCGTCAACCGGATTGTTGATTAAAACGAAAATTATTATCAGTCGACTCAGGGCTTTTTTAACGTGCAGTTGTACACAAAATGTGCAGTTCTAAATGGATTTGTGCAGTTGTAGAAGCACTTCTGTGCAGTAAAAACTATAGTAAAAAGATCATTATCCTCCGATTGAAAGTAATTTACCATGGAGGATGGGAAAGAAAAGAAGGGGTTGTGCAGTTCTAAAAATTCCTTAAAAACAGCCCTGAGTCGACTATTAACCGATCTCTGCTTCTGCTTACATGCGTGATGTTCTGCACTGGCTTCCAGTCTCGCAGCGCATCTCGTACAGAGTAGCAGCACTTGTCTGGCGGTGCCTCACTGGCAGCGCTCCGTCCTACTTATCTGATCTCTGTCGCCCTGTATCTGGCATAGCCTCCCGTCGAGCTTTAAGCTCTTCGGCCAATGGGGAGCTGCTGGTCCCTCGAACCCGCTCTGCTACCAGACAGCGTCGAGCCTTCTCGGTTGTTGGCCCGTCCACATGGAATGGGCTTTCGCTTGCACTACGCCTACTACCTCGGAATAATTTGCCTGCTTTCTACCAGTTGCTTAAGACCTACCTTTTTAGCCGTGGCTGGGCTGGGAGCGCCTCTGCGTAGTTTTCTTGAAGGGGCACTATATAAGTTTTCGGAATGAATCAGTGATTGCTGGGAAAAACCGCAGTTGCATTGGAAAAAGAATTCCAGATGAACAGAGAATCGTGTCAACGTGAATAGTCAGACAATAGACGTCGATGTGCTGTGACAAACCTGCAAGATAAAATTCATTGGGTCGAATGATGAGAGAATTAATGGATGGATGTTGCAGTCAGGTCGTTGTCTGTAAAATAATGATTGGCCTAGAGAACTGTTGAATTTGATTATTTGCTTCGTCAGATACTTTTTGTAGCTAGGCTGCGTTTGTGTATGTATATTTGATTGTAGCCCTTGAGACCACGTGCAACTCTACTCACGCACGCCTACAAGTATGCATTTAACAGTGCATGGCAAAGCTGACGAATTTTTAACTATTAGCCTACGACACACGAAAAATGCCGTCTGCTTAAAACCATCTTTATTCTCATCTGAAAGCGTGCTCCTATAGTTAGATTCACATTGAACTCACAGCTGAATAGAGCTGCCACCAGTGGCTAATTCCGGCCAGCCAAGAGTCCAATCATTATGTAGCAAACTAATACAATTATTAGGATGAGTTCTAGATTAAATAATGATTATTATATGGCATAAGCTTAGCCTATATCTCTACTGTTTGTATTTTTGTTAACAGCGTTTTTTGGTCCAGCTGAAACGCCAAGGAGTCATTTCCGTTCAGTCTGCATAGTTGGCGTTCTTTCCTTTTATCTGTGGTCTTGGTCTTCTATGACCCATAGTGCACTTCTACTCTGCGTCTTTCTGGTTCTCCTTATCGCCCGTTAGGTGGTGGTGGTGGTGGAACCTAAAAAATTTAAAAAGCAAATCAACGTTTAGCCTTTAAATTAGAATCCAAGTCAAACACAACCATAATAATTATATATATATTTTTTAATTGCAATGCAGGCATACACTTTGACATTATCCTATTTGAGTGCACTCTTGCTACGCTAAAAGTACAGCGTTTAACATATATTTATAATACTAGTTGCTTGGCTTTGTGACTCATTGCATTGCAGTCTACCATGTCGCAATGTCTCATGATGTGATGCACCGTTTCGCATTACATTATCCTTACAGAGTTATACTCGTGTCATACCTGTCTATCCTTTGTCGACCTGTCTCCGACGTTGCAGCCCGTCGAGCTCTTCGCTCTGCGGCAACGGCCCCCGTTGCCACAGAGCGAAGACTCGATGGGTTTTTTGTTCCTCGAGCTCGCACTTCTACCAGACAGCGCCGAGCCTTTTCTATTGTGGGTCCTGCTATATGGAATGGCCTGCCACTAACCTTGAGACTTAATGCCTAGGCTAAATTCACAAGCTTTTTATAAGCCACTCAAATCCTTTTTTTGCTGTGGCTGGACTGGGAGCGTCTCTGAGTAGGTTTCTTTGAAGAAGCGCTATATAAATTCTCTAAATGAATGAATAATATATTGCGCAATACAATAAAATGCGATGATTCACTACGCAATTTATCAGCTTCCTAATCTCGGCAATCTTTAATTAAGAATTAATCCGTGCTTTGAGAATTCGCCTCTCGGTTATGCAGTCTATTAAGATTTTGCATTTCTTTTCAATCATTTGAAATATTTATATAGCGCCTATTCAAGGTTATCTACTCATGAACGCTCTCGACCTAGTTGCTGCTAAACCTTTGACGCACGCACACATACACTGCGGTTCAAAAAAAGTAAGCCAAACTGTTTTTATATGTCTCTAAATGCCTGAAGATTAATCCAATTAATTCGCACTAATGCACTAATGACATTAATGATACGCGAATTAAAACTGAAAATAACAATTATTTATAACACTGCTTTAAAAAACCCGATGTTTGTAATTTCCGCTTTGCATATTTCAAGGTCTTGCCAAAAATTTGACCGTGATCACTGCATTTTGCCAATTAAAAAAAAACAATTATGCGTGCGCCCATGGGTTAAATAGAACAGTCTTCGGATTAGAGTAGAACATAATCACAAGGACTATAGGCAATGTGATTATAGTCATTCTCTTTAGAACCACAGGGAGACAATTCCAGATTGCAGGACCAGCATCGGAAAAGGCACAATATGGAAGACGCGGTAAAGCGGCAAAGAAGCACAGCGTGGCTACCTATGAGAGAGCATCTTAGCCTTTACCACTCCAACAATGATTGAATCAGGCTAAATTGTTCGGTGAGAGCGCACTCAGCAGTGGTAAAGGTTAGGCGATCAGCGTCCAGGGTGGAGCAGCAGAATTTGTGTAACCAGACAAAGACTACAACCGCAATCCTGCGTCAATTTAAGGTGCAGACTATAGGAAAGTGATCCGCTGCTGAAAAGGGAGCCAATACATTGAATACAGGACATCCGCACACAATCAGCCAAGTCTAAATTGCGACCGCGTGAAGCGCGCCGGATGCGCAGTATACCCGATCCAAACACGCAACCAGAGAGGTATGAAGACCCAGGCAAAGGGAGGTCACCCCAAAGAAGGAAACAACAGAGAAGTGGACAGCGTAAAATAGCACCAGTGGTTATGGTAGAGGGAACGTTTTAAAGTCCTTGAGACGTTGTCTTAAAGTCTATATCATACATTAATAAAAAAATTATTGGCACTAGCTGGGGTACCCGACGTTGCCCGGGAAATTTCTGTTTTGTCTCCACTCAGCCCCTCTACCTCTGGAAAGTCGGGTCACAACCCAGTCCCACCCCCTCTGGGGATCGCCGCGCTTCCCGGTGTCATTTAATTCGCCCCACCTCATCCTTCTCCCCCCCAACCCGATCCCTCCCCAACCCCAACCTAATCCCGCCTCGCACCATCTTTAATCCACCCTACACAACCTCACGCCTCTGGGACAGGCTGCATTGCAACTGAATTTTTTAATTCTTCACCCCAGCTCTCATCGCTCCCCCCTCCTGCGGGACGGGGTAGGGCTGGTTGGTTTCGGGGTGATCATGGTGGTCATCTGAGGCTCGATGCGAATAAGTGCGAATGCCGTAATCGGGGTTGCACCAGAAATTTCAGTTCATTCCCCAAATTCTGGCTCTCTCCGCCCCGCCCAGCCCTCATCCCGCCCCGCGGGTGCTGGGCGGAGAATGAGTGATTCTGATGGCACTCTGTCTAGCTACACGGTTACATGTGAATAGGTGCGAAACTGCGGTGAAGGTGTAGAAATAGTGACCATCGGGTGTTTCGTCACACAACCCCGCCCCCCATGATGAAGGTGCTTCGCCATCCCCACCGCTGGGTGATCCGAGAGACCCCTGTCCAGATGCAAGTCTCAGATCAATAGCTCCGAAACTGTGCGCGTGCATTTTGGACACCATGCATATAAGCACACATACACATGTGCATCGCCACAAACATCTTTATAGATCTAGACATATGGGCACACTCGGGGATCCAAACGCAGGCACAGTTATTGACGATTATGATGCTGAGAGTGATTCTAAGAGTGACGGTGCAATTATGTATATAATTTTATGATAATTAATAATTGCATCAACAGCATCAGAAGTAGGCAAGTAGAAGCAGAGGAAAGAGAAATAATAAGAGTTGCAGGAATGAGATCTCTGCAATACAATGGTTTAGAACGAAATACATACTTACCTGCTCGTCACCATCCCTTTGTGGTGACGGTTACGGATAGGCACCAGTCGGATATAGCGGTGGATACGGCGGATGGAGGCCAGCCGGTGCTCGTAGTGATGGTGGTGGTTTAGGCGGCAGATGGAAGCTAACCGGTGCTAGTGGTGCTGCTGTTGATGGTGGTGGTGGTTGCGTCGGTTCCGGGCTAGCCGATGCTGGTGGTGCTGGTGTTGATGTTTGAGGCAAATCGGAGCCACCAGGTCCGTATGTTGAAGGTTGCAACGGGTGGTAGTTAGGCGGTGGTGGTATTGGTGGTAATGGTTTGAGCGGCGGATAGGGTCTAACCGGTGCTCGTGGTGATGGTGGTGGTGGTTGCGTCGGTTCCGGGCTAGCCGTTGCTGGTGGTGCTGGTGTTGATGTTTGAGGCGAATCGGAGCCACCAGGTCCGTATGTTGAAGGTTGCAACGGGTGGTAGTTAGGCGGTGGTGGTATTGGTGGTAATGGTTTGAGCGGCGGATAGGGTCTAACCGGTGCTCGTGGTGATGGTGGTGGTGGTTGCGTCGGTTCCGGGCTAGCCGTTGCTGGTGGTGCTGCTGTTGATGGTGGTGGTGGTTGTGTTGGTTCCGGACCAGCCGGTTCTGGTGGTGCTGGTGGTGATGGTCGCAGCGAATCGAGGCTACCCGGTATGTATGGTGAAGGTATCAGCGGATGGAGGCCAGCCGGTGCTCGTATTGATGGTGGTTTAGGCGGCAGATGGAGACCAGCCAGTGCTAGTGGTGCTGCTGTTGATGTTGGTGATGCTTGCGTTGGCTCCAGGCCAGCCGGTTCTGGTGACGGATATGGTGGTGGTTGCGGCGAATAGGGGACAGCAGTGCAGATAGCAATGCACATGCTAAGCAGCAAGGTTGAAGCGAGGAAGAACTTCATCTCCGCTAACTTAATAATCAGCAGCGCTAAAATAACAAAAGTAAGCATAAAGAGAATCCGTGAATCTTTATTATCACACATTCAATTTCACCAACATTTATTCGAACTTGACTCCGCCTCTTTGATACAGAGAACTTACAACAGAAGACCAATCTACGACTTCTTAAAGTCGACCTGTTGGTCTATACTCTATATTATTGGCATAATTTGTGACAATGGCTAGAATAATTCAGGGAGCTGTTTAGAAACGTCGCCATTAACCAATAGGCATATACTTATTGAAGAACTGATCGATCTGGATTTTGATTTTCATTATGAGCGGCTACCAGCTAGTATACATGTGGATATGCATTGTTGCAATTTTATACACCGAAAGCATGTCGCCATGCATGTGGGTAGTTTAGCATGCACCCAATATTATTGTGAAAAGAACCACTAAGTATTCCTATACGTTGTATCCAGTGTGTGCAAGAGCAATATTTCTTATGCAATAGACTTGTTTATATACCGTTCTTAGTAGAAACTCTCTAGAAGTAAGTTCAAGGAACGTGCCAAAGCTCAGAGGGTCATTCGACTGAAATGCATTAGGCTATAGCCTAACTTGTACAACAACCGTCAATGAAGCGATTAAAATCTCAAATATCGTGCATGATGTGGCCGAACTTCGGATCACGAATGGCTAGGAATAGAACAGAACAGAAACTTAAATTTGAAATTCGACTGTTCAGGGAGGAGTTTGATTTTTGTTCTCGGGTGGGGGGGGGGCTAAAAAAGAAGTTGGGCTTTGTTGGAGCGAAAACTTGACGAGCGGCGCCGGTGTCACAAAAATAAAGTCTCCCCATACAAAGTCTTCCTCCAAAACAGAGTCTCTCCCCTCGAAACAGAGTCTCCCCTGGCTGGAACAGTTTGGAAGAAATTTTATGAAGTAAAAGTAAGCTTATATACATTTTCTTGTTATTATAATCTGGCAACGTAAACTAACCGTTTAACCTGATTAATGATTATCTCTAAATTTGAAGTAACTGTAGCCTAGGGCCTAGGCTATTTCACGCTGAACGGGGGAAACTTTATTTCGTGGACGGCGGAAATATTCTCTCCCTCATGGAGACTTTGTTTCAGAATGTATTCATTCTGGAACAGATCCGCCAGGGGAAGAATCTGTCTACGGACGGGGGAGACTTTTAAGGGAAACTCTGTCACGCAACACTGGCAATATTTTCTCGGCCAATGAGTTGACCTTTTTGTCATCGGGTTGAAATCTAAAAAATTACTATTTTTCCGCCAAAAAGTTGACATTTTTTTGGTCATTCGATTGAACTTTCGTTGGTGAAAAGAGCTATTTTCCCGAATTTTTTTTGGGCCTTCTTGGGGGCTAAGCCCGGGGAAAAATACCGTTTTAACGGTAAATAACTGAATCTGAGGAAAAATACAACTTTTCTCCGCCAAAAAAGTTGATGACCTTGAGGTTCGTTCGTAAAAAGAGCCATTTACATCGAATTTTTTTAAAATCTGGGTCTACCTGGGGGAGGATGCTAGGCCCAGAAAAAGATACCGTTTTCACGGTTAAAAAAGCTGAATCTGGGTCTTCTTAGGTGTGGGGGACCTATAACCCCAGACCTTGATAAACTCCGCCCATGCGGCTGTTTATGTTTTGGCTCGTGTGCCTCAATTTTTGAGAATTTAAACAAAGTTTTTAATGCTCAATACAAATGGTCTACTGTTAGGCCTAATAGCGAGAATACAAACTCCACACTGACCGATGTATTCTTCAGCTTTCAACAAGGCAGAAAATTCAGAACTCGACGAGTATATCTGTGCTATCAGAACGATGCCAAACGCGGTCGATCAAATCGTCGCATACCCCAATTGAGCCTCTAGCGCGACTTCTTATAGTCTAGTCTTAATAGTTACCGGAGGCCTGAGTACGTCACCAGCGGTGCAGCTCAACCAGAACGACGATCTGAAAGTTAAACAACCGGCCGGTGGGATCATTGATATGTATTATATAGTTACTGGATAGCTAATTGGCTATTCCTGGAGGGCACTCTGGGGAAAAGACAAGGATTTCTTAGGACAAATCCCAGAATTCTGTGGGGGAAAATCCCAGGATTCTTCCGGGAAAATCCCGGAATCTCTAGAGGCAAATCATAGCAGAGTGTAGGCTGCACAACGCTACGCATTAAGACGCAAATTTCTCAGCAATGATAACAGAGTTGTTTAAAACCAGCTTGGGGATTTTGAGTTGAGTGACATACAAAGCTATCTACTTAGCTACTGGTATGTTTTATGCGGTCACCGACCAGAGCTTTTAAAGTTGACGAATTTAACATGGTTTTGCATGTAAACAAGCACGCGTTGCCCTAAGCGGAAGTCACGTGTGATTCGGCATCGGTCATGGGCCAATAGCCGAAACTTTAGCTATCCAGTAACTATAGTACATATCAATGAGTGGGATCACGTGGCTTCTGTTGAAGCCTCGGACTGTTATGAGCGGAAGTAAGTTGATGATAGATTATTCGGCTACAGGAACTACTTTCGCAACTGACGATGGCCGTAAATGACGCGACAGAAAGAAAGAAAGTGCTGAAATAATTTCATTGTTTAAATCCAAATTTATGTAGCCTAGGGTTTTCTCCACTGCTTAGACGTCGCCGGGCAGTTTTAAACAGGTAGCTCCGTCTAGTAAAAAGTAGTAACACACACACACACACGCACACGCACACACACATACATGTACACACACATACATGTACACACACATACATGTACACACACATACATGTACGCACACACACACACACACACACACACACACACACACACACGTTTCAGGCGTTGCCGAGTTACTTGAGAGAAAATCCGATTCGTATATAAATGGCTATATGACACGTGAGCCATAGTCTAGTGCGGTTACAACTCAGTCTTGCGTGCAATACTATAATGACTCCTGGTACGAAATGCAATATAGCCTATATATTGTGAACGCTTTTTTGCCCATGCCTCGGCATGATTAATTTTCAAGAATAAGTCTTACGTTCAGTCAAAAATAACTTCAACCAAGGCTTTGCGAGGGTAAGTTAAAACAGGAAGCTCCCCGTCTAATAATATATATATAATATATATCTTATTATATTTTCGTCAGTATGTGTGTTTGTGTGTTCCTTAGATGAACAGGGCCACGGTTTTGAAGCAATCGACCCAAATTCTTCGCAGTGGGTCGGGGTCGACCCTAACCAGGTTATATATAGGGGGGGGGTCCGCGAAAGTAAAAATCTCACCTTTCTCCAGTTTCGAACATTTTAAATTTCGAACAATGGAGCAATGGGACAAAGTGAGGCTGGGGAAGGGGGGGAATGGCCGCGATTATATGAACGGGGCGCATCCTAAATCCCCGGGCAACGCCGGGTACCCCAGCTAATATATTAGTTAGTTAGGAAAATATCCAATTCGTAAGACACGTGAGGCACGGTGGTGTAGTGGGTATGTTCGTGGCCTTGCAACCGAAGGGTTGCAGGTTCGAATTCACCTCAAGTCATCCCGTGAGGACCCTGGGCAAGTCCTTCACTCATTGCTCAGCGCTTCGGCGTGAAACTCCAATGCAGTGTCCGCTCTGTAGTCGGGAGCGCCTCTGAGTAGGGAGCTTGAAGGGGCGCTATAACAAGTGCACACACAAACATACAAGCAAACTTACTTGAGCCTTAATATAGCCTGAGCCCAAAAGCACCACAAGGTGGCGCAGTGACATGCTGGGAAAACTCTTCTCAGAGGATCAGTGATTGCTGCAAGAAACCGCTGGTGTCTTGGAAAGAGAATTCCAGATGAACAGAGAATCGTGTCAAAGTGAATAGTCAGACAAGCAACGTCGATGTGTTGTGACAAACATGCAAGATATAATTCATTGGGTCGAATGATGAGAGAATGGATGGATGTTGCAGTCAGGTCGTTGTCTGTAAATGCTTGGCCTACAGTACTGCTATATTTGACTATACATGTAGTGCATTGTCAGACACTTCTTTGTAGCCAGAGCATAGCCAGGGCAGACATAGCCTAACCAGGTCAAAAGGCGAGTCGCGTGCTCGGTTCTGTCAGAATTTTTGCTCTGCCAGAATTTTTGCTCTGCCAGAATTTTTGATCTGCCAGAATTTTTGCTCTGCCAGAATTTTTGATCTGCCAGAATTTTTGCTCTGCTAGAATTTTTGATCTGCCAGAATTTTTGATCTGCCAGAATTTTTGCTCTGCCAGAATTTTTGCTCTGCCAGAAGTTATGCTCTGCCAGAATATTTGCCAGAATTTGTTCGGGCATATTGCTTCGTACTGTTTCCTAAATTCCTGCAGTCCGCACTCAGAGACCTCAACAATAAGAAACAATAGGCCTATGCCCAAACAAATCCTGGCAGAGAATCGACCAGGGCATATTTGTGGGGCGCGGTGGTATAGTGGCGGCGTCGTTGTCTTGGAGCCGGAAGGTTCGAGGTTCGAATACACGTCGCCGCGTAAGGACCTTGGGCAAGTCCTTCACTCACAATTGCTCAGCGCTTCGGCGTGAAACTCCGATGCAGTGTCCGTTCTGCATTCGGGAGCGCCTCTGAGTAGAGTGAGCTTGAAGGGCCCTATAACAAGTGCACATATATACAAACAGGGCAAAAACTTTTTACCATGGCATTTGCCCGCCATGCCCTGGCGTAGCGTCACCTCTGTAGGCCTACTTTAGATCCATATTTTCGTCTTTCCAGCCTATAGGCCTACTTTGCATTCTGTTTTCTTTAGTACCAACTATAATTCGTTTCCACTAGACAAGCAGGGAGACCCGCCAGTCTACTGTTGCAATAGTCAACCCTGGAGGCAATGAGGCTGTTGACTAAGATGACGGCGGTTGACGTTGGAATGTATGTATGTATGTATGTATGTATGTATGTATGTATGTATGTATGTATGTATGTATGTATGTATGTATGTATGTATGTATGTATGTATGTATGTATGTATGTATGTATGTATGTATGTATGTATGTATGTATGTATGTATGTATGTATGTATGTATGTATGTATGTATGTATGTACATGTATGTATGTATGTATGTATGTATGTATGTATGTATGTATGTATGTATGTATGTATGTGTAATATTGTGTATGTATATTTGATTGTATAGCCCTTGAGACCACGAGTTACTCTAAAGGCTATCTATATAGCCTACTCACGCACGTCTACATGTATGCCTTCAACAAGTGCATGGCAAAGCTGACGAATTTTTAATTATTACGGCAAACGAAAAATGAACTCGATCCATGCAGTCTGCTTAAAATCATCTTTATTCTCATCTGAAAGCATGCTCCTAATAGTTAGATTCACATTGAACCCACAGCTGAATAGAGCTGCCACCAGTGGTTAATTCCTGCCAGCCAAGAGTCCAATCATTATGTAGCAAACCAATATAATTAATAGGAGGAGTTCTAGGCTAAATAGTAATTATTATATTGCATACGCTTATATCCAAACTGTTTGTAATTTTGTTAACAACGTTTTTTGGTCCAGCTGAAACGCCAAGGAGGCATTTTCGGTCAGTTTGGTCTGCGTTCTTTCCTTTCATCTATGGTGTTGGTCTTCTGTGACAAACTTCCACTCTGCGTCTTTCTGGTTCTCCTTCTTAGATCACCCGTTGGAAGGTGGTGGTGGTTGTGGTGGTGGTGGTGGCAAAAACCTAACAAATTAAAAAAGCAAATCAACGTTTAGCCTTTAAATTAGAAGCCAAGTAAAACACAACCATAATATATTTCTATTTATTGGACAACATACAAACATACATACATACATACATACATACATACATACATACATACATACATACATACATACATACATACATACATACATACATACATACACACATACATACATACATACATACACACATACATACATACATACATACATACATACACGCATACACGCATACATACATACATACATACATACATACATACATACATACATACATACATACATACATACATACATACATACATACATACATACATACATACATACATACATACATACATACATACATACATACATACATACATACATACATACATACATACATACATACATACATACATACATACATACATACATACACACACTCATGCACACACGCATCGGCACATACTCCTTTATAGATCTAGTCTATCTAGACATATGGACACAGTTATGGATCCAGACGCAGACACAGTAATGACGTTTATGATGATGATGAGAGTGATACTGAGAGTGATTCTAAGAGTAGTGTGGGTGTAATGATGTATAATTGTGATAATTACATCAACAGCTTCAGAAAATAGGTACATGTAAGTAGAAGTAGAGGGAAGAGAAATAATAACAGTTGCAGGAATGAGATATCTGCAATGGTTTAGGACTAAATGCATACTTACTGGCCTGTCACCGTCCCTTCGTGGTGGTGGTGGTGAGGGTGGTGGTGGTGGTTACGGATACCTAGGCACCAGTCGGATATGGTGGTGGTTGCGGCGGTTAGAGGCCACCCGGTGCTCGTGGTGCTGGTGGTGCTGGTGGTGCTGGTGTTTCTGGTGGTGATGGTTGCGGCGGTTGGAGGCTACCCGGTGCTCGTGGTGCTGGTGGTGCTGGTGGTGATGGTGGTGCTGGTGGTGCTCGTGGTTCTGTTGGTGATGGTTGCGGCGGTTGGAGGCCACCCGGTGCTCGTGGTGCTGGTGGTGCTGGTGGTGCTGGTGGTTCTGGTGGTGCTGGTGGTTCTGTTGGTGATGGTTGCGGCGGTTGGAGGCCACCCGGTGCTCGTGGTGATGGTGGTGATGGTGGTTCTGGTGGTTCTGGTGGTGATGGTGGTGCTGGTGTTTCTGGTGGTTCTGGTGGTGATGGTTGCGGCGGTTGGAGGTCACCCGGTGCTCGTGGTGCTGGTGGTGCTGGTGGTGCTGGTGTTTCTGGTGGTGATGGTTGCGGCGGTTGGAGGTCACCCGGTGCTCGTGGTGCTGGTGGTGCTGGTGGTGCTGGTGTTTCTGGTGGTGATGGTTGCGGCGGTTGGAGGTCACCCGGTGCTCGTGGTGCTGGTGGTGCTGGTGGTGCTGGTGTTTCTGGTGGTGATGGTTGCGGCGGTTGGAGGCTACCCGGTGCGCGTGGTGCTGGTGGTGCTGGTGTTTCTGGTGGTGATGGTTGCGGCGGTTGAAGGCCACCCGGTGCTCGTGGTGATGGTGGTTCTGGTGGTGCAGGTGGTGCTGGTGGTTCTGGTGGTGATGGTTGCGGCGGTTGAAGGCCACCCGGTGCTCGTGGTGATGGTGGTGCTGGTGGTTCTGGTGGTTCTGGTGGTGATGGTGGTGCTGGTGTTTCTGGTGGTGATGGTTGCGGCGGTTGGAGGCCACCCGGTGCTCGTGGTGATGGTGGTTCTGGTGGTGCAGGTGGTGCTGGTGGTTCTGGTGGTGATGGTTGCGGCGGTTGAAGGCCACCCGGTGCTCGTGGTGATGGTGGTTCTGGTGGTGCAGGTGGTGCTGGTGGTTCTGGTGGTGATGGTTGCGGCGGTTGGAGGCCACCCGGTGCTCGTGGTGATGGTGGTGCTGGTGTTTCTGGTGGTGATGGTTGCGGCGGTTGAAGGCCACCCGGTGTTCGTGGTCCTGATGGTTCTTGTGGTACTGCTGGTCCTACTGGTCCTGGTTGCGAATCGCAAATAGCAATGCACATGCTAAGCAGCAAGATTGATGCGAGGAAGAACTTCATCTCCACTAACTCAATAATCAGCGGCGCTAAAACAAAAACAAAAGTAAGCAGAAACAGTTAATCCGTGAATCTTTATTATCACACATTCAATTTCAACAGCATTTATTCGAACTTGATTCCGCCTTTAGTTGACAGAAAATTTTACAACAGAAGACCAACCTATACAACTTCTGGTAGTCGGCCCGTAGGTCTATAATATTGCCATGATTTATGACAATGTCTTGGAATAATTCAGGAAGCTGCATGTTTAGAAACGTCGCCTTTATTTAATAGGAATATACTTAGTGAAGACCTGATCGATCTGGATTTTGATTTTATTATGAGCAGCTACAGGTGGATTAAGCTGGGCAACATGACGCAAGAGACTCAGAAAGAGAGTGGCGTCGGACTCCTACGAGCACTAAGCCCAAGGTTATTGGTGATGATGATGATAATGTGGATATGCGCTGTTGCAATTTTAAACACCGAAAGCAAGACGCCATGCATGTCGGTAGTTTAGCATGCACCCAATATTATTATTGTCCAAAGAACCACTAAGTAGGCTACGTTTTATCTAGTGTATGCAAGAACAATATTTCTTATGTAATAGAATTGTTTAATGTTTATATGCCAGTCTCAACAGAAACTCTCTAGAAGTAAGTTCAAGTAACGTGCCAAAGGTCAGAGGGTCATTCGACTGAAATGATAATAGCCTAACTTGTAGACCTACGACAACAACCGACAATGACGCTGTTAAATCTTAATCATCGTGCATGATGCGACCAAACTTCGGATCGAGGATGGCTAGGAATAGAACAGAACAGAAACTTCAATTTGAAATTCGGCGGTTCAGGGCGGAGTTTGATTTCCGTTCTCGGGTGGGGGGAGGGCTAAAAAAGAAGTTAGGTTTTGTTGGGGCGGAAACTAGACGAGCGGCGCCGGTGTCACGAAATAAAGTCTCCCCCTACAAAGTCTCCCTCCTACGACAGAGTCTCTCCTGGCTGAAACTCTGTATTGGAAGAAATTTTTAAAATAAAAGTATATATATTTTCTTGCTATATAATCTGGCAACATAAACTAACCGTTTAACCTGATTATCTCTAAATTTGATGCAACTGTAGCCTATTTCAGAGGGGAACTTTATTTCGTGGACGGCGAAAATACTCTCTCCCTCACGGAGACTTTGTTTCAGAATGTACTCTTCGGGGGCGAATTTATTCTGGAACAAATCCGCCGGGGGAGAATCTGTTTCGAAATAAAGTCTCCGGGGGAAACTTTTAGGGGGAGACTCTGTCACGCGACACCGGCAATATTTTCTCGAGCCAAAAAGTTGACATTTTTGTCTTCGGGTTGAAATCTCAAGAAAAGTACTATTTGTCCGCCAAAAAGTTGACATTTTTTGTCATTCGATTGAAGTTGGTGACGAGAGCTATTTCCCGAATTTTTTTCTCGGCCTTCTTGGGGGTTAAGCCCGGGAAAAGATACCGTTTTAACGGTAAAAAACTTAATCTTAAGAAAAATAAAAATTTTCCCCGCCAAAAGTTGAAGACCCTTAGGTTTCGTTCCTAAAACGAGCCATTTTCCCCGAATGTTTTTGAGTCTGGGCCTTCTGGGGTGAGCTAAACCCGGGAAAAGATACCGTTTTCCCGGTTAAAAAAGCTGAATCTGGGCCTTCTTAGGTGTGGAGGGCTTAGAACCCCAACCTTGATAAACTCCGCCCATTGGGCTGTTTGTGTTTTGGCTCGTGTGCGGCGTGCCTCAATGTTTGAGAATTTAAACAAAGTTTTTAATGCTCAATACAATAGGTCTACTGTTAAGCGAGACTACAAACTCCACACTGACCGATGTATTCTTCAGCTTTCAACAAGACATGAAATGCAGAACTCGACGAGTTGGTCGATGAATATAATTATCTGTGCTATCAGAACGATGCCAAACGCGGTCGATCAAATCGTCGTACACCTCAACTGAGCCTCTAGCGCGACTTCTTATAGTCTAGACTCTATAGTCTTAACAGTTACCCGAGGCCTGAGTACGTCACCACTCACCAGCGGTGCAGCTCAACCAGAACGACGATCTGAAAGCTGCACAACAGAGTTGTTTAAAACCAGCTTGGGGATTTTAAGTTGAGTGACATACAAAAATATCAACTTAACTATGTTTTGCGACCACCGTTTTGCATGTAAATAACCACGGGCTGCCCTAAGCGGAAGTCACGTGCATGTGATTCGCCATCGGTCGTGGACTAATGGCCGAAGCTTTAGGTATCCAGTAACTATATAGTACATAATTATCAACTTCTGTTGAAGCCTCGGATTGTTATGAGCGGAAATAAGTTGATGATACATGTAGATTATTCGGATACACTGTGCTACAGGAACTACTTTCGCAACTGAAGATGACCGTAAATGACGTGGCAGAAAGAAAGCGCTGAAATAATTTCATTGTTTAAATCCAAATTAAATTTTATGTAGCCTAGGGTTTTCTCCACTGCTTTGACGTCACCGGGCAGCTTTAAACAGGAAGCTCCGTCTAGTGAAAAGCAGTAATACACACACACACACACACACACACACACACGCACACACACACACATACACACACACGTTTCAGGCGTTGCCGAGTTACTTAAGAAAAAATCCGATTCGTATATGACACCGTTGACACGTGAGCTATATAGTCTAGTGCGGCTGCAACTTAGTCTTGCGTGCAATAATATAATGACTCCTGGTACGAAATGTAATATAGCCTATACTGTGAACGCTTTTTTGCCCATGCCTCGGCATGATTCATTTTCAAGAATAGGTCCTACGTTCAGTTAAAATAACTTCCACTGAGGCTTTGCGAGGGTAAGTTAAAACAGGAAGTAATATATATATATATAATGTATATCATAGTCTAGTAATATATGATGATGATGATGATCCCGTCTAGCTAGCCCGGAGGGCTAGCCAATGGGGATGAAGTGTTAGCGACTTCATTTTCAAGGCCTCGGCATATGAGGGCGGTGGCCAATCCTCTCCCTCGCCGTCTCATCATCCACTGACCGTGAGGTCAATGTACTCATCATAGCTGAGTCGGCTAGGGGGTGCTTATGGAACAGAAATCTCGTTACAAATTTCTGCCCCGGCGGGGAATTGAACCCCCGACCTCTTGGTCGACAGTCCAGCGCGCTAACCACTGTACTACCGAGGCTGAGGAAGTGGGGGGGCCGGCCGCGATTATATCAACGGGGCGAATCCTAAACTCCCCGTGCAACGCTGGGTACCCCAGCTAATATATATAATTCTAGCTGAACCCGGCCACGCGTTGCTGTGGCTGAAAAGAACATCCAACCACCCGTCCCTACCTCCATTCGACCTCCCCTTCCCCTCACCATCCCCCTTTCCCGCCCACTCCCCTCTCCATCCCATCCCCTCCTTCCCTCCCTCTCCCTCCTGTCCCTCCCCACTTCCCCCTCCCCTTCCGCTCCCCTCCCCTTCTCCTCCTCTTCCCACCCCTCCCCGTCCAATCCCCTCAACTCCCCTCTACCTCCTTCCGTCCCTTTCTTCTTCCTTTTCCTTCCACCTCCCCTGCACCCTACCCTCTTCCCCTTCCCAGTCCCAATCCCTCCGTCCCTTCCTCTGCCTTCCTGCAACCCTCCCTCGTCCATCGCTCCCCTCCGCTCCCTCGCCTCCCTCTTCGTCCCGCTCCCTCCCCCTCCTTTCTTCCCTCACGCCGTGTCTCCCCCGACAAGAGGCGAACGCAATAGGGCCGCTATTGAATGTGTTGAATATCTATATGGGCCTAAATAAAAATGTAACTGCGTACGCACGAATCTTTCGGACCAAGGATCTCGGTAATTTAAAAATTGCCGTTCGAATAGGCGCGGGTTTGCATAATGCTTTTTTGCTAAAATCTTGAGAAAAAACACTTTCACTTCGATTCGACCGATTCCGAGTTCAAATTCAACCCGTCAATAATTATGCATGCCTTGACCCAATTCGGGCGCGTTTGAAAACGGTGGTTCCGCAAGACTTGTATAGCGCATTTTGAACTCGGAATCGGTCGAATCGAAGTGAAAGTTGTTTTTTGTTGTAAAAGATTTTAGAAAAAAACATTCAAAGAACACGTATTCGAATGGAACGTTTTGCTGCAATTTTGAAAAGAATCGGTCCAGGATATTTTCCAAGATCCTTTATAAGGAAGATTCGTGCGAACGCCGTTACATTTTTATTTATAGCCTATAGATATAGATATATATACGTTTCAGGCGTTGCCGAGTTATAGTTAAGAAAAAAATCCGAATTGTAAGACACGTGAGGCGCCGTGGTGTAGTGGGTATGTTCGTCGCCTTGCAGCCGAAGAGCTGCAGGTTCGAATCCATCACAAGTCGCCCCGTGAGCAATTGCTCAGCGCTTCGGCGTGAAACTCCGATGCAGTGTCCGCTCTGTAATCGGGAGCGCCTCTGAGTAGCGAGCTTGAAGGGGCGCTATAGAAAATGCACATACAAACATACAAGAAAACTTACTTGAGCCTTAATAATTATAGCTTGAGCCCAAAAGCACCACCAGGTGGCGCAGTGGCATGCTGGAAAAACTCTGCGCAGAGGATCAGTGATTGCTGGAAAATCCCGCAGATGTCACGGAAAGAGAACTCCAGATGAATGGAGAATCGTGTCAAAGTGAATAGTCAGACAAGCAACGTCGATGTGCTGTGACAAACCTGCAAGATATAATAATTCATTGGATCGAATGATGAGAGAATGGATGTATGTTGCAGTCAGGTCGTTGTCTGCAAATTATTGGCCTACAGTACTGCATGCTATATTTGACTATAGTGCATCGTCAGACATTTCTTTGTAGCCAGAGCATAGCCAGCGCAGCCGTAGCCTATAAGTAACCAGGTTAAAAGGCGAGTGGCGTCCTCTGTTCTGTCAGAATTTTGCTCTGACAGAATTTTTGCTCTGCCAGAATTTTTGCTCTGCCAGAATATTTGCTCTGCCAGAATTTTTGCTGTGCCAGAATTTGTTCGGGCATATTGCTTCGTACTGTTTCCTAAATTCCTGCCGTCCGCACTCAGAGACCGGAACAATAAGAAACAATAGGCCTATGCCCAAACAAATCCTGGCATAGAATCGACCAGAACAAAGCCTTTTTACCATGGCATTTGCCCGCCATGCCCTGGCGCAGCGTCGCCTCTGTAGGCCTACTTTAGATCCATATTTTCGTCTTTCCAGCATATAGGCCTACTTTGCATTCTGTTTTCTTTAGTGCCAACTATATTCGCTCCACTAGACAAGCAGGGAGACCCGCCAGTCTACTGGTGCAATAGTCAACCCTGGAGGCAATGAGGATGTTGACTAAGATGACGGCGGTTGACGTTGGAATGAATGCATGTGTTTGCATGTATGTATGTATGTATGTATGTATGTATGTATGTGTGTATGTATGTATGTATGTATGTATGTATGTATGTATGTATGTATGTATGTATGTATGTATGTATGTATGTATGTACAATTCCCTGTTCACTGCCTTGATTGTTATTTTTGG
This sequence comes from Lumbricus rubellus, assembly GCA_945859605.1. NCBI lineage: Eukaryota > Metazoa > Annelida > Clitellata > Crassiclitellata > Lumbricidae > Lumbricus > Lumbricus rubellus. The sequence continues at coordinate 17,328,846 of OX243826.1, read as the reverse complement.
TGCGTATTCAGGAAATAAACTGATTTGATTTTGATTTTTTTTTTGATTTGATGTATGTATGTATGTATGTATGTATGTATGTATGTATGTATGTATGTATGTATGTATGTATGTATGTATGTATGTATGTATGTATGTATGTATGTATGTATATATGTAGGTATGTATGTATGTATGTATGTGTAATATTGTGTATGTATATTTGATTGCATAGCCCATGAGACCACGTGCTACTCTATAATAGTCTATATAGCCTTCTCACGCACGTCTACATGTATGCTTTTAACAAGTGAATGGCATAGCTGACGAATTTTTATTTAATAATTAATTACGACAAACGAAAAATGAACTCGATCGTCTGCTTAAAATCATCTTTATTCTCATCTGAAAGCGTGCTCCTATTAATTAAAGTTTGATTCACATTGAACCCACAGCTGAATAGAGCTGCCACCAGTGGCTAATTCCGGCAAGCCAAGAGTCCAATCATTATGTAGCAAACCAATATAATTATTAGGAGGAGTTCTAGGCTAAATAGTAATTATTATATTGCATACGCTTATATCTAAACTGTTAGTATTTTTAGTAACAGCGTTTTTTTGGTCCAGCTGAAACGCAAAGGAAGAATTTCCGGTCAGTGTGGTTTGCGTTCTTTCCTTTCATCTATGGTGTTGGTCTTCTATGACTCATGATGCACTTCTACTCTGCGTCTTTCTGGTTCTCCTTTTTATCACCCGTTGGGAGGTGGTGGTGGTTGTGGTGGTGGTGGTGGCAAAAACCTAACAAATTAAAAAAGCAAATCAACGTTTAGCCTTTAAATTAGAAGCCAAGTAAAACACAACCATAATATATTTCTATTTATTGGACAACATACAAACATACATACATACATACATACATACATACATACATACGTACATACATACATACATACATACATACATACATACATACATACATACATACATACATACATACATACATGCATGCATGCATGCATGCATACATACATACATACATACATACATACATACATACATACATACATACATACATACATACAATGTCATACATACATACATACATACATACATACATACATACATACATACATACATACATACATACATACATACATACATACATACATACATACATACATACATACATACATACATAGTTACATACATACATACATACACACACTCATACACACACGCATCGCCGCACACTTCTTTATAGATCTAGACATATGGACACACTTAGAGATCCAGACGCAGACACAGTAATGACGATTATGATGATGAGAGTGATTCTAAGAGTGATGTGGGTATAATGATGTATAATTGTGATAATTACATCAACAGCTTCAGAAAATAGGCAAGTAGAAGCAGAGGGAAGAGAAATAATAAAGGTTGCAGGAATGAGATCTCTACAATGGTTTTGGACGAAATGCATACTTACTGGCTTGTCACCATCCCTTCGTGGTGGTGGTGGTGACGGTTACGGATACCTAAGCACCAGTCGGATATGGTGTTGGTTGCGGCGGCTGTGGGCCAGCCGGTGCTCGTGGTGCTGGTGGTCCTGGTGGTCCTGGTGGTCCTGGTGGTGACGGAGAGGAACCAACCCCACATAATATTCGTGGCGGCGCATCGGGGTCATACGGTGATGGTGGTGGTTGTGGTCCTGATGGCGCCGGAACATTGGCACAAACAGCAATGCAAACGCTTAGCAGCAAAGTTGAAACGAGGAAGAACTTCATCTTCGGTAACTAAAATTAATAGCAGCGCTATAAAAACAACAACAAAAGTACGGTAAGCTGAACGTTAGTCCGTGAATATACTTCTTATCGGACATTCAATTTCAGCAGCATTTATTCGAATTTGATTCCGCCTCTATAGTTTTACAGACAACAACTGAAGACTACGACTTCTGAAAGTCGATCAATAAATGCGCTTATATTATAGGCTAACAGTGATGAGATCCTGCGTGGCCGAGTGGGTTGTAGCCCGCTCGCCGCGCCAGCGACCCGGGTTCAATTCCCGGTGGGTCGGTTTATCAGAGATTAATTTCTCGGATCTTTACTGCGGGTGGCTCGGTCGCAATATAAACGTGGAGTGAGAGGTTGTACTCTGCCTCCGACTGTAACGGCCCTTTGGTCATACACGGTCGTTAAACTACTTTCCGCTAACAGTGATATCAGTATATTAGATCGTAGGCTTATAATAAAATTATAGGCCTATTGATCGACTTTCAGAAGGAAAACTCTCAGAATATTAATTCCATGATTAATGACATTTGCTTGGAATTCAGGGAGCCGTTTAGAGACATCGCCTTTAACGAATGCTTAGCAAAGACCTGATCGAAATGGTTTTCGATTTTATTACGACCAGCTAGGATTTTAGACAAATAAGTTGTTAATGCTTAATACATTTATGAAAATAGCCAGAATACAAACCCAAACTGACCGATATATTCCTTTTCAGCTTTCAACAGGGCAGGAAATGCAGAACTCGACTGATCGGCTGATGAATATCTGTGCTATCACACAGAACGATACAATACGCGGTTGATCAAGCTGTCAGCTGCTTCAAAATCTTAATGAGTCTCTATAGCGCGCGGCTTCTTATAGATACGCAACAAAAACCTAAGTCGTGACACTCTTCAGAGTCGTTGACTTGTTTTCTCTTTTACCGGAAGTATGAGTACGTCATCAGCGTCATGCTGCTTAGCCAGAACGACAGCCTGAAAGCTACACGTAGGCCTACATTCGTCGTACAAGCCTACACGTTTCAGGCGTGACCGGAGTTAGTTACGAAGAAACCAATTCGTTTGACATCTGGGCTATAGACTATAGTCAAGTGCGGCTACAGGCTAAGTCTTACGTTAAATACAAGACGTCTCGTACGCAATGCAATATCGTTAACGCCTTTGTGCCCATGTCCCGACCAGAGGCGGCGCCAGACACTTTTTTGTAGCCAGGGCATAGCCAGGGCAGTCATACAAGTGACCTGGGAAAAGGCTTTTTACCAGGGTATTTGCCCTGCCATGCCCTGGCGTAGCGCCGCCACTGGTCCCGACGTGATTCATTTTCAAGGATAGGTTCAGTTCAGTCTAAATAGCTACAACGGAGGCTTTGACGGGTGACTTCCTTGAGCCGTAAACGTATGCCTATACAAACCTAAAAGCACCGCCATGCCACGCAGTGGCATACTGGGAAACTCTGCGCAGAGGATCAGTGATTGCGGAAAACCCCGCTGGTGTCTTGGAAAGAGAATTCCAGATGAATGGAGAGTTGTGTCAAAGTGAATAGCCGGACAAAAGACGTCGATGTACTGTGACAAACATCCAAGATACCATTCATTCGGTCTAGTCCTTGGATGGATGGAAAGAATCGTCGCCGAATATGGGATGCGTTCGAATCTGGACTAGGTAAGGGGTTTCCACACAACCTAGAACTAGGCGCGGATTCAGGGGGGGGGCGGAGCCGGCGTACGCCCCCCCTAAACCTGCAACGCCAGATGAACATTTCAAACGAAACATTATTTTTTTATCTTCCATTTCTGGACAGTCTACTTCAGTAGTTTAGCCTACGCTTTGGAGATCTTGCAAAACAAGCAATTCGTGGTCTAAGTCTCATTCCATCTAATGTTTCAAACATCGACGCACTCACTGCTGATGGTATAGCCTATACTTCATTACTATCATGATGACCTGCCTTCGCCGGATTCTTTTCATCAAGAGTTAAAGCTTTGGCAGCAGCCAGCAGATGTGGAGAAACGCTGACAGCACACCAAGCACCCTGTCGGACACCCTCGCTGACAGCCGCTCCTGTCGTATTATGTATCCAAATATTACCACAATAATTTACATTTTGCTGCTCACTTCTGTCACGGCTTGCAGTGTTGAACGAGCAAATTCTAGTCTGCGATTTGTGAAGTCGTGTTTCCGAAGTACAATGAACGAGGACAGATTTAATGCACTCATTTTATTGTTTGTCCACAAGGACATCAAGTTAGACTGTTCGACATTGATGACATTATCAATGCCTACGCAAGAGAGCATCCAAGGAGAATGACACTGCTTAATCCCCTGGCATAATATTATGACACTTAATTATTTCCTTTTTGGATCAAGGGTTGCATGATCAAAACCGATAACTGATTTTTAATTGTTTCACTGTTAACCTTCAGTGGAGACTGGAGACCAGTGGTTTTATATGAGAAACTATATATTTTTTCTAAAGTTCCATAACATTTTCTATAAAAAGGATCATTATAGTTTGCGTGATCTAATTTCTATGCTATATATACTATATATATAGTATATATTATATATTATATATATATATATGATTACGGGATTGGATTGGTAGAATTTACGCCCCCCCCCTAACCAGAAATTTACGCCCCCCCTAACCAGAAATCCTGGATCCGCCCCTGAGAACTACAGGCTTTAGGCTAAATCGACAAATCTCATCATTCGTAGTAGGCTATTCGAATCACAACTAGTTTTGAATGAAAGCTGCGCAAGGTTCACAAGCTTAAAAAATAGGAAAATCTTACATGGTCAGCATCAGCAGTTCTTCTAATGTGGCTTAATAATAGCTTTTATGTTAATGGCCACTGTTTAAATACCCGTGTTATGTAATGTATGATTGCTTGTATGTATGTACGTGTGCATGTAGGCCTATGTGTTTGTATATTTGCATGTAGCCCTTGAGACCACATGCTACTCTATTCACGTCTACATGTAGGCTATACCTGTTACGAGTCCATGGTAATAGCTGGCGAATGTTAAATTATTACGACAAACGAAAAATGAACTTGGTCCATATAGACTGTTTGAAATCATCTTTATTCTCATCTGAAAGCGTGCTCCTAATTAGATTCACATTGAACCCACGGCTGAATGGAGTTAATTCCGACCATTCACGAGTCCAACGATCATGTAGCAAACTAATTTAATTATTACGAGTTCTGTAATAATATTATGTTGCATATCAAAACTGTTTGTATATTCTGAAAAGCATTTATTAAGATTCCTGTATAATTTTGCATATCTAAACTGTTTGTATTTTATTAACAGCGTTTTCTGGTCCAATTGAAACACCGAGTGGGCACTTCCGGTCAATTTGCTTTGCGTTCGAATTCCTTTCATCTGTGGTCTTCGATCGTATTCTATGACCAACTTCCACTCTGCGTCTTTCTGGTTCTCCTTCTTATTACTTCCTTGGAGGTGGTGAAGGAAACTAACAAATTAAGAAAGCAAATAAACAATTAGTCATTAAACTAAAAGCAAAGTCAAACACAGCCCTATATATTCATTGCCATACACTTTTGACATTGGTCTACTTGAGCAGGCCTCCTTTTTATTGCCGCGCTAAAATTGCAATGCTTAAAATTAACAACAATAAATTATTATCATAGTTAATTTCTAGTTTTGTGGCCATGTATCACATTGAATTGTAGCCTATCATGCTGCATTTTTTGTCTCACGTCGTAATCTATTATGTCGTATTGAATTATGCTTATAGAGCCTATAGGCTCTATAGTCTATACCAAAGCGACATAAGCTTACTGATGACATGCTATATTGCGCAATACAATAAGATGACTGTGATGATTCAATACAGTCCTCTATTCATCATCTCTTCACGCTGGAAGAATTAATTTACGCTTTGAAATTCACTGAGAGAGTGACGAATGTAACAATGTATAATAATTATGATGATTGCGTGAGCAGCATCAGAAGTAGGCAATAATAGATGTAGAGGCAAAAGGATTATTAGCAGTGGCAGGAATGAGATATCTGCAAAGCTTTATAACGACGTGCATACTTACTGGCTTGCCATCAGACCCACGTCGTGGTCGTCGCGGTGGCGGTGGGCCATCCCGTGGTGGTGGTGGTGGTGGTGGTGGTGGTAGTGATCCATCTCGTGGCGGTGATCCATCCTGTGGTGGTGGTGGGGGTGGCGGTGATCCATCACTTGGTGGTGGCGGTGGTGGTGGGGGGTTTTCTGCATCCCGTGGTGCACGTGGTGGTGGGGGTGGTGGCGGTGATCCATCCCGTGGTGGTGGTGGTGATCCATCCCGTGGTGGTGGGGGTGGGGGTGGCGGTGATCCATCACTTGGTGGTGGTGGTGGGGGGTTTGCTACATCCCGTGGTGCACGTGGCGGTGGTGGTGGTGGCGGTGATCCATCCCGTGGTGGTGGTGGTGGTGGTGGCGGTGATCCATCACTTGGTGGTGGCGGTGGTGGTGGGGGATTTGCTACATCCCGTGGTGCACGTGGCGGCGGTGGTGGTGGAGGTGGTGGCGGTGGTGGGGAAGTATCGTTCCCTTGAAGTGGTGGTGGCGGTGGTGGTGGTGGTGGTGGTGGGGAAGTATCATTCCCTTGAGGTGGTGGTGGTGGTGGAGGTGCTCTAGGTGGAGGAGGTGGTGGTGGACGAGCAGTGCAAACAGCGATGCACACGCTGAGCAGCAACGTTGAAACGAGAAGAAACTTCATCTTCGCTAACTAAGTAAGTTAGCAGCGCCGAAAAGAAAGCAAACAGCAAGCTGAAAATTAATCCCTGCAGAATACTTATTGTCAAAGATTTAATTTAAATCAGCATTCATTCGAAATTGATTCTATCTTTATTTCACACACAAAACGGAAGACCAACAGTCACCAACTGCGACTTATGAAAAGGTCGACCTTTAGATGATTTATGGCAATGGCTTGGATTTCAGGGAGTTGCTTAGAAACGTTACCTTTGGATAAACTCTTAGCAAAAAATCTGCCTGATCTGGGTTTCGATTTTATCATGAAAATTGAACAGCTACGTGTAGATGGTATGCACTGTCGCAATTTGAAACACTGGAAGTCGGTGGATCAGCATGCACCCAGCTGTCCGAAGAATCACGAAGCACGGTTCACCCAGTGCGTGCAAAAACATTTATTAAGCAAAGTAAAAATATAGACTTGTCTTCTGTCTTGTTTACGCGTCTCAAAAGAAACTCTTTATCTTATCTTATCTGATCATTTATAAAGCGCTTTTTGCAGCAAGAGCCTTTCATAAGCGCTCTTTAAAAGTAAGCTTAAGTAACGCTTCGGAGGTGAAACGGTCAATCGACTGAAAATGACTTATAGGGTCTACACTCTACAGTAATTCGACAACGACTCTGTGAAATCTTCGAAACGTTGATGCATTAAACTTAAATTACATAATAATATTCTTTCAGTTAAATTTAATTACTGCCGCTCAGAATAATAGGTTTGAAATTCTGATAATATTATTTAAAGGAAGAAGTTTTTTAATGTTTAGGCTAATGCAATAGGGCCTACTGTAAATAGTGAGAATACAAACTCCACTTACTGAAGTATTCTTCAGCTTTCACCAAGAGAAGAAATGCTGAACTCGACAAGTCGGTTGATGCTACAGGAACAATACCAAACGCGGTTGGTCAAACCGTCATCTGTTGCGAATGAGTCTGTGGTGCGACTTTTATAGGGACGCAACAAAACCTAAACCGTGACTCTTCAAAATCGTGCGATTGTTCAATTTTTTTACCTGGAGCTTGAGTACGTCATCAATGCTGCGACTCAACTAGAACGACCATCTGAAAGCGACACGTTTCATGCATGCCTGGCGTTATAGAGAGCACTTCTTAATCATGTGGCATCCTATAGTCACGTCCAACTATAAGCTTAAGTCTTGCGTAAAATGTAAAGAACAAGGACGTCTTGTACGAAATGTATTATATATATATATTGTGAACGCTTTTTTGCCCATATCCCAGCATAATCCCTTTTCAAGGACAGGTCCTATTCGTTCAGTCACACTAACTAACATCACCCGAGGCGTTGCGTGTGTAACTTATTTGAGCTGTAGGCCTACAAACCCAAAGCCCCGCAAGGCCGCGCAGTGGCATGCTGGGCAAACTCAGAGGATCAGTGCTTGCTGAAAAAATTCTGCAGGTGTCTTAGAAGAATTGCAGAAGAATGGAGAATCGTGTCAAAGTGAATAGTCAAACAAGAAACGTCGATATCTAGGTGTCTAGGAACTAACCGTCTAACCCCAGGACACCATTCGTTCAGTCTACCTGTATTCTATAGATGGATGCATGGATTAAATAAGATGAGAGGACGGATGGACGTTGTAACAAGGTCATTCTCTATGAATTGGCATGATACATTATCCTTGGGTCCTGTGAAATCTCCGCCATTGGTTGTACTCTGCCACTGCCAGTCCCAAGCCTGGAGAAAAGAGGAGGGCGACACTAATCATCTTTGATATATGGCAGTGTGGTTAAACATTAACAAGTAAGAATTCTATTCTAGGGCCTATTTACGAATTTATAAAGCGCCTCTTACACTGCAATAGAATTAAAGGCGCTCCCAGTTAGAAGAACCACTCGAATAAAAACAGTCTTCAAAGAATGGGTAAAAATGAGAAATCGGCTCAAGTTAGCAGGACGGGTCATTCACAGCAATAAGACTAGAGTATAATAATAATTGGACAAAAGAACATTAAAATTAAAATATTATTAAATAATAGTGACAAATAGATTTTAAAAGGTAATAATTATTAAATGTGCCGCGAAATTTTTTATTCTTTCTTAGTGTGCCGTAAGCCAAAAAAGTTGGGAATTACTGAATAAGAGCCAACAGAGGCACGGGAACGTGCTCCCTGCACATAACGTTGACACTTAGTCTAGGCTTTAGCGCTAGATAAAAAACCAGAATGTGGTCAAAACGATGCATGCAATCGCCCGATCTCAACAAGCAATCATACATAGGCTATAGCACGAATATATATCACAATGCGTCTTTTCGCCCGGTTTTTCTATGGCCTCTTCATGCTCTCAAGAACGGTGCCGATTTTTTTCTTGCACTTACACAACGCAGTTTAGCATAGATAGGTCTATTATGAACATTATTGTGCAAAGATTTCACACGTGTGTCTCAATGCAAGGTTGCTACGAATGCATCTGCCAACCATGAGAAATTAGACCGAACTATCTATTGATCATTTCCGTCGATCCTGAAGTACCTACGAGGTCACACGAAAGACGTTGGGAGTGGCATGTATTATTGAAAAACGACAAGAGGCCAGATGGAGATGTTGCGGTCATGTGGTGAGAAAGAGAGGATGATGGCTGGATTATGCCCTATATAAAATAGTTTGGACTTGCGACTAACGTACCGTAGCCTACGTAGGCATGCACGCAGTGGCAACTTTTAAGGCGCAGTTTCATAGACAGTAAAAAAATCCCGGCAAGCTGTTTTTGCACGGCACTCCACATCTTTAAGCTGAGACGATATTTATAATTGGTTCTCATCCCTAGACTTCTTTGTGACGAATATTAACGACGGGAGTTTAACAGATTCTGCGCTTATCATTGTGCTTACTAAATAGACAGGTCTTTATTGACAGTGTATAATGCCTTAAGAACGGTGAGAATTGCTCAAAATTTATTTTTTAACAGACGTCAGAAGAGCCTTTGTTGCCGTAAGACGTCGTAGCACTCTGAATCAATACTTAGAGTAGATGATCATAACAAATCTGTGCGTGCTTGGAATCGCTGGCAACCCAATTAAGCCTATAATAGCCTACTTGTACCGGCGTCAGGTCAAATCGTAATCGTAATCACCAAATTTCTAAAACGCTACTCGAAAGCTAAGCGCGGGCCACCAGCTTATTCACGAGCGCTGCGCTGCGTCAAAAGGATTGTCCGTAAGAATTATAGTCCAAAGGTGCATGGTCCGGGTTGAAGCCTATACATTAACCTTCGCAGACAATTCAAGTAGTTTCTGAGCTTTGACAGAGGCTGGACAATTTTTGTCCACAGACACGTGCAATTAGCATGCGTGGCACCGTTGCCATTTAAAACTGCCTCTGCCATTAAACCGGTTTAAAAATAATAATTTTAAGGCTATACATACGACTATGAAATTCAACATAACATTCATCATCTTTCGAAATTCTTCACGAAACGTGCGGGCTGTGCTTTCTGTTATTACCAGCACAACCGTTAGCCTAAGACTCAGTACCTGCAACTCATCTCGTTACCTTCAGTCAATACTAACTAGTTACATTCCTCCTTGTCACCTGCGGACATCAAGTACAGGTCTTTTAGCTGAACTCAGATGCAGAGTAGCCTATTATATTTATGAGCTGGAGTACATTCCATGCCTTTGCACTCATGGATTGGAGTCGGTTTCTATTCACGACACGTAGCTCAAATTCATTTCCTTCCTTTAAAAGCGACTCATATAATATATTCACAAATAAATTCATAAATATAATAGAATTCTTACTTGTTAATGTTTAACGACACTGCCATATATCAGAGATGATTAGTGTCGCCCTCCTCTTTCATCCAGGCTTGGGACTGGCACTGGCAGGGTATAGCCTACAACCAGTAGAGGAGATTTCACAGGACCCAAGGATAATGTATCATGCGACTCATATAATATATGAGTCGCTTTTAAAGGAAGGAAATGAATTTGAGCTACGTGTCGTGAATAGAAACCGACTTGAAAGCCATAGTGAGTATATTATACTCACTATGGCTTTCAAGTATACATGGATATGCAATTGCATCTTGTCTTAGCCACCTCACTTTATCGGGTAATCTATCCCACTGTAGCACTGGTATCCAAGGCAAATTAGGCCTAGGATGGTGACCGCCAAACTTTCAACTATAGAAGAGTAGGCCTAAAATGGGAAGAGGAGGTAAGTTGATATGTCCACGACTAGACGTCTCGCGCATATACAGGGTGGGCCATAAAAAAGTAATCCTTTACGGTTTTTTGCCCATATCTTGACCAGAAGTAAGAATTTCGAAATGAAATTTTACAGGTTTAAAGACAATTCATATTTACATATGATTGCCAGATTGCATCAAAATATTTCAAACAGAGCAAAAGTTATATCGCTTTTAGTGAGGCCACCCACCGTTTTTTGACGATTCAAAAACGCGACGCAACAAAAAGTTGCAAAAACCAATTTATTTATTCTGGCCAATATCTTGGTCAGAAGTAAGAATATCGAAATGAAATTTTACATGTTTCAAGACAATTCATATCTACACATGATGGCCAGATTTCATAAAAATATTTCGAACAGAACAAAAGTTACACCACATGCAGTGAAGACCCCACTGTTTTTTTGACAATTCAGAAGGGTAACGCAACAAAAAGTAGCAAAAACACAATTTTATTAAGTATCATCTCAAATATTTGTTTTAAAATAGCCTTTATAATGCCAGATGATCATTATTATTACTATTTAGAAAAGAAACAGGGAACCAGCGTAGCTGCACGTCACTGAGAAGTCACTTAGCAAGATGACAATCAAATTGCTAAATAAGGAATCTGTCAGATTAATCAACAGGTCCATCAAGAACTTTGCAAAAGAGACTCGAAAGAAGTTTTGTCACTGGTGGTGGGCACATTGAACACAAGTTGTGAAGCACTACCAAGTTCATTTGACAACAGTTATTTGAGATGAGACTTCATAAAATCGTGTTTTTACCACTTTTTGTAGCGTTTCGTTTTTGAATCGACAAAAAACGGTAGGTGGCCTCACTAAAAGTGATATAACTTTTGTTCTGTTTGAAATATTTTATTGAAATTTGACCATTGTACGTAAATATGAATTGCCTTTAAGACTGCAAAGTTTCATTTAAAATTCTTATGTTTGGCCAAGATATGGGCTAAAAACCGTAGGGGGTTACTTTTTTATGGCCCACCCTGTATACTCCGAGTGGTCTTCAAATGACTTCTGTTAGGTCACTGTAGTCCTAGACATGTATATATGCCCTAAGTGTTTTCTTACTACTAATCTTTCCACTCCTTAGTTCACACCATAGATCTGTCCCATAATAGAAATAGTTGGCCTAATTTCTCAGTGGATTGTCCCAACGGACATGACTTTACCAACAAAGACATTCTAAGTGAGTAATTAATTATTTAAACAGATCAAGGACTACAAAGTATAAATTTTCAATGCGTTTATTCAGTCAAAGTTCAATGTCTAGCAAAAACCAAAACTGTTTTAATAGAAAATTAATAACGTAAAAACCGCTTTAAAAAACAATCTCGCTCAACGGGATTCAAAACAGGGTATACGTCGCTTGCAAAGCAAAATGACAAAACCATGTATACCAAACTTTATATTAAACTAATTAAAGCAATTGCAATTATGTCACCGGTCAGCACAAAGACAGACAAACACACATACACCCACACTCACCCACACACACACCCACACCCCACACCCACCCGCGGAGGGACGCAGACAGACAGAAAACGCGGGATGACGTAGAGATAGTCTTCAGGGTTGTTGTAAAGAAGAAACTAAGAAGCTAGTATAGGATTTTCACAATTAGCATAAGCCAACTGTTTGTCAAAGCTGTGATGGTGGCTTTAGCACTCAGATATGTATACATTCGCATACATAATTATGTATATACACATATAAATGCATCTCTATATATCTATATACACATAATATTGTATTTCAAAATATAGCCCTTAAAAGCATTGTTACAAAATTTCTGTAAATCTAGACATTAATTTTTAGTCGTCTGACATTAGCTTTAGCCTCGAAAGCGATATTTTAGAAGCCATCTGTTGCAATTTAGAATAGTTTTAAACCACTTTAGCTCATGTAATACAAGAGCCAGTGTCGAGAATAACAATTTAACAATGTAACAGTTTAACAATTTAATCAGCGTTGACATTTGGACTTCTGAACTTTTGTTAAATTCTCCTCAGCATCTATTCCGCGGTTGTATTGCAAACTTTTGTGCCATCCACGTCCTTGGTCTTTTAGCCTTTCCTCGGACCCTTGTTGCCACCGCCGCCTTTTGGTCTCCGATCATAGCCGTCTTGTTCTTTAGGGTGGCGTGGTTCTCCTGTATGATCGTCATTCTCAGGTCCCTTCGTGTGATCCTCTCTTCCGTGAGGTTCTCCGGTGTGGTCTGACTCATCATCGTCGTCATCAGGTCCTCCTCTGGGTCCTCCTCTGGGTCCTCCTCTGCGTCCTTTTCTGGGTCCTCCTCTGCCGCCCGGATTTCTCTCTCCACCAAGTAGTCCCCCATTCCTAGGTCCTTCCGTATGGTCCTCTCTTTCGTGAGGTTCTCCGGTGTGGTCTGCATCATCATCGCCGTCATGAGGTCCTCCTCTGGGTCCTCCTCTTGGTCCTCCTTTGCCGCCTGGATATCTCTCTCCACCAAGTAGTCCCTCATTCCTAGGTCCTTCCGTGTGGTCCTCTCTTTCGTGAGGTTCTCCGGTGTGGTCTGCATCATCATCGTCGTCATCAGGTCCTCCTCTGGGTCCTCCTCTTGGTCCTCCTCTACCGCCTGGATATCTCTCTCCACCAAGTAATCCCCCATTCCTAGGTCCTTCCGTGTGATCCTCTCTTTCGTGGGGTTCTCCGGTGTGGTCTGAATTATCATCGTCGTCATCAGGTCCTCCTCTGGGTCCTCCTCTTGGTCCTCCTTTGCCGCCTGGATATCTCTCTCCACCAAGTAGTCCCTCATTCCTAGGTCCTTCCGTGTGGTCCTCTCTTTCGTGAGGTTCTCCGGTGTGGTCTGCATCATCATCGTCGTCATCAGGTCCTCCTCTGGGTCCTCCTCTTGGTCCTCCTTTGCCGCCTGGATATCTCTCTCCACCAAGTAGTCCCTCATTCCTAGGTCCTTCCGTGTGGTCCTCTCTTTCGTGAGGTTCTCCGGTGTGGTCTGCATCATCATCGTCGTCATCAGGTCCTCCTCTGGGTCCTCCTCTGGGCCCTCCTCTGCGTCCTCTTCTGGGTCCTCCTCTACCGCCCGGATTTCTCTCTCCACCGCGTGGTCCTCCATTTAAGGGTCCTTCTGTGTGGTCCTCTATGTGACGCGGTCCCTCCGTACAATTCTTGTCACCTTCGCGGTGTGGTTTTCCAGTATGATCCTCAGCTTCATCATCATCATGATGACGGCCAAAACTTCTTTTGCCTCGACCTCCTGGTTGACCGAATGGTCCCTTTCCTTTGCCAAGTGGTCCACCATCGCGATCGCCCTTGCCATGTGGAACTTCTGTGTGGTCTTCCTCGTCTCGTGGCCCTTCGGTGTGATCCCTCTGATGACGTCCTCCTTCCTCTGGGCCCTCGGTGTGATCTTCCCTGTGACGTGGCTCTCCGGTGAAATCTTTCCCATGACGTGGCTCTCCGGTGTGGTCGTCGTGATCTCCGGGTTCTGATCCGTGATGATCTCCGCGATCCCGTGGAGGAAACTGTACACGATTAGAAAATATGCAAAGAGTTATAATTTGAATTGATTCAACCGAAGCAATAATCTGCTATTTAGACATGTACTTTTGTTGTCTTCTTGTTTTCTGGTTGCAATAAAGTGAATTGAATTGAATTGAATTGAAATATGATGCAGAGTTACCGATGAAGCAAAGCAACACAAATAAATTATGCCAATATCTATAAGGCCTCCAGAATAAACCACCTGAGAGCAACCAAGCTCTAGTACAATAAAGTAATTGACTAAACTGCATCAAAAGTGGAATGATTGGTGTACAGTTGGTTTCCAAACAAGGTTGATGGAACTTGCACTGCCCATCGATATGATGCCTGTGATGTGACATGTAAGTCTTTGTATACAGTAAGACATCGTAAGCCTGTGTACAATTGTACATTGTATACAATACGATACGGGCATTTATATAGTACCGTACTATAACCTCAGGAAGGCGCTTATTTCGCAGGCTTGCGGGTATTCCCGCACTCTGTGTTTACACGCAAAGAGCCACAACTGAAAATAAATTAGTTGCAGATTGAATTGATAGGTTCACATATTTGTGAGGGAATTTTACATAATGAGGCTTAACTCTTGAAAAATCAAAAATGAGATTTTGGTCCATTGTGAATTTGTGATAGCGCTCATCATTCTGGTTAAAATGAGCCAAATCGACTATATCTCAGATTTGTATGCTTCCGATAAAAGCCGGAGAGGAAGACCGCACAGAGAATGGTTGGACGACATCATCGGGTGGAGAAGAGCATCACTCCAGGAGCTGAGTCACAAGGCGATGGACAGGGAGCAGTGGAGATTTTTGGTGAAAATGGCAGTGGACACCTACGGGCGTTGAGCCCATGGTGCCTGATGATGATGATGATATAAGCCTCATTTTGTAAAATTCCCTCACATTTACTGGAAAAGCGGTGAACTATACAGACAAAAAGCAGATTTACCGGGATAGTTTCGTTTCCTGATCGTGGTGGTGGTGGTGGAGGTGGTGGACGTCTCCCACCAGCCGGAGAAGCATTACAGATGATCATGCTCACACTGAGCAGAACGACTCCAGCTACGAAATACTTCATCATCGCTGAAGAAAAATGAAACGCAGATGAAAATTCGGTTTGCGAAACATTTAGGCCTATGTAGCGAAATTCGCCTGTGCATCCGCGGTAGTCCCCCCTTCCCCCTCCTTCGCCGCCGCGATCTTGCTATCGGTTAATTGGCTTCGTTGGCGGTCGATTCGCGCCGTCGTTGGCACGTGTGCTTGCGCGGATCTTTGCGCGGGAAGTCCCCTGTCCGGACCTCTGACGTCGGTCCCCCTTAGTGCGCATGCGCGGATCTTTGCGCGGGAAGTCCTCGGACCGGACCTCTGACGTCGGTCCCCCTTAGTGCGCATGCGCGGATCTTTGCGCGGGAAGACCCCGGACCTCGGACCGGACCTCTGACGTCATAGACCCCTGTCCGGTCCTCTGACGTAGCGGTCCCCTCCCCTTCCCTTGCACCTAGTGATCTCAGACCTGATCCCTGACGTGGTAGTCCCCTCCCCTCCTCCCTCGCTTCCAGCCCCCGGTCCGGACCTCTGACGTCATAGACCCCTGTCCGGACCCCTGTCCCCTCAGTCTTGTATAAATAGAAGTGCTGCCTGCACGCATGAGCTCAGTCCGTCTTCGAGAGTTCGTCAGCTCAGTTCGTTTGCAGTCGTCGCAGGAAGTCGTCGAGTTCAGTCCAGCTCAGTCGGTCATCAACAGTCGTCGTCGCTGCCGCTGCCGTCGCTGAGAGTCGATCGTCGGTGCTTGCCTTTGCCGCCGTTGCAGTACGTCGCTGCCGCTGCCGTGTAGTGTCCGTGTTCGACGCAGTGGGGCGCCCCCGTAGTCAGCCATTGCTGTGGGAGTTGCCGAGAGGTACATGACCGTCCGCTGCTGGGGTTCGATAGTTCGCGGTGTATCACGTGCATGCCTGCTTCTGACGTGTGGAGTCGTGTGTTACAATATATCGTCTGAAAATACCTGCTGTCTTCGTGTTGATTCGTACGGACGTCGCGACTGGGGAAACACTGCTAAGCCCTTCGATAGACGACGGAGGCCGGACTTGCGCCATCTTTGTGCGACACGCAAGCCTTACCACCTGGTGGGAGAGTTAGGCATCCGCTCTTCCCACCCGCCGGCTGAGATTCCGTTACACTGGTACCAGAAGTGGGGTACGCAGTTGTTCCAGTCGACGAATAGACGAGTCTACCGAAGATGATGCTGGAGGACGACGAGATCACGATCAGGTATCCGAGGCTCTCTGAGATCCGCACGCCTGCCGATGTCTCTACGCCTGCGACGAGAGGAGCGACGACGAGGAAGCAGCTGAGCCGTGGCCGACTGATAGAACTCAGCTCTGACGATGGTGAGGAACTGGTGGAGACGAGTCCCCGCGTGAAGAAGGAGACAACGGACTCGTCGATGGAGTTGCTGGAGAACTTCGGAAGTCTGCTGCGGAACCGACCAACGCCGATGAAGCCGGGTCGATTCGACGGGACTGGGTCCCTGGAGTCCTTTCTTGTACAGTTCGAGGTGTGCGCTCGTCACAATCGGTGGACCGACTCGGACCGAGTGGATCATCTGCGCTGCGCGTTGGAGAAGGCAGCGACACAACTTCTCTGGGATTTCGGCGCGCAGACCAACGTGACCTACGACCAACTAGTGGAACGTCTCCGACAGAGATACGGGACGGACGGACAAGCAGAGACTTTCCGTGCACAGTTGTATTACCGACGTCAAGGAGCCGGAGAAAGTTTGAGTGATCTGCTGCACGAGATCCGCCGACTCGTGGTATTGGCCTATCCCGTTCCTTCGAACGAGACGACGCAGATCATCGCGAGGGACTCGTTTCTGGAAGCTCTACGAGACCGGGAGCTTTCGTTGAAAGTCAGGGAACGTGAGCCGAAGACTCTGGATGAGGCTTACCGGACCGCGCTACGTTTAGAGGCCTATCAACGAGCCTCTGAGAACGACGATCGCAGGAGACCGTCGAACCGTGTTCGTGGAACACAGGAAGTTGATCCGAGCGACCAGCTCCAGTCGACACTGGACCGCTTCTTGTCGACGCAACGCGAAGACCAGCGCCGTTGGCAACGCGAAATGGAGAGGAAGATGGACGAGCAGTTCCAGGATCTGCGCAACCAGTCTACGATCGACAATGGACCGAGACCCGATCAGCACCCTGGGGACCGCCGATCTGGAGATCGTCAGCCGGAGACTACGAGGAGGACCGTGACCTGCTATGGGTGCAACCGCACTGGCCACGTGATCCGAGACTGTCGTCAGCGACGCCGTTTCCGAGACCCGCCGAACGACGAGGAAACAACGGCACGTGACGCAACCGCGCCATCGACGTCCGTGTTGGTGAACCACACGACTCGTCCGAAGCTGCCCGACCGTGCCAGCAGCAACGCCGTCTACGTTCGTGGAGTGATCAACGAGCGACCGCAGATGTGCCTCATCGACACAGGATCTGAAGTAAGCCTGGTTCCGTCTTCAGCTGTTGAGGAGTTAGAGCTTCGATCTTGTACTCGCTTTTTGATGGCTGCTAATGGCACTGATATTAATGTCCTGGGTGAGGTCCGTTTACCTATTAGATTTCGGGATGGTTTTGTGGCCCATGCTGTCTTGTTAGTGTCCGACCAGATTTCTGAACCAATGTTGGGAATGGATTTTCTAAGAGAGCAGCGTTGTCGTTTGAGTTTTGGTAACGGGGCTTTGTTTATTGGGCGTAGACGCATCCCATTGGTCAGAGGGAATGGATCAACGTGGTGCCGGCGTGTTATTGTCGCCGAGAAAGTCGAGAGGTTGCCCCAACTAGAACAGTATGAACGTTCGAGGAGCGATATTTTGGGTCCACCCTCTGCTGAGTTGGAATCTGCTTCATGCCCACGATTCCCGCCTAACGCCAGGACTGCTGCTCGTTTGGTTGTTGACGATGAAATCGTCACTCGTTCAGCTGACGAAGCTGATACCATGGAAACGATGACAGCAGCTGCCGCTGCTGTGAGCAACGTCGTCAGCTTCCCTGTAGGTCCTGCCTGTACGACGGCAGCAGCTACCACTGCTGTGAGCAACGTCGTAGGTCCTGCTTGTACGACGGCCGTTACATGCGCGCATCGAGCACCCGTTGCCATGACGACCGATGACAATATGGTCGACGTCGACGTAGCGTCTCACGTCGGTCGAGCGTCAAACATGGAGGACGCGCATCGCTTGGTAACGGAACAACAGCGAGTCTCTGCTGAACGCCGAAAGCATGCGTATGACCTGCGCGTCCGGCCGAGGAAGTTCTCTCCAGGTGATCGGGTGTGGTATTACACCCCTCGACGTTTTCAGGGTCGCAGTCCGAAATGGTCGCGAATGTACACGGGTCCATTTCACGTGATAGAACAATGTGGCGACGTCAACTACAGACTACGAAAGTCAAGGCATTCACGGCCTTTCGTCGCTCATGTGGACAAACTGCGTCCGTGCTTGGACGAATGTCTGGACGAGGAAAACGACACTGCCACTCGTGTGCCTAATGAGTCCACCGCCGCCGATGCTTCGTCGCCTGTGACTGCGAACTACCAGGATGGCCGACCTAAGCGAATGGTCCGTCGTCCGGTTCGTTACGAATAGACGTTTAAACTATGAAGTGAGAATTAGACTCTGAGACTTTTTGGTGGAACGTGGACACTGGAACGTTGAGACTTTTATGAATAATGGACATTCTTGTTCGCTTAAGTTTAGCATCGGTTAATTATATGTGTGTTCATTATGTGTGGCTCGTTGGCCCGTTCTTTGCTTCAAAATTGAAACATGCTTATATGATTCGTATCGTTGGCCCGTTGGCTATGTTATGTTATAGACTAAGTATCTGATTGTTGTGGCCCGTTGGCTGCGTTCCATGAATAGACTTGTAAGAGACTCTGGACATTTAAGAGACAGTTGGGTTTCTGTGTTGTTTGACTGTTGCGACTTGCAGTCGTTTAAAGGCAGGAATGTTGCCATTGGCCCGTTGGCCTGTTATTGTTTAATGCGGACGGTCACGGGAGGGTCTTTGTTTCCGGGAGGTCCCGTGGGTCCTGACCCCTCGAAATAGGGACATTTCGAATCGTGGTGGGAGGAGGATGTAGCGAAATTCGCCTGTGCATCCGCGGTAGTCCCCCCTTCCCCCTCCTTCGCCGCCGCGATCTTGCTATCGGTTAATTGGCTTCGTTGGCGGTCGATTCGCGCCGTCGTTGGCACGTGTGCTTGCGCGGATCTTTGCGCGGGAAGTCCCCTGTCCGGACCTCTGACGTCGGTCCCCTTAGTGCGCATGCGCGGATCTTTGCGCGGGAAGTCCTCGGACCGGACCTCTGACGTCGGTCCCCCTTAGTGCGCATGCGCGGATCTTTGCGCGGGAAGACCCCGGACCTCGGACCGGACCTCTGACGTCATAGACCCCTGTCCGGTCCTCTGACGTAGCGGTCCCCTCCCCTTCCCTTGCACCTAGTGATCTCAGACCTGATCCCTGACGTGGTAGTCCCCTCCCCTCCTCCCTCGCTTCCAGCCCCCGGTCCGGACCTCTGACGTCATAGACCCCTGTCCGGACCCCTGTCCCCTCAGTCTTGTATAAATAGAAGTGCTGCCTGCACGCATGAGCTCAGTCCGTCTTCGAGAGTTCGTCAGCTCAGTTCGTTTGCAGTCGTCGCAGGAAGTCGTCGAGTTCAGTCCAGCTCAGTCGGTCATCAACAGTCGTCGTCGCTGCCGCTGCCGTCGCTGAGAGTCGATCGTCGGTGCTTGCCTTTGCCGCCGTTGCAGTACGTCGCTGCCGCTGCCGTGTAGTGTCCGTGTTCGACGCAGTGGGGCGCCCCCGTAGTCAGCCATTGCTGTGGGAGTTGCCGAGAGGTACATGACCGTCCGCTGCTGGGGTTCGATAGTTCGCGGTGTATCACGTGCATGCCTGCTTCTGACGTGTGGAGTCGTGTGTTACAATATATCGTCTGAAAATACCTGCTGTCTTCGTGTTGATTCGTACGGACGTCGCGACTGGGGAAACACTGCTAAGCCCTTCGATAGACGACGGAGGCCGGACTTGCGCCATCTTTGTGCGACACGCAAGCCTTACCACCTGGTGGGAGAGTTAGGCATCCGCTCTTCCCACCCGCCGGCTGAGATTCCGTTACACCTATTGGAAATCGATATTATTATGCCTACTAATGAGATTACTGGTGCTCTTCTTGAATATCGGAGCCACATTAAAACTGAACTACTTTTATTGTTGTCATTTCTATTCGTTTCGTTCGTGTTGTTACAATCTTTCAAATTCTAATTGTGTAACGAGCATGTGTCTTACGTGAATGGATAATAATCAAGAAGGACGGATAAAGTTTATAGTAGGCCTATAGCATTTCGGGGCTTTTTTATTGTATTTGCTGAGTAATGATTGTGAAAGTAATGTAGGCCTAATAGTCTAATAGACCTGCTTGTTTTGTGCAATGAAGAAATTCAGAGAGCATGAAAATCTTTATTTTAGGTACTTTTCGATACATGTTGGCCTATAGCTTACTTGTAAGGGAAAGGTCTACAATCTACATACTACTTAACACATAGAAAGATCATGCAAAATAATAGTATTATTATACCGCAGTTGTATTGATGATATTATCTTTAGTACAACTTATACGCCTTTTACGGTATACTGCCAGCGCATGACTTGTAGACAAAGAAGTGACTGGACGCCCTTATCGTTTCAGTCTGTGTTGGGCTAATGAGTGGCAGAACGGCGTTCAGATTTGAAATAAGTGCATGGACGTCGTTCATAACCGTCCGGTCACACTTTAAGCCCTGTATAGCCTACTGCATGGATAAGTACTTAACTGATACATACTGATACAATACATATAAGATTAATAAACAGAATATTGTTCCCATGCATGCATCTGGTAGGCCTATTAAAACTATAATGAAATGATGCTTCAGTTAGAGTAGCCTACTGTTAGACCAACACTTTAACTAATGTAACTCAAGAGTTATGAAAGAACAATTTCGTCTCTATACGGCGTTCACGATCCATACTGTATAAATACTGACCGTTTCAAAGATTCTTGAGCCAGCAAAAATCTGCGTCTTCTTACTCGACCTTCTCAGTTTCAGTTGCGTGGAATACGAGCGAAATCTATCTTCAGCGGTTTCTTGAACTCTTCTGTTCGTCTTCGCCGTCTTCGAGATGTCTGTCTTCTGCTAGTTACAGCGTCGCTTATATCGGCAGAATCAAAGAGCGAGTCGTGACTTGAAGTCAGACAGAATCAAAACGTCGTGACGACGAAATGGCTTTTGTGACGTCTCGCGAACTCTTACATCTGCATAGTTCACTGCTTTGCTGCCAGCGGTGGCATAGTCAAGAGCCTTAGAGCAGCCTATTGTGGTCATGTGCTTCGTTACTGATGCATAACAAAGCATTGCTGCTGATGACTAAGAATCACGCGCTGCAAAATGCAACTGTATTTTGCCGCCTAGATCGACGACACGTCTGAAAAACAGGCACGTGCGTCATTTTATGCACCGTGATATGTCTTTTGCTATTATTTTAGTACAGCCAGCATCCATTGAATAATCTGATGTTTTGCTGGACATGCTGCAAGCAGGTTACAATCTTGCCATGCTTAATCGAAACAGGGGCGTAGGCTTATAGGTCTACACGAAACTCACATGACGCACCACTGTTCAGAATCGCAATCCTATAGGCCTACTCTTTTGAATCGTAAGATGTAGGCCTAGATCGCTGCAAGCAGTGGCGTCTGCCCGATCCTTACCTAAAACTCTAACTCCGTTCCATTGATCACCGTTTTACGCAACAAAGTAAATAAGTAGCATTTATTAGGGGGCCAAAAATTTGGTCTTGGGTAGAGAAAAATTTGTTGCGGTCTTTCGCCGAAAAGTCTGATGACCTTTCCTCTTTCTTAGTCTCTCTTCCAAAGGCTTCTAAAAACTCCTTTGGTGACTCCGGTTATTTGAAATCTGATTATCTCGTTTTAAGTCGTACATGTACAATACATGTATGCTGCATTTTCTCTTTCTTACCTTCCTGTTCCCGCTGCATTGATTGAAAGCCTCTTGAAGCCTGATGGCCAGTGGCCTATACGCAAAATCACAGAATCCATAGGGGATGGCCGATTTGGCCCCCGGACCCGCCCCTAATGGGCCCATGTTAATAACTTGATTCTTTAAAACAGGTATAAAATTATCCACTGTTTCGACACTGTTGATTCCGGAATAGTAGCCTAACCGTTGTGGATCGCATCTCAGCCGAGCTTCACTTGTTTTTTGTTTAAAACTACCGTGGCTCGCCTCATGTATGCTTCGCCAGCGTGGTGGGGTCTATAACAACTGCCGAAGACAGACTCAGAATGGAGCGACTGTTGCGTCGCACACGGCGTATGGGACACCTGCCTGATGACTCTGCCAGTGCGGTGGTTAGGGCAGCTAAGGCTGACATTGATCTCTTCCGTTCAGTCAGGAGATGCGATGCTCATGTCTTGCGTTGCATTCCCCCCCACGGACTCGACCATGCTACAATCTTCGTCAACGACTACACGACTTCTCACTAACTGCAAAAGACGACCGCAATTTCATCCCACGTATACCGACGAGAAGAAAATTCACACCCCTTATCTTTATATGCCTGGCTAACTTGAATGACCGTTACTAATGATTTCATTTCAAATACTTTTGTCTGTTTCAAATGTTCTAAATCTCTTCAAAGAGTCTTCATGTACCCATGCGCGGTGTGTCCCTTGGTTTTTTTTATTAACTGAATATACAGGGTGGCGCATAAAAAGTGAGACCGCCTAGCATAATGTCAAATAATAAATTATTTTAAAACTTTTTCTTCCACAAAAAACAAGTAAATTGTTGCCAAATGTTTATTCGTATAGAATCAGAAAAAATTCAATGTGTCCACCTCGGTTCTCAGCAGTTTTTGTCTAAACGTCGGCATCGCTGGTCAATGCTTCTGTTTATAAACCGCCGATGGAATTTTTGCCGCTCTTCAACAATGGCCAGTTTCAATTGATCTATTGTTGTTACAAATTTGCGATGAAGGTAAATTTTTGTTGGAGAACACCCACCTAGCATAATGTACCGGGTTTAGGTCTGGGCTATTTGGATGCCACATGTCTGGTTCGATGAAGGTAACATTCTCCCGACGAAAGAAAGTTTTGTGCTGTGTGCGACGGCGTTCAGTCTCGTTGCCGTGTCCAGCTTTGACGATTACATCTCGCTCGAATATCCGGATGTAACTTTTGTCTTAAGACGTGGTCACAATAATAATCACTGTTCACTTTCAACAAACACCACACTGGTTTTCCCCGTTCGAGACACGCCGACCATGATGCCACGACTAAAAGTCTCTAAAATGTTCACGCCAAATATTCCGTTCTGTTCGAACGGACTTCGGGAGGCCGATTCCTGACTTATGCGCTGTCGTACAATCGGCATGAATCTTTATAAAAAAAGTCGATTAAGACTTGCTTTAATACAGATTTTATTTGGAAACTCAGTTATCATTCGCCTAGCTCCCCATTGTTTTTCAATTTAAATTTTTTATGAGAAAACGATCTTCTGCTGTTATTTTTGCCATTTTATATAAACACTGCATAAAATTACATAAATTATAAATATGGCGACCGGAAATTCACGAAATATTTGCTTCACACGTTGAGTTATTAAGTAAGGATAATTTTGCGGTTTAAAAATCATCAAGAAACATAACTTAATATAAAATACAAAAGATTTAACGAGGCGGTCTCACTTTTTTTGCGCCACCCTGTATATACGGTATATAGGGTGACACGAAAGTTCGTTCACCGTTTTCAAAATGCGTTATCTCAGTAACCGCTTCATATTTCTTTATAATATTTTGTCAGTGTATACATCAGTCAAATGAAAGATATTGGTACAATTGTGATTATGATCGGGTCCTTTTTAGCTATTATTTATAAGAAAATGTAAAGACGACCAGTTTTTGAGGAAAAAACTGCGTTCATCAAATTTACGCAGTAAAGAAAATGTGTATAGGCCTAGCCTCGTATACAAGCGTGACCAGACACTGTTATTACTTATACAGGACATACAGACGTAGGCTATTAGCGCACAGTATCTCCTTTCAAAGGGAAATACAATCTATAAATAGGTTTTCCAATTATTGCACCGCTTTCGGAAAACCTATTTATAGATTATTGTAGCCTACATATAAATTATGCTGACCTAGGCCTACACTAGCGAACAGAACACTTACCTATAAAAAGGGCATTTATGTTTAAGCGTTCTACTGAGTAAATAGGAATAGTGCACAGCAGATTGGCTCTTTCGTTTCGTCTGAAATGTCTCTATTGAAGGAAATCAACGACATCACAGAATGTTCTATATGTGTGGAGTCTTTCGTTGACCCACGAGTCTTACCATGTGTGCACACGTTTTGCCTCAAATGTTTGGAATCTTACGGGAAAAGCAGAAAATTTGGAGAAGATCTGAGCTGTCCAATCTGCAGAGCAAAATTTGATCTCCCTACAACGAAGTTTACGGATTTGCCTGTTAACTTTTTCATCCAGAAACTTCTTGAAATCAACAAGATTTCGGGTGGAGAAACCAACAATGTTTGCGATACCTGCTGCGGTCAGAGCGACTCATCCCGTTCAGCTAGCGTCTACTGTTTCGACTGTCGACAAAGTCTTTGTGAACAGTGTTGTCAAGTTCACAATAAGTTGAGGTACAACAGATCTCATCAGGTTGCAGAATTCGGAAAGAATCAGGCAGAGGAACTCCTGAAAGTCAGTCCTACATTCTGTGAGGCACACCCAGATGAAATCGTTAAATTTTATTGTGGTGATTGTGAGACAACAATCTGCATGTCCTGTTATGCGGAAGAACACAATTCACATAAGTGTTCTAACATCTTGAAAGTCTCTGCTGGATTTCTTCAACAGCTAAAGGAAGACACTTCTAAGGTCTCCGAACACATCACAACGTGTCTTTCCGAAGAAGAAAAACTGAAGAGTAAGAAAGCAGAATTTCTTCAAGACATCAAGAAGAAAGAGTCACAAATATCGGAGACGGTCAAAGAACTGCATGATCTTGCTGATATTTATGGCAAAAAGATTATGGCTGACGTGAGATCGATTAAAGAAGCGAAGTTGAAAGAGTTTGAGGTCACAGAGAATGAGATTCACGATCACCTAATGATGATGGAAAGTTTCAAGAGATACAGCGAAGAAGCGATGATGAAAGCGACACCAGCTGACATCACTCGTCTGTCTAACATGCTGAGGAAGAGAGCAGCTGAACTGCATGTCATTAGACTGGACAATGATCTTCAAGTGTTTGATGTTGAAATCAGTTTGTCTAATCTTAAGGCTATATTGACTAATAGGGTGGACAACCCAGCTTGTGACTACATGGTCTACAATAGTAGGAAAGGTAGGTAATTATTTTTTCATACCTTATAGTCATACTTTCATCTGTGACCCACATAAATTAATTATCATTGATAACTTTTCAACTTTTCTATTGTAACGGATTGCAAGGTTTAAAATGTTTGTTTTTTAACCAAGCATTTATAATTGGCAAGCGTACCGAGTTAAGTTTTAAGGACCTCTAGGCCTGCATGCTTGGTGCTTAATCCTGTGGCAATATTCGTTGTTCATTTTTATATTGTGTTAGTTTTCACTAAATTTATTGAACTCTTACAAGATGTGCTCGACGATTCTTTTTATGTTTACACTTCTGCTGCAAACTAGTTTTTTTTAAATACTTTTTTCGGAAAAGATTTCACATGCCGCATGGTTGATGGAATTCTTCCTAAGCGGACATAACGCCAATTCCTAGATTTCTGGATCACCTTTAAGATTGAACAGTGATAATTATGACAATGTTGAACTGTGAGAAAGTTGCAACATTGTTTGTTTACATTTTTAAAACTTTTATTGAAGAGTTTTGAAAATTAATAAAATAACACGTACATCTTCACCATTTTTTATTTTCACTATTCATTGCAAAATCGTGTAATAATTCATTCTTACTGTAAGTTCATTTTTAACAGGTAGGCTTGATGAATGAAGACTGCCTTTTTCTTTAATAAAGTATTTGTTCCATGGTCCATATTTGGCGCCCATGCTCCTAAGATGGACCACGTAGGACTATTAGATTTTTTTTTCTCATCCAAATTATTTAAATGAAAACTATATTATATAAACTTGTGTATCACTATTTAATCTATGCAAAGACCGTGTAGCATAATTACTTTATTATAATATGTGGCGTAAACGGACAGTCATCCATACGTGGTCCAGCTTTGGCAACCTTCCCCTATCATTAGGCCTATAATTGGCTAACTCAAGTCACTTTAAACAAAAAACTGTAATCAGTTAGGAAAGTGATCAGTTACAGTGACTAGTTATTTTAGTACTGAGTACAGTTGCTTGTTCAAAGTGACTTTAGCTACCACCCATGCACAGCCATCCATGTTCAATAGGCCTAATATTTAACCGCATCAGTCTCTTTAACTCTCTTAGCATGTTATCAACAGTGTAGGCGATTAATTAACTTCACAGGCGATTAATTAACTTCATTCATTTATTCCAAGACACATTGATTCCGCTATTGAGTGTTCGTGTTTTTGTTGTTTTAGAATACGACAAGGCTTTCATCTCGCCCTATACACTTGTTTCATTTCCATTGGCAGAGAAGAAAGCAATTACTGAAATGGCAACTATAAGACAAGAACTGTATATCCTTAACAAAGGTGCCCAGATGTCTGCCGTCAGTAAAATGTGCATTGGTTCTGAAATAGTAAAACTAGTACTTCCATCAACATACGTATTTGGCAATAGCACATGTTCTGTAGCAAATTATACTAAATGCGATTCTATGATTTTTCATCTACAACTTTGGATGTGTAAGTCGTCTGCTGGCGAAACACTACAGCTCCAGGTTTCCAATTTGACTTTGGCGGAGAATAATGGCAATGCGGAAACGTTTGTCACCTTCAATTTACCACCACACAAAACAAGACAACCATCAAATATTAGTCAAAATATTCTACTGAAATGTCCTCAGAAATTGGTTGCTGGTGGTGCTTTTGGCATTTATTTTCATTCTCAAATAAGCAGTACAGCATCAATTCTTAGAGTTCAGCCTTCAGTGCAATTCTATACAAATGGTCAAGTTAATCAGGAAGAAGCAATTATTGACATTACTTTCAACGCACGCATACGTCGCACAGCGACATTCAAAACAATTGAGCCACCATCATCTATTCTGCTAGAGGTCTATGACACACAGCATGATCCACCAGAAGAGTTTCAAACCGCTATTTCAAGAACAATAGGTGGAGCGATAATCAAATTGAAGCTGCCCGACACGTACTTTATTAACAAGGACGGAAATCCAGTGCAAAGAGCAAGCTATAGGAATAGGAGTACACAATTGGATTCGGTTCTGCTTCATATGCAACTTAACGATTCTGAAAAGTCTTCTGGTGAAACAGATGCACTAGAATTGAAGATTTCAAAACTCAGTCTTTGTCATTCAGAAGGTGTGTTTGTACCAGCAGCAGCTTTTAGTATCCAACCGTATTCAATCAAGGCACAGAGTGATGCCAATCATGAAGCCACATTAAAAGCAACTCAAACATTGATCAGTAACGGATTTTACGGAATTGATTTGAGATTTCAGGTTGAGACAACACAAGGCAGCGTTAAAGTAGAAGCATCTGTTCTCAGTATCAATACCATTAACGAAGATTATCCAACTGAGAAAGTGATCTGCATCCCAACATCAACACGTAAGGCATCTCTCAGCTTGAGACGCACAATCAATATTCCGTCGACAATTGATCCAAGTGGAATGGTTTCATGCAACTATTACCAATGCATGTATATTGGTGATCGTCAGAGCTCTAGCATCTACCGTATCCAGCCAATGGGAAGAATAATTAAATGGAAAGTCACAGAAGTACCGGATGGTCTATCAGTCACACCAGATCACACTCTGATTGTGACATTTGGAAAGTCATCGACAATAAATGAATATGACACTCATGGTGTTCTTTTGCGAGACATCAAGCTGGCTGGGTTGAGTAATCCCATTCATTCAGTGGTAGTGGCAGATTGTCGTTTTCTTGTAGTTACAGGATCAGGGCCAATTTATTTGGCCTCTGTTGCAGAATCAACACTCTCTAGAAAGCAAACAGGAGAAATTACTCCTGAAGATGCCTGTATTAAAGAAATGATTCTTTATTCAAACAGTGATACAAAACTGGTTGCATTCGAAGGGAATGTGGTTACTGAAGAGTCATCTGTAAAGAGTGAAAGTCAGTCGGTTGAGGTGACTGATAGGAATGACATTCAGCTGAATGGACCAGTCCATGTGGTTGTTGATCGCTTTGGATTTGTCTTCATTCTAACTACAGATGATGCAAAGGTTCACTTACTCAGTCCACAGCTGAACTACGTTCGTGAGCTGATATCACTTGATAGACATGGAATGGAGAAGCCTTCCAGAATTCACTTCAACAATGAGAGTGGCATATTATACGTGCAGTCTAAAGCTGGACGTGAAAGTCTCATGGGATTTCAAGTAACCGAAGGAAAAGTTGATGCGTCTGCATGGAAGAAAGATATCTAATCTGAAGGCGCCGACTAAATGAAAAACTTCAAGATACACATTCATCAAATGTTTTGGTTGTTTGCAGAACAGATTTATCGGAAACTGTGTGATGCGACAATATAATATGTCGTTTGTTTAGAATAAGTTAAGTCACTCCTTTCAATAGGGCAAGTGGACTTATCATTATTATAACCAAGATTTCTTCTTATGCTTCTTAATTAGGCAAAAATTAATGTTGAGAGACTAATCATATTGCTAGATAAGCTTACTTATTTTGTGTAATTCCTACATTCTGTTATCGCATTTAGTCTATTAATTCACTCATTTTAACAGGACAATTATTGGACTTGTCATTATTATACTACGTTTCCTTCTTATGCTTCTTAATTAGGCAAAAATTAATGTTGAGAGACTAATCATATTGCTAGATAAGCTTACTTATTTTGTGTAATTCCTACATTCTGCTATCGCATAGATGTGTATTTGGTCTATTTAGTGTTTCTATTTTGTGCTTCATAAGGAACCTGTTATTGATACAAAACTCTAAAATAATCAGGCCGTAGCTACTGTCAGAAATTGTTCTAATTGAAGGCATATAGTGTAGAAATTTGACGATATTGGAGAAAAACATTAAAATTCTGGTTTTTCTGTCTACTTCATAATGTGTATTCTGTGTTACTTAAGTCATTAAGCATTGTGTTCCCGCCAGACTCCACCAGAGTTCTATGCCTATCTTTTATCCAGCATTTCCGACGTTGAGTCAGGAGAGCTTCTGAGTAGCATCTAGGGGAACGCTATATAGATTCTCGTAATGAATGAATGAATTAATATATTGCAGAAGAGAGGCGCTGTATTTAGGCTTCTCCGCCAAATGTGCACTTCACTAATAGGCCTATGCGAGCCTATAGGCCTACTGTTTATACATAATATTATGCTAAGTAGGTCTATGTCGCAATTTCGACAGAACGATTAATTTACTTTTTGTTATTTGCATAATACTGATAATGAAATTGATTATGGCATTTCACCATTAAATTCTAATATAGGCCTAATCTCTACTCTGTGACCTTCCAGTTTTTAGCTTACTAAATGCAACTCGTAAAGCATAATTTACTGCTCCTCTGTCTGTCTGCATGTATGTCTGCTTGCCTGTCTAAGTCCTCATGGCAACTGAACTTTGTTCTCTCTTGGCTTCTTCGGACAGCCCCTAACTATTGAAGCAATGGTCATGAGATATGAATAAGCTGGTACCTTAATTAAAAGCGCTAGAGTAGCGCAACAGAAATGTCCTATTTTTCTGCAAGCGCTTCTCAGCTGTGATCTTAGTACGCCTACATGTTGTTCGGTTGGGATCGACTTTGATGAGTTTATCTGAATTGGCGCTATATCAAGTAGTTTACAGAAGAAATAAGTAGGCCCTAGCCGCCCTATAATCTGTACTTTTGAATACCTGAAACGTGTTAAAAGACTCATGCGATAATATTAGGCTATAGCCTACAGTGAGAATTCGCTTAAAAAAGATAGCCTACAGTACTACCTACCCATAATTATGTCTTTATTCAGGGACAGATATCAAAGGCCCAGCTATGGCTATTATAGATGGTCCTGCGTGAGACAAGAAGCGCTGTAAGGCCAACCTGAATTTATGTGAGTCCACTACATATGCGCCTGTGGAGTACAAATCGACGACAGAGGCAGCCACGGCCTGTCCTGCTCTCTCGGCTGCAGTCGAATTGCTCGGCACAGTAGCCTACCATCACTGGCATCATACACCGCTCCCTTTCAAAATCAGGGATTCCATCCATGAAAGAACCACCAGGATTACTACGAGCGGATGGCAGAAGCAGTGTGAGAATAATTGTGGAAAAATAACTGGGGGGTTGGACCATTATCCACTTAGAATTGGAGTGTAAAAACATACTCTAACATGAGGCTCTAAGAAAGACTGGGGGGTTGAAAACCCCCAACCCCCCGGCAATTCTCTAAATGCTCTGAATGAATGAATGAATGAATTCTCACCCTGGGCAGAAGACCAGACGGCCTGATAATTATCCCATGGCGTGCAGGTCGCCATCTTGTGTGGCACACTAGTAGACACCGTACTACCGTAGCACCATCATAAATTATTATATCCAGGCCACGGCATCGGCGGCGGGTGCGGCAAGCCGTAATCGCAACGGAAACGAGAAACACTAAAAATACAACGCTCCTTTAAGCAAACTAGGCACTCCGCTGTGTTTGCATCATCCGCTCCTATCTCTGTTGATGCGTAGGTGCCGCCTGTCTCTAGAAAAAATACCGGCCGGTTTCGTCTACGAAATCCAGGTCAATTTATGGGGTGTCTAATGTCTATATAATTATAGTACATCTTGTAGAGCAGAATTGGGAATTCACCGGCCGAAGCCGTCACTGCCTTCAACACTTAGACTACCTATCATCAGTGTCAGAATTGTGGAAAAATAATTGGGGGTTGGACCATTATCCACTTGGAAATGGGGGTGTGAAAATAGATTTTACCATGGGACTCTAAGAAAGACTGGGGGTTGAACCCCAGCCCCCCAAACCCCGGCAATTCTTACCCTGCCTAACAGCAGTGTTCGATCTCTACTTTCCCCCTCCGAAGCATGGTGATAAAAGATAAAGACCCGCCATATGACCCCAATAATAACATACCTAATCCGCAAGCGAAATAAACTGTGTAAGAGGAATTAGAAAGAGGTTGCAAGATAAACGGCCTCATCACACGGAGCAACACCGCATCCTTCGAGAGTCTTGAGCGGAGATGGAAAACTTACGGACTGAACTAGCCTAAATCGATTGAGTGGTGATGGCCGGCGAGTAACCCAGGCACCGATGAGAGGAAACACTGCCACCTCGTTAATATTAAATGAGCACTTCGCTGAAATATCCTGGGATAAAGTCATAGGCGTATAGGCTTTCCTCCGCATTTCAAAGCAACGGTGATAGATTCTGGAAACAACTGACGCTAGGCCTACTCGAGTCAATTGAAAAAACAGATAGGCTACGGGTTCCGATGGCCTAGGCTACCATCGTGATTTATCGAAGGCTACAGATCGCTCAGATGATAGCGGAATCGGTGGCTATTAAATTTTTAGAGTATTAGGGCCTACAATACATGCATCTTCCTTGGTACAATGGCTAACGCACTGACATGGGGGGGAGGGGGGTAAGCGGAGCTGAGTTCGATTTCCATAGCCTCCGTAGGCCTATTATAGTATAGGCTAGACGAACTTTGTAAGCTGCTATTAGCGCCGATATTACGGGCTGTTTGTTCTGTTAGTAGTTAAGATTGATGTCAAATAAATATATTAACTGCATAACTGTACAGTGTACACTGTAACTGGTTGCGGTCTGTCAACCTTCTGGTTGTTCAATAAAGGATATTTGTTATTGCTATCCATAGGCGTACGAGGCGGGGGTGCAGAGGGGGCAATTGCCCCCCCCCCCAAATTCGGGCAAGTTTGGTGTTTTTTTCGGGCAAAAACCCGAATGACTAAAAAAAAGGTCATCAACTATTTTGGCGGATGAAATGGTACGATTTTCCCGAAAATTTTGACCGATGACTAAAAAAAAAAAAAGGTCGTCAACTTTCCGGCAAGACGACTTAGTGTGGTTTTTCGGGGCAAACACAAACCCGCACGACAAAATTTTTTTTTCTCACGGATGTATTTTTCGGGCAGAAGTTCAATCTTTGCCCCCCCCCCCCACTGCTGAAATCTCCCGTACGCCTATGTTGCTATCAATTATATTCCTCTGATGAAATTTAGCAAAGCAATTACATCCAGTACATTGATAAATCAATGATCACCGGTTGCCCGTGATAGCTCAGTTGGTAGAGCGGAGGACTGTAGTGGTTGTGCTGGGAATCCTTAGGTCGGTGGTTCAAATCCGCCTCACGGGATATCACAATTTTTTATTTCTAAATTCTTACACAAATCACGTTAGCGTTCGTACCAAATTCGGTTATCCAAATTACAAGAGTTTATCGCATCGATTCAAACAAAGCGAGACCATTTCACACCTAGTTTCAAACTAAAGGTGTACGTATATTTACATGCAGCCCTTGAGACCACGTGTAGGCCTAACTCTATACTCACGCCTACATGTAGGCCTACAGGCTTAAATACCAGTTACATGTTCATGGTTATAGTTGACAAATTTTCAATTATTTCGATAAACGAAAAATGAACTCGATCCATGTAATCTGTTTGAAATCATCTTTATTCTCATCTGAAAGCGTGCTCTTTGTTAGGTTCGCATTGAACCCACAGCTGAACAGAGCTGCCACCAGTGGCTAAGTCCTGCCAGCCATGAGACCAGCGACCATAGGCCTATAGCAAACTAATTTTATTTTTAAGAGTTCTATCAAATATTATGTTGCATAGCAAAACGGTTTGTATATTCTGAAAAGCATTTATCAAGATACCTATGTCATGTTGCATATCAAAACGGTACATGTATATTCTGAAAAACGATTATAAAGATTCATATATTTTGCTGCATATCTAAAATGTTTGTAAACTAAATCTAAAGCGTTTGTATAATTATTATGAACAGCGTTTTCTGGTCTAGTTGAAACACCGAGGAGGCATTTCCGGTCAGTATGCTTTCCGTTCTTTCCTTTCATCTGTGGTCTTGACCCTCTATGGCTTTGGACGGCCATTTTTTCCGCCTCTTGGTCCTTCAGTGTGGTCATCTCTTGGTTCAGGTCTCTTCTCCTCACCCGTCTTCGTCCCTGTTGACCCACGTCCACGGGCGTCCCTTCCTCTGCGTCCTCCTGGTTGTTTCTGTGGAGGTGGTGGTGGAAACTAACAAATTAAGAAAGCAAATCAACGTTTAGCCACACTAAAGCAGAAGCCAAATAATTAAACACAACCATAATAATTATTGGATTTATGCCATACACACACCATTGACATTGACATTTAGCCTACTTGAGTGCCCTCTGTTTCTGCACTAAAATACAGCGCTTAACAGTAATTAATTATCAGTGTTAGATTCTAGCTGTGCTAGATGTACATTGCATCACATTGAATTTCAGTCTCTCATGCCGCATTGTCTCATGTTGTAATGTATTATGTATGATGTCGCATTGCATTGTACTTGCATATAGCCTACTAAACCGCCATTCTGTTGTTATGGTTCATTGCGCAATACATTGAGATGCGACTATTCCATACACGCCACAAGTGAGCAGCTTACCAGGCTGGAAGAATTCATTTATGCTTTGAGAATTTGCCTCTCAAGTAAAGAAGTCTATTAAAATTTTGTGACTGCCTAACTATAAAATAAATGATTGGTGAATGTTTGAAAATCAATCAATCAATTGCAACATTCGTTTCTGGGTACTATGCATAATCTCGAATGAACAAAGAAGAGACAAAGAAGTGGACAGCGTAAAAGTAGCATCAGTGGTTAAGGAACGGGAACGTTTTAAAGTCCTTGAGACATTGTCTGATCGATTAACATTTAAGCGATTTGGGAAAACTTAAATAACCTAATGCAGAAATAGTAATGACGATTATGATGCTGAAGCTGAGAGTCATGATGTCTCCAGTGATGTATAATAATTTTAACGAAAGAGGAATAACAGCAGCATAATTATATGCAATGAGATCTATGCAATGCTTTAAGTCGACATGAATACTTACTGGTTTGGTACCATTCTTTGGTGGTGGTGGTGGTGGTGGTGGCGGCGGTGGGTTGGAGCCATCAGTCAGTGCTGGTGGTGGCGGAGGGGGATCATTGCCTGGAGGTGGTGGTGGTGGGGAAGTATCATTTCCTTGAGGTGGTGGTGGCGGTGGAGGAGGAGGTCGTGAACAATTCTTTGGAGGTCCCGTGGTGTCATCATCCTCGTCTGGTCCCTCGTGGGACGAGCCCCTTCTGTGTGGAGGTCCTGTGGTGTCCTCGTCCTCATCTGGTTCCTCGTGGGAGTCCTTTCTGGGTGGAGGTGGTGCTCCAGGTGGAGGTGGTGCTCCAGGTGGAGGTAGTGGCCGTCCTCTACCACCTTCGCCTCCATTTGGACGAGCAGTGCAAACAGCGATGCACACGCTGAGCAGCAAGGTTGAAACGAGGAGAAACTTCATCTTCGCTAACTGATTTAGCAGAAAAGAAAACAAACAGCAAGCTGAAAATTAATCCCTGAAGAATACTTATTATCTCAGATTTAATTTAAGTCAGCATTCATTCCATCTTAATTCTATCTTTAATTCACACAAAAACAGAAACAGTGGCTTGGAATTCTGGGAGTTGCTTAGAATGCTTAGCAAGAATCTGACCAATCCAGATTTAGATTTTCCCAAGAGTCCTATATTCCAGGGCTTTTTTAACGTGCAGTTGTACACAAAATGGGCAGTTCTAAATGGATTTGTGCAGTAAGAAGCACTTCTGTACAGTTAAAACTATCAAAAAATGGTCATTGTCTCCCGATTGGAAGTAATTTACCATGAAGGATGGGAAGGAAAAGAAGGGGTTGTGAAGTTCTGAAAATTCCTTAAAAACAACTCTGCTATATTCTACGTTTTATCCATGTTGCGCAAGAACTGCAGTATTTCTTATTATGCAAGGGTAATAGATTTGTTTACCCGTCTTAATAGAAACTACGTCAACGACACTGTGAAATCTTCGAAACTTTTATGCATTAAACTTAGATTATAGGTCTGAAGAATAATATTCTTTCATTGAAATTATTACCGCTCAGATGAACAGGTTATCCGTGTTATCGTACAGGAATCATAGGATTATAGTTTAGCCTAAACATTTTTATGAATTGGGTCCGCGAATTTTGAAACTCTTTCTAAGCGTATCCTTGAATGAATAAGCCAGAAGCAACCTTCTGGCCCTAGCATGGAGTCTACACTCTAAAAAGATGCTTCAGCTTCAATTTGAAACTCAATTATTATTTCAGTTAGCAGCCTCGCATGTCGAGCATTCAAAAGAAGAAGTTTTAATGTTTAATATATAATACAAGCAAATAACGAGAACATAAACTACACTGACCGAAGTATTCTTCAGCTTTCAAGAAGAGAAGAAATGCTGAATTCGACAAGTCGGTTGACGAATATCTGTGAACACTATCAGAACGATGCCCAACTGTGGA
The DNA here is from genome assembly GCA_945859605.1 of Lumbricus rubellus. Taxonomy (NCBI): domain Eukaryota; kingdom Metazoa; phylum Annelida; class Clitellata; order Crassiclitellata; family Lumbricidae; genus Lumbricus; species Lumbricus rubellus. Next base: position 17,292,797 of record OX243826.1, on the reverse strand, counting down.
CTTCTTCGAGTGAGTCTCCAGCGTGCCTTTTTATAGGAACGCAACAAAACCTAAATCGTGACACTTCAGAATCGTGCAATTGTTTCATTTCTATCGGGAGCCTGAGTGCTTCATCAATGCTGCAACTCAACCAGAACGACCATCTGAAAGCGACACGTTTCAGGTGTGCCCGGCGTTTATTGAAAGCAAATCTGAATCATGTGACGCATGACTCATACTCATGTGCGGCTATAAGTCTTGCGTAAAATATGAAGATAATAGACGTCTCGTGCGAAAAATAATGTATAATATTGTGAAAGCTTTTTTACCCACATCCCGACATGATTTCTTTTCAGGGGCAGGTCCAATTCGTTCAGTCAAATATAGCTTCGCCCGAGGCGTTGCGTTTGTAGGCCTAACTTACTTGAGCCCTAGGCCTACAAACCCGTAGCCCCGCCAGGCCGTGCAGTCGCAAACAGTCTGGACAAGCTCTGCTAAAGGTTCGGTGTTTGCCAAAAACATCTTGCAGGTGTCTTGGAAATAGAATTCCAGATGAATGGAGAATCGTGTCGAAGTGAATAAATATAGTCAGACAAGATAACTGGATGTCCTTTGATGAGCCTGGAAGACATGAGTCATTCAGTCTGTTCTATGAATGGGCTGATCGTATAAGGGCCGTTTTAAGGAATTTTAGAACTGCACAACCACTTCTTTCCTTTTCCATCCTTCGTGGTAAATTACTTCCGATAGGAGGACAAATTGAATGACAATTTTTTGCTAGTTTTAATTAACTGTGCAGAAGTGCTTCTACAACTTCACAAACCCATTTAGAACTGCACATTTTGTGTACAACTGCACGCCAAAAAATCCCTGGATCGTATGATCAGAGGATGGAAGGATGTTGCAGCAAGATCGTTGTCTGTGAATTGGTCTATTGCTCAACTTAACTGTGCATGTGCGCATCGTGAAGTTCCAAAGCGTTTTGTAAAACATGCTCTGCACCGATTCCGCGGTAGGAGTGGACTGACTGACGGCTGGAACGAGGAAAGAAGATAAGCTATCTTTTTCCGTCAGTCGAGTGACAACGATTAGGCTCCCACATGACGTCTCCAAATTTCTCTGTTTCTGATGAGATCCTTTGCTCTTGACATGTCAATATTCATCTCCTTCAGGTCTTCCCTGACGTTGTCCATCCAGGTTTTTGGTTGTCTTCCTCTGCTTCTCTCTCCCTCTACGAGCCCGTGCGAGGCCGCGAGGGGTAGTCTCTTTTAAGCTAGGCCTATCTAATTACAATTAAAGTTATCGAATAAACGGTTTAGTAATATATCCATGCAGTTTTAATTTGTTTGCCTTCTTTAAGCCTTTCTTAATGCAGATGTAGACCCCACACTATTTGACTTCGGCGACCACACGATCTCGACCTTGTTAATTTTTGTAACGAATTGATCGGATGAGATCATCGTGATAAATTTTACCAACATTACTGGGGGTTTGGGTTAGACGTTGACTTAGGCTAATTTAGACTTTAGGTGTGCAATTAGAACTTCACTATGGGGGTCCTAATAAAAGACTAGGGGTGTTGAACCCCACAACTCCCGTCAACTCTCGCCCTGGGTGAGATCCTTCACTACCGCTGCTCGTTTGAACTTTGAATTGAGCAGCGGTACGAAAAGGTCCTCGTGTTCGGAACGGCCTTGAATCTCTATAATAAGTCCTCGCCAAAACGCCACAGGTCAACAAATGGGTTGATCACGTTTTCTCGTCGTGACCTAATAAAATTACCTGCGGTTAGACCGCAATCTGGGTCATCCATTCATCATACGCAAATAGTAGACCTATAATGATATGCTGTAGGACTAACCAACGAAGCGCAGCCAAAGGCCACAATCTATTCTTCTTTTAAAGTTTTGAGCATGCATTAGTCATCTTGACTACTGCTTGCCGCTTAATTATGACTAAACAGTAATTTATTGTGATCGTGATCGCATCTATGAAATTTCTGAAACGATACTAGAACATAATGGACGCAATGCGCCAACATATTCCCAAGCCTTGCGTCGCATACTGACTGACAAAGGCTGTCTAAAGGGGGAAACGGACATTATCCCCTCTGGACATTATCCCCCCTGGACATTATTCTCCGGGCAAAATGTCAAGGAGGGATAATGTCCTACAATCGTCTAAAGGTGCCCACTGCCCAGAAATTCCCGTTGGCGAGTTGTGTCCGATAGCCAGTAAGACATTCTTACAGTAAGACATCCTAACATGCAAAAGACATTCATTCAGTACAATTTCGACACAAGGCTAGATGATTCAGTTAAACAATCATTTGTATGAATAATGAAACCTTCAAGCAGATCTGCTGGCAATCCAGAGTCCCGGTGCATCACCCGTGACTTTCAGTTCCTAGCCTTTCCAGATAATGTTGTTTACGATAGGCTTACATAATAATTGTTTTGAAATTTGGAGAGAGAAAAAACAATTAGTATGTATCGAATTCCAAAACAGACACTGGAATGGATCCAGATTTTCCGACGGGATGAAAGAGAAAAGGCGGAAGGCCGAGAAAGACTCGGCGAGACACGATCGCTCAAGATCTGGACGACCGTGGAATGACGTGGGAAGAAACCGAGAGGATTGCGGAGGACAGTGTTGTGGGGGAGCTGTGTCGCGCGATGCGCTACCAGGACTAAGGTCTAAGGTAAGGTGTACATAATAATTATGTATTCTATTCTATTTACGGACTTATGAAGTGCTTTTTCACAGTGTAAGTTAAGAAAAGGCGCTCCCATTGCTAAGGATCCCTCGAATAAGAACAGTCTTAAGAGATAGGGTAAAAACGTAGTACACCCAAGTAATAATATCTCGACACGAGTTAACAGGAAGGTCATTCCACTGCAAATGGTCACAGAGGCTTGGCAACGTGTTTTCAGCACATTACTTTATTTGAGGCTGGCTTCTGCGCTGCTAGATCTATAGCAAAACAGAGTGCATGTCTGTAGCGAAAACGACGCATGCAATTGCTCGGTCTGAACCAGCCTTAAGAAGCACGAAAATGTTCCGATACATCTTTTCGCTATCTGTGTCGTTCTATGACCTCTTCATGCTCTCAAGATGTCGACACTTTTCACGCCTATTTTGAACACATGCACAGATTTCACAGGCGTGTTTCTTTGTCTGGTTGTAACGGATGCATCTGCCAACCATGAGAAGTTTGGTAACATAACTCTTGATTATTTCGGTCGATTACAGGTTGCTAAGAGGTCACAAAAAACGTAGGGAGTGGCGTATATTACTGAAAAACCAAGACAGATCAGGCTGAGGTGTTACGGTCATGTGATGAGAAGAGAGGATGAGGGTTGTGCGAAAAGAATCGTGAGAGCAGGGGTCACCGGACGCCGCAGTTGGAGGACGGCAGAGGAAGAGATGGGGGACAACATGAAAGGTTACAATAACAAGACCTGAAGACTATCAGATTGAAAATCGAAGACACTGCTGACAGAAATAAGTGTAGAAGAAGATCTGTGCGTCTGATCTCTCCTTTGTGAGGAAATAATTGCAGCCTGAATTAGTATTAAACCTATATAGGCCCTATAAATATATATGCATGTTTGTTTGTTTGTTTGTATGTGCACTTGTTATAGCGCCCCTTCAAGCTCTTTCTACTCAGAGGCGCTCCCGATGCAGAGCGGACACTGCATCGGAGTTTCACGCCGAAGCGCTGAGCAATTGTGAGTGAAGGACTTGCCCAAGGTCCTTACGCGGCGAGGTGGATTCGAACCCCGAACCTTCCGGCTTCAAGGCAACGACGCCACCACTAGACCACCGCGCCCCACAAATGCATATAATATACATATCTATCTATTAGTGTGGTCCTCAAATCCATGTAAAAAAATAAAATTTACCCGATGCATTATGGTACCATTTTTTTCTGTTATGCTTCATGTAACAATGATTCCTGCCAAATTTCATTGAAATTGCGTTAACTATAGAGGTCGCTCTACAAGGTCAATTACTGTCAACTTTTCAAGAATTTGCAACATTTTCTAGTCTTTTTAATAATTCATTTCAAGTTACTTACTTGCGATTTTATTTAATTTATCAACTTGCATTTTAATTTAATCTACTTACTTATTTCATTCGTTTTATGACGTCACTTCCTGTTGCAAAATGACAGTTTGTTTTTAAATTTTAAACATACGACAAATCATTGAATAGGCGGCAAATATTCTCAAATTAATGCACACCTGCGATTGCTTCAAAGTAAGTATCAAAAGTTAACAACCATAATTAATTACTTCTAAATTATTTGGTAGAATAGTAGACTGTTAATTAAAAAAGAAATAGGAAATGATTTATTTGTAATTTTGTTGCTAAATGACGTCAAAGTTTTATCCAATTTGAAATACTTGGCTTTAACGCTATTGTTTATTATCATAGTGACGTTGACTCTATTGTTACTTAATTTCAGTGGCAAGTACACTTAGTGCAAGCAAATCAGCAATAATTCAGATGCGGAACGCATCTGAAGTATGGCTCGTTGGCCACGTTTATGACACGCTACCAGGGATGAAACCTCCAACAAAGCGCCAGGTTTTGTCGGTTTTCTTTTACCAGCATAAGGTCTTTAAAAAGACGGTTAGAGAAAATGCAAGGTGTGCTGTCCGGGAAGTGCTAAACTTGTGGAATATGGCTAGCATCCAAACGACCATAGAGAGAAATACTATTGAGAAACTGGAGCAAGTGTTTGACACATGGATCAAACTGAAGAAGAACTCAAAACGAGTTACCACAGCTCAAATGACAAATGAAACTAATTTTCAGGTGGACACTGATAAACTGTTTGACATAGCGCATGCAAATGCCATGATTCTCAATAAAATCCCAGAAGATCGCTCATTCTTAACTGATCAGCGTACAGATAGGAAGGGATACATGGCAGGAGTGGACAAAATACTGGCTGGCAAAGAAGAACGTAGGAAGAGAAGGAAGATGGCAGAACACAAACTGCATCACCTGGAGAAAGAGCGCAAGAAAAGGTGTGACAATGCCACGTCATATTTAGTGCACCTGTTAGATACAGAGACAGGCAGTATCGTCTCCTCTTGCTCCTCTTCCTCTGATGATGATGACGCTGAATATGATGTTTCAAATACCATAAAGAGGCAAAAACCCTCCAATACCATAAAGAGGCAAAAACCTTTAAACATGATTTCACCGGAGTTAGCGTCAGCTCTCGACCGCAAAAATGTGAGTGACCGAGATGCTACATATTTTACTTGCAGCGACGGCACAAAGCCTGGGGCATGATGTTGCGGTGCTTGCAATCAGTCGAACCTCAATTCGCAGAGCCAGGATTGCAAATCGGCGTCAGATCAATGGCAGCATTAAACTCGGATTCAGTCAGCGAGGTGTACCAGTACCTCTAACTGTACATTGGGATGGGAAACTTCTTCCTGACATTACTGGAACGGATTCGGTTGATAGATTGCCAATACTGGTCTCGGGATATGAAGTGGACCAGTTACTTGGAGTGCCAAAGTTAAATCGTGGCATATGCAAAGGAACCAGTGAAGCTGTTGTGAGTGTGTTGAAAAATTGGGGGTTGGCAGACAGAGTCAAAGCAATGTGCTTCGATACTACTGCATCAAACACCGAGCTCAGTTCCCGCATGCAAAGAAGTCTGTGCTACTCCTGGGACTCCAGCAGTCAAAAACTCTCTAAAATCATGGCACAGCTATTGTTTGCTAAATTGAAGCCTTTGCAGTAGGCCTAACTTTCTATTACTTTCTTCTTCGCGTATGCTACTGCTCCAGGTCTTGTCGGAGCGTGGACCGGGATTCGGATGAATTCGGTCAGCTGGTGGCATCCTTAGTTTCCCCGAAGGTACTCACAGGGAGGGCGCGCCCGGATTGACCCAGGCTTCGTGAACGCGGATGCCATCCTCCCCTCTATTACTTTAAGACTAAATGACTGACCTTATGTCAATATTTAATAGGTCTGCTCATCACTCAGTCTCTTAGAGTCCACAAAAACTCCACATTGTTCAGTTTTTTTAATTTATTTTATATATTCTGTGACGTTTGTTTGATATGCTGATTTGTTACTTTTTCGCCATTATTAATAGCAATATTTTCGCAAATAGAGAAAAGTTGTGAGCATAGAGCGACCTCTAAACATCAATGAATAAATTTGAAAAAATTCTCTTATTAATTTCTAAGGCAAGGTAACAGATGAGGATGGTACCATCAGGAAAATAACAACTTTTGGTTTTCAGGACCACCCTGCTATCTATTATATATTATATACAATATGAAGTTGAAACGAAGCGATTTCCTTGAGCAATGTTAGACCTATACACAATAGCCAAAAAGTTTAAACAACAACTTAACCTTTTTGACCGTGCCCAATGACGCACGGTCATTATTTTTTGTTTTGTTCAGATCTCTCTGCTTCACTTGTGGTTTTTTGACAAATCTAGATTATATTCTGCCCTCAGACTTGTGACTAACCTAGCTAGTGGCTACCCACTGCCAATTCTAACTGAGCATTTACTTCAAAGTATAATAGATCTAAGCCTGAGAAATATCAGCCACACCGTGTTTTTAATAATAGGCAAATTTGTGCCAATTCTGCATGAATAATAGGCCTACCATTAAAAATATGTTTTGCACTTGCGACTAACATAATTACGTAGACACCCAGAAGCAACTCTTACTGCGCAGTTTCATTGACAGTAAACAATCCAGGCAAGTTGTTTTTTTGCACCGCATTCCATTCTTTAAGGTGGGAACTTTCACGATGATACGATTATTGGCTCTCATCCAAAGACTTCTTTGTGGCATCTTAATGACGGGAGTTTCACAGCTTCTGCGCTTATTATTATGTCTATATAGGCCTATACTAAATAGACAGGTCTTTGACAGTGTATTATGCCTTACGAGCGGTGAGCATTGTTCAGTGTACATTTTTTAACAGACGTAAGAAACCTTTGTTGCCTTTGTTGCCGTAAGACGTCGCTACACACGTTAGTCCTTTGTGTACCAGACGTACCTAGAGTAGACGATCATAACAAGTCTGCGCAGGCTTGGAAGCGTCATCAAGCCCAACTATAAACCTATTTGTACCGACGACAGGTCAAAATCTGCATCAGACCTCACAGACAATTCATGTGGTTTCTGAGCTGTGGCAGAAAGACAGGCACCGTTCGTATGTCACTCAGATTTTTTTAATTAAGTAGCTGACGTTGTCCCTCTAGGCATCAGTCTCAGGACCTTCTGAAGTTCGATTTGTTGAAGATAACCGCCTTCGTATTAAGGTTCTGTCTTGTCGTAGCAAACACGTCTCGCAACTCCAAAAACACATGCAGCAACAAGAGCATGCCATGGCTTCAATATAAAAGAATGCCTGCGACATGACAGTGTCTTGATGGCACCAATCCAGGCACCAATGTTGTCTTTATGGTGTGCCCAACATTTCATGACAGAATAAAAAGAAATTCAAATTCTAGAACAGCAACTTCTTCTAGCATGCGATTGAGTTAGAACAGTGGTTCCCAACTTTTTTGGACTTTAGGGCCACTATTTTTAAGTTGGAGGACACGATGGCCACTTTTTCTTAGTTGAAGGACATTAGGGGGCCACAAGGATAAAATTTAATTAAGTAAAATCATATAAAAGTGCTATAATTGATTAAAAATAGAATGTTTGTTGTTATTTATGGACGTCAAAATAATATAATTTGTAATAGAAAATTATTAGGCCTACGTGTTCTATCCTGTCTCAATTGATCATTTTTCATATATTTTTGATAGTTCTTTTAGAGATGAGGATCATTTCTGGAGTCCTGGCGGGCCACTTTTGGCCCGCTGGCCACTGGTTGGGAACCGCTGAGTTACGAGTAGGCTACCTTAGCGAGTGTGGCATTCCGTATAAGACGGACCTGCACGTCTTAGAAACCAGACAGAACCTGATAACAATACACTATTTGAAGTTCAGAATTCACTCGAATTAAAGGGACCACATACATTTGACTGAAAAGAACGTATGTGCTGCTGCTTAGGTCTTAAATTACATGACGAGCAATTACATCGCTGATTTTTTTTTAGAAGAACAACTGAATCAGGTTTAACAGCAATGTTAGAAACAATCTCAGTCCAAAACCAGATGCAATGCAACCAGCATGTGTGGCACATTTGCCATCTAATGATCGGTTTCTAAAAATATTTTATGTGATTTCTGGGGTTTTTACCAGCGTTAACGTTGGCCTAAAAAATAACGCGTTACTCTAAATTGACCTCTTTGCCGTACAAATGCTAGCCTACTACTTGGCTAGTACTACTACAACAACAACAACCACTATTAGGCCTACTACTACTACTACCATTACGATTACCTGACCCAACAATACTTCTAATAATGATGTTGATAACAATAACGATTAGGTGCCGTTCCATATGTTTTTATTCTGTTTTTAATTAATATCTAAGTCCCAGAGGTATCCTAAGTACCTCGGTGCGTTTAAAAATTATAGAAAATAATAATTTATACTTCGGGCGCTTAATTAAACAAAAATTATAATGATAATAACAATAATTGTAATATAACACCAATAGAGGCCCAAAAAAGACAGACATTCCCTCCTCGAGGGTCGAGGGAGACATCTATGCTTCTTTGTAGTGACGGCAAATGATGGGATGGAGCGACGCTGGTGCCTTGGACGACAGGTAAATACATAACCTGGAATGAGTCCAATGTACATTGTCCATACATGTGCAGCATCATACAATGTATCTCCAACGGACTTCGACAATGGCCGGGGTAGCGGCTGAGCTGACCGCTGTTCGCAAACGGGTAAAGTACTCGGGCCATGCAACCTTCACCTAACACGTTTGTGCCCATTGCCATTTTTATTCACTTGGACCAATCAACCGGGCTCGATTTTATCGCCGAGGTGGACCGCCGTACATCGGTAGGTTCCGGCTATACCCGGTTGAGATAAACCAACTTTTCCAGGGTCTTTCCATCTGCACTCAACGATATAATGTCGTGACCTTCGGGACACGTTTGTGAACTTCATGCAGTGGGATCAAGGCTCAGTAGTTGCAGAATGGCGGTTAATCTTCGGATAGTTTCTAAGACCTGAAGGATCATTATTTGTCCATGGCAAATTAGGATGGTTATAGTGTCAGATAATCAAATATAGAATAGTATAATCATAGGAAGGGAGGCAAGATGATTTCTATCCTCCACTCCGAATGGTCTGTAAGTGATTTTGTTGCTGTTGTTCTTATTACTAGGCATAATAACTCCACCCTTAGGTCAGACCCTAGATTTGTCCAACTATGAAAATGGTACTCTGTGGGTAGATTGCTCAGAGGTAGGCCTAACTTTGATTATTTATTTATCTATTTACTATTTGGTAGGTCTATTATTTTCTTTAATATTATTTTTGTCTGAGGCTCCTTACGTTTTCATTGTAGGCCTACTTTCGAGGATTCAGCCAACTTATGTCATTATTTAATTGTTCAAAGTCGTCATTTGAGAAATGCATGTAAGCTTAGTAGATACCTACAAGAAATGTAATTTATAAGAGTTACTTTATACAAACTTCTTAGGCCTATAATTTTATTAGTACAATTTGTATGTACAATATGTAATTTATAAAACATATAATTAAGCTTATAGTCTTTACTTCTGATTAGATTGTAATTGCGTTATGTCGATCAGCGTGGACCTATGCGAACTTAGGCCTATGTTTACAATTGTAATTTGAACAGATTTTTAAATAGACGTTTTTTCGTTCTTTGTTCCGTTTCCGTCTTTTTTGCATCTATGATGTAGCCTAGCTACTCCCTACATGACTTTACCAACAAGTCTATAGTGCAAGTTGTGGAGGTGAGTAACTAGCCTAATTATTCAAACAGATAAAGAACTCCAGCGTATATTTAATGCTTTTATTCAGTCAAAGTTCAATGTCTGGCAAAACCAAAAACTGTTGTACAGAAAATTAACAACGTAAAGACCACTTTCAAAAATCTCGGTCAACGGGATTCAAAACAGCGACCACAGCTTATAAAGCAAAAGGATAGAAAAAAATCATCCACCAAACTAGATTAAAGCAAATGCATAATATCGAACGATCGCATTTAAAGGATGCATTCAGACAATGTCACCGGTCAGCACAAATACGAAAGACAGACAAACACAAACACGCACGGTGGGACGCAGATAGACGGTGAATGCGGGATGACGTAGACAATAGACAACTAGACTATTAGACAATAAGACTATTGGACAATAGACTGTCTTCAAGGTTTTTGCAAAGAAGAAACTATAATGAACTAACAGAGCCTATAGGATTTTCACAATTAGCATAAGCCAAATGTTTGTCAAAGCAGTGATATAGGCTAGCGGTTTTAGCACCCAAACATACATAAACTTGTATATATTATTCACATATACATATGCACATGCATACATAATTTATAATTATAGCAATTCAACATAATCTGATGTAGCCTTAAAAGCACTGTTACAAAATCTAGAAATTTAGGCCTAGTTGTCTGACATTAGCTTTCAAAAAGATCTCAAGCTCTCGCAAGCGATATTTTATAAACCGTTTATTGCAATTTCGAATAGTTTTAAACCACTTTAGCTCATGCGATGCAAGAGCCAGTGTCGAGAATAACAGTTTAACAACGATTTAATCAGTATTGAAATTTTATTTTAAAAAATGAGTGGTCTTCTGAGCTTTTGTTAAACTCTCCGCAGCATCTATTCTACTGTTGTGGTGCAAAAACCATTGTCTCATCTACGACTTTGGTCTTTTAGCCTCTCCTCGGACCCTTGTTGCCGCCGAAGCCTTTTGGTCTCCGATCATAGCCGTCCTGTTCTTTAGGGCGGCGTGGTTCTCCTGTATGATCGTCATTCTCAGGTCCCTCCGTGTGATCCTCTCTTCCGTGGGGTTCTCCGGTGTGGTCTGCATCGTCGTCATGAGGTCCTCCTCTGGGTCCTCCTCTTGGTCCTCCCCTGGGTCCTCCTCTGCCGCCTGGATATCTCTCTCCACCAAGTAGTCCCCCATTCCTAGGTCCTTCCGTGTGGTCCTCTCTGTGACGCGGTCCCTCCGTGCAATTCTTGTCACCTTCGCGGTGTGGTTTTCCAGTATGATCCTCAGCTTCATCATCATGATGGCGGCCAAAACTTCTTTTGCCTCGACCTCCTGGTCGACCGGCTGGTCCTTTTCCTTTGCCAGGTGGTCCGCCTTCGCGATCGCCCTTGCCATGTGGAACTTCTGTATGATCTTCCCTGTGACGTGGCTCTCCGGTGAAATCTTTCTCATGACGTGGCTCTCCGGTGTGATCTTCCCTATGATCCTTCTCATGACGTCGGCCACCGAAGCGACCTCCTAACTCTGGGCCCCCGGTGTGATCTTCCCTGTGGCGTGGCTCCCCGGTGAAATCTTTCCCATGACGTGGCTCCCCGGTGAAATCTTTCCCATGACGTGGCTCTCCGGTGTGGTCGTCGTGGTCTCCGGGTTTTGGTCCGTGATGATCTCCGCCTCCCCGTGGAGGAAACTGTACACAATTAGAAAATATACAAGAGTTATATTTTCAACTCAACCGAAGCAATAACAAGATATTTAGACATAAAATAATATGAAGCAGAATAACTGATAAAAAAGTCAAAACCAACATTTCAGTGTCGGATACATAATAAACCACATAAGAACTATGTCTAGGATAAGCAAGTGATTGACTAAAATAGCCTACAAGAAGAGCGAAGTGGATGGTGCACAGTAGCCTAAGTTTCCAAACTTCGTCATGAAAACTTGAAAGGAAAGATCAATAAATGGGGGTTTGCAAGTGGAGTAATAAAGAATGTTCCTTGTAGGCATTGAATTTTATGTTTTGCTTTTTTTTAGTTAAGCTTGCAACATTTATTATCGTCGTTTCATGCTTTTTTAACCTACTGTTCAATTCATGATGTCAACCGTCTAGCCATCAGTTAAAACTGCACATGTAAATAGGTGTCCCTGTTAGTAGGATATTCATCCCTTAGGACCTTTCTTGTTGCCAACCAATTATGCGAAGCATGTTATACTATGACTATTGTTTATGGTTGATGGTTACAATAAATGAATTGAATGAAATGGTTAATTGGCCAGAATCTTATGTGATTGTCATAATATTATGACAGACGGAAATCATCCAGTTGTAACTTGTCCATTGATATGATTCCTGCGATGTGACATGTACATGTACATGTATGTAGGTCTATATAGGCCTACATACTATGGACATTGGACATTTTTTATAGCGCCTTAATAATTACGACCTCATGAAGGCGGTCAATTCGCAGGCAGGTGATCGCACTCGGTGTATACACCTTAAAATAACGTTATCGATTGAATTAACAGGCCTACATATTTACTGGAAAAGTGGTGAACTACAGACAAAAACACAAACTCACCGGGAAAGTTTCGTTTCCTGATCGTGGTGGTGGTGGAGGAGGTGGACGTCTCCCACCAGCCGGAGAAGCATTACAGATGATCATGCTCACACTGAGCAGAACGACTCCAGCTACGAAATACTTCATCATCCCTGAAGAAAAATGAAAAATGAAATCCAAGTGAAAATAGGATTCGCGAAACATAAACTATTGATATTAATAGTCTACTAATGACATTCCTGGTGTCGTTCTTGGATATCGGAACTACGGTACATTAGAACTATAGGCCTACTGTCTTTATTGTTATTATTTCTAATTGTATTGTTCGCGCTGCATGTTGCAATATTTTAGGTTCTAAATGTAGGCTATAACATACAATTAGGTGTCTTACACGTGAATGAATTATAATCATGAAGGACATAAATTATCAAGGTTATAGTAGGCCTATAGCTTTTCATGGCTCCTTGTGTAGGCTACTGTAGCCTATTTGCTGAGTTATGATTGCGAGCGTTATGCTTGTTTTGGTCAATGAAGAAATTAAAAGATCACGAATACCTCTATTTTATGCACTTTCAGTATAGGTTTATACCTTCTTGATGAGTTTTGATTGTAATTGGTTCTATAACAGTTACTGTTCTGTGACATGAAGGTCTACACGCTATGATGAGATCAATAGGCTTGAACAGAAAGATGATGAAAAATAATATTTTTAGTACCGGTAGCTACAACTACGGAATGAATACTGCAGGGATATCACCAACCGATTCAAAACATTATAAGATTAGTGAACATAATTATTATTGTTGCAATGCTGGTATGTATAGAGCGCTTGATTAAAACTATCATATTCCATTTAGACCAACATTCTATAGATGTAACCTAAGAGTACCGGTAGCGAAAGGTAAAATTCTTCTCTATAGATAGGCAATTCGGCGTTCGCGATTGAAACTATTATACTGACCGTCTCGAAGATTCTTGAGCCAGCAAAAATCTGTGTCTTCTTAGGCGCACTGTTCAGCGTCCTTTGCGTTGAATACGAGCGAAATCTATCTTCAGCGGTTTCTTTCTAGGCTTCTGTTCGTCTTCACTGTCTTCGAGATGTCTGTCTTCTGTTAGTTACAGCGTCGCTTATATCGGCAAATTCAAAGAGCGAGTCGTGACTTGAAGTCAGACGGAATCAAAATGTCGTGACGAGGAAATGGTCCTGTATGACGTCACGCGACCTATTACCTCTCCATGGTTCACTCGTTTACTGGCATAGGCGGCATCTTCAAGAGTCTTAGAGCTGCGTAGCCTAAGGATCATGGGCTTCGTCACTGGTGCATAACAAAGCAGCGATGATGACTCGGAATCACGCGCTGCAAAATGAAAAGGTTTATTTGCCTAGATCGACGACACATCTGAAAAACAGACACGTGCGTCATTCAGCGACATAATATTATATGCACCGTGATGTGTTTTGCTATTTAGCACAGCCGGCAGCCATTGAGTAATCTCGTGTTTTGCTGCCAATGCTGCAAGCAGCTAGCCTATAATATTATTATTTTGCAACACGCTTAATCGAAACATGGGCGTCGGCCTAGCTTGAATGAAACTCGCATGACGCACCATTGTTCGGAAATCGGAATCGCAATCCTATACTTTTTATTCGTAAAATGTAAGCCTGTGTTGATGCAAACAGAAGCCTTTGTCCTTTGCCTATAATTAATACTATAATCCGCCGACCCATTGATCACCGTTTTAGGCTACTGAGTAAATAAGTAGTCTTTATTTTCATCATGGAGAGGTAACAAACGCGTATTTAGGTCCCTGTCTATGGAATGGACTTCCACCATCAGTTTGCTCTGTTATCTTCTCACCTTTCTCTTGCCTCAAAGCATATATTTTTTTTCTCGAGGCTGCACAGACTAAGAGCGTACATGTATATACATGTGAGCAACACATCTCGATTGTTTTTGGAGGGTATTCCCACTCTTGGGAACTTCTCAATCCTGGGGGAACTTCCCCTTCCCCAGAGACGTATAGACTAAACACTGCCATGGGTGTGAAGCTGGAAGCACGTAATCCTACTGTAGGACCTACAGTGCACAGCGGACGTTAATAATTAATTTTTGCTCTAAGTTAACACTGCGCCACTACTTTGCTGGAAAAATAGGCCTAATAAATTTATTATTATTATCAGTTGGTTTGTTTGATGCATTTCAAAAGTTGCGCAAGTATAGTGATACTAAGTCTTAACCTATCACCTCTTGACATTTCGCCTTATGGTTGGCTGTCTTTTACATGAATGGGATCAGACCTGCATTAAGGTGGATGGTAAGCCTAGAGGCCCCTCAGTTTTGAGGGGCCCGCAGTTATAAATATGTGCGTGGTGCCACGGTGGTGGACGGGTGCATTGTCAGATCGGGCCCATTCGAGGATAATCACAGCACCCCGGCCCTAGATTGGCCCATAATTATAGGCAATTTGATTAATTCGATCAGCCATAGGCCTATCGTGCATCGTTTTGGGACTGTTAATTCCAGAACAGTTACTATTGTGGATCCTTTCTAAGCAGGTTTTCACTTTTTAGAGCTTTGTTGTAAAGTCTATTAGTCATTACGCAGTTTCTTACTAAGTTACTATTGTGGCCAGTGCCGGCGCTAGCACCCCCCACGCCCCCCGGCCGGGGGGGCCTCCGAGTTTGAGGGGCCTCCGAGTTTGAAAGGGGTCTCCAAATTTAGCTGGTCATTATGCCTATTTGTGACTGTATATTTATTAACTGGCGCATTTACTTGAGGCTCCAGATCCGGTCTGGTGTATGCCGCAAATATAACCAAATGGCACTGCCATACCAGACTTAATGCAAGTATCATACTGATTTTGGGTGTAAGTAAAGCCATTTAAACTAACTCAGGCAGTTTTGTCCACTTTCTCAAACACAACGTTTGTAAATTGTAAATTATTATTAATTGCTAATGGGTTGAGACCTCAAAATAAAACTGAGTGAGGCCCAAACATTAAAGCATGTGTAGGGTCCCAGATGTCCTTTGTAAACTACGTGTCTGATCTCAAGTTTGCAAGGGGCCTCAAATGTAGCTGAATACCTTTCATGACTAGGCTATTCATTGCTGAAACCACGCAAAGCATACAAAATAATATTTCGCAAACCAGTAGGCCCTAGAGCAATAATCCTTCACCCAAAGGGAGACTTTGGGGGTGTGGACAGGGGCACGGCCCCACAATTTGTGGTTGGGACAAAGTCCTTGTATCCCCAATATTTCAGAAATATTTCATATCATAAGTATCATCCACTGTCCATCAATAATTATCAATTTTGTTAAAAATTAATGACAGCCTATCAATGCTACCATTACAGTCAACTGGTAAATCGGACAAATTTTAAAAATAGAGATGGGACACTCTGAAGTCCTAAACCACGACTAACAGCATTGAAAACTGAGCAATTGTGTAAAGATGACAGCTTAAAATTCTACCATTACAGCGTGGAAATTCCAAAAAATTGACAATTGGGAGGGGACATTTTTTGAAGAAGTCTTACACTATGTCTTTCAGCACTTATATTATGAAATTTTTTGCTGAGATGACAGCTCAAGGTATGGGGGCCACTTTTTTTTGGGGGGGGCCTCAGGTACCCTAGCGCCGGCACTGATTGTGGCTAAAAAAAGCAGACGGTAGCCAACAAAGTCCGTCCATGATGAATTAGCAATATATAAGTATACAAGTAGGTGACTGACTAATTTATTATTATTCAGAATCATGCTCATAGCTAGAAGCGATTGACCTGTCAGAGCCACCAGCCTGCAGACAGCGCATTCTTTATTGCAAGTCTGCAGAGTTATAATCACCAACACATTCCATTCCAAGCATTCGGCCTATTTACCTACGCACGATTTAAATTCGTTATGAAACTTATGCTGCTTTGTATTATATGCGTGTATCTGAGCATTTGACAAATCTTTCGCTACCGGTATCTGAAAAGCGCGGCATCTTCCTCTTCTCGTTAGCCTTAGCCTGTATACTTATAAGTTATAGATCCAGCAAAACTGAAATCGCCTGTTTCGCCTTGCAGCAGAAGAAGGCGTTGGAGAAGGTCTCCAATTGCAGTCCCTCGCAGACACGTTGAGGCTAGCTAACGAGTTCTGATGCACTCTTGACATGTGACATGAATTTTATTAAGATTATCTAGATTATAGGCTAATGCACTAGAATCTGATCAGCGCTTGTGTGCTGTAATCTAATCCTATTCTATCCTAATGCAGGCACGAAATAGCCAATCCTGTGCTAAAGTGCCGTTAAACCCAATCAATCAATCAATCAATCAATCAATCAATCAATCAAACTATTCTAATGCGATATATACTCTAATCTAATCTAATTCAATATGGCGTCGTTATCATAGCGTGAAAGGCATCAATCAAGGTTCGCTTTATCTTAGAGCGTAGGCCTATTTAAAATTTATTTGAGATTGATCCGATAGACCTATGCTTGGACGAAGCAGAAAAGAATCTTCTTACATACACGGACATTGGAAAGACAGTCAAACGATTTCCATTCAGTGTGCGTTTGCGGCCATCGATTAGTCTGCCAAATTACTATTCTTGTATTGCGATAACAGTGCCGTATTCGAGCCCTGCCAATATCATGGGGGGAGACTTAGGGGAGACAGAGGTGACGGTCCCCTCAATGAATGTGTTGGGGTCGGCCTATGCATCCCCTCCCCCAAATGTTGAGCGTTAGGGCATGGACACTTCACGAAGACACACTGCATACACTGACGAATAAATGACCAAAAAAGGTCATCAACATTTTTACCGGAAAAATGGACACTTTTTTCTGGATGACTAAAAAAGTGAACAATTTCGTCGACGACTCAGCCATTCGTCAGCCCAAAATCTCGCGTCCTTCCTTCGGCGCCACTCGTTCGTCCCCCCCACCCCCAGTCTCCGCCTAAGTCTCCACCCAATTGCCAATATGCCCGCATGAAGCCAATAATTATATAGAACTCACAAAATCATAAGTCGTTTCTGATGGCCATGGAGTTGCTGGCAGAGAGAACGATGACACTCACAAACAACTTGAAACAAGGCTATAGGCGAATGGCCGGGCTCCAAGAACGCCAAGGGCAATAGAAATCACGACGTCTTCGCATGGCTTGTGCGACAATGTCTTTATTCAGGGACAGTAACTGTTATCAAAGGATGTCTATTGTAGGTGGTCTGGCATAAGACCAGAGCGTTGTGAGGCCAACCTTGTTCTAAGCAGTCTAGCTCTAAATTCAGTCGTACATAAACTTGTTTTTTCTTCAATCAACGTCGGTCTACTAAAGCGATTGGGCGTGATTGTATTGTAGCTGCAGCAACAACAGTGTTGTGAACAGCACGAGTTCTTTTAGTTCCATTCAAACCTTCGTAGTTCAACGATCGTGTATATAAGCAGGTATACCTAACTCTCACACAATAGTCTATCGCCAGTGCATTAAAAATGGTCGAGTCTGCTATACGAAGACTTTGTATAATTACTAAACATACTGAACACACACACACACACAAATACGCACACATGTATAGGCCTTAGACTAGAGTCTACACACATACAGCCGTAGCCTATAGTATACCTACATACATACATACACTAATTCTTATAATTGTGATGTATACGCGAATGAATGAACGGACGGATGGATGGATACGGATTGAAGGATACAGGTGGACTAATGAATACAGGTAGCCTACATGTATAGGCCTAGTGGGTGCATGGATGGATACAGATAGATGAAGGGCTATAGTGAAAGGACGGACGGATGGATGAATAACGTGTAGTTATATTGTGAGATTAATTGATTGATGGATGGATGGATGGATGGATGGATGGATTGATGGATTGATGGATTGATGGATTGATGGATGGATTGATGGATGAATTGATGGATGGATGGATGGATTGATGGATGGATGGATGGATTAATAGATGGATGGATGGATGGATGGATGGATGGATGGATGGATGGATGGATGGATGGATGGATGGATGGATGGATGGACGGACGAGTGGAATTTAAAAAAAACATGCACGAAATGACCGACGGTTGAACCGATAAAAGAAATTTTTTGATAAACAACATAACAACAATTATTATTATTTTATTATCAGTGCAATTTTTCTACTTTTTGTGTCGCCTCAGCGAACCAACGAATGAGTCGTTCGGTGCGAATTCAATGTTCTGGAACGTTGACTGCATAACTATGTGGGCTAAGCCTTTAAGGAAGAAACCAATGGTCTGATCTCCCGTTGTAGGTGTTCTGAAAACTGAAAAGAACGCGAATCTCACAATAGGCAGGGCCATCTTATCCAGTAGGCACAGTAGGCACTGTGCCTAGGGCCTACGAACTTTTTAGGGGCCTACGAAATCCTGAGAAAAAAATATTAAAATATAAATGGAGGGATTCACTGTGATTGGTCAATGACCGGAAAAAACAAACAGAAAACGAAAACTTGCTAACTTTTTCAAGGCTAGAGTTAGCCAATGAAACAGTAACATTAGCTGAGCTATAGGCTAATGTTAACTTGCGGCTCTTTGCCTTCGCGAAATCGCTTAGAACGTCTTCATATGTCATTTCTCGCATTAATTCGTTTTCAATTGAAAGTAATGCAAGGGAGGATAATCGTGACTGTCCCATCGTTGACCGAAGGTAATTTTTGATAATTTTCAGTTTCGAAAAAGAACGTTCACCTTCACAACTTGTTCCAAAGATAGAAAGATAAATTCGAAAAGCAATATTGACATTTGGAAAACTGGAGACCAGCTTGTCAGCTATTTGTGAACTAATCATTTCAGCTACAGATTTATTGTCTGCAAACATTCGAGAAAACAAAAGAAATTCGTCAATAAATGCATCTTCTAGATCACATGGATATAGGCCCTATCTCGATTAATGCCTTTGCTCAAATCACTATTTCTTCAGTTGATAAAGTAGATTGAGATTTAAAATCAAAACTGAAATACGTTCACAAAACATGGTTTAGAATAATTTTAAGAAATAATGTAAATGTGTTGCAATTTGAGTTAATGCAGAGTCGAGTTGGATAGGCCCTATAGGGGCCTACGAGTAGATTAATATGCAAAAGTGCCTAGGGCCTACGATGACCATAAGACGACCCTGACAATAGGTCGTTGTTTTTGAGGAAATACACTTGGGTACGCGAACCGGTGCACGTACAGTAAACTACATGCCTCAGATCTGGTGTCGCGTGACAGAGTTTCCCCCTCCAAAGCCTCCCCCGTCGACTCGATTTCGAAGCCGATTTCCCCCCCCGGCGGATCTATTCCAGAATAAATCCCCGAGACTAAAATTATTCTGAAACCGAGTATGTTTCCTCAGCCACCGGAAATAGCGTCTTCCCGATCAGCGTGAAAATGGATTACAGTCGCATTAAATATATACATATAGGCCTATATGCACATGTATGTACATATATATATATACATGTATATACATATATACATCAGTTAAAATTGCACATTGTAAATGGGTGTCCCTGTTAGCGGGATATTCAACCCTTATAGGGCCTTCCTTGTTGCTATCCGATTGTGTGAAGGATCTTGTACTTTGACCATTGTTTATGGTTGATGGTTACAATAAATGAATTGCATTGAACATGAATATACATATATAAGTATATACATACATATACGGTATAGGCTTAGATGAGCAGGTTACATGTAAAGCGCTGGAAGATGGTTTGACTGCAAAACGCTCAGTGAGGATCGATGATTTCAAACGAATGGCAAATTAACGCATTTGAGAATTATAGCGAGTAGAAAAGTCACAAATTATAAGTAGCCTACCAGCGAGTACTAAGTCTGATTAAAGACTAACAAGGAATACCATTGCAAGTTCATTTTAAAAACGGATAAGGATCCTGTAAAGGGAGTAACAGCCCTAAACGAGAGCACACATGTGGGGCGCGGTATAGTGTAGTGTGTATGTCCGTTGCCTTGCAGTCGGAGGGATGCAGGGTTGAATCCACCTCAAACCGTCTCGTAGGGACCTTGGGCAAGTCCTTTACTTCCCATTACTCAGCGCTTCAGTGTGAAACTTCGATTCAGTGTCCGCGTTGTAGTCGGAAATGCCTCTGAGTAGCAATCTTGATAGGGAAACACTATAGATAACAAGTGCACATACATACATACATACATACATACATACATACATACATACATACATACATACATACATACATACATACATACATACATACATACATACATACATACATACATACATACATACATACATACATACATACATACATACATACATACATACATACATACATACATACATACATACATACATACATACATACATACATACATACATACATACATACATACATACATACATACATACAGATATTTCTATAAGAGCTCGTAAATGTAATCCACCTACACGGTTTTCTTTTAGCGACCGTATGACCTCGACCTTGTTAGTCTTTCATTGAATTGATCAGGTGATAGGCTATGCTTCACCCTCGGTGCCCACTTGAATGGACGCACGACATGTTATTGTACTCAATGTAGCCTATATACTGTGGTAAAAATACGGGTTCATGACGTTGTTGTGTCGTTTTAGGTACACTATAGCACGTGCGGTTAGGTCGCAAACCGGAGCATCCATCAATCACAGACAGTTTGTGTTCAGACCAACTGAACATATTTTCAACAGACAGAATCTTGATTTTTTTGACTGCAGCAATCGTGACCGTCGTTGTCGTTAAAACACCAAATTTCTAAAGCGATATTCGAACATAAAAGGCAGCGAAGAAACTTATTAGCGAGTCTTGCATTGTGTTTGCGTGTACAGAGATGCTCAGTGGAGATATGAATGCGGATACCAGACAAATAAGAGACAGACATACAGACAAGGACAGACAGAGACAGACAGACAGAGACTGAGACTGAGTGAGACAGAGAAAAAGAGACGAAGAGACAGACAAACACAAAATAAATTTAAACAGTGCCATAGCGTATATGACGCACTGTACAATGTACATTAGCCTATTCCTTCATTTTTAAAATTCAATTTTATTATTTTATTTCTCGTACTTGCTGTATAGCGCCCCTTCAAGCGCTCTGTTCATCGGGGTTTCACGTTGAAGCACATGAGCAATTGCAAGTGAAGGACTTGCTCAAGGTCCGTAGGCGGCGACTTGAGATGGATTCGAACCTGGAACTCTCTGGCTCCAAGGCACTGAATCCACCACCACACCACCGCCCCAGGTTTTGAGCGTCCTGCTCCACATTTAAGATTTTACCAATTCCAGACATAGGCCTAATTTTGCCTTCGGTGCTAATGTTGCCACAAAAAAATCTTATTTCGCAGTTAGTCTTAAAAAGTAAAAATCGCAGGCACGCTATTTCTGCAGCAAAAGATGAACTCCCGCAATGAAACGTAGCAGCTCTTGCGTAGACCTATAATTATAATAGGCTAGACTTCTTTGTTGCGTCTTAGCGACGTGAATTTAAAAGACTCCATACTTACCGGCTCTCTCAAAAGACAGGACTCAAGAGCTGTAATTTGCCATACGGACCGTGAGAATCGTCGAAAATAATTTTTACATCGACGTCATCGGGGCTTTAGTGGCTGTAAGATGTCGTTAAATTTTGAGTACTTACATGTAGACAATCATAAAAAATTGTGCATGATTGGGAAACGTCTAGCAAGTTCAACTAGACCTATACTTGTACCGGCGTCAGTTCAAAGGATACATCAGCTCACTCTGATAACTCAAGTAGTTTCTGGCATGTGCCAGAGGCTGGTATAGGCCCACTGTCCCTCGTTCCTCGGATTTCTAAGTTGGTGACATGGTCCATAGGGAGTTCCACCGAATCCTTGAGAGCCCTATAATAGTTTATTAATAAGGTCCTGACTCCTTAGCGGTCGTATACGGCCATCGACTTGAAGAGTGCAGCAGCACGAGGAGTCATTACATTAGTAGCCCAAAAATGCACAAGATATGCAGGTGTAGGCTACGAATATTTGCATGTCCATAGAGTGGGTTGGGTCGGAGTTGAGGCGGGGTAGGTTGGTGACGGGGCGGGATGGATGGATGGGCGGATGTGGAGGCGGGGTGGGGCGAAAGTACTGAAATTTCCGGGCAACGTCGGGTACACCAGCTAGTTTAGCATAGACATGAGATGCACTTTAAACTGATTCATAGTGGATAGGCAAGTGAGCGAGTTCGCTAATCTGCTATGCAGTGTATTATAGAGCAATCGCTCGTGGTATCGGAGATTGTGCTTCCTGATATTAGTGCACACACCGCGTTGATTATAATTATAATTACGCTATTTCTTTGATAGGTGCGTTTGACGATCGTGCACTTTGGAATTTATGTAAAACCAGCTGTCGAATACTTTTAGGCACTAAACGCATCTGGAACTTGTACACGAATGGTCCTACTTGCAGCTCATTTATGCTGTCAAAAAGCAGTGCTCCCAAGTTCAATCATATGTTTTTAGAGTGTTCTCTCTATATCATGGGCGGAGTTTATCAGGGGCTAGGGGGGCTAAGCCCCCAAGAAGGCCCAGATTCAACTTTTTTACCATGAAAATGGTATACTTTGCGGGGTTAGCCCCCCTAAGAAGGCCCAGACTCGGGGTCAGCCCTCCCAAGAACGGAAACCAAACTCCGCCCATGCTCTATAGGGGGCGCATTGCATAATATTATAATTCTAAGAGCGTGTACCACAGCAAAGTCAAACAAATCAAACGTGTTCGATAGGTGGATGTCCATACAACATTGCAGTAAATATGCGGGCCTATGTATGTTTTGACATATAATCATAGGTGCAATCACGTCCTAAAAGTTGGGGGGACCATAATGAATCACGTCCTAAAAGTTGGGGGGACCATACTAATAAAGTTAGGGGACCACTCAAAAGTTGGGGGGGACGCGTCCCGTGGGTCCCATAGGGTGGTTGCGCCTATGCATATAATGTAAATATCCAAGTGATTAGAGAAGCATATCTCGTAGGCCTATTCGAGAGAATAGGCCATTTTGCGAACGTTTTGATATCTCAGCTATAGTCCTATTGTTATATTTTGATATTTCAGTTATAATGTTATATTTTGATATTTCAGTTATAATGTTATATTTCGATATTTAAGTTATAATGTTAGGCCTATATTTTGATATTTAAGTTATAATGTTATATTTTGATTTTTCAGTTATAATGTTATATTTCGATATTTAAGTTATAATGTTAGGCCTATATTTTGATATTTAAGTTATAATGTTATATTTTGATTTTTCAGTTATAATGTTATATTTTGATATTTCAGTTATAATGTTATATTTTGATATTTCAGTTATAATGTTATATTTTCTCGCCT
Organism: Lumbricus rubellus; assembly: GCA_945859605.1. Lineage (NCBI taxonomy): Eukaryota > Metazoa > Annelida > Clitellata > Crassiclitellata > Lumbricidae > Lumbricus > Lumbricus rubellus. The sequence continues at coordinate 17,268,971 of OX243826.1, read as the reverse complement.
GATCAGCAATAGTTTTGCAGACCAAAGTCTAAACTCTAAAGTTTCCACTCAGTTCGGACGGCTGCCTCGATCAGTTGTCTTGTCTAATAGGGTTATCTTAACTTCTGGATCATTGTTATCTATGCAATTACAACGGTAATTGCTAAGGACAATAGTGTATTACAATAATATTCGAGGAAAGGAAGCTGATAGGTTACAATAGTAAAAGGCATCGCATACATTCCGAATGTAGGCTTATAGTTTAAGGTTTTTTCTCACTGCTATAAAATTATGCTTATCATTTCGCCTCATCGTATGGGTTCAAATCATAAGTTATCATAAAATGGTAATGGTGGTTTGTCAGTCAACTGAACTACAAGAAGATAGCCTAATCAGCTGTATAGACCAGTAATATCCATATCCTAAACAAATGGAGAACTTCATGTAGAGTTTATTCAATGTGTTTATTCAGTCAAAATTCCATTGTGTAAAAATAAGCAAATGCTGTATGGAGAATTAACAACGTATGCAAACCACTTAAAAAATCTCGATCAACGGGATTCAAAGCAAAGTTTATACAAAAGTTTATACAAAAAGACAATAACTATAATATACCAAAATAAGTTTAAAGCCAATACAATAATAGAACCATTACATTAAGATCACGAGTTCAGACAATGGCACCAGCGAGGACAATGACGAAGAGACGAACAAGTGCAGTGATATACTGTACATGTACAATGTTTGTACATGTATAGTAGGCTACAGCAGACCGGAGTGTCTAACTGGGAGTAGGCTAATAATAGACTGTCTTCAAAGTTGATCTACACTTTTCTACAGGAAGAAAAACTAGAAAAATCATATTGAGCCAACAGTACTCTCATACTTAGCAGTAGCCAAGTGATCGTTAGAGGTGTGATACCAGTTTCTGCCACTCAGGCGGGTAATGCCAGGTATAGCCTGTGCCACTTGAGTAGCAGAAACTTCTATCACAGCAGTTCTACTACTTCTACATAGGTTTGAAACACTTTGTTAGCGAATTTCAGTGGACCTGGGCATAAATTTAGTCTTCAGAATGAAGGTTTAATAAAGACTTCGCGTTGTTTTCGGAGGCGATAGTTCAACAATAGTGCATTACAGTTTGAGTCTAAGACTCTTAGCGCATGAAATTAACTGAGCAAAGAATAATAATTATTGTCTCAATTGAATTTTTTCTCTCGAAAATGTCAGTGCTTCTGAACTTTAACGGAGTCGTATAATAACTATCCCCCTCTCCGCATCTATACAACGTTTGATTGATGACGTCTCCACTATCTACAACTTTGGTCCTTCGGTGTGATTATTCTGATAACGTTTTTCTTCTCCTTTGGGTGGGACTCCAGTGTGATCTTCCTCGCGACGTGGTCCCTCTGTGTAATCTTTCTGGTTACGTTTTTCTTCTCCTCCTTTGGGTGGTGCCACAGTGTGATCTTCCCTTCGACGTGGTCCCTCTGTGTAATTTTTCTGATTACGTTTTTCTTCTCCTCCTTTGGGTGGTGCCACAGTGTGATCTTCCTCGCGACGTGGTCCCTCTGTGTAATCTTTCTGGTTACGTTTTTCTTCTCCTCCTTTGGGTGGTGCCACAGTGTGATCTTCCCTTCGACGTGGTCCCTCTGTGTAATTTTTCTGATTACGTTTTTCTTCTCCTCCTTTGGGTGGTGCCACAGTGTGATCTTCCTCGCGACGTGGTCCCTCTGTGTAATCTTTCTGGTTACGTTTTTCTTCTCCTCCTTTGGGTGGTGCCACAGTGTGATCTTCCCTACGACGTGGTCCCTCTGTGCGATCTTTCTGATTACGTTTTTCTTCTCCTCCTTTGGGTGGCGCCCCAGTGTGATCCTCCTTACGACGTGGTCCCTCTGTGCGATCTTTCTGATTACGTTTTTCTTCTCCTCCTTTGGGTGATGCCACAGTGTGATCCTCCTTACGACGTGGTCTCTCTGTGCGATCTTTCTGATTACGTTTTTCTTCTCCTCCTTTGGGTGGTGCCACAGTGTGATCCTCCTTACGACGTGGTCTCTCTGTGCGATCTTTTTGATTACGTTTTTCTTCTCCTCCTTTGGGTGGTGCCACAGTGTGATCCTCCTTACGACGTGGTCCCTCTGTGTGATCTTTCTGATTACGCTTTTCTTCTCCTCCTTTGGGTGGTGCCCCAGTGTGATCCTCCTTACGACGCGGTCCCTCTGTGTAATTTTTCTGATTACGCTTTTCTTCTCCTCCTTTGGGTGGTGCCACAGTGTGATCCTCCTTACGACGTGGTCCCTCTGTGCGATCTTTCTGATTACGTTTTTCTTCTCCTCCTTTGGGTGGCGCCACAGTGTAATCTTCCCTGCGACGTGGGCCCTCGGTGTGATTTTTCTGATTACGTTTTTCTTCTCCTCCTTTGGGTGGCGCCACAGTGTAATCTTCCCTGCGACGTGGGCCCTCGGTGTGATTTTTCTGATTACGATTTTCTTCTCTTCCTTTGGGTGGTGCCCCAGTGTGATCTTCCTTACGACGTGGTCCCTCTGTGTAATTTTTCTGATTACGCTTTTCTTCTCCTCCTTTGGGTGGCGCCCCAGTGTAATCTTCCCTGCGACGTAGTCCCTCGGTGTAAGCTTTCTGATTACGATTTTCTTCTCCTCCTTTGGGTGGTGCCACAGTGTGATCTTCCTTGCGACTTGGTACCTCTGTGTGATTTTTCTGATTAGAAAATAAGCAAAAACTATAGATTCAGCATGAACGAAGCAACCGTCTGTTATTTAGACAGAGGCCCTAAATATTAAGTAATACTGCGTAAGCAGATAAAACAATTAAGTTAAACTATATTGTCGGCCATGCACAGAACAAAAGCATGAAACATCAAGCTCTAGACTGGATTTTAGGTTGCCAAAGGTGAAGTGTAGCCTATGGCGTAGGCTACAATCGGTTTCCAAACGAGCTAATTTGAAGTTGAAAATGATCGCTAAAAATAATGAAGAATCACCCTATAGCCAGAATCTCAGGACTGTGTGACGGCAAGCATTGACCGGAAAATTCATTCATTCATTCATTCCGAAGACTTATATAGCGCCTCTTCAAGAATCTACTCAGAGGCGCTCCCAGCCCAGTCTAATGACAGTCAGGTGGAAATCATCCAGTCCATGCATGGATAGGATATCAACGGTGCAATGTAGACTCGCCTGTGTTTAATCTAGACGCTGTCTCTCTGTGCGAAGTTCCCCAAGAATTACATTTCTCCCCGGAAAACTGCGAGAGGTATTGCTTAGGCTACTACCGGAATTGGTGTGTTCACCAAAAAGCAAATAAATAAATTTAAAAGTTCGCCAGAAAAAATTGCCCATCAATGGGTGTCGTCGGCGTCTGCCCAAAACGGACGTCCTCCCCCAAAAAACCTGAATTCCCCAAATAGTGTTTCCAGATTAAACGCTGTATACTAGCTGTATGCTGACGAGCCTTAGTTACTTGGAAAGTAAGCTTAATCGTTATCTCGAAACTTCTACAGCGTCCACAAAGGCGAAGTCTCGGGAACCAGCTTATTCACAGGCGCTTATTCAAAACAAAATCAATAGGCAGTGGGTCAAGATCCTGAGAGCCAGGCAGAAAGTGACAGGATGCATAATAAACGGACTTACCGGGATGGTTTCGTTTCCTGATCTTGTCGGGGGTGGTGGATCACGTCTACTTCCAGATGGAGAGGCGCTGCAGATGACTATGCTCACAGTGAGCAGAATGGCTCCAGCTACGAAATACTTCATCTCTGGAAAAATAAAATCGATATGAAGATATAAGGCATGCGAAGTGCGAACATGATTGCAGAATTTCTTCAGTGTAAATGACATGTACATGAATCTATCGATAATTCGATATCTTTTTTAGTGTTCTGCCCTTATAGGCAGGTCCAATATTCCAACTACACCATATTCTTGTCTATTCTATGCTTTCCCCTTGATTTCTTTAAATCCTCATCCCTTTTCTCCGTCCATCAACCAATCCATCATAATCCTTCTTGGTCTTCCTGGGTTTTTTTTCTCTCCATTCTTTCCTCGAAGCCATACAGTTCATCTGCTTCCCCCTGTAGACGATGCCACAAGAGCATGTAGGATATAATTACCAGCCGTTCATCCATGACGAAGATTCTAATGCATAGATCAGGTGCGCTTCTGTCTAGAATTTTAATCACACAAGTTACTACAGCAAAATCATTTATATCCATATTCTTTCACACAGCTTCCAGTTCCCAATTGTAATCATAACCACATAATTGTATGGCACCTAGGCCCCTATTAGGACTCGTGGGCCAAAATAAGGAATTTTGAACTGAATATGCGACAAGATGGTATACTATAGTAGCAGTAGTAGTGGTAGTAGTAGTAGCAGCAGCAGCAGCAGTAGTAGGCTAGTAGTAGTAGTAGCTAGCTAGTAGTAGCAGTGTTAACCTAGCTGTTTTTGTTGCTGCTAGAATATAACTAATCTGCGACTTGAATCAAGAGCTATAAAAGCATAACTTCGTCTCTACATGTATAAGCTTACGGATAATAATGTCATAACTGACCGTCTGGAAGATTCTTGAGCACCAAAAATCTGTGTCTTCTTCGGCAACCTGTTCAGCTTCAGTTGCGTTGAATACGAGCGAAATCTATCTTCAACGGTTTCTTGATATTCTTCTGTTCTTCTTCACCGCCTTTGACTGAGATGTCTGTCCTCTGTTATAGTTACAGCGTCGCTTATATCGGCAGATTCAGGGAGCGAGTCGTGTTATGAAGTCACGTGGCAACACATTGTCGTGACGATTAAATGACTCTATGATGACAACACGCGAACCGTAGCGCCTCCCTATGGTTCAGCGGCTTAATCAATTGCTGCCATGGCTGGCATCTTCACGACTTGTTGCTGCCAGTCTATGTGCTGCGTCATCGATGCGTATAGCAACGCTATGTAGGACCTACGTTGATGATTGACCATGAATCACACAACAATCCATTGATGCAAAATTTCAACGGTTGGTTGCACTTGATTGACAACACGTCTGCAAAAACATTTGCATGCGTCATCATGCAGTGAATAATACTACGTGAACTCTGTTGTTAGTTAACAGAGGGAGCCAGTAGCAAGTTATTTGCTGTTTTTGCTGCAACTGTTGCTGGCTAATTGATGTTGTCTGATAGAAACAGAGGCGTTGACCAATGCCAATATGGAAAGAAACATGATGTCTCACTGTTCAGAATGTTTGTTTTTTAACCTTGCAAAATTCGTAATAATTCGTAATAATATTATGTGGGCCTTTATTTGTGGGAGAATTGCACTCTTCTTTATTGGAGGTGTAATTATGCACCACAACACATTTAAAGTAGGCCTATTAAACACGGAATATTTATAATTGCGTGCGACTTCAGCCGTATTATCAAGCATGCCCCTTGTGACGCGTATGTTTGTGCATTTGAATCGGAGAATTTGATCAGACTTTCAATAACACAAAAAACGCTACAACGGCTACATCATTAGGCCTACCTTTTGATTATCCTTGCTTAAGTTAGAGAAGTTAGCATTTCAACAGAGTGATAGGCCTACATTAATCTGTTTACGAATGAACGATGCAATTAAGTGTGTAGACCTAGTGCTGAAGAATGTTTTGGAGAAGATTTCCACTAGCAATCACACCCATGCAAACACGTACGTAAAGGTCAACTAACTTAAATGCACTGCTGACAGTAGGCCTAGGGCTTACTGCTAACGAGCATTCAAAATTCATAATAGGCCTACTCGGATAAAAGCAGTAAAATTGAATCAACGCTAATCTAATCTTATCCGATCCAATCTAATCTCAGCTTCTAACAATCTGTGGCTTCAGCAGCAGATTTATAGGCCCTATAGATATATATATATATAATGATTTTTGGTTATTATTAGGCCTGCCATGATGCTATAATATAGCAGACCTAGGCCTAATAGTAGCTCAGACGTAGACCTAAATGAGGTTAACAAACCATCATTTTAAGACACTATTAAATTTTGATTGCAGCATAAATTTATCAATAATTATACACGCTGGGGATAGAATATCCAGGTATATTCCATCCGAGGAAAGACTGATTATCTCCCCATAGCTTTATAGGCCCCTAGGGCATAGACTAGGCCTAGATCTAGCGCCACCGGCGTATACGCATGGTCGAAATGCCCTATAGACCTACATAGGCTAATCTATTATAGGCTAGCCTATATGTATGGATGTTCTAAATGTCTATTAGAAAACACCAACTTTGGCAACTGGATTTGTGATTATTTTGTGCACCTCTGCATGTAACTATGTAGGCTACATGTAGGTTTCCGTACATAATTTCTGAATCTTGTGCAATAAGACACAAAATCCCATAATACTAAAACAATCGATTGCTCTTATAGTCTACGACTTGGAAAGCACCTGTCCGTCTCCATAACGACCATTACCCCAGTCATTGTTTAAAACGATCATTTCTATTGGTTAGAGCGTGTCTGTAACTGACCAATAAGATTTGATGTAACATCTGTTGGCAGGCGCGCATTGTTGTAGCAACGGAGGAAATCGACCACCACATAGGAGGTCGGTGTTGGTATCAAACGGAAGATTAATACAGAAAACATAATTATTAGATTAAATTTTATCCATTACAGAATTTCAACATTTTATAACAGGTTGGTAAATACGAGAAATGTTATTGTCGTTACGGGCTGGTTGAAATTGCACTGTACGAATGTTGTGGGCCATGGTCAATGGTCATTGATCGCGAAAGCGAGTAGGCCTCTTGGATAATTATGTGACAAGCCTGCGGTCATTTTGTTATTACTGTTCATTGTATGATCGACAATCGTGCTAATTTCGTAATTTTAAACAACTCTATTTTGTAAAGGAATCTTAGTTTAGCAGTAGGCTAAGGCCTTGATTTTCAAGCTTCGGTAGGCCTATAGATATTTTTACTGCTAAAACTCGTAGGCCTATATGAATAGAGTTATAGGCAAAATGCAAAAAGGTCCAGTTGTTTATATTAATTTCATCCCAAAGTCACGCTAAGCAAATCAATGTTGATGTAATAAATTAGACGTAAGCTGAGATTATTTTGACAAATTTATTATTATTTTATTTCTGACATCATTGGCTACATAAGAGATTATGAGGACACAGGTATAAGATCTTCAGACAGTTGAAAGGTGCCATCAAGCAAAGATTTATTAGCCGAAAAGTCTGTAACAAGCTGAGTGATGAGGCAGTTTCAGTGATGACACTGAGGAACTGGACAGGCTTAAGCAGATGGGATATTAAGACATTGTATCATTGGTGGTTCTTACACAGATCTTTAGTCTTCTGAACCACTGTTAATCCTGCAATGCTATGTTATATCGTTTGTGATAATGAGGGTGACAATTATACTGATTGATTTGAATTGAGTCATAATACAAAAAATAATATAAACACAACAACAAGATGTTATTGTTTTTTAAAATGTCTTTCAGTGCAAAATGGCATCATACGTCAAGTCTGGTCCCCGATACGCAACATCCGACTGGTTCACATCAAACTACGTCATCTCGACAAATGCCGAGCGTCAGCGCGACATCTCCCACGACACTCGTCAGGAGGCAAGGTTCCTGCGCAATGTAACCGACAACAAGACAAAATGGGATCAGCTGGACAACAACACCCGCTTGGCCGATCGTGTCGACCACATCCGAAAGTGGAAGGAAACGCTTCAGCGCACGCTCGGTGAACTGGATCGCGAGATAAAGGATCTTTCGGAGTCTAAGGACCAGCTGGAGCAGTCGCTGGAAGCGAAGAATCTTCCGACGGAAGTGAACGTGGAGAACCTGGTGACGAGAGAGGGAAGGAGAGACATTGATGTTGTGGAAGATCAAGTTGAGGATCAACTACACCGAGTGAGAATATATTCAACTCGCATTTTCACTTTTATTGACTTAGATCTGTGGATTAAGATTTAGCTTTCCTATGAGGCATAAGTTAATTCTACTCATGTATTGTAATGTATCTTTAAAATTTCTTGATACTAGGTCAGAATTCGGGGGAGGTCAAGCCAAGGCAACGACAGCATGGTGTATGGAGCAATCGGTGATTATGGTGTTCATGTGGTGGCATATGAGTGCAATCAGTTTGTCACTCTTAAATTTGCATATCATTTGTCTGCATAGTTCAATGACAGTGCTCAGAATGGAATTGGAATATCACAGTGACCAAAAAACTGGGATGTCTTTCTTGAGGTTTACAGTTTGATAATTTACTCGAAGTTGTTAACTTGGGAAGAGCTCAAGACCTGTAAGACATTGACTAAAATTAGCGTAAATAAATCTAATCTAAAATGTATACCTGATGATAAAATTCATCTTTTTAGAACTTTTATGAAGATCGATAAGGAAGTTCTAAAATGGTGCAATTTTTAGTAATCTTTCACATCTATGCAGCATATGCTCAATATGTTTTTGTTGCAATGCCTCTGATGAAGAATTGAATCTGAAGATATTCTAATAGAATGTTCATTGTTCAATTATATACATAGGCGTAGGGGACATTTCAGCGTTGGGGGGGCAAAAATTAGATTTTTGCCCGAAAATTTTTTTTCGTCCGGCCGATATCGTAAGAAAAATTCCCGTTACGTTTGCCCGAAAATTCTGACGACCTTTTTTAGTCATCCGGCCGACATCTTCTGAAATTTCCCGTTACTTTTTGCCCGAAATTTCGGGCAAGTCTGATTTTTCGGGCAAGAACAGCCGGAAAAATAAAAATAAAAAAATGTAATTAATTTTTTAATTTTTTCGGGTCTGCTTGCCCGAAAAATCACACTTGCCCGAAATTTGGGGGGGCATTTGCCCCCCCTGGACCCCCGTCTCCTACGCCTATGATTATATATTACAGATATATATTTATGTGTAATGTATATATTTATATATAGGCACATATTTGTGAGTAATATTATGTATAATATTATGTGTGTACATAGTATTTATAATGGCTAACTTACTTGATTCTGGTGCATTGCAGGAGAGAGAAGTGATAGAGGCAATCAAGAAACAATTGCAAAGCAAGATCGATGATTCCTTTGAGCAACTCTGCATCCTCCAGGAGGCTCGCCAGCAGATTCTCGCAGACCTTCAAGATAAGAACATCGCGTTGGACATCGACATCGAACAATACAATCTGACTGAAGAGTCGCCAGGGATCAGCTACAAGCCGGATCCATGCAGGGTCCCAAAGGGGTGAGTTCACTGAGTAGCTTCTCGGGAATTTGTGGCTAACCAACCAGGGCCTTTTAAACTTTTTAACAGATTGGCAGAAATAATTTTTATAATCTTCAACAATGTGTAACTTTTATGCAGATTTGCTTTTTGCTAATGGATATTTGGTCAATTTGGACTATACTAAATTATTTGTTAAAATTTTACCTATAGGAGTACCACCCCTCAGCAGTGGGAGGACTTCAGTCGCTACAACAAGGAAAGAGCGGAGGCAGAGATGGCCAATTCGAGACGCCTTAGGGAGGCCAACCACCACACTATCAACCAGACGGACAATGACCTGGCGGCTCAGCTTGCCGCATCCGACTTTGCCCTGAGGAAAAGAATCCATGAGTTTGAAAGAGCTCTGGATGAACTTAACTGGCAGAAGAAACAGGTAAAACTACTCACCTGCTGAATCATTCAGATTTCATTCCACTGAATCATAGTGCATGTTTGCATGTGTATGTACCAGGGGTGCAGCAGGAAAAAGTTTTGGGGTTTATATTTAAGAGGTTTTTCAATGGACTTTGTCACAGAGTACTCCGAACTAGGTTTTTTTAAAATTGGAAATTATTTGTTTGAAGCTTTGAACCCGTAAAATCTTTACAGAATGCGGTGCACATAATGTACCTGGTATATTTGAGTGTATGTATATTTGTACATATATATGTTTGTATATATGTATTTACATAGGCCTATGTACACAAGTAGGATTCAATAATATAATTTTGAATTTTCCAAAATATCCATTTTAAAGTTTTTTAAAAATCTTCTTTATTGACCACCACCACAAAGTAATACAAGCACACAGTTTACAAATTCGTATGCAGGTTGTTAATATGTAAAGTTTTGTAAACCCAAAGAAACATATGGTTCCGCAAAACAGGGTTACTTATTTACATCAGTAATTGATTAATTATTTTACATTGATGATCTGAAACGTTTGACTTTTGATTTCCTTAATTTCGCCACGATCAACTAAATATTTCAGTTGAGATGGAACTCAAAGTTGTTTGGACATTTTTCCAGACAGAGGAAGAGATTGCGGAGATGGAGGAGGACATCCGACGTGTCCAGGATGCAATCCGTGCAAAGATCAATCCGATGAAACTGGCGCAGACTCGCCTCGAGAACCGAACGTACCGACCGAACGTTGAGCTTTGTCGCGACAATCCACAGTACGGTCTGACTGATGAGGTGAAGCAGTTGGAAGCGACAAAGAAAGCACTTGAAGACAAACTTAGACAATGCCAGTAAGTATCTTGGTGACTTTTGTAAAAGTGCATTTTAAGAATGTCTTAGTTGGTCCATTCACTCATTTGGCACACGTTTACCTGATGATTGTTTCTGAATATAAAACTAGCATTATTGGCCCTCTAGATCATCATCATTAGCATCTTCACCACTATCATGGTCATCATCATGGCCACTATCATCATCGTCACCATTGTCACCATCATCATCATCATCGCCATCATCACCAATATCATCATAATTGCCAATATCATCATCATCATTATCATCATCACCTTTATCATCACCATCATTATCACCATGATCATCATCATCATAATCGTCATCATCATAGTCGTCATCATCACCATCACCACCATCATTATCACCATGATGATGATGATGATGATCATCATCATCATCATCATTATTATCATCATCATCACTCCCTGAGTGTTGGAACCATTTTTATATGCTAAAACTTTGAAACTAGAATTCTATTTACTTTTTGGGCTGCACTTCAAACTTGAAACTAGCATTGCTGTTTCACTTTCAAGTCTATTTAGATTTTATAAAGTACAAATAATAATGACACTGAATTGCAGACATGCGTTGGATGGCTTGGAGAAGAAGCTTCATCGTATCAACGAGGACATTCAAGTGAAGTCGAATTCACTGAAGTTGGACAAACAGTGTCTGGACGCAAGAGCAAAGCTGACCGGAGAAGGAGTCCGAGCCAAATCATGCACAGAGAAGAATATGCTGCTGACAGGAGTCACTCGTGATAGGTCGCAGATCCTGGCCTATTAACCCTTAGCCGACCGAGGTTATAGGATCCAAATACCATTTAATGAGCTTTGGTTGGTAAAAGGTTAAAGAACATGTGTCACAGATATCACCGATAAGATGTCTGGATGATTTCAATTTAGCTGTATATTAGGTGTTTATGAACGGTTTTTTGCCAAGGTTTTCACCTGAGATAAGCTGTTGTAAAGAACTTATTTAAAGCAATGAACATGCAAGACTCGAGCAAGGAAATATTTTAATCAATGTTTATGGAAGTACTTCACGTTTAGTTTGTTTCCACACAGCAGATTTGATATTAATGTTTGATAATTATGTGGTTCATGATAATGATATGAAATTTTTTGGAATAATTGAATCGTGACGCTTTTTGGCTGTTGATCACATTTCAGTGTAATTTTGATGAGGTTTTCATAGGTGTTAACATTTTCTTCATGCAAATATATTTGTTGCTTGCATGAGTTGAGTCTTTTTAGCCTGCTGTTGTACTGTTATACTTTTTGGAACCATAACACACGTTCCTAATGGCAAGGGCGGATCGAGGGGGGCAATCCGGCCATGGTTCCCCATTTAGAAATGCCCATGTATCGTGCCCCCCCACCCATTTGGTTTCAACAAGCTTTCGAACAATGGATAATGGTATATTTCGAGGACATTTGGACTGGATGACTAAAAAAAGTCATCAATTGTTTTGGCGGACAAGATGGCATCTTTTCCCCAAAATTTCGACCAGATGACTAAAAAAAGTCATCAACTTTTTTGGCGGACAAGATGGCATCTTTTTTCCAAAATTTCGACCAGATGACTAAAAAATGGTCATCAACTTTTTTGGCGGATACCAAAGAAAAATTTTCAAGACCCAAGGCCAAGAATTTTTGCCCCCTCCCCCGTCCAAAGTTTCTGTATCCGCCCCTGCCTAATGGCAGTATTACTGAGCAGTAAAGTACTGTGTTCTTAATGTATTGCTTTCATGATTTGCTGGATGTTAAATTACAACTCAGCCAAAACACTGACGCCTCTGAGTTGAGCTTTAAGGTGCGCTATAGCAGACGCAAGAAATAAATAAAAAGAAAGAAATGCACTGACAAAGTCTTTCATCATCCATGATAGTCTATCATAATTCGAGGGCCATACGTTCATAGGACTTATGAACTTAACCTGTTCAATCAATACCGTAATTATTGTCAATGTGGGGAATTCCTGAGCATATCAATGTCCAAGTCCCATCCCTTATAATCTACAGTTCTACAAAATTTAATACTACTACCTGACAGTGCCCATCAATGGGCCATCATCCTTCTGACTGACTCTTTAATGTCTTTAAGTCCTTCACTAATCTATGTGGCACAATGCATATTAACCCTAGTATTATAAAATTATATCTCGATGCTATAATATATGAATATAATGAATTTATATTATAAATTCATTCATTCATTTCGTGAATTTATATAGCGCTTCTTCAAGAAACCTACTCAGAGGCGCTCCCAGTCCAGCCACAGCTAAAATAATAGGTTTTGAGCAACTTATAAAAAGCAGGTGAATTTAGTCTAGGCATAGGCTAAGTCGCAAGTTTAGTGGGAGGCCGTTCCAGATAGCAGGAACCACAGTAGAAAAGGCTCGGCGCTGTCTTGTAGAAGTGCGAGCTCGAGGAACCAAAAGGTCCCCCATTGTCGCAGAGCGAAAGGCTCGACGGGCTGCAAAGTCGGAGACAGGTCGACAAAGGATGGACAGGTATGATGGAGCACAATCAGTAAATTACATAATACATATAATATGTGGTCTAGCATAGGCCTATATATAGTATATATAGACCTATCGCATTTCCGATCTTCGCCTTTTCTTGGCGCGCCGCGCTCTTTTGATCAGCGCACTTTCGCATAAGCGGGGCCTTTTTAAAACTCGACCTTTTGACGGTCGTTCCTTCGAATTAGTCCTTTTGATAGTATTGTATTGTATTGTATGGTATTGTATTGTATTGTATTGTATCTGACCAGTGCGTGCAACTCCGAGAGAAAAGCATAAACTAGTCATTGCAGAGCGAACTCAGCGAAGTCAGAAGCATAATTGGGTATAGTAGCGCTTTGAAATCGAGGAACAAAAATATCACGAGGGTCCAAGGGTTGATCCAGGGAAAGCCAATCCGGTCATGCCCCCAATAAAAGTGTATAGGACGTGGTTCCCCCCATTTGGTTTCAAAAAGATTTAAATAATCAATGCATGCAGCGAGATAACGCGCGAGAGAGAAAGTGGCATAGGCCTACGAGAGAATAGTAGAGATCTCGAGGTCATACATGTAGGCTATTATGTTCCCAAGAGATTACGACCAGCTGACTAAAAAAAAACTGAAAAAGATCATGAGTTATTTTGGCAGGGACAATTGGTATATTTTCCAGATATTTCGGTCAAAAATATTAATGACTAAAAAAGGTCATCGGATTTTTTCTGGCAAAGATCACCGAAAAGTTTCCCCCCCCCCTTGAGAATTTCCGCCCCAACGAATGAGAAAAGAAACCATGCATAGAGATACTGAAACATGTCGTCGAATAAAGTCACAGTTGGGGACTAGACAGAAGAACGTGTTAAACATAGCCTAATCAGCAGAATCTTGTTAACACCATTCTGTCAACAGTATGCCTATAGGCAGTGCTTATAACGTGTAGAAAAAAGTGCCGGGACGCTCATCATTTCTCCAGGCTCTGCTGTCCAAATAAGTGCAGGACGGCGTTGAGATGTTAAAATAAGTGCCTGGATGCCGTCCATGACCGTCCAGCCACACTTTAAGCCCTGCGTATATAGGCCATATGTAGGCCCATATCACGTATTTTAATGTGTACTTATCAGTTTTAATTAAATTTAACAAAGAATGTTGACCCTATAATATTTATTATAGGTCTAGTTTGTTTTTGTAGTATCTGTATGCTAGTAGGCCTATACATGTAGGCCAAACATTTTGAAGCAGCAACTCCAATATTTAGGCCTACGTACGTTTCAATAGGTTAACTAAGGCCCACAATATCATGCATTGTGGTGTCGCTCACAATAATATTTTAAATTAAACGCTTACGCAGGCCTATAAAGCCTAGGCCCACTGTTAGAATTGCAAGTTTTGTTTTGCCCGTCCTCTGGATTATGCTAGCTCTGCTCTAGAGATTTAATCTAATCCGACAAAACATAAATTAGTTTAAAAAAATTTATGCTGATGATCTTAAAGTAGGCAAGACAATTATTGCCTATTATATTAGAGCGACAATTATCGACTGACTTGTCGGCTCGATTGAACGCACAGATGACACAAACTATAGGCCTATAAAAGTCCTATAAGTCTTTAGGCCTATGGCTATCCGCTCAACATATAATAATTATTAGAGGCCTATGATCAGCCAAAAATATTCTGTAAGTAATTACTAAAGACTTTTGTCGGTCACTAGGTCTTCTTGTAAATTCTTTAGACTCACATAATTATATAGCTATAATACCTCAGGTCAATGTTTTAGGCTATAAGGTAGCCAAACAGCTTAAGCTTATATATTTACTTAGAGCACCATATTATAGACAAGCGAGTGGCGATCGAATAATCCTACGTAGAATGAAGAAGACTATAACTGAGGCCAACCAAACAAACAAGCGACAGGCCAACTGAACACACCGGTTAAACTCCTGTCCTGCTCACTGAGCAACGCCTTAGTTCGTGCCGAAACTGAGCAACGCGATTCGCGTTATATCCGTTGGCATGCAGACGCGCAAGCCTACCAGTACACACTATAGGACGTGAAAACAACTGATACGCAACGCTCCCATACTATGCCTGCATGACAATGCTGGGCTAATGATATTATCGATGCATGATAATCTGCAATGACAACCCGGCAACAGATCCGCGATTGATTCCAAAGCGAAGAAAATATCAAGTTATTAATTTTTGAACGTTTATTACAATTGTTAGCTATTTTGTCAGCTATTTAGGACGTCAGAAACGATTGTATTCGGACGTTCAATAGGACCTAGCCTACAACAAGACTTAGTGTGTAAGTTTTCTTTCTGTTGGACCTTTTTACGGTTCACGGTGCATTGACGAGTGGATTGATTTAACATGAGTGATCTCGCCTTCCCGGATTATCTGGAGAGAACAGCATCGGACATGGTTCGTGAAATCCCATCTAAAGTATATTTCTAAAGATTAGAATGTGGTTACTACCCCACAGATATTACTATTGGACTATTATAGGCTGGAGGGACAGATAATAGGCTACGACTAGCTTTTCTCCGAACTTTCTTTAGCCTAATTACTTATTATGGCCTATACGGTCAGTTTTGGGCTTACGTAGCCTATAATAATTGTCGTTAGGCATATCATAGTATTACACTTTTACGCTATAACAAGTGCACATACAAACAAACATACACGCAATCAGAGGATGGAAAAGGAAAGAAGGAGTCGTGCAGTTCTAAAAATTCCTTAAAAACAGCCCTGCTCTTAAATGTTCCCCGCGTCAGACTGCCATATGACTCTATTCAGATCATTTGCCTTCATACAGGTCCTTTCCTTTGGAATGGACTTAAATTCCCCCTCCCATCAATTCGCTCTGTCATCTTCTGTGGTAGTCTTCCCCCATCATAGTTTCAAAGCTGCTGCACACAAACTGCATGCAGGAACACGCATGATATTGCATATTGGCATGCATGTATACGGTATACCTTATTATACATAGCTCAGAAACATGAATAATTAGCTATTAGTTAAGTTAGAACTAAACATTATCATTCTGTTTATATAGTAGGCCTAATTGTTGTTGTTGTTGTGTGACTTCAGTTGGTTGAGCTGCATGTCTATGTGATGCCAGTGGATCTGTGGAGAGAGAATCTGCACAGTGCCATCAACCAAATCATCGGAGAAACGGTGTCAGCAGGTTTCATCCGGTATATATCTATATCTATATTATCTATTATTGCATACACATGATATTATATATATACATATACATAGGCCCCACACTGTATATATATGCCTGCATATCAATGAGTAGGCCTATGCAGGGACTACGAACACAGGCATTTTCATAGAGGTTTCTAAATGTAAGTTTCTCAGTTTCATTTTGTGTATTATAAGTGTCAATAGGTTTTAGTGCGAAGAAAAATGGAAGTTCAAAGTAGGAGTCAATTTTCCAGGGGGACCAATGCTCCTCTTAAGCCTATATATATGCCCTACATGTCTGTGCGGGCGCCCACGGCATCATTCGTTCTCGCTGTCTGTTTAAATAGACGCCAATGCCATGCTATTATTTTAGGGTCCCCGTATACTGACTGGGCTAGTCCACATTTGAATCTGTTCAATGTTGTTCTGATTTCAGTGTTTATCCGGAGACACTTCTCTGTGACGTAAGAAATCAAGTAACGAAGCAGTTGGGCTACGAACTCGTTCCAAGAAACTATGTCTTCCTCAGATGTATAGGTAGATGCTTCACTCAGGTAAAATCACAATAATAATATTATGGTGATCATTTTCAACTACATGTATATGAACTCTTAAGTTTTAGTCTAACTCTGACGCCAGCAGGACTGGTGACGATGCTTGCGATGCACAACACATAATGCAATCCCACAGCAAGCAGTTCCTCGCAGATTATAAAAGTCTGGACATCTAAATGTGGATGAGTTAAGTAGTCCTGTGAGCTATCACAAGTCGACCCATTCGTAGATGGGACATTTGCTCAATAAGACTTCAAATTATGCGACTTATCAAGCAATATTTTTCGACATTAAAGCATGCACAGAATATTGTGTATATAGGCTACCATCAGGAACTGATTATAGACCCAGGGTAGAGGCTTTCTTTTTCCATTTAGACGTATAGGCAAAAGTCACAATATCTGCTGTATGTGGTCATAATGTGGACTTAAACACTCATTTTGTGTATTGCACTTTTCAGGTCAAACATAAACAGGAACGAGAATTGAAAGCCAAACACTTCATGCCACCCATCGTGAGTACACTTACCCACAAACTAAGAAAGTACCATGTAGTCTATAGGAAGGATTTCTCATTCATTCATTCATTCTGAGAATTTATATAGCGCCTCTCAAAGATAAGCCTATCTACTCAGAGGCGCTCTCTGCACTAACTAGCCGAAATGATGTTAGGGCTTAAGTTAAGTTCTCAACTTGCCACCCAGGAGTTTATAGAATTTTTAAACTATGTAACAACATTAGGCCTATTGTTTCCTTCCTATACGAAGACAATTACAGTAGTTCGATTCGCAGGCAAACATAATTTATCTTAATTGCTTTACCTATGCTACTGTAGCAGTCGTCATTATAGGCCTATATGTAGCTACATATAGCCTTGCTTTACTCTACACTGTCGTACCTAACCGCAACTGTTAAATTTCTTTAAAATTCTTCGGTGCCTCATGTATCTACGTGGGTGATGGTGTAAGCTTAGATATGTTTTGTATGCACAAGTCAATTAATTAATTATTGGTTGTTACTGTGGTTTTTATAGGCGTATGCACCAGAATTGTTTGTCTTGGACAGCAAGCTTTCGAATGAAAACGGTAAGGCTGTAAAAATAATCTTCCTCATTGTAGAATTAAATCCATCGTCGTCATCATCATCAGAGGCGTAGCGACCGCCCTCCGTACCCTCCGACCGAAGGGGGCCCCGGCATGGAAGGGGCCCCTAAAAGTGCCAAAAAAGGAATGAAATTACTAAAAATAAAAAAGGTCATCAACTTTTCCGGACGGCGAATATGAAATTTTCCCGAGATTTTGGCCAAAAAGGTCATCAACATTTTCGGACGGCGAATTGATGAAATTTTCTCGACATTTTGGCCGGATGACTTTTAAAAAAATCGTCCGAGATTTCGGACATTTTGCTCGGAGGGGGCCACGTTCGTTGTTGCTACGGCCCTGATCATCATCATTAACATATTCAGTTAATCACTCATAGTAATCATCATCATCATCATCATCATCATCATCATCATCATTTTATTATCGTCGTCGTCATCGTCGTCATTATCGCCATCGCCGTCGTCATCAGGGTCATCATCATTATTGTCATCATCATCTTCTTCTTCGTCATCATCATCATCAGCAGCAGCAGCAGAACGTAGTTGTCGTCATCATCATCATCATCATCATCACCATCATCACCACCAGCCTTTCTACACCGCCACGACTATAGTCCAACTCTAATCACCACATTCACCGCTTATTATTATTATGTAAAATACATTACAACTGAACTACATGCGATTGAATTTCTACGAATTGATTCAAATATAAAATGTTATTTTGCAGATGATGCCGAAGAACTGGAGAGACTTCGTCTGGCTGAGTTACTTAGGTGAGTCTCAGCTCACAGCAAATCACAATCGTGATCACAGAATTGAATCTACTGTGTCTGCAATTAGCCTATAACATAAAGTATATAATTATGAATGAGCAAGTTTGACATATTATCTGGTTGGCCTAATTTTAGTCGACCATAATCAATTATTATCTTCAAAATGCTGATTTGCTACTAACCGCGCCACACGTTCTAACCTCCAAGATATTCAGACAGCGAATTTAAGTGCTTCAATCTGGCTGGGAAACGCAAGCCTCTGTAAATGTTACAATACAATAGTAGCCTTTAAATATAAATATTTTAAAATAGTATGTACAAATATGGAAAATACACAGGAAAAATACATCGACCTAGGTGTCGAAGCGTTTGCGTAGAATCTGCAACTCTGCAAGTTATGTTTATATGAGTAAAATGGAAATTGAACGAATTAATCGGAAGAGATTTCTTCGCCACCGTTGACCAATTCTCACACTGGGTTATCTACTTTTGCCGCCTATTGTGACAATTTTAATTATCATTTCAGGCGAGAACGAGAGCGAGAAGAGGAGGAGAGAAGACGCCGATTGATGGAGGATGAGGAGAGGAGGCGTAGACTGATGGAAGACGAGGAGAGAAGACGTCGGATGATGGAAGAGGAACTGGAGAGAAGACGCAGAGAAAGACCGGTAAGTATAGCATAATTATCTGGAATAGATGCATATTCAGAGACACCACACAGAAGCCCACAGGCATCCTGTAGCCGGAAGCAGACCTCTGCAAAAGTAAAAATGTACAGTAACAATGGTACATTATATAGCATTAATCATACTTAGCAGCGGTAGGTCTTGATTTCTCTCTGGATCACTATCTACATAATTTTATCTCTCCCTTCTCAAGATCTATTTTCTCTTTCGATGTTCTCTTTTTGGGAGCGTGACTAAACGGTCATGACTGTGAATGGCGCTATAAATGACTAATTGCATTACATTACAATAAATTACATCACATTGCATCACGTTGCATTACATTGCATTACATTGCATTACACTGCAGTACATTGCATTGCATTGCATTACATTAGCCTACAATGCGTTGCATTGCATTACATTTCATCACATTACATCACATTGCATTGCATTGCATTACATTGCATTATTAGCCTACAGGTGGTAGTGAAGGTGGTGGTCGTAGTGGTAGTAATAGCGTTGGCAGGTTTTTGTTGTTTCTGCAACAGAAATAACACAGGGCTTAAGTAACAACGACAATGCCGTTGGGCCTAGTTGAATGCCTAATTGATTTATTCTTCATCAATATTTGAGATGTTTACTAATGACTTTCTGTCTTTGTTTTCATACAGCCATCTCCTCCGCCTCGTCAGCCAAGTTTCGATGAAAGTCAGTCTCTTTGAAATGCTCTGAGTAGAACTATAACTAGGCTATCTGTAGGCTATTAGCCTAATAATATTTACGAGGTTCAGTTTAACATGCATTTGCGTACGAACTTATTAAGTTTGTTGCTTGCTGCAAGTTTGCGGCTATGAATTTTATGTAGGACTACAGAACAATTAATTATGTAGGCTAATAGACTTAATTAGGCCCATAGGCGCAACCACCATATGGAACCCACGAGACGCGTCCCCCCAACTTTTGAGTGGTCCCCTAACTTTATTATTATGGTCCACCTAACTTTTAGGACGTGATTCATTATGGTCCCCCCAACTTTTAGGACGTGATTGCACCTATGATTAGGCCTACAAGGAATTGACAGGTTAAGTCTTAATTATCTTCTGTGAATGCCGGTTAAATGATGTCTTGTCTGATGTTGTTTTGTAGAGTACCGGATTCTCCGCGAGTTGGAGAGACTGCGATTGCGAAGGGAGGAAATGGAGAAGCTGAGAGATGAGTTGATGAAGCGAGCGAAGATGATGGAAATGAAACAGTCCAACAGAAAGAATAACAGTACGCAAAACAGTGCATATAGTGTAATCCTACGGTATATGCGATAGGCCCTGTGCCATGTTTAATCTAGTCCACCTCCTCTGGCGGGAAATCAGATTTCTGGAGGGACAAATGAGCGTCCGAAGGACGCTCGTGAGGCGCGTAGCGCCGAGACCGGGAGGGGAGGGGTATGGGGAGGGAAATGTGCCCCCTCCCCACGAGAAACTTTTGAATTTTCACATTGCAATGGCAGCATTTTAACTTCTCGAACACAACGAGATTGTGTTGACTTTATTGCGTGTGTGCATGTGTGTCTGTGGTAATGATTTATTCTATAGGCCTACTTTGTTTGTTTGTTTGTTTGTTTGTTTGTATATCTATTGTCTATATACTGCAGTAGGCCTACACATAGTCTTCGCTGACTGATGTTTAGTCTACGCATAATTGTCTGTTTGTCGATTGCACAGGTCGTGACATCTGGAAGAAGAAGTACTTTGAGGAAAAGAAGAAGTCTCCACCTGTGGAAGATCAATGCACGAAGCTGCGTCAACAGCTGGAACAGAACCACCGGAAGATCATCGGACAACTGGAATACTTCAAGGAGTCCAGCAAACGCTCTCCAGGAGACAAAGCATACGAACAGGTAGGCTAGGGGCTGCTCCAGACACAATGCATGATCATCCATAATTATAAGAATCTGCATTTCCCTAGTTGCTGGCATTGCTCTGTAAAGTTGTGGATTCATCGCTTGTGACTCGATCGGCGACAGATCGGATTGCGTGCGCGAGGAAGTAGCCTCGCCATCCGACTTCATAAGACAAAGAAGTCGCTATAGCACTTAGCCTAAAATAGGCCTAATAGTATAGCATATATACGTATGATAGGCTATGCCTACATGTAGACAGCCGTCTAGAGCGAACCTCTCCTCCGTTTGCACTGTCCTCTGCTGCTTTCCATTCACGACTGAAACCCGAACTCTTCAAGCTATCCTACCCAGATTCCAATCAGGTTCCATCACCCAACTACCGCCGTCCGTCATCGACAACTACCGTAGCACCACGCTGTCTCCTCGGCTTGAACTCCCCGAATTTTGACCTGGCACCGGAACGAAAACGGCAGCTCTGTCTATTGCGGACTTGATTTGATATAGCGCCGGTGAATAAGCTGGTCTCCCTGACGTGGCTTTTTGTGGGCGCTGAGAAATTCTCGAAGATATACATTACATTACAATCATTACAATGGGTGATATATAGGCCTATAGGTCTCTGCTGACTACAACATAGACCTATAATGTATGCGTATTGCTGTAGATTGTACTGAAGATAAAAGCTTCACGCTATGAACACGACATCGAAGAACTACACACGAAACTGCAAACTGTCAAGATGAAAATCACAACCGAGATACGGGTAGGAAAGTCATTTACATTACAGTGACTTCGCATGACAATAATAAATTGCATGGGATAGGCCTACATGTAGCCCAATTAAAATTTTAGATCCAACCATTTAATAAAAGTACGGCTCACGCCGCCATCATTCTCGTTTCCACCACTTATGATTTATCACCACCACCACCACGTACCACTACTACCATGTGTCACTCCCATGTGCCAACACTATCACGTAGCCTATCATCACAGTTACGTAGGCCTACCACCACCACATTTGCCAAAGCAGAATATAGGCCCTACTTAGGTCTAATACTGTATGTGGTATTCGCACATTTGCAGTACCGTATGTGTATTGTAGAAAAATAACTGAGGGGGGGGGTGAGAAGTTGATTCATGTTGAGTCAGGATGTGCAATGAAGACTTTACAATCTATAGATCCAAAGAAATACTAAGGGGATTGAACCTCTCGGCCCTACTGCAGGCAACTCTCATTCTGGTCAGGCCTATTCGTATTTACCACCCTCAGCTTCATTTTTCTTACAGTTCTCAATAAGCTAAGACTTAGCCTATAGGCACAAGCAAGTTCCGTATGTAGGCAGAGTGAGAATTGCCGGTGGGGTTGGGGGGTTTCAACCCCCAGTCTTTTTTAGAGCACCATAGTAAAGTCTGTTTTTCACACCCAAATTCCATGTGGATAATGGTCCAACCTCCGTTATTTTCTCACAATTCTCACACTGTATGTAGGCCTAGGTTATAATTATATTTGCTATTGATCGTTCCAATGCATGAAATAACGACCGATCTGTGTTAAAATGTTATCCGCTACAGCTGAGGTACCAGGCGGAGTGCCAGCTACAGGCGCTTCGAGCACAGCTGGCGCAGAAGAAGGTCGACATCATGATGAGCCGATCGGAGGCGTACAACGCCGTTGGGAACGGATCAGGCTTTGCCACTGACCAGCCCCTGATGACGACGCGAACCCTCCCTGCCCTGACGCCCAGGTCCCAGCTGACCTTCCATTGATCCAGCTAACAGCCAGAGGGATCGATCGATCACAGGCAGATCGATGCACCGATCGATCGATCGATTCATCATGTGCTCCATAGACGTTCTTACGACCTAAAGACTTTCACTGGATTTAAGATTGAAGACCCAACTGAACGAGACGCATCATAACCAATCGTCCATCTTGACGTTTCACTCGTATTTTTATGTAGAAATTTACACCAACCTGTTTTTATTTATAAAATGCATTAAAACTAGTATGTAATAATATATGCTGTACTCACTGCAGGTATCGTTTATAATAATACTTATAAAACAAACTTTGTGTTTTTTTTATGTACCAGCGTTTAAAATAGGCTACACAGAATTGTTGGCTTCACAGTTTTCCCTCAAATTGTGGTTTAAATCGTTTAATTTATACTACACCCTGCAGATATGTCACTTGGACACTTGACAATGTCACCTGCACACTATGTTTCAGAAAACACTATTTCCTAAACAGGTCCTAGAATGTAGGATAACAAGCACATTGGCTAAAAACAGGAGCAGCTACAACAGCAACCCAGTATGAATGTGCATCTACAATTCTACATATAATAACAACATTATATCTATCCTGCTCATAAAATTATTTCAATGAATTCACTCAATGTTAAATTTAGCATCCTGCCTTAAAAAGGGAATTAAGGTTTCTGGGGGTGTGGGGCAAACGGTCGTTTGGGTGAACAGCCAATCACTGAGGCGGATAGTGAACTCCTTGAAATTTGATATAGATGATGATGCAAAAAACAACTCTCAAATTTTTCTGGGGAAAGTCAATTCTGGGGGGAGGGAACTTATCCCCCCACCCAGAAGATGCCTAGATTAAACACTGACCACCATTTACCCATTTGAATGGTAGCCACTCCAGCTGAGGTCCCCAAGTATGACCCATACTAAGCCGAGATCTAAGGAGGTGGACATGATCTGTACGTAATTCGAGCCTATACCGGTTCTAGGAAAATCTAATTTGCAGCAGTTGAGCGTACCCTTAAATACAATGATAAAAAACTCCAAGACTGCTGTAGTAGGCCTTCACGTGCATTGTTTATTCAACAGATGTGTAAACAGGAAAGCTTCCTAAGTTATTACAGCAGCAAGACAAGTTCATCATGGAAAATTTATCTGACCTCTTCGTAAAAAGCACATGATTATTATATATATAATTATTGCACTATGCAACAAAGTCAGTATACAGATCAACAACTAAACAACTGTACAGCATAACCTGAAATACAAACTCTAAATATATATATATATATAATTATGTGTAGCCTATATATATATATTCACATGTATGTGTATTATTATTTTTGTTTATTTATTTATTTCACACATTTGCTACATTGCGCCCCTTCAAGCTCTCTACTCAGAGGCACTCCCAACTACAGCGTAGACACTGCATCAGAGTTTCACGCCAAAGCGCAAGAGCAATTGCGCATGAAGGACTTGCTCAAGGTCTCTACGCAGTGGCTTGAGATGGATTCGAACCTGGAACCCTCCGGCTTCAAGGTACCAAACCCACTATACCAAAGCACCCTATAAACAATTATATAACAACAACAGCTACATAAGTGCTACAAATCATAATAATTGCAAACACACACAAGCACCAATGCATTCCTCACAAGCACACACACACACACACATATATATATAGCAATCATGGCCTACAAGTAAATATGCATATTCATTTCAAGCACAAGCAAATCATAACGGCTATATTTATATTATATAACGTTTGTGACAAAACTCAGAATATTCTTGAATGACGGCATAAACAGAATATAAGATCAATGCTATTGAAGATCAACTGAATGAAATATATATAAATACATATATATATAATTATATATATTATATATTATATATACACATACATACACAATTACACTCTAGTGTGTGTGTATATATATACACACACATCTGTATGCATATATAATTTTTTATATCTGTACAGATACACATATTCATGGTATGCATCAGTGTCTCCTTACTAAAGAAACAAAACAATGATATACATATATATGTTTCTAATCATCATCATCATCACATCACAGATGTCCTATTCTTCTATACATAAATATCTTAAGGATAATTTGCGTTGACTGTGGCATCTCTTAAATCACGTTTACTGTGGCATCTCTTGCAGTATTTACAAATTGACGCTGAAGTGCATACACATCGCGGAACTCTAAACTGGAAAGAAAGCAGAAAATCTTCGCCTTTTGTCCAATTGGTCAGAAATACGTTTGCACGGATATGATTCAAGTTAGCAGTCAGAAAGGTTGTTTCTCCCCCTCCACTCAAACACCACCACTCCAGCTTTCACATGTACCATGCAGCACACTTACCACCTCAAAAAATAAGCATGTACTCAAGCCGCAGTCAAGCAAGCAGCGTTCATTTTTGACACAATGGATGGAATTATTATTAGTTGGGTTAGTTTTATCAGAAACATCACTTTGCCGATGCTGCTGCTGCTGCTGTCGCACTGTGGCCAGACTGTGCAATGTACGGATGCAGGATGTGAAATATCAGTTCAAGTACAATTGGTCCTGGTCGTGACGGTGATGCCGCACCGTGTATGATTCCGATCAGCTTCTCGTCCAAGTCGTTCATGCAGAAGTCCGG
Organism: Lumbricus rubellus; assembly: GCA_945859605.1. Lineage (NCBI taxonomy): Eukaryota > Metazoa > Annelida > Clitellata > Crassiclitellata > Lumbricidae > Lumbricus > Lumbricus rubellus. Next base: position 17,243,343 of record OX243826.1, on the reverse strand, counting down.
AAGCCGGACGCCACGAGAGCCAATCTCGTATCCAACCTAAAACCAAAGCACAGAAATCATCTTGTTTGTTAAACCTATCACAACCGATTACTATTAAATGACCACTGGCTATTTATTAATTATCATAAAAGAATCGATTATTTGCATAACATGTTCAAACGTCTTGTCACTGATTAATTCAGGCACAGCTTAGAGCAATGATAAAGAGAAAGTCACCTATGCGCAAAAACATACTGTTTAGAAGCAATAAATATGTCTTGATGTCTCTTTTCGACAAAAATCACATTCTACTTAGTAATAGTAACTGGATATTAATTTGAAAAATCACAACAAACACCTAGCAGCATAGTTGTAAAAAACGTTTTTTTCGTTTTTTATTCTCTCCCAAAAAACGTCGTTTTTTTCGTTTTTTATTTTCCCCATCGTTTTTTATGGTTTTTTATTTTTTGTTTATCTTTATTTATTCATTTACTTTCTGTAATTATTTTCCTTAATTTTAATTTTTTCTGATATTTCTTATATTTTTCGCGAACTCTCAAGGATTCAGCTAACTAAAGTCATTATTTCATCGTTTAACATCATCATTTAAGAGATAGCCTTTGTGTAGTAGGTTCCTAATCAAGGTTTTCAAGGTTAAACTGTGGTTTTATATGTAGCGAAGTCAAACTATTTTCCGTTTCCGTTTTTTATCGTTTTTTTGTCGTTTTTTATTATTTTGAATAAAACGACGTTTTTTTCCGTTTTTTATTCCGTTTCCATCGTTTTTTACATCTATGCCTAGCAGGTTTAACGAAGTGTTTCATCAAGGTTGCGATTCCACAAAAATACAGTAAAAAAAAAGACAACCAAAAAAATGCAAACAAAATTTAACAAAAAACAACAAAAAACACTGAAAAACAGTACTTTGCAAGCATTTCTCACATGTTGCCAATGGCAACAAACAGTGGCACAGTTTAGGCCAGATATTGACCAAGAATGAAGCAGAAAGAGAAAAACCATGTAACTGAAAAGTGCCAATTAATTTACCAAACAATGAAGAAATCGAAACACTAATCTATAGTTAGGGGATGTTTCATCAAAAAAGCCAATTTATCGGTGACACATCTCCTGACTGCAAATATTTTGGAGCCAAAGTGTCAAAGGCAAAAACCCAAAGAACACCTTCCTAACGACAGAAATCAGCTTCTTACCTGCTCGGCATCGATCGTAACCCTGAGCGCGATTTTGTTCAGCATCTCAAAGGCGAGCCGACTCAGGTGTCCGACGAGCGCCTGGCAACACGCCTGCGCGAGCGACTCGGCAAGGTGGCTGACTTCAGATGGCGTATCAGACGATGCTGCTTGGCTGGCACCGTTGCGGAGGACAAAGACCTCTGTCCATCGAATGGTCAGCTCATCCTTCGCAAAATCCGTGGAACTATGGATACGGATGCTGTCGACTCCGTACATAGATAGGCCGTCGATCGGACTCTTCACCCTGCAGCAGCAGCAGCAGACAAGACAAAAGTTATTGAGCATCAAACTGTCCTCCACTGACAACATGTTCATAAACTGAGGCTAAGAAGGGTCCTTGCAGTGATCTCAGTCATGGTAGTGCTTGCAACAAAGATGAGAGAAAAGTTATTGAGCATCAAACTGTCCCTCACACACACTGCAATGTGCAAGTGAAAGGATATAGCCCTGGACAACCTGGGACATGTTCATAAACTGAGGCTATGGGTCTTTGCAGTAATCTCGGCTGTCTGTCATGGTAGTGCTTGATCGATCTACTGATCTGCAGGTGATGAACACAGCGGCTCGAGGGATAGTCAGATGTGCATCATTCTTGATCAGTGGGCAGCTGGTCAGTGGTGGCATTATTACAGGTTGTGGATGCCACACCTGTAGTCACTCAGAGCTCAAGTTATACTAAAGCAACCTGGTCCAGAGACACTACTGAGCTTGATGCTGTCAAGCATGAATGGGAGCCTGCTGAAAGTACTTCACAATTGTGTGCAATGCACACTTTGCTAACTGACAATATATTTCTTTTCACAATAACAACTATCATCACTGCAGTTAGTGTAGAAAGCACACTCAGATAATAGTAACAGTGCTAGATAAATTACCTTAATAAAGAGATAAACAAACAGTTAGACGGTGAGGCTATTTTCTACGGCTGAACCAATTTTGGGATCCATGTTCTCCAATCACATTTCCTGTTACAATGAAGCAAGTCCCTGACCAGTGCATTAATTTTGCAGCATACAGCTACAGTACCTGCAACCAATTCTGCATCACAAACACAGATTGGAAAGCAGAAGAAGGCAAAGTATTAAGTATTAATACCAACATGTACTATATAAATAGTCATGGAGCTAGGGGTCAGGACTGTATAAGCCATTAGCTTTTTCTGATTTCTTTTGCACTCTGTTTAACGAGTCATGTTTACTCTGTTTGACTTGTGTGTGTGCAATAAACAAAAAAAAACAAATCAAAGGAACGCAGACCCGGTCCTTACGCGGCGACTTAGGTGGATTCGAACCTTCCGGCTCCAAGGCAAAGATGCCACCACTACACCACCACGCCCTATACAGCTACAGTACCTGTGAGCAAATTTTGCATCACAAACCCAGATTGGAAAGCAGAAGAAGGCAAAACAACAACACAGACCCGGCATTAATGTGTTTCTCGTCGTTGTTCCATTCGATGTTGACCATTTCTTCCGGTTGAGCGATCTCTACGCTGCCGCACAGGATCTTGTAATCCTTCATCTCGCTCAGCACTTGCTTCAGTTCGGTCATTGCATCTGACGTGATCTGAACCATCAGACCATCCTCAACAATGCTCGACTTCGCTCGGAGTCCAGAAGTTGGCTTTAGTGCACCGTTGAAGACAATAAAACAAGCACCGGTCACTGTTGAAGACAATAAAACAAGCACCGGTCACTGCAAAAACGACCTGACCACTTTAAAATTTTACCAGCCTGTGGGGTTTATAATCAGCACAATGCAAGGCTTTGGCAATTGCTAATTTACAAGCTATTACATGGATTTTCATTTATCACTGGGTTTTTGAATTGAATAAGTGCAAAATAGCCAAGACCAATACCACTAAACATGCTAATTTTATTTATTTATTTTACTTATTCGTTCCTGACATTTATATAGAACCTCTGCAGGTAAATTATCAGAGACGCAACAATCATTCAGATGATGTGAGACAAGCCTATTTCATAAACATAAGTCACAAACAAACTTCACATTAACCAGACTGCAACGCTGAAGCATAATATAGTATCTCAGTAAACACATGGCAAGAAAATGTCACCACCAGGATTCACTGTTCCCCGATCAACGTAATACAAATGCACCTGAATATGCAAACAAAGGCTTCTCTTTGATACTTCCAGCAAAAAAACAAAATCATATATCTTTCGCAAATACCAATGCCTCTTCTTTTTTCATTGCCAACCAGAACTTCTGAACCAAAGTCACAAATCCTCATTGTACAAGAAATAATAATAATAATCGTGTTTATTGGCAAGCTCGTTGACAAACAGCAATAAGTAACATTAAAACAATACAGCAACAATTTCATGATCTCACTAAGCGTTTTGACAGCCTGTTAACCCTTTACCTGTTTGCCCCGAGAATATCCGCTGAAAATACGGGCTTAACAGAAAAAATGAACGGATAAAGAGTTAAGTCTCCACTCATTTTACAGCTACACGTAGGAGGTAGAAGGCCGAGAGGCCAATGACACTGAACCGCATCTTTCGATTATTTCTTCTCCAAGGAAAGTAAGTAAGTACATTTAACTATTACCCTCCCAAAGGCCGTAAGTTAAACGAAAGTAGACGAACCACGACGCGGTCTGTTCTGGATGTTGATGGCCTGTGTCTGATAGTTTCCGTCTTCGTTCTGAAGGCAGACGAGGTGAGAATCGGCCGCTGAGCTGAAGCTGGCACCAAGAGCGATCACATGGTCATCGCTGTTGCTTAGGATTTTCATCAGCTACAAAATATCAAGTGCATAATCTCTTAATAAAAAACACATAGATCTAATCTAAAAACAACTTCATAAGCAACATAACCACAATGCACATCACAGTCAAGAGAAACCAAGGTAAAACCTTGTAATCAGCTTAAACCCTGCCGAAGTCCTGAAATGGTGCAAAACAGAAGCCTGCCAGGTTATCATGAGTAGCATTGCTGTTATTTATGTTATCAATGACAAAGCTCCTTTAGATGAAAAAACATCGCATATTTAGTAAAGAATATGCAACGAACCTTGCAGAAATAGAAAAGAGCATATTATAAAGTCGTTTGTAATTTCAGTTAAGTAATTTAATGGAACACTTCAGAAGACCAATACAAGAAATGACCATTGACCAAGTACTTAAAAATTGAAAGCATGCAACAGTTTGTTTCAGTAAATGCCAAAATCACCTCAAGGGTTCCACGACAAAATGTCGCAAGACAAAATGTCGCCGACAAAATGACGCAATCGTAAATGAGTAAAACAGTTTTGTCGACGACATTTTGTCTTGCGACATTTAGTCAGGCCACCTCTTCAAGAATCATAAACATAAGCTTAAAACAGATGGTTAGAAATGGACAAAGCAAGTGTCCCATTCCATCGAGACTCACCATGTTGTATCTGTTCCGTGGAATGGAAACAGTCGTCCGCTTGTCTTCCATGTGTATCACAAGACCGTTAATGCGTGGAATCATGTACTGGTAGTTGTGGAAGTCGGCCAACAGGTTCATTATCGTGTGACCGATTTCACCGTAGACTGGTTTCCTGCTACGAACGCTGATGAGTGGTGAAGGATAATCTATGCCAAAAAAGTTTCAACTACAGTGACTAATATCAATAATAATCTACACTCATGTGATACATACTCCAGTCCTATGCAGTTAACTTGTCTATTGCTTTTGGTTGTGTGCAAAAGCAATATCGTAACAATTTTTTGGGGCTTTGACAAATAAAGATATACATTGGAGAAAAATACTTATTTGCTAAGACGTTATTTTAAACTTTTACACAGCGATCAGTGCAACGAATAAATGCAGTAAAACCCTGTTTTGGAAGGAAGCACTGTTTATCATGCAATAAAAGTCACTGGGGGGGACGGAACCTATTCATGCAAGCACGGAACCCAGCAACCCTCGATTGACACAACAAAAGGTGCCTTCAATCACATGCCAAAAGGTGCCTTCAATCACACAAGCTCACAATCCCATCAAATTTTAAAAAAAAATAAAGGACTTTTTACAGCACTAGCCGATAGGAAATAACAGCATCAAGAGACCAAGTCTACTCAATAAATCAACAAAATTAATAAGAACGCTGTTCAAGCAATAAAACTATCCAAAACTTCATTATAATAATTCATTATATAAATCTGTTTCAAGTGAATAAATCTGTAGACACTCACATCGAAACTCTGCCCCAAGTCGGAACATTAGGCGCAGCGGGAAGACCCTGGCCCACGACATTTCCCACTTCTGCAGCAGCAAGCCAAACAGATACGGTGGGTCGGGCAAAATGATCTTTTGCAAACATTGGAATGTCTGCCGAATGTACAGAAATCCACCAACTTCGTTACTTCCAAGAGACCCAGATGGCAGCACCGTGTGATCGAGGTTATTCACTGTGTTTCCTGAAAAAAGTCAAAAAAGACAATATTGAGAAACGAATTTTATTTAGTCAGTTTTCACCACTGAACTTAAAAATTGATAATCTTTTGAAAAGACATCACACATGTCTATAAATTAGCACACTGGCATGAAACTCGAAGTACCATTTAAAGAACAAAATGGTAGGAATTTAAAAACCCCATCTGCTGTTCTAATTTATTCAAATTAAACTTAGCTAGTGGCAATGTTGGTGCCTTCAATTTTGTTTGATATGTTGCATCATAAGCAGAACTTTGACAAGCTTTTATCTAAGGTTTCAAAACGTGAGATGACCCTGAAAGTGCCAGTCCCAAACCTGGATAACGATGAAGGGCAACACCAACGATCTTTATTATCACACAACACTGTCGTTATTTAAAGTGAAACAATAAACCAACCGTGAGAGGCCATCTCGTAGACAACATGTAAATGATGCAGAATATCCAGCGGAACAGTTTTCTCGTCTGGCAAACACTCGAGAATGATGACGATCTCATCCTGGCCAACGGTGCAAAGACCTTTCGTTGTGAAACACCAGCACACCCGATTCACACAGCAGTCCACTGGGTTGACAACACAACAACTTACAATGTAACCTCAATCAAAACAACATCTTCAGGAATCAAAACTTCTCTAACAGAACTAAATTTAAATATATATATTTATTTCACACCACATTTGTGTAAGAACATGACATTTTGTAAGAGAAAACAATTGAAGTAATATAGCATCATATATAGAAAAGCAAGACAAGTTCAAGTTTATTTGCATTCCTTTCCTTTGGCAGCTAATAAATCAGTGCTCTGTGAAGTTAGACATTGTGAAATCAGACAAGGATTAAGAGGATGACTTAAAACAAGTTTAGTTCTTACGATTGACAATTTTCACCAGGACAACCACATCTCTGTTGATTGCAAAACTGACTGGAAAAGGATCTTGGTCTAAAATGTACAAACACAACAATGCAAGTACAGCAAAACAACACAAGAAATATGAATGCCGAAAGTAATTTCAGTATTGCTCAAAATTTGTAAACGTCAGGTCAAGCAGTTACAGAGAGATGCACAACAGTCTCGAACAAATTCTTTTATCCAATGCTATCTAATGCATATAAATAACATTCACTTACACAATACAATAACAAAAACCAAAGCACCGAAATGACAAGAAAAAGGTGCTCCTAACGACCTCCATCTATGCTCATTGCAAACGTAAGAAATTGTATAACAAAGAGCAGCCGCTTACATTAGCCACCACTGTGAAGTATAAGCGACCTCACATTGCTTAAACTCAGTATACAAGGTGGGTGGCCAGTCCTCTCCCTCGACACCTGATCATCACACAGACAGCATTCAGCCAACATATTCTTTAGCAGGGATATTACTCATAGCTTTTTCCACCTAGATAAAAAAACTTTCTTGCCGAGGTTTCTAGGTTTTTTCAGGATATAGCTTTTTTTCTCATGACGGTTTTCCTACTTTTTTTACATAAAAATTGATTTTTTAAAGGCAGAAATGCACAAAAGATGTGGAAAAAGTCCCCCAAAATTTGATTTTGGACCAAAAATTGTAGATTTTAGAGCAAAAGACCATCAGAAATTTTAGGGGTAAAAAAGGAGCAAATTTTGGTCGGATGACTAAAAATAAGGTCGTCATAAATTTAGCCGGAACAATCCATGTATTTTTTGGAGAAATGACCAAGCTAGCCTTTTCTAGCCTTTTTATTGGCCGGATCTGACCTTTTTAAAAATTCAGGGTGGCGTCCCTGTTCTTTACATCTGAGATCACTACTGATATGCGGTGTGCAAGTGCAGCTGAAATCTCGAAGGAAAATCTGCTCTAACAGGAATCTGAACCCAAGACCTTATATGGCTGTATAAATTATATCCCCCCCCAAATTCTTACCATCTTTGATCCGCTGAAGAATCGTCTCGGCTGGGATATCATCCTTCAGCGTCATATCTATTGAATACAATGAAAAAAAGATAGTCCACATATGTATGTCACCGAAAGATTTTACATTTATGTTCTAATGCCATCCTCACAGACAATTGTGGTTGAGCAAGTGGCTTGAGGTAGATTTGACTCTGAACTATTCTAAGTCTACAATGGTGGCAGTCCACATTCTGTTAACTCTAGTCATAGTATCCAGAGTGACACAATCACAGCTACAAACAAACCTCTTATGGCTGCAGAATTAGTCAGAACGGGAGGTAGACCGGAGTTTGGTATAAGACAGCTTTTACGCTTTGCTTCAGGTTGACTTTTTATCTGAGCTGCGGACGATGACGTCGTCGCTGCAAAAAAAAAATACAACATATAAAAAATAGATCAATAACACAAGAAAAAACTTTGATTTTAAATAACGAAACTCTTAATCACGACAAATCTGCAACTGTTCTGTGCAGATAGCATCCCATTATTTTTCAGCAATAAATGGTATACAGACGAACCCATAATAACTTGCATCATAATTATACCACACGTGGCATAATAATAACGACAATTTGTATGGCGCTGTAACGCGGCCATACCACTACAAGAGCACGGTATCTAATTTCAGCCTGTATTGTAAAATAGAATGAAATTTTACATCTAAATTATCAAATTTACATCACAATGAATCACGTTGCCACGCCTGTACTGGTCACTACACTCACACATTACCATTGTCAAAAATGGAGTTCTATAATATACTTACGGCTGGACTTGTCCGCCTTTCTAGATCTTCGAGACGATGGACGCACATCACTCGACCCATCTAAATCCGTCAGATCTCCGCCTGGCCTAATCCCATCGGAAAACATCACCTGCTTCGCTTCCCCTTTGATTGAACCTATACGCAGACGGTATAATTATTTGCCACACATCTAAAATGACTCAACTCCGATCTGTCACAATGCAACAGGACTGATGACAAGAATGATTTTTTGGGCTACGTATCGTATATGAGAATTTATAAAGTGCCTCTTACAGTACTAGCTATTCAGAGGCACTCTCAGCGTGATAGCCGTGAGGAAATAAAAAAGACTTCAAGTAGCGAAGGACTGAAGATGACACCCCACCCACCCCCAATAAGATCTTACTACGGATATGAAATCAAATGGTCATGCACACAATTCAGAGGTTTAGAGGGGTACGATCAAAATACAGTTGTAATGTATTTTTCCAAAAGTTGTATTAATTACCGGATGATGAACATAATGTTTCTGTTCACAGAAGCACACTAAACGTTAATAGTAAAACACAACAACATAAAGTAATAAAGGCAACCGGCAAAATTAAAATACAAAAGAGCGGCATCATTCGAATCTTAGATAAAGAAGAACGCATGCGCATGCTAAACAAACATCAATTGATATTCTGCATATAAAATCAGAACTACATATAAATATAGTATATAAAGATATAGATTTATATAAATATATCAATATAATAGATAAATGTATAGATTTATATAAATATAATATAAAAATAATTAAATATATAGATTTATATTTATAAATATAATATATACATAACTATCAGTGGCGGATCCAGAACTGTTTCAAAGGGGAGGCCAAAATCTTAGATCTTGGGCGGGAAAAAGGAAAATTTTTTTGAAAGTTCGAAAAATAGTGATCGGTTGTTGAGGAAAAAAGGACTTTTGAACCGGCAAAAAAGTTGATGACCTGTTTTTTTAGTCCTCAACTTGATAATCGAATGGGAGGCCACGTTCCATACAATTTTCCGATTAGGGGGGCAATATCCATTAAACCCATGTTCGTATTACTAATTTCAGACCAAATGGGGGGGCCACATCCCATGGGAGTTTTAAATGGGGGGGGGGGGCCGTGGCCGGATTGGCCCCCCCTGGATCCGCCCCTGATAACTATATGAAGATAAATAGGCAAGATAATGTGCTTAACTTTTTTATCATATGCATCTATCAAATTAGTTTATCTAAAAAAGGACCCAGACAAATTTGTGCATACTTAAATTCAGACTTACAACATTAGTCCTTAGAGGTATAGACCTAACATCTTATGCATAAATAACAGAAGTACTGATACTAAGAGATTATACAAGACCATCAATTATACTTTGTAAAAATTAAAATAAACTTAACACAGAAACGGAAAACGTAAGCAAAATAATTCAAATGAACAGCTAGAATGCATGAGCCATTAGCACTTTCAAGTGGTCCTTAAACGTCACTAAATGTGCTATGTATATGTTTAGACATACACATGAATTTGAAATTGCAGACCATGGGTCGAATTCATGAGACAGGCATAACTCTTAGACTCAGCTTAAATCTGGTCAGCAGCATACTGGATCAGTTCGGTATTCATGAGACAGGCTTAGCGCCCTAAGCTAAAAATAAGACTACTCCAAGTCTGAGGTACAAGCAAGTCTGCAATTCCAAGCTTAGCAGCAATAAGTACATTGCATTCGACGTGTTAGATGTCATAAAGTGTTTAAGAGGTACTACAATTAACTCATCTCGCTCGCCGATGGCAAACTTCATACTGGTTTTCATTTTTGCTATCATAAAAATGCCAAAATTTGCAGAAATTCATAACAACATTGCATTCAAAGTGCTGCATAAGAGTGCCATTAGGTCTTCATCTATTCCCCACATTACTGCACACCTACAAATCTGTTCACTTTGTATCCTTCTGCAGTTTTTTACTGTAATATTGCTGTTAACATTCACTCTCGAATTTACGTTAACACATAACCTGAATTTTACATTTGTATTAAATATGAAAGGTTTTGCTTGTGGCCATCTTTAAATCCTTACTTGATTATTTCTCGTCAGAAACACATGCATATGAACACACTTTACGCATGCGCGATAAATGAAAACCATGGAGATGACAGTAACACAGCATCATGCATCGACTCACGAACCTTACGACCAGACTAGAGCTAGTCCACTCACTAAGCCGGTTTCATGAAACCCAACACCAGTCAAGAGCTAATCAGGGAATAGTTACACATGGCTTAGGCACCACTACTGAAGCAGCTCACGCCTGTCTCATGAATACGACCCCAGAACAAGAGAGTTCAAAGTGATCCCACGATGACATACCCTGTTTACGAAGCACACCCGTTGGAGCGGTGGCAGATTGCTGGTACTGCTGATACGTTTGCTGAGGATCGGAAGAAGCTTGAGCTTGCACTGGAGAAGAGATAGTTGAACCAGAATCGTTAGGGTTCAACCTCACACTTACCGCAGGCTGGTATCGCTCATAATATGAAGCTAAAATCATGCCCAAGACTCTTAAGTATAATCTATTTTCAATGCCTGGAGTTCAACAAGTAATAAATATCAATACAGACCACTTAAAGCAAAAATATTAACAGAAATTTTAATCAAAATAAAACTTTAAAGATGCTTCTATACACTGCCATGCACATGTACTTAACTATGAGTAAAAAATGTAGATTTTTGAACTTGCTTTACAGCTAAATTCATAAACTTCTAAACCTAAATCAACTACAGATCATGATAAAAAATTTCTTAGAATTCTAAAACCATACAACACAAATATCTAGAGCAGTGATATCTCACAGGAAAACTTTCTACACAGAAAACTTAGGCAGTATGGCTGATATAATTATATGTAATAATTATATGCAATTTTTTAGTCCAATCACTGAAGCTGGATTTGTGAAATAGCTCAAGGGAAACATACCTCTCACCAGATCCTGATAGCACTTGGAACAGACCCGATCCTGCTTGTTCTCCAGATATTGCAGAGTTGCCCTTAAGCTGCTACATCCATGGCAGAAAACCTTAAATAAATCAAATCCATACACATTTACACACCTTCTAAATTCATTCAACATTTCCTTTGCAGAGAGCAAGCAAATAGAAACAAGTGTCTCCTGCACATTAGCCTGGCAACACATTCCTTCTGGGAAAATCATTCATGATGTGATGCCATCCCCAAGGCCATAGCTATGGGGGTGTTTTGGGTGTTTGAACACCCTCCGAAATGGAAAATGTAAAACATAATACAATGCATTTACTAGCACATGGTGTAAAAACCATGAATTAAAACCATGAAAACACCCTCCGAAAAATGTAAAAAAATAATAGAATGCGTTCACTAGCACATAATGAAAAAAACATGAAATTAGGCGAAAAATGGTAAGAAAGTTGTTTCCGATTACTAAAAAAGGTCGTCAAAAAATCTCCGCCGAAGAAACACCCCCCGAAATCAAATCCTGGCTATGGCCTTGGCCATCCTATTGGTAGTGTATGTACCTCTGTAGGTGCCGACTGACAGGCTAAAGTTTTAGCAAGCAATGTCACTGAAGACCTTACCTTGCCACATGCCCTGCAGTGGTGACGTCGCCTAGTGAACGAAAACGGAACTTCACATTCCATGCACTTTGAAGCATCGGCGTCCGGAAGCCAGACTGGAGCGACTTTGCCAAGCTGCGTAATCTCAAGACTTATGTTGGAACACAGTGGGATGGTAGGAGTAGAAACAAGTGATGGAGACAGTATTCCAGGAGGCCGGGACTGGGCATCAGAAATCTCCAGAGATGGCACAGTCGCCTCGTCGCCTAATAAACAATAAAGCAAAGATAAGCCTAAGAAATTAATATCTCATGCACGTAAACAAATACAAGAGAATAAAATAATAATAATGCAGAGCAAGAGATATTTAGAAAGTTACAGATAGGAACACCAACAACTGAAAGAGTTTTAAAACGTGGAACACAAGGACCATTATAGAGTTCTAAAGCAGTTAAACTGCTTTAGAACTCTATAATGGTCCTTGTCACAAAAACAACTGAGACTTTGCTTACTCAAAACCTAAACAAAGACTGAAATTAGACATTGAAATTCTTGCAACTGTTCCATATTCTGCACTAACAAAGTGTAAATGCGCACGTGCATTGGGGTGCAGTAGTCTAAGACCATGTTTGGTGATTTGGAGCCGGAAGGCTGCGGGATAGAATCCACCTGAAGCCGTCGTGTATGGACCCTGAACAAGTCCTCCACTTACAATTGCCCGTGCGTCTCGGTGCGAAACATCAATTCAGTGTCCGTGCGGTAGTCAGGAGCGTCTCTGAGTAGATATCTCGAAAATACGCTACAAGTGCTCAGACATACATACATGCATAAATACTCTCAAAACAAGTGAAACTGATGCATTAACAGAAAATATTACATCGCAACAGGTGTCTATATACAAATGGCTTCAGTCAACAAACCTTCAGAAGAAGCTGCACCCGAAGTAACAGGTGGTTCGTTCAAACTGCTGGCTAGATCTAGTGATTGAGGTTTCACAGCCTTCATCTCTTTCTGCCTCGCACCCGATCCACTCTCCGGGTGTTGGGTTTCACGAGCATCCGCATGTGAAGGGCGGTCTTCGCTCGAAGGTATGTTGGAAGGGGCTTCCCCATCATGGTCAAACCTCTCCATCACAGGCAAGAGCAAACCATGATCTGAAGTAGCCACATCCTCAGTAGAGGAAGGATGTGGACCATAAGCATCGGCTTCAAGTCCAGTGTCCTCCTTCGCAGCTTGACTCTGCACAGCTTCACTAAGTAACGCCCCCCTCAAATCAAGTCCAGCAGGAGTAACGTACGACCGGTTGGCTTCAGAATTCAAGACTTTCTTTAACGCTTTCCCATCTTTGGCTTCGGATCCATGAAACACAAACATCGCCTGGTTCTCAAACGATTCCTCGTGACCAATTTGCACGACGTCAGCGTCCCCAATGTCTGATGAATTCGAACACGTCTGATCGCTATCTCCATCCGTCGGAGTTTCTCCATCCAGGATCATCCGCCTCACTTCCTCCTCCACCTCCTTCATCAAACTCTCCACCTGGTCGTCGGCTAAATTCCCAAACTGTACCGGAACATCTGAACTGTCATCTACCTCAGCACCGTGACCGTTAATCAGCATAAAACTGTCGCTTGGTGAAGACAATGTATCCGACTGATTAAGCTCATCGGAACTCGTCGTTTTCTTATCTCCAACGTTAAATTCAGACGTGTTGTCTAAAACAACGGCGTCGTGAATAACGTTGGAATGCGTGTCTTCCTCTTTTTCCATGCGACCACCTTTTTGGGGGGGAAATTTCAAATTTTCATCAGACAGATGTTCATCTTTACAGCCGGTGTTATCATCATTATCAGGTTTTTGAAGTGTCACAGTGAACTTTGCGTCGGTCGCTTTTTTGTCTGGATTCATATCCAATTCGCTTAAGTACGTCTCAATCTCCTCCTCTGTAAAGTCGTTCTCTGATCCCGCACCGCCAAATCCAACGAACATGGTTTGCTTCCGTGCTGTCTTCTCTGCAGCCTCCTCTTTTGCGCCTGAGACTATCTTTGACGTCTCCTGATTTCCCATTTCCTTCGACAAATCAGCGCTCTCTAACACATCATCACCTTGTTTGTTCAATTCTTCTGTGTTTTCTGCAACCTTATCAAACAATTTGTTGGAGTCTGCACCACATGACTCATTTCTTGTCTCTTTTTTCACTATTGGGAGAGATTCTCCTTCAATTTTATCTTCCATCACTGACTTTTCCACATCTTTATGCAACTTCTCCAAGGATTTTTCATCTTCAAGAGACATTTCCATGACTTCGTCTGTTTGCTGAACAGAACCTGCACCTCTGATACCCATCGCCTCAATATGCTCACCGCTAGAAATCACATCTCTCTCAATTTGTTTTTCTGAAATATAGTCGTCATCATCGGAATCAGAAATCACTTCAATTTCATCGTGTTTTTCCGAGATTTCTTTCGGATCTGCAGATTCACGAAACACACGTCCTGCCTCTGAGTTCTCATTCTGAATCGTATGGGACACGCCAGAACCTGAATTCTTACGTACTGCGACCTCTACTTGTGCATGCAAGTCAGAACTTGCACGCTGATCAGAGTAAACATCAAAACTGCTGATATTTGCTTGACCTGCGATAACCAACTCTGCACTACAAATTTCTTCATTTTCCCGCTCTACTTCACCTTTGGAACTTTCCAGCTCATTTGCAGGATGCAAACCTTCACTTCCATCAACACAAACAGCACTCTGAAATTTCTGATCAGGCACCCTAGATGATTCTACGCTAGAAACCTTTTCGTGCAGAATCATCGCCATGTGAGGTTCAGAAGAAGAAACTTCAGGATTGGCATCACAAGACGAGGGTAAAGGCGGAAACGGGGAAAAACCAGAAGCGACATTCTCCTCAACCTCTCTGTGCTTTTCATTCTCTTCGGGAGGACATGAAGCAATCACAGAATGCTTTTCATCGATAGTAATCGAAGAATCGGTGATTTGTTCAACATCACTTTTCTCAGCGTTAAAACATTCAGTAGCGGCAGCAGTGTCACTGACGCCAAACGACGAAGCACCATCTAAATCAATACCTAAATTTTTGTCATCATCTTCAAAGGAGCGAGTAATTTCAGCAGCAGCAGCAGCTGGAGAATGGTAGGTTTGTTGAGCACTGCCAGTCTCCAGAGACTTTGTCTGTGAGTCGTCTGCCAGAGCATCACCAGACAACTGATCATGGCTTTCGCTTTTTTCTTCGTCTCCCAGATCAGCAGACTCACTCACTTCTGATTCTGCATTGCCTTTCTTTAAGATGACATCCAAGCTTTCCAGTGTAGAAGCCTCAGAGAATGCTGACCGAGTCGCAGCCGTCTGCTCCAGCAAGTCTTTACTTTCTTGATTTAGCTTTGGCGTCGCATCGCTGGCTGTTCGAGAAGATGGCACAACGTCAACGCCAACCATGGCTGACGACACGACATCCGGGGCTGAACATACGATGTCGGGAGGTGATGTTGCCACATCTTCGTGAATTCGGTTTTCCAGCTGTTCCTTGATCATGCCAGGAACGTCCAGTTCAGGTTCAGCAACACAGGTATGGAGACAAGCGGAGAGAACATCGACCTCACCAGTCAGAATTTGATTTGGAGCTCGAAAGCCCTCGGGGCTATCATCATCCAAGTAACTTCTATCTCTTAGCAGTTCAGCATCTGGCACGATAGGTACGGCCACAGCCTCTTTACCAGCTGATGATGTAACAACTTTTAAATCACTTCTACCATTTTCCTGCGATGAAATTTCGTAATTCCAGTGCGAAGGGGCAAAATCAGCTTCGGCCAAGTCAAGGTCAAGACCTTCGAAGGCTGGAAAGTTAGGCAGCGGCCTTGACTCATCAGCACCTATACTTGTCAACTCTCTTGATGGCTGTCCTCTGTGGAACCCATCTGCCGTTGAAACATTTTCCTCTACAAAATATGCACAAGCAACATGTATGTATAATAAACCCCTTTGCTCACCCTGTCACAAAAACACATTTAATCAATTGAGGGCTTCAGATCTTACATAGCCTGCTATCTGTGACAGCCACATGTGTTGACCCCATGTTTGGTTCTTAGCTGACACATGTGCTGAGACAACTGTGTGGGCCGGAGAATGCTCAATGCTAGTAGCTGTCTGGAACTAAAGGGTCATATAAATGCTTTTGTATAATTACATCACATTCCAGGATCATTATATTGTCTCATTTCACATTTGACAACCATTCATCTAACTGCAAAATGGTTCAATAGCTCTGAAATAATAGATAGAAACTTTAGATAGAAATCTTAACAAAATTAATTAGAAATGCAAAAAAACAATATTTTAGGCTTTACTTTTGACTATCCTTGTTTGGAAAACTATCCGTTTTCCAAACCAAACTCTGGAGTCAACTGAGACTACTTTAAGCAGGCACTCAAGTGCTAACTATGTTGCATTGTTACCAAATCTATTAACCCCTTGGCTGCCGTATTGACGAGAGGTACTCGTCATGAACTATGTGTATGCTGTGTGCCCTGTTGACGAGAGGTACTCGTCAATATATACGATTATGTATGTGCTCTGTCTGGCACTGAAAGCACTGCTTATTATTCAAAATCTAGGCACCTGACGGTCAATAGTAATTTCTGCACTGCTTTGGGCTATTTTTTGGCTACTTTTGATTAGTTTGTAAAGTTGCTGTTGGAGTTAGAACATGCTAATGTTGAGCGTTATTTGGCGTTTTGTTACAGATGTTTGAAAGTAATTTGAACGTTCTGTGTGATAAATTTTAACATTTTGCGATCACAATTGACAGTTTGACATGGCCGGATTTTTTGTACTAGGAAACAAGTTTTTGGTATGTTAGAAGAGAGCGATTATAGTGAAATAGAGAGCTAAATCATCTCAGATGAATCTGGCGACGAGTCCGTAAGCGTTGATTTGGATGAAAGTGGTATGCCGTATTTGTTAGAAGAAAGTCATATAGTTGGTTCTATATATAGTTCAATAAATTAGTAACAAAGGCATTGCTCGCAATGATAAATATGTGATTTTTATTGATACAATCACAAATTATAATCATTGCAACAGTTAATGCACCTCAGAAACTAAAATTGCAACAATACATTTTTGACCAAATTTACATGTTATGTGTTGGCACACGAGGTGACGTTTAGCCCATGATGACGTGGCAGCCAAGGGGTTAATGCAGAATGATGTCTAAACTTATGAGTTTCTGAAGCACATGGAGTGTGTAAAAAAATTGCAGATCATGTTCACAAGCTGGAAGAAAACTTGGTTTTATATAGTTTCATTCCATGAAGGGTGATAACAATAATTAATTTAAAGAAAGCCAGCTAGCTTTTCAATTGAAGATAATGAACTTTTTACTGCCAAACAAAGTGCTCAGAATTTCAGTGAACTTTAATTTATTGAAGAAATGTGCAGTAATTCACATATGCCATAATTTAGTAAATTTTATGCGAACCTGGATTTTCGTATTATACTGACACAAGAACAACATGAGAAATGGACTATATTATGCATGTGACTTAAGAATCCTGCTTTAAAGCATCAGGGCAAACATAATAAATGTATCATGAGAATAAGCAGAAGCACTGTACGCATTTACAGTTCAAACTTCATGTAGTCCCTACGCCCAATATTGTGCTTCATAAGTCATGGTTCAAATTTGCACGCTTTGTTTCACTTAAGAAAAACAAAATGCAAAAAATAAACTGGTTATATTATATTATATGATTGTTCGTTTAGCTAGGCCTAAAATTTTATTATGCTTCTCAGGCAAATTTATGTATGCCACAATGCATTTAGTTGAATTGGGATTCCACCAGAAAATGTTCAGATGCAAGGGACTGCCTAATTATAACCTGAGACAAATCAGCACAAATTTCTTATTTCAAATTGTTTTAACTAACACTAGCTACAACCAAATAGATTACGAGCATTTTTATGCTTGTAAGACAACATCACACAAATGAAACTGTGCATATGGCAACTCAGCAAACAAAATCAGTAACAATGATACCTTCCCTCTCCTCAAACTCATCCAGAACTTTGTCCAAGTCAATTCCAAATTCATCCATCAAGGCTGAAAAAAAGAAAATATCAAAATCTTTAAAAAGTTTGCCTAACAAATTAAACCATGTTCACAAACTCTCCGGTCACCAGATATTTTTGGCAGACAATATTATACGTGTCATGGATTGTGAACGTGACAGAAGGATAACTCACGATTTCTCTTTTAAAAAAGCATGAATTCTCTAATACTGTGCTAAATACACCAAATAGACTTTCAACGAAATTATCAGATGGTAGGCTAGCACAATTGAAGGTAAAAGTTTACAGTAGACTGGTGGTGACTTTGACCAAGAAATAGTGCATGCCCGTGAACCTGATAGAACATAGAGCCACAAACTTGAATAGCCTACTATTTCCATTAAATATGCAAAACATTGAGAATACGTTGTGGATGCATACTAAATGAAGCTTAAAACACCGTTCATAACAAGATGCAAATTGTCAAGCACACTTCTACACGAATTAATGTGGCAATCCACATTTTGATACAACAACCTTATTTTAAACTTTGTAATTTCTATTTTGGATGGGTAAGCTATAATTAAATTCTATAAGTTTTTATATGATGTTTCCTCAGATGACTGTTCATTTTTGACATTTGCAAATATTGTCTACATATACATGTCTTAAAAATAGCTTTTTTCCACCTCCAATATTAATTACATTCATTACATGTCTTATTACTTTTAAAAAGAACTTTTATTACCAGGCTGTGGGAGTCATAGCAGTCAACTGTATAATTCTAGGGCGGCCATAGTGTTCAACCTATGAACGGCTGCAACCGGAAATCCATAAACCTTTGCCCAATGTGCAATTACTACCACTACAAACAAATGGTAGCCTCTCAGGGTTAACAAACCCCCCCGCCCCAATCAATTGATAGGCCTACTTGCAGCTGTATTGTCTATCTCCTCGCAAACTTCATCATAAAAAAGATAAAGAGTGAGGAAAACAAAAATCTAATGTAACCAGAAGTTAAAAATTGCGGCGAAACTATAGTATCAGGAACCGAATGACGACACTAACCGTATTCGTAACCCTAACCGACCCTCAAGAGTCAAGACGCCTAACATGACCGTAACCGACCCTCACGACGCCTAACCTGAGCCCTGACCGACCCTCACGACGCCTAACCTGAGCCTAACCGACACGTCGGTCCCCGATACTATAGTTATACCAATATTTCCTATTCCATATTCAGAGATCAAAGTATGAATGGTTGATTCTGTCGCTGCGAGCAGACCCATCCACAATACAAGCACCACAATAATGACGGAGAAAAGGCACACACGCACATGAACTACATTTTGCAATTCTTGTGCCCTGCAATCAACAATATCAAGATTCCGGCATGATGAAAATTAATTAATAGCGAGTAGAAAGGACGAAGTTCGTGTCTTAAGACGGAAAAATAAACTAAGTAGGGCTCGGCGATTGAAGAGGGCAGTACGCCCCGGATAAATAATTATTACGCTCAGCAGCTAAACAACTATATACGCCTATCATACGAACATAAGAATGAAGACCGTTTTTAGAAGTAGTCCTTGTTCCAGTAAAGACAACCGAGATTAGCAACTTAAAAACAAAACAAACGAAAATATCGACGACATTAAAGTCAGATGTAAACTTAGCTCGATTAACACCCAGTGACATACTTTAAATCTCACAAAGTACAGCTCATTAATTTATATAGCGCATATCTTGTGTATCTCTTCGAAAAGGAGCAAACAATAATTAGGCCTATATTATAATACTGGGTATCTAGGCCTATCCTATAAAGGGTCATTGCATAATTACGTAACGCTCGAGGGTGGGTGTGGTAATTTAAAACGTTACGAAACGTTACATGGGTGGGTGGGGGCGGAGCTGAACGTTACGTAACGCCTTGATTTTTTTTATTAATGAGTATTAAATTGTCATCAGACATGATGTGACCGAAGACCATTTATTTAAAACGTATCCGTAGCCTATATATGAAGAAGACACGGCAGCAGACACCAGTTATAAGCCTACCTGGTAGACCTACATGTAGGCCTACAATGTACATGCCAGCTGCTGCATGCATGGTCAACATTAGGCCTATCTGTTCTCCCGTTTGTGCAAACCGGAAGCTTATTTCCAAAAAGTACATGGCAGCTGCAACCATAAGTTTTTGAGCATCTGATTGGCTGGGAAAAGCGCAACATCTAATTGGCTGGAGAAAGCGCAGCATCTGATTGGCTGGGGAAATCGCAGCATCTGATTCGCTGGGGAAAGCGCAGCATCTGATTGGCTGGGGAAAGCGCAGCATCTGATTGGCTGCGGAAAGCGCAGCATCTGATTGGCTGGGGAAAGCGCAGCATCTGATTGGCTGCGGAAAGCGCAGCATCTGATTGGCTGGGAAAAGCGCAGCATCTGATTGGCTGTGGAAAGCGCAGCACCTGATTGGCTGCGGAAAGCGCAGCATCTGATTGGCTGGGGAAAGTGCAGCATCTGATTGGCTGGGGAAAGCGAAGCATCTGATTGGCTGGGGAAAGCGCAGCATCTGATTGGCTGCGGAAAGCGCAGCATCTGATTGGCTGTGGAAAGCGCAGCATCTGATTGGCTGCGGAAAGCGTAGCATCTGATTGGCTGGGGAAAGCGCAGCATCTGATTGGCTGCGGAAAGCGCAGCATCTGATTGGCTGGGAAAAGCGCAGCATCTGATTGGCTGGAGAAAACGCAGCATCTGATTGGCTGGGGAAAGCGCAGCATCTGATTGGCTGGGGAAAGCAGCTGACTGTAGCGGTTGGCTTATTTCCAAAAGTACATGGCAGCTGCAACCATAAGTTTTTAAGCATCTGATTGGCTGGGAAAAGCGCAACATCTAATTGGCTGGAGAAAGCGCAACATCTGATTGGCTGGAGAAATCGCAGCATCTGATTCGTTGGGGAAAGCGCAGCATCTGATTGGCTGGGAAAAGCGCAGCATCTGATTGGCTGTGGAAAGCGCAGCATCTGATTGGCTGCGGAAAGCGCAGCATCTGATTGGCTGGAGAAAGCGCAGCATCTGATTGGCTGCAGAAAGCGCAGCATCTGATTGGCTGGGGAAAGCGCAGCATCTGATTGGCTGTGGAAAGCGCAGCACCTGATTGGCTGCGGAAAGCACAGCATCTGATTGGCTGGGGAAAGTGCAGCATCTGATTGGCTGGGGAAAGCGCAGCATATGATTGGCTGGGGAAAACGCAGCATCTGATTGGCTGGGAAAAGCGCAGCATCTGATTGGCTGGAGAAAGCGCAGCATCTGATTGGCTGCGGAAAGAGCAACATCTGATTGGCTGGGAAAAGCGCAGCATCTGATTGGCTGGGGAAAGTGCAGCTTCTGATTCGCTGGGGAAAGCGCAGCATCTGATTGGCTGGGGAAAACGCAGCATCTGATAGGCTGGGGAAAGCGCAGCATCTGATTGGCTGGGGAAAGCATCTGACTGTGGCGGGTGGCTTATTTCCAAAATGTACATGGCAGCTGCAACCATAAGTTTTAAAGCATCTGATAGGCTGGGGAAAGCGCAGCATCTGATTGGCTGGAAAAAGCGCAGCATCTGATTGGCTGGGGAAATCGCAGCATCTGATTCGCTGGGGAAAGCGCAGCATCTGATTGGCTGGGAAAAGCGCAGCATCTGATTGGCTGGGAAAGTGCAGCATCTGATTGGCTGGGGAAAGCGCAGCATCTGATTGGCTGCGGAAAGCGCAGCATCTGATTGGCTGGGGAAAGCGCAGCATCTGATTGGCTGGGGAAAGCGCAGCATCTGATTGGCTGGGGAAAGCGCAGCATCTGATTGGCTGGTAAAAGCGCAGCATCTGATTGGCTGGGAAAGTGCAGCATCTGATTGGCTAAGGAAAGCGCAGCATCTGATTGGCTGGGGAAAGCGCAGCATCTGATTGGCTGCGGAAAGTGCAGCATCTGATTGGCTGGGGAAAGCGCAGCATCTGATTGGCTGGGGAAAGCACAGCATCTGATTGGCTGGGGAAAGTGCAGCATCTGATTGGCTGGGGAAAGCGCAGCATCTGATTGGCTGCGGAAAGCGCAGCATCTGATTGGCTGGGGAAAGCGCAGCATCTGATTGGCTGGGGAAAGCGCAGCATCTGATTGGCTGGGGAAAGTGCAGCATCTGATTGGCTGGGAAAAGCGCAGCATCTGATTGGCTGGGGAAAGCGCAACATCTGATTGGCTAAGGAAAGCGCAGCATCTGATTGGCTGGGGAAAGCGCAGCATCTGATTGGCTAAGGAAAGCGCAGCATCTGATTGGCTGGAGAAAGCGCAGCATCTGACTTATTTCCAAATTGTACATGGCAGCTGCAACCATAAGTTTTTAAGCCAATCACAAGTCACAATACACATTTTAAGCTGCTATAGCCCACAGCCAATGTGAATCGTCGTAACTAATCGCAAATAACTTTCAACATAGGCCTATTTACGATTGATTTTGACAGTTTCAATAATTTCTCCATAAAAATTATTCCTACGGAGATATGAATTTTGGATTTCGAGAAAGAAATTCATTTCTAAGTGTAGTTTCATGACAATAAGACCCATAAACCCTTTCGCTTATTTAAAAATATAGGCCTATTAATGTTATATTGATTAATGTTATCAATATTAGGCCGAGACCCAGGTTAAGCCAGTGGCTTTCGTAATTAATTGATTGATTCAGTGAGTTTCATGATGAGCAAACTTTCTTGAATTAATCCCACTTCTATATTTTATGAAAGGGGTAGGCTAATTTTTCTTATTTACTCAGGCCAGATAGCCTAGGCCTAATAGAAATTTTTAAAATACGATAAAATAAAAACGTTTTGTAATTATAAAATAAGTCAGCAAGAAGCGCATGAACCACAGCGTTCAAAATTTAGTCTGACGCATAGGCAAGTCTACAAGTTTGATTGAGGAGAGAATTGTCGCTAAATAGCATTCGGATTGATTAAATCAATTTGCGATGAGACGTATTTTGCCTAACTGAAAGCTGGATAGATTAGGATTCATGCAGGACTTGCGAAAAATAATTACGCGTCCCAGGCGAGGCCTAAGTTAGAGCGCTAAAGAAATAGACACATGGAAAATACTGAGATTGTTTACACGCCGAGACTCGATTTCGAAATCATTTGCTGAACTTTTTGATTTATTATTCAGTTTCATAGGCCAATCGCTATTGCCTACGTAAAATTGCGAGAAAGAATTTTGCTAGAAGTTGAAAATATCCAACATTAAACAGTGAAGTTTATTGAAAATGAATCTTTATTTTACGACTAGTAAAAGCATTTCTTATTGGTTGTGGAGCGCTGACAGTTAAATATGTATCATGACACGGCATTGGCTGAAAACCCTGCGGTTGCAGCTGCCATGTACATTTTGGAAATAAGCAAACCGGAAACCGCTGTTCGAAATAATTTTTGGGATACGCGATAGGCCTAATTCCCCTTGGATTCCTGACATCGAAGATCGAACCACTGTGAAGCATTTTTTACTTAGTGGACACGAATCTCAGAACATTTAGCCTAAAATCGATGCTCAACAGAACTCAGCAATATTTCTATCAATAATTATTGAAGTGCCCAGACTAAGCAAATAATTGGTTCATATTAATTTTGATTAATTATTAATGAGCAATTATAGTCCGTAAAACTTTTCAGCAGTGTAGGCCTATATATATATAATTTTATTCTTCAGGTAAAATTTAAGAAATTGCAGTTCAAGCATGACTAGCTGTCACTTTGTATAAAACAATCTGTAGCCTAGGCCTAGGCCTATACTGTAGGCTCACATAAGCCAATAATTAATAGACCTAGCCTATAGGCCTAATCTTAACTGATTTTTCGTAACATCGTACGCTGGGGAGGGTGTGTGGGTGGGTCAAGGAAAACGTTAACGTTACGAAGCGTTACAGGGTGGGGGCCCTGGGGGGTCTAAAACGGCCATTTTCGGCGTTAGCCTACGTAAGACTTCAATTGTTATTTTTTTGGAAATTTCCACGCTTTAGGCCTAATAGTAGAATTTTAAACCTCGGGCTACCAGAGGGGGTGGTATCCACCCCCCCTAGGTTTTTTATTTCAAACTTTTTTCCGTATGGAATAAAAAATTTGACCTCTTAGGTAGCCGTAGGGAATTCATTTTCACACATTTTGAGGTAAAATGTGAGATGATACCTCACACCGTTCAAATTTTATACCCATTATACCCGAGGCACTAGGGGGGGCGGATATCACGGTTACCACCCCCTTAGATTTTCGTCTATATCTTATCGGTCAATTAACATTAAGAAAAACAAATTATACCATTCTATAGAGGGAATATGGGGCTACATTTTGGTGGTCACGGAGTTGTCTTTTGACAACCGGAAGTGCTCAAAATAAATTAAAATATATAAAAAGGTGTTTTATTTTTGTAAAATTTACATGTTTTTTCTATTAGCCAATAACATATTCATAATTTATTTTTGAAGAAAAATAAATTATGTCATTCTATAGAGGGGATTTAGGGCTATTTTTTCATACCAATTAATTTGTCTTTCGATGACCGGAAGTGCTCAAAATAAATAAAAATGTGTGAACATGTCGATTTTTTACGACGCAAACCGACAATGGCATAATTTCCTGTTTTATATTGATTTTTCGATAGATATGCATATTTTTTTCTTTTGATTGTACACTAAAAAGACTTATAACTAGTTGTTATAGTTAAATATTTGACTTTATTAAATATAAATTATGTATATCATGTTCTACACACACAGAATCCAACATTTTACTTATGCGTGTAAGTACATGTTTTGTGGAATCTATGGGTGCTCATGGAAAAAAATTCATAACTTCGAGGTGCATTCATATAATATTAAACCTAAATCATTTTGTGCAGAAATGAATGCTGAATCCACTGGTGTATTACAAGTTATGATATCTCAAACCAAACCCAAAATCCAGGGGGGGTGGTAACCACGTACCCCCCCCCGCCCCTTGGTAGTCAGTGTCATAGATTGAATATTCGTGACTTTAGGCTTTAATATTCGTAAATATTCGTGAATATTAAGATTTTTTAATATTCGTAAATATTCGTAAATATTCGGTAACGAATTAAGGTGAACTATCGAAACCGCAATGTTACTCGGTATTAAGCAGTTTAAGCTTCTGTATGTCTCTATGACATTCAGCGGCGCCGCCAGGATTTTTTCCTGTACGCACAACTTGCACAAAATAATATGAAGCGAACAGCGATCGATACGAGCTTATATCAGTGCTTAAAGTGTAAAAAAGTGCCAGGACGCTGTATTGTAATTGGTCGTCAGTGGCGGCGCCGAAGGCGCGAAGTTGCGAGTGCCGAAGGCGTGCAGGAAGCCCGTCCCGACTAGGGGGTCTGGGGGAGCGTCGTAAGCTCCCCCAGCGGGGTCTGGGGCGGAGCCCCAGCGAACAGCGCATTTTTGGCTGTGTCGACCTCAAATGGAGCCATTTTAAGGCTCTTTTTCCAGCTATTTGTGAACGATAAAGTCGCGAAAACTTCAAAAATAAGTGGTTTTTTAATTTTTAGTGTCGCAAGCTACCAGGATAATGTAATGTAATGTAAATCTTCGAGAATTTCTCAGCGCCCACAAAAGCCACGTCAGGGAGACCAGCTTATTCACCGGCGCTATATCAAATCAAGTCCGCAATAGCCAGAGCGGCCGTTTCCGTTCCGGTGCCAGGCAAAATCCGGGGAGGTCAAGCCGAGGAGACAGCATGGTGCTACGTTGGTTGTCGATGATGGTGGTAGTTGGGTGATGGAAACTGATTGGAATCTGGATAGGATAGCTTGAAGAGTTCGGTTTTCAGTCGTGAATGGAAAGCAGCAGAGGTGAGTGCAAGCGGAGGAGAGGTTAAATTTGGAGGGGAGATTAGAAACAATAGAAATAAAAATGTTAGTGTAAAAGAGAAAGGTGTTTGTTTTGACCGTAAGCTCCCGCAGCGGGGTCTGGGGCGGAGCCCTAGCGACCAGCGCATTTTTGGCTGTGTCGACCTCAAATGGAGCCATTTTAAGGCTATTTTTTGCCAGCTATTTGTGAACGACAAAGTCGCGAAAACTTCAAAAATAAGTGGTGTTTTAGTGTCGCAAACTACCAGGATAACAATAGAAATCCAAATGTTAGTGTAAAAGAGAAAGGTTTTTGTCTTGACCGTAAGCTCCTGCAGCGGGGTCTGGGGCGGAGCCCCAGCGACCAGCGCATTTTTGGCTGTGTCGACCTCAAATGGAGCCATTTTAGGCAGTCGTAGCCGGTCGTCCGTAACTGGACGCCGTCCATGCAGTCATGGACGACCGTCAAGGCAGTGCTGGCCAAATAAGTGGCAGGACGGCGTCCAGCCTCGAAAATAAGTGCCTGGACGCCGTCCATGACCGCTGGCACACTTTAAGCCCTGGCTTATATATATATATATATATATATATATATATATATATATATATATATATATATATATATATAGGCCTATATACCGTATATGCCTACTGGCGATTATGAGGTATCACCAGCATAAGCTTTTTGCTCCATTTTTGGTATACGCATACAGGTAATTTTTCACAGTTTAAACAGGCCTAACTACCAACAACGCGTTTCAAAATTCATCCGCCAGCCAGTTACAGTTTACCTATTTATGAAGTATGGAGCCAAACCGGTCAGGGCCGGATTAAGCAATGTGGGGGACCTGGTCGGGACACGAAGATAATTATACCGAAGACGCTCAATGCCAAGACGGCTCTCTAGTAGAGTGTAAGTAAGTAAGTAAGTATATTCTATAGATTATAAAATTCCAATAGATTCAATAGAATTTCTTCGCTTATAATATTTCACGCTTTAATTCTTTAGCCTAATTTACAATTTGTCAAAAAAATTTTTTAGCCTTTCCGCGCTGTACGCACTTGCGTAAGTGCGTACGCCTAACGGCGCCCCTGATGACATTCACTCGCATCCAGGGCACGGTTGAATAAAAATAATTATGCATTGCGCTTAATATGCTGAGATCAGGATACATTTTGCTTGTAATGTGGCACTATTATTTTCTGCGTTGGCATTTATATTTACTCATCCTGCTACACTGATATAAAACTACTTTATCAATATACAGTTACTATTAAGCTTATAGGCATAATAGGCAGTTAAAGTTTATTTATAATTTAGTCTACTATTGCTGCTACTATAGTCTTTCCAACTGCCATCGGTGAGGCAGTTCGGGGGGGGGGGCAGAAGTCAGACAAAGTGACTTACATTAAGTATTGAATGTGATATGAATGCCGCATGGCCACATTGACCAGACTCAGCAGAGACCTTGAAGGTTTTTTACAATAAAATCTATTAAAGTTATTGTCACTTACTATAGGTCTATGCGTAGACTAACTCAATTTTGTACAATTCATTAAGTAAAAGTTAAACATTTTCATAAATAACAAAATAAGAATTAAGAATTAAGAATTTCTTGAAAGAACAAGAATAAATAATTTTGTGAATATTATGAATATTAAGTTGACATTTTTAATATTCGTTAATATTCGTGAATATTTGAAAATCTTAATATTCATAATATTCGAATACTCAATCTATGGTCAGTGTTACAAAAAAGCTTGGTAGCCCAAGGGTTAAGCTGTCATCTTTACAAAATTGCTCATTTTTTAATGCTGTTAGGCGCGGTTTAGGACTTTAGAGTGCCCCTCTCCATTGTTTAAATTTGTCCGATTTGTGTCAATTGTAGGCCTAATGGTAGCATTTAAAATATAAGATGTCATCTTAACTAGCCTAAATTGATGATCATTATTGATGGACAGTGGATGATACTAATGAAATATTTCCGTCCCAATCCCAAATTGTGGGGATTAATAATATTATTGTCATGTAACACCCTTACTGTTTTTGGCTTTTGCGTTATGAATGTTAAAGTCCAAAATCAATATAAGCATCGGTGCCGTAACCATGACAACCATTGTCTGACCGGTTGACAGTTCATGGCATTTTAGATAGGAAAGTAGTCGTGTTGCTGTTGCTATGGTAACGATTGTCCAGCGGAGTGGTTTCTGGCCCGGCAGCATTTAATGAAAGTACACATGGAAATTGATCCATGGGAGTCCCGCAACCAATCAGACAATGAGCTTGAATTTGCCTAATGAATATTCATGTTAGACCTCTAGCTAGAAGGCCCAGAAGTAAGAAAGACGAATGTGCTTCGAAACTTCATGTTTTTTTATGAATAATTCGCTTCATGAAGCATAATATAACTCGGTGTGCAAAGAGTTATCGTAATACATGCATGTAAGTAATATTGTGATCTAGTGACATTGCGTGTGTGCAAGTAAATTTGGAACAAAACGTGATTCTTACGAACGAAGCGGTGTTAAGTCAGTAGCTTAGGAACTTGATTTCTATTTTAGGATGGAAAGTCCGTGTTGAAAATTGAATAGTTTATTAAGGAACTTTAGACAAGAAAATAGGGTGTCTAACACACCTAAACTTGCAACCAAATTTCGCGACACACCATTCAATCGTCATGTGAATATCGTTAAAAAATTAAATTAGGCGTAAGCTTAAGCCAGCTTAGCCTATAATTATATTATATGAAATTGCTACAAATTTTAATGAAAGACTATAGACACTGAATGCTTTCTATTTTTTAATTATTGTAACTTTCAAAATTTTACCAATCTAAATTTACGCTTCTACGTCAATTAAGTACTTTCCACGTTAGCGTATTCGCCAGTGAATTGCGACAACCTGTAGCCTATGTGTACTCTGACGGCAACGTTTTCATGAAATCTGCCATTTCGCAATTTAATCACGCTTTCTTTATTCTGTGGTTTAATCGAGTTGAACAGAAATCACTTTTAAAATAGATTTTTTGCTATTTACCGAACTAACGCAACCCATGATGACCTAATGAATATTAAGGGTGCAGTAAATTTTGAATATTCATTATGCAGTAAATGCCATTAGCGACAGCTATTGGTTGCAGTGGCGGCGCCAGGAATTCAGGTTTGGGGGGGCTGAAGCCCCAAGGCAGAAAAAAGGTTTTTTTAACCAAACGCCGAAGGCGCGAAGCTTTGAGTGCCGAAGGCACGAAGCCCATACCGACTAGGGGGTCTGGGGGAGCGTCGTAACTGGAGCCATTTTAGACTCTTTTTTGCCAGCTATTTACGAACGATAAAATCATGAAACCTTCAACAAGAACTCGTTTTGATGTGTCGCCGACTACCAGTATAAGAATGCACGGGTTTTAAAAGAAATTTATTGAACTGCACAACTTC
Source organism: Lumbricus rubellus (assembly GCA_945859605.1). Classification (NCBI taxonomy): domain Eukaryota; kingdom Metazoa; phylum Annelida; class Clitellata; order Crassiclitellata; family Lumbricidae; genus Lumbricus; species Lumbricus rubellus. The sequence goes on along the minus strand of OX243826.1, from coordinate 17,214,010 downwards.
CTCCAGCCTCCAAGGCCGTAGCCAGGATTTGATTTCTGTAGTGCTTCTTCGGCGGAGAATTTCTGACGACTTTTTAGTCGTCAAGATGTCTGAAAACACCTTTTTTAGTCGTAAAAATGTATGAAGAAACCTTTGATTAGGTGTCAAAATTTCTGAAAAAATCTTTTTTTATTTGTCAAAATTTTTGATGGCACCTTACTTTAGTTTTCAAAAATATTTGAAGACGTTTTTTTTGTTGTCAAAATTTCTGCAGACACCATTTTTGGCTGTTAAAATTTCTGAAGACATAATTTTAGTCGTCCAATTTTGTTTAAAACACCTTTTCGGGCGTCTAAGGACATTATTTTGATTCCAATGTTATCAACGATTTTTGGGTGTCTAAGGATATCATTTTGATTTCAGTATTACCAATGATTTTCGGGTGTCTAAGAACATCATTTAGATTATACTGTTATCAACGATTTTCGGGTGTCTAAGGACATTATTTTGATTCCAATGTTATCAACGATTTTTGGGTGTCTAAGGATATTATTTTGATTCCAGTATTACCAAAGAGTTTTGGTTGTCTAAGAACATCTTTTGATTCCAATGTTATCAACGATTTTGGGGTGTCTAAGGATATCATTCTGATTCCAGTATTACCAATGATTTTCGGGTGTCTAAGAACATCATTTTGATTAAACTGTTACCAACGATTTTCGGGTGTCTAAAAACATCTTTTTGATTGCATTACTATCAACGATTTTTGGGTGTCTAAAGATATCATTTTGATTCCAGTAATACCAACGAGTTTCTGGTGTCTAAGAACATCGTTTTGATTCCAGTGCAAACAACAATTGTCGGGTGTCTAAGGATATCATTTTAACTTAAGTGTTATCAGCGATTTTCGGGTGTCTAAGGACATTTTTTTTATTCCATTGCTATAAACGATTTTCGGGTGTCTAAGGATATCATTTTGATTCCAGTTTTACCCCAACGATTTTCGGGTGTCTAAAAACAACATTTTGATTATACTGTCATCAACCATTTTCGGGTGTCTAAAAACATCGTTTTGATTCCAGTGTTATCAACGATTTTCGGGTGTCTAAGGATATTATTTTGATTCCAGTATTACCAACGAGTTTCGGTTGTCTAAGAACATCTTTTGATTCCAGTGTTATCAACGATTTTCGGGTGTCTAAGGATATCAATTTGATTTCAGTGCTACCAACGATTTTCGGGTGTCTAAGGACTTTATTTTGATCCCAGTGTTATCAACGATTTTCGGGTGTTTATTGTTTACGGATATCATTTTGATTCCAGTGTTGCAAACGATTGTCGGGTGTCTAAGGACTTTATTTTGATTCTAGTGTTATCTACAATTTTCGGGTGTCTAAGGATATTATTTTGATTTAATGTTCCCAACGATTCTCCGGTGGGTAAGTTCATAATTTTGATTCTGGTGTTATCAACGACCTGCTGTTTTGAAGTTGACTTGACTATTATTATAATGGAGATCCGCGGAACATTGATTTAGCCCCCCCCTCCCGAGCTGAGACCAAACTCCACCCATGAGTCTGCAAATAAAGCGAGTCACAACTACAGTGTACAAGTATAGGCTGTAGGCCAGAGCTGAAAGTGAGCCGGGTCTGTCAGGGTCTGCGACCCGGCATTGATTTTCTTGACCTGCTGGTGCCGGGTATCAGCCGAGAAGCAAGTCTTAACAATTTGTGGGCAAACAACTAAAAACAACAGGTCATCGAACAAAAGAAATAAGTAAAAATGGTATGATTTAAAAATTTATAGGCAAAAATTAATGACTTAAAAAGGTCGTCAGGTACCAAAAATTGGAGAAATTTCTACCATTCTGGGCGAATAACCAAACAAGATTTCTGAAAATTTTCGGCTCAAAGTCAGACCAGGCAACTATCCAAACCACTTTCAGCCCCGGGCTAGGCCTACCGGTAGAATTCAGGTTTTCTAGAATATCAAAGCCTATGATAGAACAGTAGGCCTACTTACCATATTGGCAGGAAATCAACTTCGTAAATGTTCTGCTTCAGAACCCTTTTCAGAGAATCTCTTGCTGCCAATTGGGCCCCGCACACCCTAGGACCGGGTTTGACCACAAACTTGGGGACCGTTACCAAGCCCCAAATTGAAAACCCCATTTCGCATGTGATTGTATAAGACTACTGGTGTAGACCCTCAGCCAGCCGGCGGGCTACATAATAAATTATGGTATACATAACCTCATGACGGGTCGGGGGGGGGGGGTTATTTGGCAAAATATTATATGCGGTGGATTCTATTAGGATAAGCCCTCTACGCTATGATTAGTGATTTCATTGCCGTTGGTCACTGTCTAGCTTTCTTATTCGAAGTTGGCAGTTGTAGAGATTTTCCTCGTTTTGTTTTGGGGGGGCTGAGCCGCCGATAGGGGGGGCTTAGCCCCCCCTAGCCCCCCCCTGGCGCCGCCACTGATTGGTTGCGGGACTCCTATGGATCAATTTCCATGTGTATTTTCATTAAATGCGGCCCGGCATGGTGGTGCTTTAGGCCAGTAAGAAGTGCGTCTGTCCCAAAATAAAGCGAACAGATAATAATATAAAAAGACCTGCAAGTACATACCCTGGACAACTGTGAAAACAGTTGAACAAGAAGTTGCATGCAAACATTGATTGTGTTTAACTAAGGTCACGATCGTGTAAGCGAATTAGTTTTAGACCTTTCTTGTCATTTTATCAATGCAACAAACCTCAACAAGAAAAGATCCGACACGTTGAAGAGAGGCCACAGGAGTTAAAGTGGGCAATCATTATCTACTGGATACGTGTATAAACGTAGGATGACCGTAGGCCGGTTGACCTAGAGATGGCGATTTTTGAGATGTCCGTTTAACAATGATATAGAAGTGTGCCACACTTTAGACGACGAGCGGGTCTACAACTAGTATTTTCTCACTAAGGTCTATAGGGGTTTTCCCATGTTACTCAAAGAAACTCGGTCTTGCGTTCTTTCATTCTCATTCCTGAAAACCATCATATCCTATTTCAATCTGTCTCTGACTGATATACACAGACATGTTTGTTGTGAGATCAGGCTATTCTAACTCATGTGACCATTGCAGGTCTATTATAATAATCTTGGGCAATGGAAAAATTTTCAGTGTCACCTGAATAGAACCAACCTTGCAACAACACAATCCGTAGGCCTATAATGAGTTTTAATCAGCTTGCAGTTCAGCCTGAATTTATTTCCGTTGTCTGTCATCTATAAATCTAGCAAAAATATGTGCAATATTTATGATCGGAGTTTTTACAAGAAGTTGCCAAGATGGTAGCAATGCAACTAATGTCTTCATCGTGTTAAATTGTCAGTATAACGGACATGCTTTCAGATGTTTACGAGCATGTGAACTTTAAGCCTACGCCATTGAAGAACCACACAATGCTTGAAGAGAAATTGCATTGTGGTTTCACTATGAAATCCTACTTTGAGACTGTTAACGCGTTTCCATAGTCTTTAGTTAGACGCTGTCATCCGTCTGTAGGCCTAGACCTATGTAGGCCTACTACAGATACATCAAATTGTCATTAATATTCGATCAGTTTAGTTTGTTCTCAGAGTTCGTGTACATGGTGGTTGGATTTCAGTTCTTGTTGTCTGATGTATCTGTTAACTAACGTTATTTCGACTTGAACAACTGCATCTGAAACACATAACAAGATGAACATATTTATAAGATGACATAATAATTATGATACGTATAATTAAGATGAACATAATAAGAAGAGCATATTAAAAATGGTCTTATCAAAGTAACTCCTAATTAACCTGCTCAACCCGACGCCTGAACAGGTGAATGCAGCCTAAATACGGATCTACATGTACATGTATAGCTAATGCGTCAAATAACTTGTACAGCATCACGTTAAATTGTTAAACAACTGCGTCAACAGTTATCGAGGACAACCTAAAGAAACCGTTGACGGTCAGAATGAATTTGTTTATAAAGTGATAAAGTACGTGGTAAAATGATTGATCGAGGGTCGCTTACCGCACTGTCGCAGATGCCTTGGAAGCTGGAACGTCGACTTGAGCTGTGACCTTGAGCCACGATGTGACCAAAGCTGTCCCTTCGGCTTCCATCCTAACAGAAGCAGGTTAATTATACCAATGTAAAACCTCAGTCAGTTCTACAGTTATGCAGACATGCATACATGCATACATGCATACATACATACATACATACATACATACATACATACATAGATACATACATACATACATACATACATACATACATGCATGCATACATGCATACACACACATATACGGACGGACGGACGGACTGACTGACTGACTGACTGACTGACTGACTGACTGACTGACTGACTGACTGACTGACTGACTGACTGACTGACTGACTGACTGACTGACTGACAGACAGATAAATGACGTAGTCCAATTCTACAAAGACGACTAAGCTACCATGGCTCTTAAGAATACGACTAGGGATTTGAAACCCCAGGCGCCCCCCGCAAAGCTAACCCTGGGTCATATAGGCCTACACACTTACGGGAACGAGGATGGGTCCCGTGCTGGCGGTACTCGCCCGACGTGAGCTCGTGCCACCGAAGTAGGACGAGTCCTTGAAGTCGGTCACTGATGGTTCAGAGACGAGGATGTGGGGGTTGTTTGCGAGCGCTGAAGGGTGGATCTGCGACGAAAGGATGCTGGCACGACGCTGACGAACGGCGCTTTCGACCGCCGCCTGCTCCACCTACAACAACGCAAACATCGTTCAAGTCCCATTCAGTATAGGCCATTAGGCCTACTTCTGAAGTAGCCCAACAGGAATTTGCAACGTGATTTTGCGATTGCTTTTGAAGTAGCCCAACAGGAATTTGCAACAGAAGTTTGCGATTGCTTTTAAAGTAGCCCAACAGGAATTTGCAACAAAGGTTTGCGATTGCTTTTGAATTAGCCCAACCAGGAATTTGCAACAGGAGTTTGCGATTGTTTTTGAAGTACAGGACTTGCAACAGGAATTTGCGATTGTTTTTGAAGTAGGCCAACAGGAATTTGCGATCACAATTATTCATTCATTTGATTAATTCATTAATTCAGATCACTTATAAAAAGACACGTCTCCTGCAGGATAACTATACCCAGATTCGCTCCCAGTCCAACACCGGCGATAAAGGACAGTTTTAAAAGTCTGCAGAGCTCCATTGTTAACAAAACGCTGATTGAAGGAAGATTATTGCATATTAGCCTACAGGCCTAAACTCATCTAAAGGCACTACGCTACATCTGTGATGTAAATTAGACCTATAGGTCTAATCGTCCACACAATATGCCTGCGATTCGGCTTAACTTTGGCATTATATTTGTTATCATTGTGTTTTCGTGCCTTAATTTGCAGCTGCACTAGTAGGAAGAGTAAAAATTTATGCCTAGGATCTTATTAGCCTATTTAGATATAGTCTACTCGCAACTACCATTTTACATTAGTCAGCTGTTATAAAATTATGCCTAATCAAGTTCCAATAATAACATTCATTCATTCATTCATTCATTCATTCATTCATTCGGACATTTATATAGCGCTCCTTCAAGTAAAAAAAACTACTCAGAGTCGCTCCCTCTAAAGATTCCTCTAAAGAGAGTGAACAATGTTATTAATCGACTATAATTGTTCGCATACATAGGACTAATTATAATATCAAATACGTGGAAACTCAACCATGAGAACAATTTTAACGATCTCTCATAATAATATGTTGCTTCCGTCTCGAGAAAAATCCTATAAATAGACGCTGCTGCAGCTAATTACCGCTCCAAGTCCTTGGAAGCTGGAGTGCCTCCTACAGGATCTCGGCGCCTGTAGAGACTCCTCAGAACCGTTCGTGATGATTAGTTCGGGATTGCTCGGTTCTACAAAGAAAACCAATTTACATCCGTTTACCTAATTCTTTCGTTACCGTATTGCCTTGTCACTGCGCAACCATATTAATTTTGTAAATGCTAGATTGTTATCAATGGGTTATTAAGAGCAAAATGTTCACAAAATGAGCATAAGGCTTAGGACATAACGATTTGCCTGTGATTAGAGCAATACCATCACTACAATATTCATAGCTTGTCTGGCCTATATAGGGCTTGTCGAAAAGAATATAAATATGTAAAATATATATACACATTGTATATGCCCGCTAAGTTTACATAAAATATGTATGTAGGCTATTGTAGGCCTATACACTAACAAATCTGTTCTGGAGTGCCATAGATTGGTGACCAGGTCATCATCATAGTGGTGTCAAAGCAGTGATAAGATTGAATCAGATTAGATTATAATTTAGATTATATTGGATTAGATTAGATCAAATGACGTACGACGTGACTGTGTTAGATATTTTCCGTCGATGTTAAGCAGAACAGATTTGTTGCCAAGCGACGAAGTTGACGCGTTTGCTTTCGTCATCAGTGACGTATCGTTACGTATGTTCCTCATGTCGATTGCGGTGCGTCTGTGATGACGTCAGACGAAAACAGATAAAACGACAGCCGCGATTGGTTGGTCGGTGCGTATGACTCGGTGCATGAGAGTGAGTGAGAGTGAGCGAGCCAGCGAGCGAGTGAACGAGTGAATGAGCAAGCGAATTGCGGAGAGAGAGAGAGAGAGAGAGAGAGAGAGAGAGAGAGAGAGAGAGAGAGAGAGAGAGAGAGAGAGAGAGAGAGAGAGAGAGAGAGAGAGAGAGAGAGCGAGACAGAGACAGAGACAGAGACAGAGACAGATACAGAGACAGAGACAGAGACAGAGACAGACAGAGAGAGACAGAGAGAAAGACAGAGACAGACAGAGACAGACAGAGACAGACAGAAACAGAGACACAGACGGAGACAGAGACACAGACAGACAGAGACACAGAGAGAGACAGACAGACACACGGAGACAGACCCAGACAGACAGAGTGAGAGAGAGAGAAAAAATTAGCGAGAATGAGCGAGTGATAGTGAGAGAGCGACCCAGTGAGCAATTGAGCAATGAAGAGTGACAGAGTGAAGGAGTGATTGAGTGGATGAGTGAGTGAGCGAGCAAAAATGAGCGTGTGAATGAGATACAGTGAGAGCGAGCGAGTGAGTAAGAATAATCGGCTGATTGTGAGACATTAAGAGCGAGTAAGCGAGTGAGTAGGCTAAACGAGAAATCTAGTTATAGCAAGAGAGCAATTGATGGTCGCGAATCGTAACCCAGCGCTCGTGAATAAGCTGGTGTCCTGCGCTTGGCTTTCCAGTGACGCTTATGAAATTTGGAGATCATGGCTTTTTTAACGTGCAGTTGTACACAAAATGTGCAGTTCTAAATGGATTTGTGCAGTTATAGAAGCACTTCTGTACAGTTAAAACTAGCAAAAATGTAATAATTATTGTCCTCCGATTGGAAGTAATTTACCATGGAGGATGGGAAAGGAAAGAAGGCGTTGTGCAGTTCTAAAAATTTCTCAAAAACAGCCCTGTTGGAGATTACGATAACGATTACGATTACCGTTTCTCGAGGTCTTCGTGATCAGGAATTTCGTTGACCATCTTGCTCAATCGTTGTCTCTCGATTTGATCGAGCATGTCATGCAACACCTCCATCAGTGCACTGAACTAACATATGAAAATATAAGTAACAAATAACTATACTGCTACTATACTAATTATGCAAAATAATATTCATTTATATGTCTATTAGAGTCTGCACAAGAATTGTAGAAAAATAACTGGAGGGGGATGTCGGACTAGGATCTACGCGGTGCTGAGATGTGAAAAGAAGACCTCACAATAGGGCCTAATAAAGACTACAGGGGTCGAACCCATAATTTCCCCGGCAATTCTCACCCTATATGGCGCACACAAATCGCAATTAAGGATGTCTCCTGCAGAGCACTGGAGACTCGGGCTTCGTTACACCGACAATGATCCTAAAACACTCCAGAGTTCAGACATCCTTCGTCTTTTAAGGTCCACTTCGCAACGGACTGGATGACCGTGTGCATTACACCGTGTGCCTCTGAGGCACCAACAATAAACCTTAATTCGGGACTCGTTGCAACAGCAGCAACGACGAAGGCGTGTTCAAACATATTGGACTCTAAGACATCCTCTGCTTATAAATAGCCTGCTCGGCATTCAAGACATGTAGGAAATTGCGGCTTCTCGTTACTGTTGGTCAATGTGAACGAATACTTTAAGAGCGAACGCGGTCGTTGTTAACAGCGCCATGCTATGGTCTGCAACGGCATGCACCACTAAGACAGTTTCATCCAAAGTAGTATTAGGAAGAGCTCTTCCCAGTCCAAAACCATTTACAAACAAATAGGATCCTAGATGAACCTAGAGTATTCTCTAGATTCTCTTTCGCTCTTTATCTTCTTCTCTTTATGTCTCTTTCTGCCTTTTTAGTATGTATGTTTCTGGCTGAGTGTATATACATTATTATATAGGGGGGGGGGCCAAAAAAGACCCCCTATGTTTTTTGCCAATATCATGGCCAGAAGTAAGAATTTCGAAATCAAATTTTACAGTCTTAACGGCAATTCATACACATGATGGCCAGATTTCATCAAAATATTTCAAACACAACAAAAGTTATAACACTTTTAGTGAGGCCAGTCAGGCCACCCACCGTTTTTGGACGATTCAAAAACGAAACGCACAAAATATTAGGTTTTTGCCAATATCATAGCCAGAAGTAAGAATTTCGAAATCAAATTTTACAGGCTTAAAGACAATTCATATTTACACATGAAGGCCAGGTTTCATCAAAATATTTCAAACACAACACAAGTTACATGTATATCACTTTTAATAGTTGTCCGGGGGTAATTGTCCGGGGGTAATTGTCCAGGGGTAATTGTCCTCCGTCACCCACTTTTAGTTAGGCTACCCACCGTTTTTGACGATTCAAAGACGAAATGCAACAAAAAGTAGCAAAGCCACGATTCGATTGTTCGATTGATAAGTGATTGTAGTTGTACCTGTTCGATTGATAATTGATTGCAGTTGTACCTGTTCAATTGATAAGTGATTGTAGTTTACCTGTTCAATTGATAAGTGATTGTAGTTGTACCTTTTCGATTGATAAATGATTGTAATTGTACCTGTTCGATTGATAAGTGATTGTAGTAGTATACCTATTCAATTGATAAGTGATTGTAGTTGTACCTGTTCAATTGATAAGTGATTGTAGTTGTACATGTTCAATTGATAAGTGATTGCAGTTGTATCTGTTCAATTGATAAGTGATTGTAGTTTACCTGTTCAATTGATAAGTGATTGTAGTTGTACCTTTTCGATTGATAAATGATTGTAATTGTACCTGTTCGATTGATAAGTGATTGTAGTAGTATACCTATTCAATTGATAAGTGATTGTAGTTGTACCTGTTCGATTGATAAGTGATTGTAGTTGTACCTGTTCGATTGATAAGTGATTGTAGTTGTACCTGTTCGATTGATAAGTGATTGTAGTTGTACCTGTTCGATTGATAAGTGATTGTAGTTGTACCTGTTCAATTGATAAGTGATTGTAGTTGTACCTGTTCGATTGATAAGTGATTGTAGTTGTACCTGTTCGATTGATAAGTGATTGTAGTTGTACCTGTTCGATTGATAAGTGATTGTAGTTGTACCTGTTCAATTGATAAGTGATTGTAGTTGTAGTTGTACCTGTTCGATTGATAAGTGATTGTAGTTGTACCTGTTCGATTGATAAGTGATTGTAGTTGTACCTGTTCGATTGATAAGTGATTGTAGTTGTACCTGTTCGATTGATAAGTGATTGTAGTTGTACCTTTTCGATTGATAAATGATTGTAATTGTACCTGTTCGATTGATAAGTGATTGTAGTAGTATACCTATTCAATTGATAAGTGATTGTAGTTGTACCTGTTCGATTGATAAGTGATTGTAGTTGTACCTGTTCGATTGATAAGTGATTGTAGTTGTACCTGTTCGATTGATAAGTGATTGTAGTTGTACCTGTTCGATTGATAAGTGATCGTAGTTGTACCTGTTCAATTGATAAATGATTGTAGTTGTACCTGTTCGATTGATAAGTGATTGTAGTTGTACCTGTTCTTATCAACTTATCAACTACCTGTTCGATTGATAAGTGATTGTAGTTGTACCTGTTCTTATCAACTTATCAACTACCTGTTCGATTGATAAGTGATTGTAGTTGTACCTGTTCGATTGATAAGCCAGGTGTAACTGTCAGAGGAACAACGGTTGGCATGACTTTGGTCGCCAGGAGGCTGTGCGTTAGACCATACTTCTTGTCGCTTAGTAGGTGCTTGTAAATCGCTGAAACAGAGACAGTCAAAAACTAACAGTTATTAATATGTTGCGTCTGCTTTTAAATTAATAAGCTACGCATACGCAATCATGATGACCGCGCAAACGAGTCTGTTGGCCTTATCTTAAGGTATAGCCTACTTAGAACTGTACAACCTCTTCCTTTAGGCCCTACCCACGGTAGAGTATTCCGAATCGGATGACAATGTCCTTTTTACTCTTTTTAACTGCGCAAAAGTGCTTCTACATCTGCGTAAATCCATTTAGAACTGCACATTTTGTGCAGAACTTAATTCACGCTGAAAATGTCCTGCTATTAGTCACCGTTTATTTGTCTTTGCAAAGCCAAGGAAATAATGAAATAAAAAAAACAACTATAGAAACAAATCCCTATAAACATCTTTTCTGCGTGCATGTGCGTTCGGATGCATTTGACTTCTTTAAGGCTGTGTGATCTAAGTGCGTGCCGTCCTTTATCATTATAATAATAACACCCCGTTCTTACTTCTTCAGTCTTTCTGACATTTTATTGATTGATCTATTGTAGCGTTCTCTTTGTTTTCACTCATTCTGCCCATAGATATCTATGATTCTGCCTCCGTCTTTGTTTCGTTGCAGTCTCTCTTTCATTTTCTCTTTCGCTATCTCGTTCTTTCTCGTTCCCGATGTCTCTGTCTGTCTGTCTGTCTGTCTGCCTGTCTGTCTGTATGTCTGTCTGTCTGTCTGTCTTCGCATCTCTCGCATCATCGGTTGATTTCAGGTGCACTAGAAATTGGCGCGACAGAAGCTACAAATTAAATTATATTGAAATCTGTTTCCGTTATTTCTATGTATAGAATTATACACATAATAATACACAATTGAGAGGTGCATGTGAATACCTGCGTAAGTGCGCATGTGCGCCTGTAACAGTCTGAATCTCATTGAAGTGTTCTCTCCGAAGTCTGTCTGTCTGTCTCTTTATGGTTGTTCGTGTCTGTCTGGTTTTGCGTTTATGTCTCTCAGTCTCCACGTCATGCTACGTGCTTCTATCGGTCTGTCTTTCTGTCTGTCTCCGTCTCTTCTGTTATGGCTCACGCTGTCTCTTTGTCTCTGTTCTCTCTCTGTCTCTTTGTTTCTCTCTGTCTCTATCTGTCTGTCTGTCTCTGTCTCTCCTCGGTAATTCTCCTCATAATGTAATTAGCTCATTAGTCGGCGTCAGATTCTGATTTGCACCAGACGCGCCATCACCTTAGCAGACACTCTCTGCTTACCATTTATATAGCGCCTGTATTCACTAAGACACCGTCCTCCGTTCGCCCTTCCGTCCGCCATTCCCTCGGCCTTCTCAATAATAATACGTCTTGTCTAATTGCGATGCGCAGTCGTCTCTTGTGCTTCAGTGCAATAAGACAAATGCCAAGTTCATTGGGTTCAAATCTTATCGCTTGTAATAATTTCAGCGTAGTCGAGGCCTCACTCACTGAATGCCCCTTGGTTCAGGACACAGTTGAATGCACTGGTGATTATCAGTGGATTTTATTAGGTTCCTTACGAAGCGCTATATAAAGTTCCAAGCAAATAATTAAAAGTGTATTTATAGCAGTGGTTACCCGAAATACTTATTGTTTAGATCAGTTAGATGGTCAATACAAACATGCATGTATGCATGCATGCATGCATACATACATACATACATACATACATACATACATACGTACGTACGTACGTACGTACGTGCATACATACACACATACATACATACATACATACGTACATACATACATACTTACAGACAAGTATACAACTGTACATACATACACACATACATACATACATACATACATACATACATGCATACGTACATACATACATACATACATCCATCCATACATACATACATACATACATACATACATACATACCTACATACATACATACATACATACATACATACATACATACATACACACATACATACATACATACATACATACATACATACATACATATATACATACATGTATACATACATACATACACACATACATACGTACATACATACATACTTAAATACAAGTATACAACTGTACATACATACATACATACATGAACCGATGCATCCATAACACATACATACAAAATAAGCACTCATACATAAAAACATACACATAGCCTCGTCATATAAGTCTTATATTTTATGCATACATGAACGATTGTACATGTACGTAGCCTATAGCCTACAATATACAATTATACAGTCACCAATATTGCTTCCGAAAAAAATTATTTATGGCCATTGCGCGACCTCAGCAGCAATCACGGTGACTTGTTCCGGATGCAGGATAAAAAAATATCACCAAGGACGGGTTACTATGACAACCGTCAAGGACGGGTTACTAAGGTAACCTTCAAAGACGCGTGTTGCTAAGGTAACCGTCCGTTTGCTTGTATTATGTCCACTGAAGGCTCAAAAGAAGATGACGAAGAGGACAGCATATGACGTGAAGGAGATACATTCGTTCATGCAATATTATTATTATAGATGATGGATATAATTTATACGTACCTAAAAGCATGCATACATAAATACATGCACACACACACACACACACACACACACACACACACACACACACACACACACACACACACACACACACACACACACACAAGTGTCACACATAGATACGTCATAGAGATAAAGACGATGGCACGTCACGTGCGTCGTTGCTATAGCAACCACTCGCGACAGTGGTGGGTCTTCTTCTTCGTGTGTTTGCGTGTGTGTATGTGTGTGTAGGTGTGTGTATGCGTGTGTGTATGTGTGTATGTGTGTATGTGTAAGTGTGTGTGTGTATATGTGTGTGTATGTGTGTGTATGTGTGTGCGTGTGTGTATGTATGTATGTATGTATGTATGTATGTATGTATGTATGTATGTACATGTATGTATGTATGTATGTATGTATGTATGTATGTGTGTATGTATGTATGTATGTATGTATGTATGTATGTATGTATGTATGTATGTATGTATGTATGTATGTATGTATGTATGTATGTATGTATGTATGTATGTATGTATGTATGTATGTATGTATGTATGTATGTATGTATGTATGTATGTATGTATGTATGTATGTATGTATGTATGTATGTATGTATGTATGTATGTATGTATGTATGTATGTATGTATGTATGTATGTATGTATGTATGTATGTATGTATGTATGTATGTATGTATGTATGTATGTATGTATGTATGTATGTATGTATGTATGTATGTATGTATGTATGTATGTGTGTATGTATGTATGTATGTATGTATGTATGTATGTATGTATGTATGTATGTATGTATGTATGTATGTATGTATGTATGTATGTATGTATGTATGTATGTATGTATGTATGTATGTGTGTGTGTCTGTGCGTATGCGTGTGTGTTTACTTGCCTACGACAGACATGATGATGTCGACGTCCGTGCATTGGATCTCCGTGAGGAACGGCAGCACTTCTTCGAGTATCGTCATCTTGTCGAGGCTGTCGATCAGTCTGTTCAAACACTCGAGAGCGTTCTGCCTCGTCTAAGCGATCGAACGAAACAAACGAATGAGTGCATCAGCAACACACACGCATGCATGCATGCATACACACACATACACACACATACACATACATACACACACATACACAATTACACATGCAGTGTAACTACATGTAACTCATGTCAAAATGTCTTCTTTTCCTTCTTTTTTTTGTTCTCGATCGTGGAGAAAACCAGAGGCTGCAGTGATGCACTGATTGCAGAGTGAAGAGTGAGTAAGTGAGTGAGTATTGCATCATTCGTTGTCAATTATGCAACTACATATATAATACATGTATAGTAATACAAGTAATTTTTGGTGACTATTAATTTTGGTGGTGGTGGTGGGATGGTGGTGATGTGGGTGATGAAGTTGCTGTTGTTGTGGGTGTTGGTGGGGGTATTGGCTGTTGGCATTGAATGTGGGTGTTGGTGACTTGATGGTGATGATGGTGGTGACTGCATGGGTGTTGGTGTTGGTGGTAACATGGTGTTTGTTCGTGCATACCCTGACGTTGGTTGACTTGCAGAAGAGAGCCTTTGCTTTCGGAAGAACCAATCGCTTCATAGTTTCGTCATCGATATATTTCTTTATCGAACTGAAAACGCCGATTGCCGCATCCTAAACATAATTATCCACACATATATCAAAACAGTTCAGCGGAATCGAGATGCGATTGATATAGACCTTTATTTAGGCCATTAGATGTACAATAAACCTTTAGGCACATAATTCTTGTAAGTAACATGAGCCACTACCACTACCTCTACCACCACTACTACTAACCACTAACACTACCACTAACACTACCACTAACACTACCACTACCACTACCTCTACCACTGCCACTACCTCTACCACTACCTCTACCACTACCTCTACCACTACCACTACCACTACCTCTACCACTGCCACTGCCACTAACACTACCACTACCTCTACCATTGCCACTACCACTACCTTTACCACTGCGACAACCACCACTACTACTACCACTACCACCCCCACTAACCACTAGCAATACTAACACTGCAACTACCACTACTACTACCTCTACCACTGCCACTGCCCCTACCACCACTACTATACTACCACCACCACCACTAACCACTAGCAATACTAACACTGCAACTACCACTACTACTACCTCTACCACTGTCACTATCACTACCATCACTACTACTACCACCACCACCACCACCACTAACCACTAGCAATACTAACACTGCAACTACCACTACAATTACTACTATTAGGCTTTATTGCTACTTTTACTATACTTTTACTACAACTACCACTGCTACCACTTTCCCTACTATTACTACACTACTACTACTATTACTACTATACTTATACTTCAACTACTACTACTACCATTGTGATTATGTGTAGGGCACTTCTTTCACATTTCATTTCGGTAGGGGGAGCAAAAGGACCAGTTTCATCGAGAATTCTTCATTCTCATTCAAGACCTGACCACGCAACCTCTGGTTTTTCACAATTCGGCACAATAACTATAATTAGTCTAAGGTGCATGCACCTGTGGTTCATGAAATTGTGTTTGCATGTGTGAGTTTGTGTGCGTGCTCGTGTGTATGCGTGTGTGTGTCACAGTGTGTGTGAGTTTGCATGTGCGTGGGTATGTATACGTGTGTTCATGTGCTTGCGTGCCGGGTATGTGCGGCTGTGCGTAAATGAGTGAGTCGACATGTCTTCTGGCATGGAGTCGTAGGCCTACACATAAATCTTGACTCTGTGTATAACCCTTGATACTCTTACCCCTTTTAACCCCAACTCATCCAGTAACCCTTGAGTGCGTGAGTTACAATCATAACGACTTATGGCCCTTGATCGGTGGAATAGCAGACGACCAGTTTAACGATCTTGCCCGCGTCATAAAACGAAAACTTGTAGATCTCTATAAGATGATCCACCTCCTCCTCCTGCTCCTGCTCCTCCTCCTCCTGCTCCTCCTCCTCCTGCTCCTCCTCCTTCTCCTCATCCTCCTCCTCTTCATCCGCTTCAGCAATAAACGACCTCGCTCTCTCTCACCAGAAATCAAACCTTTCCGGTTTAACCCTTTACTGACCAAAGCGTATAGTAAATTCTATACACTCGGTTGATAGAGGGTTAACTATCAAAGCGGTGGCATGCAGAGACTGATCAAACGTCTTCGGTTTAACCCTTTACCAACCAAAACGTGGTAAACCCTATACATTCGGTTGGTAGAGGGTTAACTATAAAGCGGTGGCAGAGCGGTGGCAGAGCGGTGGCAGAGACTGATTAAATTCAATAATCAGGACATGTCTTGGCCTAGGTCGTCGCTGTCCATGGACTTGGAGACTGCGGCGGCTTAAAGGCTCGCAGGACCACAGCTGCTCATTGTCGGTGGGCGTCAACGCCCATGTACCGCGGACGAACCGACCGATCGTCCGTCAATTGTATTCCAAGGATTTACTCGCTCATTGTTACGTTTAAATTCGTCGAAATGAGCATCTTAAGCTTCACGACACACACACACACACACACACACACACACACACACACACACACACACACACACACATTACAGATATATTTTTAGATGTATAAAATCGTATGTATTTATATATATTATATATGTAACATATATATTGCGCGCCCTGCTTTTAAGACGAGTTCTAAAACAAGACTTCATTATGACAACGCTTTTCCAAATCCCTTAGTCAGTTGATTCAGTCGCTTGACAGTTTGCTCAAGGTCGAGTAGGCCTAAGCACCCCCTCCAGGTCCCCCTCGAAAGAAAATCCTGGCTGCGGCATTGACTTTGTCATACGTTAATAAGATGTAGGCCTATTAAATATTAATTAACAACATAAATCACTATACAAGATGTTCAGCCTATTCTACGCCAGCTTTTAGGTTTACTTCTTAGAATATAAAGTCTTGCAGGGCGTTCGCAGTTGTTCCGTATAAGCATATAGAAACCTAAAGCTTTCAGCCATCAGTGACGATTTATTTCCCCCTACATTAGCAGCCCATAATATTTTATATGCCTAAAGAGAATGAGGACATGAAAGCTATGACGGGAAACAGTAAATGAAGACGTGCTGAAATGATATAACATGCTCGCCAAAGTGAAATTTCTAAGAATCCTGAAGAAACGACGGATTTCCAAGCAGTTTGCGTCTGATTAAAAACAAGCCATTCAATATTCATTCAAGTATTTATATAGCACCTCTTCAAGGAAACTACTCAGAGGTGCTCCCGACTCCAGCGTGGCCAAAAAGAACAGTTTTAAGGCTATAAAAAATTATTATTATCATTTACACTTGCGACTTCTTTAAAAAAATCTTCTACTTCTATCGCTCCAGCATCTAATGCATGAGACGTCAAACTCTTGTAAAATAAATTATATGTCGAAGAACATAGGCCAAATATATGCAGTTATACACAAAAATATCAACATGAATTTGCGAAATGTTTCTGCTAATGTTCTTAAGGCACAAGCATAGGCCTGCTGGAAATCCAACGATTAAACCTCAATTCAGGCAAGTGAGTATTGCATGGGTGTGAATAGACTAATATTCCGGCATGTGAAGATGGTACTGAAATCTCGACAACAGACTAGAAATTTTATGAGCAGCGAA
Source organism: Lumbricus rubellus (assembly GCA_945859605.1). Classification (NCBI taxonomy): domain Eukaryota; kingdom Metazoa; phylum Annelida; class Clitellata; order Crassiclitellata; family Lumbricidae; genus Lumbricus; species Lumbricus rubellus. Next base: position 17,196,485 of record OX243826.1, on the reverse strand, counting down.
GTGTGTAAACCATTTCACACTCAAATTTGACATTACCTGCTCAGTTTGAACATCATGGTCTGTATACCTAATAACCTGTTTCTATATCTTTGATCTGGCCTGAAAAGGTATTACAATGAATATGCATGTAAGCAATGACTGGACGTGTATGATCTCACTTGGCCTTGAATGCTGTTTGAGTCGAGCGTCGCAAATACGATCGGCAAAATATCTGATCTTGTCTCCTCCTCAGAAACTTTCGCCAGAATGACTTCGAGGTTTTCTAGCAGATAGACGGTCGCCTAAAAGGCATGGACAGCAAAGATGTCTATTAAGGGTTATGGTGAAGAGATGTGGCTTTCATGTGATGCTGAGAAATTTGGAAGATAGACAGATAGATGGATAGATATATATAGATGAAAGGATAAATAGATAGACAGACAGACAGACAGACAGATAGACACATATAGGCCTACAGATAGACAGACGGATGGATAAGAAGAAAGAAAGATAGGTATAGGCAGGTAGGTATATGTATACATAGGTAGGTTGAAAGTAGGTAGGCAGGCAGGCAGGTAGGTAGGTATGAAAGTACATGTAGGTAGGTAGGTAGGTAGGTAGGTAGGTATTTTGTAGCACTATACTGGCAGAAATAGGACTTCCTACGATAGTCTTTACTGACAGCCTAATACTTTTATAATGACTATGAATATCGGGAACTTGGATTACATTACATCAAGGTTTTTACTGCAATTCTAGCAAACATCATGACAAAAGGCAACTTGTAGATTTTGTGAATATATTAAAATAAAGTTAAGTTAGATTATATACAAATTCACAATTCCTATTCTACCTACAGTGGCATTCTTATATTAAAATATATTATTTTAAGATCTTATCTGCTCCTTCAGATAGTTCTTTCTTGTGTTTGACTGGTTATTCTCCACGGACAGTTCAGACACGGAAGACGGAGATGCTGGACGGCATATGTAGATTCGCACCAGTAGTCGCTACTTCACCGACGACACAGACGTTGACTTGACGATTGTCTCGACCAAGACGTTGACTTGACGGCTGTCAAGTTGTTGCTCGTAGAGTTAACTTGCCGTAGATAACAGTTCAAATACAGGGATATCCAGCATAAATTTAGCTGGATGAAACCTGCCTTTATTCCGAATATTACGTATGAAAGTTTAAACCGTACTCGACGATGTGCAATTTTCTAAGTCCTTCCAAACAACGGTGAAGACTTGGTGAAGACGAATAACAGTACTCCTTCTTCCAAATTCAACAGTCACAGTTCATAGTCCGCAGCTCAACCGATCGCTACTACTTTCCAAGCAACGCACAACGACCTTAAACTAGTCGTTACAAATACAACCACTCGACTCACGCAGTCCGACGAAGTGTCCGCAATGGGTATAACAACCCAACTACACTTGACGACTACGACAACTCGAAGTCCTCCTGATTCGATCTAGACGACTCGAATCTTCTCGCCACGACCCTATACGATCCGGTCTCCACAACTCGAAACCTTCTTCCGTCTGCCTTCTTCCTCTAACTGATCCAACGGTTCTTTTTAAAGACGCGAACCTTTAATCTCATTTGTTGTCATCCTCGTTGTTGCTAAGCGACGTCGCATTACGTCAGGGTAGCTTACCTTCACCGTCATGAATTAATTAAGTTTTATATATAGCCACTGAATTAACTAATGCCACTGGTAATTATCTGTCTTATACTAGGTACCTATATTGTGTAATTAAATTATACAGACAATAATTAATTTGATAAAATGTACACGCTACATATAAGCCCTCCACCAAAAAGTCTGTTTACAGGCTTTCACAACCTTACCTAATTATCAAATTCACTATGTCTTAAACCTACTGTACTTTCTTACTTATAATCAAGCAACATATAACATCATATTATTTTACATTAGCTACTTATTATACATTTCCAACTTACTCACTTACTATGTAATTCCCCTACTGAGATAGTCGGATATTACATTATCACATCTCTTTATATAGTGGATCTTATGAGTAATTTTTCAGAGCTGGACCAATTCATGACCAATGACTATGGCATTTTCCAATCCTCCCACTCTCATATTTTTATTCCGTTGTTATCTGTCGATTAGTCTTCTGTCTGCTAACCATTATCATCTAATAACTCACCTAAATATTTATTTACACTGGTCACTTGGAAATTAATCTTAAGTGCACCTCTCTAACTCATCGGTTAATAACTTCTAAACTAACCATCTTAATAACAGCATTGACAGCTCTCTATACTGTCATTCTTAAATTATCTTATACTTCTAAACTCTTCTCACAAAATTACTTAACTCGAAAATAATCATATTTTACAACTCATTAGCTTAATTACTTTCTCTATTTACATCTTCATTAATCTCAATCTACCACTTCTGTAATGGGTTACCCCACTTATCAAGTTCAAGGCAATGCCTTTTATTGGTTTCCTTTGATCCTTTAAATTTCTTCTTCCTCCATCGCAGTGTATCCTGATCTTCATAATCTTCACACACAGCAATTTCTACAGGTTTCATCTCACTGTAGTTACCACTATCATTCTTCTTCATATCAAATCTATTTTTAGAGCATGACCATTCTCCTTTATTCCATGGTCTCTGTCTCCAATTACCGGTGTTCACATTATAAATCCTTTCCTTTCCATTATTCAGGATTCTAATTGATCTATTGTCTCGGATATTCTTATTCCAAAATTTGCTATTTCCACCTACATCATTACTTGTACTTCTGTCATTTCCGCAATCATGTCTCCAATTAGATTTGTTGGATCTCCCATAGTTTCGTCTGTCACTGTGATTAGACCTTCTATCACCTGGTCTATAATTTTGGTCAACACCAAATTCTTTGCATCTATCCCACCCTCTATTTCTCCTAGTCACACTTAAATTCTCCTTATTTTTTCCACACAGCAATTTTTTCCTCTTTATAAACAGGACCCTATTTGTCTCAATAGGCTTTTTAGTCCAGTTGTCTAACATTTCACAATGTCTCCGCAACGTTTCATCCTTACCCTGAAATTCTTGTATTTCTTTTGGAGTTATCTCCAGTCTTGGTAATTCTAATATCTCTGCTGGTGTGTATTTACTAATCTTCTTACTTTCAGACTTAGTCTCAACTACTGCTACTATCTCTTGATCAGGTCTCTTAATATGCCTCATTGTAGCATCACCATTTGATTCTAAGTGTATGTCTTCATGTGTGCCTCTCTTTGCCAAAAAATACTCAATTCCTTTGACTCTCCCAATTATGACAGGCTTAACTGGGTTCTCAATAACAATTGCTTCAACCTCACCTTTATAAACATCACTTTCTATGCTTATTTTGGCAGTTGGGAATGTAAGTGCTTTTCCATCTACTTGTACACACTGTATTTCTCTACCAGTTAAGTTAGAATCATCTACTAGTGATCTTTTGACCAGACAACAGGATGAACCTGTGTCAAATAAACACTCAACTCTATGGCCATTCACTGTCACTTTATAATCTGAAGCATCTCCATTCAGATTTAAATATTTCTGATCACTATTGGTTACAATGGCGCATGCAGCCACCTGCACCGACATCATTTCTTCTACCCTTTGCTCAATCCTTTCCTCAACTGGTCTTGGTTCTCGCGCATTTGTTTCGCTCACTATTTTATCAGAGCTGTTCTCAACTATTTGTATAGCTGCCACAGTATGTTTGACAATACCTTTATCTCTATTATGGCAAGTGTTTGATTTATGACCTGATCTGCCGCATATCCAACAATTAATCTTATGTTCTTGGTTCTGTTCTCTCTCCTTGCTGAACATTCCACTGTTATTCTTACTATAATTTACTTCTCTATGATTTGTCATTTCGGGTTTACCTCTATTTGCATACCCTGTGTGTCTTTCTTTAGAGCTATCCTCTGTTTGTTCCTCATGTTGCTTATCATGGTGGAATTTTATATTTGGCTTTATGCTTGGTTCAGAATATTTATAACCATGCGCTTCAATATATGCTTCGGCGCAATCGGTCATTTCTTTAAGAGTCAGTTTTCCTCTCTCTTTCAAGAACATTCTCAGCTCATTTGAACATGTCAGGAAGAATTGATCTCTTAATAGCAAATCTTTCAACCCCTCGTAAGTTTTATCAAAACCCGCTTGTGATAACCACTGTTCAAGATAACGCTTCATTCTCTCAATAAAGTTCATTGGGGATTCACCCGCTTCTATCTTACAAGATTTAAATTTTCCGCGGTACCCACCTTCAGTTAAGAGAAATCTTTTCAGCAGTTGCTCCTTGAGAACGTTATAGTCCTGTGCCTCAATAGCGGAAAGTCTTTGGTACACCTGAAGCGATTTACCTTCGATATGACGGGCTAAAACTATCGCCCAATCCTCTTGTGGAATTTCGTAAGCGGTACATGTTCTTTCGAATCGGAGCAAATACGCATCCAAACAATCTTTTTGCTCGTCAAAAATTGGAAATTTTAGATCTCTGACGCTTTTCGCTCTGCTTCCACTATGAACTTCATTATCGCCCAATAATGAAAATGTGCTATTATTCATGCTCCCATGTCGGAGGTCAGCATCTCTTTTCGCCTGAATTTCCTTAACCCTCACTTCGGCCTCAATCTTTTTCAGATCGAGCTCCATCTGTCGACGATTCTGATCAGTTTCAAATTCTCTTTTGGCTGCCTCCTCTTCTGCGTGGCGTTTACTTAAATTCTCTTCAAATTCCCTCTTTTCTCGATTTTCCTGGATTTCAGCTTCTCTTTTTGCCTTATTCTCCTCTGCTTCGAATTCTCTCCTAGCAGCTTCTGCTTCATATTCTCGTTTCAATTTATTCTCCTGAATTTCTGCTTCTCTCCTAGCAGCTTCTGCTTCAAGCAATTCTTTCTCTTTTCTTTCCTCCCTTTCCCTGGCCCTATCTTGACGAAGTTCCGCCTGTCGATCAGTTACGAACTGTTTAAGAACGTCCCCATCAAGACCCATCTCTCGTCCAATCTGGAGCCACTGCGTATAGTCACTTACAGACATTCTACTGTATTACGCAATGAATAGTCACTCAAAACAAATAGCCTTGCGCTACAGAAGTTTTTAACTTCACAAAATATCACAAATGCAATTTCTAAAATGTTTACACAAATTGCTACCTCTTGATAACTATGTAGTCTTGGTTTATGCTAAACATTAAATATGACTGACGTCATTTGTAAAAGTTCTAATCGCACTCAACGAGATACGAATTCATTTTGCCGCTAACTTAAATCAATTGTCTCTAGTTCAAAATGTTCACAAGTCTACAGCCTTAGTTTACGTCTAGATGATAGTCCTTGATAAATATAATTTCTCAAGTATCCCGTACGAGCCAATCCCAATTTTGTAGCACTATACTGGCAGAAATAGGACTTCCTACGATAGTCTTTACTGACAGCCTAATACTTTTATAATGACTTTGAATATCGGGAACTTGGATTACATTACATCAAGGTTTTTACTGCAATTCTAGCAAACATCATGACAAAAGGCAACTTGTAGATTTTGTGAATATATTAAAATAAAGTTAAGTTAGATTATATACAAATTCACAATTCCTATTCTACCTACAGTGGCATTCTTATATTAAAATATATTATTTTAAGATCTTATCTGCTCCTTCAGATAGTTCTTTCTTGTGTTTGACTGGTTATTCTCCACGGACAGTTCAGACACGGAAGACGGAGATGCTGGACGGCATATGTAGATTCGCACCAGTAGTCGCTACTTCACCGACGACACAGACGTTGACTTGACGATTGTCTCGACCAAGACGTTGACTTGACGGCTGTCAAGTTGTTGCTCGTAGAGTTAACTTGCCGTAGATAACAGTTCGAATACAGGGATATCCAGCATAAATTTAGCTGGATGAAACCTGCCTTTATTCCGAATATTACGTATGAAAGTTTAAACCGTACTCGACGATGTGCAATTTTCTAAGTCCTTCCAAACAACGGTGAAGACTTGGTGAAGACGAATAACAGTACTCCTTCTTCCAAATTCAACAGTCACAGTTCATAGTCCGCAGCTCAACCGATCGCTACTACTTTCCAAGCAACGCACAACGACCTTAAACTAGTCGTTACAAATACAACCACTCGACTCACGCAGTCCGACGAAGTGTCCGCAATGGGTATAACAACCCAACTACACTTGACGACTACGACAACTCGAAGTCCTCCTGATTCGATCTAGACGACTCGAATCTTCTCGCCACGACCCTATACGATCCGGTCTCCACAACTCGAAACCTTCTTCCGTCTGCCTTCTTCCTCTAACTGATCCAACGGTTCTTTTTAAAGACGCGAACCTTTAATCTCATTTGTTGTCATCCTCGTTGTTGCTAAGCGACGTCGCATTACGTCAGGGTAGCTTACGTCACGTCCACCTTCAGCGTCATGAATTAATTAAGTTTTATATATAGCCACTGAATTAACTAATGCCACTGGTAATTATCTGTCTTATACTAGGTACCTATATTGTGTAATTAAATTATACAGACAATAATTAATTTGATAAAATGTACACGCTACAAGGTGGTAGGTACTGTAGGTAGGTGGGTAGGTATGAAGGTAGGTAGGCAGATAGTTAGTTAGTTAGTTAGTTAGGAAGGTAGTTATTTAGGTAGGTAGGTAGGTAGATATACATACCTAGTTAGGTAGGTATACGTAAGCAGGCAGGCAGGCAGGCAGACGGCTAGATGGATGAATGAATGAATGGATGGATGGATGGATGGATGAATGAAGGAATGGATGGATAGATGGATAGATAGACAGATGGTATACCTGGACGGGTCTGTTCATGTTGATGACCTTCTTCAGATCATGTTGCAATATGTTTCTGTAATCATCGTCCGTCGAGTTTTCGATGATCGAAATAAGAACCGGAAGTAGGAGAACCAACATATCCGGGTACTCGAACTGCTCCCGAATCAGCTTCAGTACGGAGTTGTACAGGAGTTTCTACAATGCCGGAGTGAGGAAGGGCAATAATTAGAAGTCTCAAGTGGAGATTAAAGTAGGTAATCGCACAGAGGAGTGGAGTCTCTAAATCGGGTTCTGTATCATTAGCCTATGCTCAACCAATCAGGTATGCAAAATGCAAAACTAACATAGAACTTGGATCGCGGATTTCATGTTTACGCCTCGGTAGAATTATCAAACGACTTCAAGACCATGAAAAGTTGTTATGGAGAAGCGCAAACAAAAGTTTTATATCCATTGGTTTTTATTCTTTCTAGTTTATCTGTTGCATTTTTTTATTAGACGAAATATTTATTGATGCATTAAGAAGTATTTTGACACCAATCAGGGCTGTTTTCAAGTACTTGACGACGATATAATATTATGGCCTAGTCAAAATGCACACCAAGTTATGATGAGCTGAGCTTCAATTATAATTATTATAAGTGGCATAATATCGCCACATATCGCAACAGTAGAAGGCGATCTATTTACATTAAAAATGACCCTTTTCGTCAATATCGTTTCGGTACCTTGTACAAAGCATAATTTAGGCACATTAAAACGCAAAATTTTGTCGTTCAAATAAATTTGTACGATAAATTAATGATTTTTACTACACGAATTTGACTCAAAGTCAAAATACGCAATTTTTATCCTGCCGGTCATTTTTAGTCGTTTTCTCGAAATTGTATTTCGCGACATCCGCCTGCTAATGGTGGAGTCGCATACATATTATTATAGGTGAATGACTTTGATGGACGAGAATCTTGGTTGTCTAACCCGAGGGAAGAGAGGAATCGTTTGTTGCAGAAGTGAATAGAAATCGCGTTTTTGAGAGACGTTCCTCGAATCAATCGAGTCCATTGTTTCCATGCAATGAACCACAGGATCGTCGAAGTATTTCAGCTGAAAACCAACGGCTCTATTTTATCATCATCATCGTCGTCGTCGTCATCATCGTCATCATCGCCATCGTCATCGTTGTCATCGTTGTCGTCGCCGTCGTTGTTGTCATCGTCATCGTCTTTGTCATCATCATCGTTATTACCATCATCGTCATCGTCATCGCCATTTAATCAAATAGGATAGTCATCAACAACATTGGTTCTGTCTCGTCATCGTCGTCATCATCATCAGCATCATCATCATCATCATCATTCTCATCATCATCATCGTCTTAATCAAAATCATCAACATTAGTTCAGTTATCACAGTCATAAGTATTTTTTGATTGCTTTTTCCAAGGTATAAAACTTTCTTTCTTTATTCATCCTTGATCTTTAAATAGACAAGTTTGAGCTAGAGACCGTGATGAGTATATAGGGTCTGACCATGATGAATGACTGCGTAGATGGTCGATATCTGGTGTCATGGTTGATCATTCTCTCCACCGGTTCCACCAGCTGAACTGGTAGCTTCGGAGCAATGTCACCGAACGCATCGGATATCTATGCAAGACAAGACAACGACAGAATGTGTTCCCCTTAAATACGACGGGCATCACTGTTTCAACATAGAAACATTTCAGACTATTTTGTATGTCTTCATTGTCTTGTCTTCAAATGTTCTCGATCCGAGGGTTGGTCGCTTCATAGAACAAGTTTTCTCCATCTTTTCCTGTCCTCTGTCTCTGCCATGACTTGATCGAATGACATATCCATCCAGGTTCTGATATTGACGATTCATCCAATCCCATTGGTCTTCCACGTGCTCTTGTTCCTGTCACAGTCTCTTTTCCCAGGCAGGTATGGAAACCTGCTCTATTTTGCACATGCAAAATGCCATGTTTTGGGTTTTCTAAAAAAAGGTGTCACACAAATAGGCAGATATACACTTGAACCCACACATACGTACATGATTGCGCACATGCCTACATACATAAATAGTAATTACATGGGCAAATATTGCTACTAGCTGGAGTTTTAGCCGTTTGCGAGGGTCCCTTGTAGCGGTATATGGACGCGTTAGGGGGGGCCATATCGTTATTATTATTATATTGCTATTATTACTATTGTTATTATTATTATTATTATTATTATTATTATTATTATTATTATTATTATCATTATTATTGATTGATTGATTACTGCTACTATTATTATTACCCGGTCAAGATGTTTGGAATAGGTGGTTGGATTGTATCCAGCCTGGATGAGTGACCGTCCGTTGTTGAAGATGGAGCAGATGACCATTCCGAGCGAGAACATATCGCACGCTGGACTCGCCGTCTTCACCGTCTCCATCTGAACTTCCGGTGCGATGAAATCCAGATCCGGTTGCGCCATCTTGGATTGCTTCGAGACCCATGGATGAACTGCGTTAGCATCCTGCAACGACCAACGACGACAACATTCAACAACAACAACAACAACAACAACAATGACGACGACGACGATGATGATGATGATGGTGATGATGAGTGATTATGATGATGATTGATGATGATTGATGATGGCAAGTAGATTTTTGCGAATATGAAAATCATTCATTCTTGTTCTTTCCGTCAATCTCCCATTTGATCAATTATCTAGAATCCTAGATGCCGCCTTTCCTTGCCATATTATACCCAGGAGCATCGCAAGTCTAATCTAGGGAAAGGTCATAATCATATCATCATAATTCATCATCGTTATGCAAACTAGGATTTAATGGTCATAAATGTTGACGTGCACTATGCCTGCCTAATCCAACACCACGATCATCCGCGACCGCCACCGTCTTCGCGGCTTGACCTGCCCCGCATTTTGACCTGACATAGAAACGGTCAATGCTGCTATTGGTCCTAGCTATTGCGGATTTTATTTGATATAATTATAGGGCTGGTGAATAAACTGGTCTCAAAAACGAGGTTTTGGGAACGCTGTGAAATTTTAGAAGATTTGCAATTATATGATTACATCATGGTATCTTCATGATAGATATAATTATGTAGGCCTATACATATGTTATGTTTATGTAGTCAATTATATACTATCTGGTAACGGTGGCGGTGTGTATGTGTATTTATCTTGACATTCATATTGCAACTATACATAAATCTTTTGTAGGCGCCAATCGCCACTGAAAATTTCATCAGTTGACGACTGACGACAATTTTGCTGATACCATAACAAAAGTGACAGCAGTGACAACAGTTCCAATAATGAAAACAGTGACAAGAGCGACATGAGTAACAACAGCAACAACAGTTACAACAGTGACCCCAGTTACAACAGTGACAATAGTGAAAACAGTAACAACAGTGGCAACAGTGTGACAGCAGCAGTTCCAGTGTGTAGTGTGGAACTCTCCAGGGCTTGGTATGTTGAGTTCGTTATTAGCCTAGTGCTAGGATAATTTTAGTGCATAGTGCTAGTGTTCTGGTGCATAGTGCTAGTGTTCTACTGCATAGTGTTAGTGTTCTACTCCATAGTGCATAGCGTTCTAGTGCATAGTGCTAGTGTTCTAGTGCATAGTGTTCTGGTCGAATACCTTGATTCCTGAGTCGAGGCTTTGGATGAAACCGAATCCCGCCAGCTTCCACATTCCTTTCTTCGTGATGAGAATGTTCTCTGGTGAGATGTTCATGTGTAGGATCCTCTCGACTGTATGCAAATGATGCAGAGCTTCTGCCAACTACACAACACAAACAGCAGCGACATCTAACGACTGACTACCTTTCACTTTCACAACACATACTGGGTGTACCTTGTGCGTCGATATTCAAAACACATACTCTGCGTCGATAACAGCAACAACCAACAACAACAATAGCAACAACAACAACAGCAACAACAACAGCAGCAACAGCAACAACATCAGCAGCAACTACAACAACAAACAGCAACAATACCAACATCAGCAACAACAACAGCGCCATCGAAATTGCTGTACGTTTCGTTACATGACATATCATAGCATAGCAAGATAATTATAGCATGGCATGACATAGTATGGCAATAGCATGACATAGCAAACCATGACATAGCATAGCTGTGGCATGGCATAGCAAGACATAGCATAGAATCATGTTGAATAGCATAGCTATAGTATAGCATGACATAACAAGACATAGCATAACATAGCAAGCATAACATAGTATAGTATAGCCTACTGTAGCTATGGCATGTCATAGCATAGCGAAGCAGGGCATGCGTTTAAGTGGTATGTCATCAGCATATTGCATTCGTAGTTGTCGTCATCGTTACAAGCAGCAAAATACTATAAACAGATTCTGAAGGAGATCTTACTTATTTACACGATTGACGCATAAATGTCACATTGTACCCTCATCATGTCCCTCCATCCCCTCCTCCTCCTCCTTTCCCACCTCTTCCTCCTCATTCTCCTCCTCCCCTCCTTCTCCTCCTCCTCCTCCTCCTTCACCTCTTCCTCACAATCTTCATCACAAACTCGACAACATCTGAGCTTCTACAATCAACATTGCCACCATCAGCAATACACCCGCATTCTCTTTTAAATGATTCTCAATCACTTTTCCACACCCTCCATGAGCCTCTCCCTTCGTCCTCCTTCTTCTCCTCCTCCTTAAAATCTCATCTATCCTTGCCATTATTATCCGACACAACTATAATAGTCAGCGATCAAATTTCTTTTGACGAAGGCAATTATTGTTTCCAGATTGCTTTGCTGAGACTTAAACATGCGTCGCTCTCTTTTTAATAGTTGATCGACATTGGATTCAAGCAACTAACGTCGATTGAGAATGGCTGACCTACTTTACACTGCGATGCCCTGTGAAGTAGGTCAACCATGCGTAACATTGCGCGAAATGTAATGTAATGACGACAATTTCTATGGTGACATAATACAAACATCAGAGTCTCAGATAAAATAAAGACTCTGTAGAAAACCGTGACAGACGAAAAAGCTATTTTATCGACAGCTTACCTGTAGTATGCCATATTTTTGCTCGGTTTCGATAAAACTATAGTCCTGAACATCAAACAAAACACAGTGATTGACATTCATCCTACATACATGTAGGCCTAATTTTTACCTAGTGTTCAGTGTATAAAAGGCCACAGGCACATGTAGACTACACTCCAATGTACAATTATAAATTAAACTAGCAACTATAGGCTATTCATATTATATGGCTGACGGATGTTATTAGATATTTATTAGAAATTCTGAGGTTGGCGGTCTGTGAGTGTAGGAGGCTTTTCCAACGTTAGTCCGTCTGGGTGTGAGAATTAAAGTGGACATGTGCGTCGGTTGTTGTTCAGTCTCTTCTTCCAGTCGGACGTCTTCCATCCACGACATGAATGCAGCCAACAATCAGTAAATCCCTTCAATTGAAGCCGTCTTATTCCGGATACAGACGACTTTGACTGAACAGGAAAAGGTGGCGGGGTTGACCGGGCAGGGAAGGGTGGCGGGGTTGACCGTGCAGGGAAGGGTGGCGGGGGTTGACCGGGAAGGAAAGGGTGGCGGGGGTTGCCCAGGCAGGGAAGGGGGACGGGGGGTTGACTAGGCAGGGAAGGGTGGCGGGTGTGACCGGGGAGGGAAGGGTGGTGGGGCCTGCAGCAGCATGGAGGAATGGAGCGGGAGACGGATGAGGAAGATGGATGTGTCTGTCTAAACTTGGTCTTGCCTTCGCGTCAAGTCTAATCCCTCTCGTGTCATGCCCCGTCGACTGCTCAGACTTCTTTCTCAAGTCGGTGGAAGTTTAATTAGCTTTACCGGCGTTTCAGACTTAACGGTTCTTATCGACTGACGGCATAATAATATGAGTTAATCTGGTACCAGAACAAGTGTTGTATATAAGCAGGCAAAAGCAGCCTATAGAAAACACATTATTCTTGTGTTAGTGTCAAGTTTTTTAAACTGTAGGCCTAGCCTTTGTGTCACCTATAGGGTTCTATATGCTTAGGCCTACCCACAATGGTAGGTTTATCATGAGTGATGATTAGATGGTAGAAGCGGCAGAAGGAAAATCAACGAATTATTTTAAACTGTTTAAGCTCTTATAAGATGGTAACGTAGGCTATCAAAACTTTTATACATCGAGTGCCACCGATGGTAAGTCTATTGTCTTCAACCTATACTCAATTTTCAATGAATTTTGCATGGACTTCCCACCCCACATAGGGTCAAGAGAGGCACTTTTCTCCTATAAAGACATCTATTTTTATTTATTATTTTTACTTTTGACGAGTTTCCTTGTTCTAAAGCGCTAATAATCCTTAATGATGCACAAAGAAAACTAAATGGGCAATTTATACTTAGAGACCGCCTAGAAACTACCTGAAAAATTCTTAATTGCCCGTTTTGCATTCAGAAGCTCTTGCTGAGTAATTTATCCATGCATGACCATTGCATTTTCCCCCTCCTGCACAAATCTATGCGGGTGCCCATGGTCATCTGCCCGCTTGAATAGCTGAATAATTATATGGTTGCCACGCCATTGAATGAATCTCGTGTACTGACAGTGCTGCACCGAGATTCTGATCTCCGAAATTAGCTACAATCAGTATGCGAACCAGCTTCCTCGTGCAGACAGACGCATGGGACGTTCGCACTAAACTACAATATAGTCAGACGGGTAGCTTAATATGGCTGGACAGGAGTATACGAGGGTTAAGGTGACAATGATAGCGTGAACTTGTTACTGCGTACAAACTATACCCATATGAAGTAATTTTCGGCACAAAACAACATCTTGTCGAATCTGCAGGCATGTCTGTGTCTATGAGTTTACTGTTAAGAAACCCTAAATTGAGAAGCATGAATCATAGAACAGTTCATTAAGACAGTTTCCTTAACAGTTGTGTAGCTAAGACTTTGGTTTCTACATTTAGCTTAGAATTAAGGTGGGATTTGCTTCCCTTTTCAATAGGGGCCTATTGCAAGTAGGCCTACAGTAACTGTAAACTCGAGTTTCACCACTGTGTGAATAATTTTGATTGCAAATTAAAATGCCATGCTGCCTAATACTGATATGCAAGCAATTTAATTGTTAAGCAATTTAGACATAAGATACATTAGATCTACAACAATATATAGAAGACTCTTGGCAAGACATTGTAATTGTAATTGCAATCGAACATTTATATAGCGCCACTTCAAGAGAACTCCTCAGAGGCGCTCCCGACCTGACACCAAACCATAATCAAAGAGAATGGTTTTCAAACGCTTGCGGAAAAGGGGCAAAGAAAGACAAAGAAGTTCATTACGGAGACTAATAGGTAACTTATTCCAGAAAGACGGAGCGACCATAGCAAAACTTCTATGCAGCACTGTGGAAGATCGAGCCATAGGAACAACCAGGTCATTGTAGCCAATGTAGATATATGTGCGAATGCATTATGGAGACCTATACTATTCATATGCATAGGCCTACATGTACATGTGTAATTGTAAATGTATGTATTTATGCATGTGTGTACAGTGTATACTGCATATGTATGTGTGAATAGGGACGCGCAGCATAGCGCCTTTTATGAGCTGGCAAAAGCGGTGCCACAGAACACACGTAGAGATGGTTTTGTGGCGAGATGCGGCCGCAGGTGGCCAACGCAAAAAACGCTGAAGTGATTAGTGGACAGCAACAGAGAAGGCTAAGAGGCCAACGACTAATCTAATTCCGCCGAACAGTTTCATCTGCTATGCATCGGCTTGGCGCTAGATAATCACTTGGCGCCATATAAATCGTGTCCCATCGACCTGCCAGAATTCCATCAAGTTAAGTCGACCAGATTTTTAAGAAGTGAGTTAGACGCTGCAGGAAATTGCGGTCAATCTAAATATACGCACGGTATAATAAACAGCAAGGAGGTCCAGCTGCTCCAAGATGTTAATGGTATGGAGCAGACCTGCTGACCGGACCGGTTGAAGCTGGGCAGCATGACACGAGACAGACTCAGACAGAGCGTGTCGTTGGACTCTTACGGGCATTGAGCCCAATGATATTGATGACGATGATGATGATGATGATGATGATGATGATGATGATGATGATGATGATGATGATGATGATGATGATGATGATGATGATGATGATGATGATGATGATGATGATGATGATGATGATGATACATAAACATATATAGCATATACATAAAATAAGACCTGATCTAAATATACCCACAGTATATATACATATATAATATGCATATATACATATATATACTTATACAGTATTACATATATAAGGCCGGATCTAAATATACGCACAGTATTATAAGACGTGATTGTCATCAACATATATGTGACGCCTAAGGGATCTGGCTCATCAACTGCGCATGCATGTCTTGCTAGATTTTTCCTGCAAACAAGGCAGGCTTAAGACAAGGCTCTGCTCCTCATCCCTAATTGGCTTAATGCCATCTTGTCCTGCCCTATAGTCTATATGCTAGCTTAAAGGCCATCTCTACAGGAGCGTCATATAAGTGGAAGGAACAGAGGAAGAAAGAGTAGACACACTGATATGTAGGAACAAGTGATTCTGACTCTGTCATTTCGTTTATACTTTTCTTGCTACAGCCATTGGCTGTATATCGCTAATGAGCATATTATAGTTAATATAGCAAATCTGATATGTTTGTGAATCATCCAACCTTTACGAAGCGCGACACAAATCTTTCTCCTGGTTGGAAAGTCAGAGTTAGCATCTATAGATGAAGGTCTATACTGCAAATGACGCTATTCAAAGTAGGCCTATCATTGCAATGCATTTTATCTTTTTTTATCACACTGAGAAACAAGCTGATAAAATTGAACTGTGCGTAGGCTATATGTGAATTCGGTGAGGTTGTGAAAGCTCTTTATAAAAAAATAGAGTAGAAACACGTGAAAATACATTTAGGAAAACACCAAAGAAGCCAAAAACAGTTGCAGCCCCAAAAGGTGCTACGGAATATCCGTCTATTTCGAAATAATTACTAAAATTTCTAAGAGGTTAGGTTTCCTTAATAGATGCAGATTTTTGTGTGCTTTTCTTAAACTAATTTACCACGGAGGACCGGGATGAAACGAAGGGTTGTGCAGTGAAAAAAAATAGGCTACGTTGCCTTTTTGGGTGAGCTGTTTGGGTAAGCTCAGGAAGAAAGACTAAAAAAAAGTCGTCCGATTTTACAGCCGGTGACTTGGAACGTTTGGGATAAAATTTCTGGTGAATGAAAAAATAATAACAATGGGCTAAATCCTGAATTATGGGCTAATTCGTGGTCGTGCAGTTCCGAAAATTCCATAAAAACTCTGATTTAACGCATTAACGCATTAACGCGATGAGTAAATAATGAATAAGGAAGCGATGTGAGAAAATAGAAGATGTAGGGCCTAATATTGCAATCACGACGAATAATTCATTATGCCCATAAACATGAATCAATGATTGGACCATAATTCGTTTAGCGAGTCGTGTCACGACGGCCTCGAGTTTTAGCATGCAGTCCTTCACAAGACAGTTTCTGCTATAATGAGACATTGATGACAACGATGAGACATTGAGATGTTTCTAAACGACACAGCAGACATGAATTATTGAGAGGTTTTTGAATGGCCTTGCAAAAAAAAATAGCTAGACACATAAGTACCGACCTTGATGTCTTGTAGATTGGAGAGCGGTATACGGTCGTAGTTTCCGAGCAGATTGGCGAGGCTGGCGGCCACCGGTTCCGTTGCGAATGCCAAACTGTCGCTAAACACGAACAAGGATAACCTCATAAATACAGCGAATAATCCCTCGGTCCTGGATTATGCACGACACCCCTTGCTTGATGCTTAGCTCATAGGTAGGTCAATGCTATAGCCAGGGCCGGATTAAGGCATGTTCAACAAGTTCGGCCGAACAGGGGCCCCCACACTTTAGGGGCCCCACACATGAGAAAAAGAAAATTTGTTTAGGAAAAATTGGTATGTTCTGACGAAATTTTGATCAAAAGACTAAAAAAAAGGTCGTCAGCTATTTTGGCAGGGAAAAATCGGTATTATTCTAAAAGCGACAAAAAAGGTCATCAGATGTTTCGACCGAAAATCCACAAAAACAATTTTCTGAACAGGGGCCCCACATTTCTTAATCCGGCCCTGGCTATAGCTATTAATTTGAGAAATTTTCAGGTTTTCGACGCTGGTGTTTAATCTAGACGTATCTGGGGAGTACTCAGGGCCGTAAATCTGTTTCTAAATGTTGGGAGGGAAAATTTCCCCTTCGGAATTGGGCGTAGTAGGCCCTATGCCTCCCTCAAGGAATCCACCATTGAGTTCAGTGACATAATATATGTTAGTTTAAAAAAATTGTTGGTTCACACTACTGCACATAGCCTTTTATGTTAGGAACACATCAAGGACACCACACGACTATGGTTCTCACACCACTAATTAAGTTCCTTTCTCGTTTAAAAACTGCCTTATTTATCCGTTATTGGACTGGAGCGCTTCTGAGTAGATTGCTTTGAAGGTGCGTCATATAAAAAGTCAACAATAATAATAGTAATAATAATTATAGACCTATAACTATTTTCTTATCTCTCCTCCATCAGGCGCGGGCCGACGATGAGGCTTTGCACCAAAACGCGTTCACTTAATTATTATACATGGCTATAACGTAATATACTAATTCGTAACAATTAGATCTAGGCTATTACTAATGGCAGACCCATTTTGTATTAAACCACAGTACAGCTACTCCGCTGCTTTCCTGTTAAAAAACTCAGATCGCCTGTTTTTTCCCGAGCCTTTAAATACACATGCAATCAACGTCCATCTGCATGGAAGGCAATCTCTAAAGCGACCTTCTGTTCAGAGAGGGTGATCCAAGGCGATTCGTCTTACAAGAAAAAAACGTAATTTATTGATGGCCGTCGTTCAAGTAAAAGCCGATATTATCCCTCATTATACGACCTTGTCCCTCTGAAAAATGTATTGTTCCACATGCCACCCACTCACCCACACACGCATACATAATTATAGGCCTACAAATGCATGCATATAAATACATTCTAAACAAAGCTCAGTAATTCGCTGCTCAAGTATAAATGTAGGCCTATGCTAATTCAAACAGTATTTCATGTAATAGGACTTTACAATGCAATATATATTAACTTGAATATATCATGTAGTCTATATTACTAATCTAAATATATACATATAACTTAATCTAAATATAACATATATAATATACATGTATATTACTTAATCTAGTGAGCTTTTGGACTTTCAGCCTGCAGATGCTCGCCCGATTCGTCTGCGCATAACTTAGTCTTCATCGAAGAATGATCGTGATCCGATGAATTGACCATCGTTAACAGAGTTGCAGAACTACTATATATATATATATATATATATATATGTATGTATGTATGTATGTATGTATGTATGTATGTATGTATGTATGTATGTATGTATGTATGTATGTATGTATGTATGTATGTATGTATGTATGTAAGTATGTATGTATGTATGTATGTATGTATGTATGTATGTATGTATGTATGTATGTATGTATGTATGTATGTATGTATGTATGTATGTATGTATGTATGTATGTATATTGTATAATGTATATATACTACTATAGCACTACTACTTTATGGAACTCAGTCTACGAAGACGACCCCTGCACCCTCCGACCCACCCACCGTCTCATCCGTATGCACACACATTCACACACACACACACACACACTCACACACACACACACTCACACACACACACGTTACACCGCAATAAAAAGGAAACTTATGGCCACCAACGAATTTGACGTCTGCTATTATGACCAGTCATGCGCACAGTACAATCGTCATTCGTAGATGATTGCGGACACACTATGTATACCACTCTCTATATCAAACACACACACACACACACACACACACACACACACAACACACACAACACACACACAGCACACACACACAGACACAAACACACGATCTCTCTCGCTCTCAGGCTCTGTCTCTCACTGTCTCTGCTGTGCCACTCTGTCTCTCTCTGTCTCTCACCGTCTCTCTCCCTCTATCTCACTCTCTATCTGCCCACACGCACGCACACGTGCACACACACACAACCGCACACACACATACAATACATACATACATACATATACACACGCACATAGGCCTAAGTTGCATACCCATTTATCTATGTCTAAGACTTTTCTTTTTGACCGGGCCTGGGTCGGGAGCGCCTCTGAGTAGAATCCTTGAAGGACGCTATATAAATTACACAGATAGATAGATGGATAGATATCGTAATTGGCGCCAATTACGATATCTATCCATCTATCTATCTATGCACGTATGTATTGCTACTCTGTACAGAAAGAGAGATAGATTCGTCAAAGACGCTCCCTATCCGGCGGCACAAAAACCAAGATATTGAGAAGAATGCTTCTGTAATTGCAACAGAAGAGACCAAGAAGGGTTGACCTATCTGTATACGCCCACGTGTACCAGTTAGCATGTCCATGCATGAATATAACTTACTTGCTCATTCCGAAAATTTATATTGCGTCTTTAAAAGAGGCACTCCCAGCTATTTGTCAACCCAGCAGTCCTTGGATTATGTATAGAGATTCATATACTATATAAGCTTACACATGTAAAAAGGGAAAAGCACTGGAACCAGATTTCGCGCAGGCGCTCACGACGCTCAGTCAAAACACTCTCAACCGGAAATGTCTAGACTCTAGAGGCTTAGAAGTTGTAGTCCACCTGTACCGACTGTGATCAACTTCTTCGACAGAACAGGAGCTCTTCAAAGTTATGATCCAACCCACGAAACGTGACTAGACACCTTGCAGACATAACACATTATTAGAATCATGTCTGGCGTCAAGACACGTTCGCTGTTGTTTCTGCCAGACAGTTTCCATAAATACTTAAAATACCCTCGGTGGTCTACTAGTCCGCTGTTTTGGACCACGGTGTATGCTTTATTGTCCGCCAGTGCAGAGTATTCTTGCACTTACAGGAGAATGAAAAAGTACTTTGGCATTTAAAGAACACGCAGCTGTTTCCACCGTTCCCTTAGTCCACAGCACGACTCACTGACTGCAATGAAAACTTATGGACTGTTATAATTCACTGACAGACGCAATGTTGATGAAATGCCATAGCCATCGTGTATTGTGAATGACTAGACATTCTGGCAGCATAAGTGTCTCGTCTTTCAGATGTTAAGGAGTGCGTGTGTTTGGATCGATTCCAATCTTCATTCGTGTCTATAGCGTGCAAGAACAACGTTGCACATCAAAGCTCTGTACTCCGTAATACGGCGCAGACTGCAGTCTACAGTGAGGCTCAATTTAATCACAAACCCAACCAAATACCAGCCATATATGTGGGCCTACAGTTGTACAGTCTATACTCTATAGGATCTTGTCTCACATTCATCTTAGTCGGATTCAAATCAACTAGGTCTCGTCTGGTCTATTTTTAACCATGTTTTTATAGCGCTACGCCCCCTGTGTAATTACGAGGACCATGCGAAATAGCTGTTACGCAAGCTTCGAAGTTCTTGGTAAAGATTTAATTAAATTTTTTCGAATGCCGTTGAATTTGATCAAATAAAGCCGTCTCGTTAGCAGAAGTTTTTGCAACGGAAAGATCAAAGAAGGCATCTCTGTATTCTGAGCTGAATACCATGGTAAACCTTAAGCGTCGTCTTTATCCCATCAGCGGCAGGCAGGAGACGCTGTAAGTTGCACACCTGATTTAGGCTTGTTGTGCTCGTTTAGGCCTATATCTTTTTGTATGTCAGGAAACAGATGCTATCCAGCAACCAAAGAAATGGGGATCATTCATTCATTTTTCGTTCATTCTAGTATTTAGATGGCACCACTTCAAGGGAAACTCCTCAGAGGTGCTCCCGACTCTAACAGGGCAAAAAGAACAGTTTTCGAGTGCTTATAGAATGCATCAGATAGTGAACTAGGAAGCAGACTTACCTTCAGATGGAGGTAATTCCAAACCGCTAGGCCAACCACTGAAAAAAGCACCGCTATGCATGATGGAGGTGTGAGTAAATGGGACTGAGAGCACTCGCCTTCCTAGCTATCGACTAGTCCGAGTACCCCACATTTTATATGGAGGAGAGGAGGGGGAAGGGAGGGTTGGAGGCAGAGGACGGTCTTTTCTACCACAGCAACGCGTGGCCGGGTACAGCTAGTAGGCCTAATTGAATAAAAGATTCAATATAATTGTGAGTCTCATTTCATCGATCAATCATTGAAATGAAAGCTGAGTGAAAATGGACGCAACGATGACAGTTTCAATAAGGTTTCTCCCAAAGAATAGCACAGGAACACAATAGACTACGGTACAATACAACAGCATTTCGATATTGCCCTTCTAAACAAGACCGGAAGTAGCCCACGCGCATGCGTCGGCATTCAGTGCAGATTCAATCTGATTAAATTGCAATCTTGCAGAGCAATAATTGTAAGTGAAAGACTTGCTCACGGCCATATACACAGTAACCGCCTCAAACGAGAATCGAACCCTGCACTCTCCACGTTACAGCTTAACCGCTCTATAGCCATAGTTGTTAAAAAAACTTTTTCCGTTTTTTATTCTCTCTCAAAAAACGTTGTTTTTTCGTTTTTTATTTTTTCATCGTTTTTTTGTCGTTTTCAATTTTTTATGTAACTATATTTATTCATTTGCTGTCTATAATTATTTTCCTTAATTTAATTTTTGTCTGATATTCCATAAGTTTTCACCGTAGCCTACTCTCAAAGATTCAGCTAATTATAGTGTCATTATGTAATTGTTTAAGTCATCATTTAAGAAATACATATTTGCAGATTAAGATAAACTTGCATAAAGAAGGTTTTTGAGTTTAAAATGAAGTTTCACGTGTACCGAAGACAAATTATTTTCCGTTTCCGTTTGTTATCGTTTTTAAAAAAAAATTATTTTGAAAAAACCGTCGTTTTTTACGTTTTTTTTATTTTCATCGTTTTTTACATCTATGGCTCTAACCAATCGGCCACCGCGCTGAAAAACGTGAACACCTTTTGAGGTCATTATTAAAGACAGCGGACCGATGCTTGTCCGGTCGGTGGGTCGGTGGGTCGATCGGCTGATGAATTAATGTCAGCCGCTGTAAGTATATTTCAAGGCCTGTTTTCTCCATCGTTTCCTCCCGTCTTCCGCTTTGAATAAATCACTCGCACGAATGCACTTAATCACGGACGACCCCCGTGGCAAAGTTTAAATGATGGATTAGCGCAGCCGTTCTTTCACCCACCCACCCCCTTCCGCGCCCATCACCCTGATTGTGAGGGAGCAACCGGGTTGGGGGACGCCGCGAGAGCTCCTCCGCTGCGGCTGCTGGGCGTGCAGAGATTCGTGGCCGTTGGCATTATCTGGAGAGGTGACTTATCTTAGGAGAAGGGCCTCGGAAACCTTTCGGCAATTATTCACACGCAATCAGCTGCTGCTGCTGCTGATGCTGCTGATGCATGGCTAGCATCTTCCCAACTATCTCCATGTCAACGCTAAGCACGGACGGAAGCGCTATTCAGTTCTATTAGACAGACAATGGTGACAAGAGGAAAGGGGAGATTGGAAAGAAGAAAAGGAGTGAATAGGATAAGAGCGAAGAAGAGGATAGTTAGGAGGGAGAGGAAGAATGTCAAGAAGAATAAAAGGAGGAGGAGGAGGAGGAAGAGAAGAAGGAAGAGGAGGAGGAGGAGGAGAAGAAGGAGGAGGAGGAGTAGGAGGAGGAGGAGACGACGAGAAGATTGCGGATGTAAAGAGAATTAGGAAGAATCATGAGGATGAAGAGGAAGAATAAGAACAAATAGAGAGGTAGGAGAAATAAAAGGAGGAGAGAATGAAGAGGACGCAGCAGGATAGGGAGGAGAAGAAAATGGAGAATGTAGGAGAGGAAGGAGATTATGATGATTATGATGATAAATGGAAAAGCGGGCATTTTTAAGAAAAACGGGCGGAAGAAAAACAAGAGGGATCAGAAAAGGAGAAGGAAGTGACTGAGAGAAAAAGGAGGAAGAAGAAATGAATGACAGAAGAGAAAGAATGGGACAGAGACAAATGACATGAATGGAACAGAGAAACAGAGGAGGTAAAACAGAGAGCGTGTAGGACGAGGAAGAGGAGGAGGTAGAGGTGGGGAGAATAAACACTAATGTTTAGAAGATTGTCTGATATTGATGCCTTTGCATATCATTCGGTAACCATGACAACGGGAACTTGTTCAGTGTTGACCGTCCTCTACCTCCTCCTCTTTCTCCTCTTTATTCTCTTCTTCGTCTTCTTTCTCCTCCTCCTTCCCCTCTTCCTTTTTCTTCTCCTCCTCCTTCCTCTCCTCCTCTTCCTCCACTACCTCTTCCTCTTTCTCTTTTTTATTCTCCTCTTCTTCTTTCTCATGCTCTTCCTTCTCCTCATCCAAATTCTCTTCATATCCCCTTTCCTACTCCTCCTCTTCCCCTGTCCATCTTCATTTCTTCCTTTTCTTTCTCCTCCTCGTCTTCCTCCTCTTCCTTTTCGTCTTCCTCCAACTCTTCCTTCTTCGTCTCATCCTTCTCCTGCTCACATCCTCTCCCACCAACTCAAAGAAGGAGGAGGAGGAGGCTGGTGTCGGCTGATGCGGTTGCTGACAACGTCGACATCTCTTCTTCCAAGTTGCTGCGTCTCTGAGAAAGACGAATCAAGAAAAGGAGGAATCGCCTTAGGATGCGAAATGCGTCGTTGCTTAGATGTCAGCGTCGCCACGTCACTGGCCGCATCAACGCCAGCAACAGCAGCGACAGCAACAGCAGCACCAATAACAGCACCAGTAACAGCAGCAGCAGCAACAGCAGCGTCAGCACCAGTAACAGCAGCAGCAGCAGCAACAGCAACAATAGCAACAGCAGCTACAGCAGCAGCAACAACAAAAACATCATAAGCAGCAACAACAGCAGCAGCAACAGCAACAATAGCAGCGTCAGCAGTAGCAACAATAGCAGCAGCAACAACAAAAACATCATAAGCAGCAGCAACAGCAGCAGCAACAGCAACAATAGCAGCGTCAGCAGTAGCAACAGCAGCAGCAACAACAAAAACATCATAAGCAGCAACAACAGCAGCAGCAACAGCAACAATAGCAACAGCAGCAGTAGCAACAGCAGCAGCAACAACAATAGCAACAGCAGCAGCAGTAGCAGTGCCGGACACCATGCAGAGTTGCAGACCACACATCCTTCTCCTCTTCGTCCTCTTCGTCCTCTTCCTCCTCTCCTTCCTCATTCTCCTCCCAGATGCCAAGTATCAACTCATCATAATCATCATTACATCCTCTCCTGTTATACTCTTTCTCTTTCCGTTGGCATCACTCAATCAAACAAACAATCAGCTTTACTATATAAAAATATTTGTATCAACAAATTATCGCTTTCATCAACATTCATTGTACAGTCATTAGCCAGCCTAACCTCCCATCCGCATCATCTCAATCACCTTAACCGCAGCTCACATTACCATACAGCAAAAGAGGTCGTCATAATATTGCTCCAGTTAATTATGTTCACTGTATCCCAATGACTAAATCTCATTTCACTAATCTCGTGATCTCCATCGTTTTTGCTACTCACCTTTCCTTTTCGGCATGTCAAAGATGCACAAAGCCAATATTATAATTATATACTGTAGGAATTAGATTCCGTGTGTGATCCGCATTACACACAGTCAATAATAATTAATTATCGATCTAAGACCAACGAAAATGCCGCTGCTGCAGGAGTGGAATCAAAACAATCATGTAAACAAAGCAAACATTGGAGCCTTAAAAAAAAATTTCGAATGATATTCATTCTTATCTTTTGTCTGTTTGATCGTCATGTTCCTTCATCATTATTTTCCTTTTCATCAGTGAAACATTTCGCGTTTGAATAAAACAGGGCTTTTTTAACGTGCAGTTGTACACAAAATGTGCAGTTCTAAATGGATTTGTGCAGTTGTAGAAGCACTTCTGTGCAGTTAAAACTAGTTGAAAAAGGCAATTTTCCTCCGATCGAGAGTAATTTACCATGGAAGATGGGAAAGGAAAGAAGGAGCTGCGCAGTTCTGAAAATTCTTTAAAAACAGCCCTGGAATAAAAGTAGGCTACCGATGATGGTTCCCCGATCCATCTTTGACCCTGGTTCATGTAGGCCACGCGTGTCACGTGTCTTAACCTATAGGATCTAATCAATCTTCGATAAGTAGGTCAATCACTACAGCTGTTGAATATGCAATAGGTCGGTTTTCCCGCTTCTAATGATCTTCTTTGAAATGACACGCGAGACCCGTCATGCATGCCTCCATGGCGAAACTCGGAGACTGACACCATTGTCGAAGTAATAATGACGGATCAAAGAGTGATGACATGTATGAACAAAACAACTAACTCTACAAGATGATGATGATCATCTTTGATCTTTCACGAACAGCAGCAGCAGCCAAGGATGCTGACATCGATGGAGACAGATGGAACCTCTTAAGTATAAACGTTCCTATGCGCGCTGCGGCGCTGTATCATAATATCATAAACTTACATGTGCATGTACTTCGCTACAGTCTATATACACAGGTCTGAATCACCGTCACCAGGTCAGGAGCAACCTCGTCTATATATGATTATAATTATATATACCTATATAATATATATATATACATGTACATATATAGTTTTATATACCGGTACATAAATTATATAGAACTATACGTGGCCATGCCTTTTACAAGTTGACTGGCTTTGTGTGTTTGTCTGTATATATGTGTGTATTCCTCCTGCAAATTTGTATACAGCGCATGTTCAAGAAAAATACCATTTTCCCACCACCTATAGACTACACGCATTTAGCCTATAAGCTATGCTTGAACTTAATGTAGCAAGACATTTATACAGCGCCACTAAAGTGTCTCTGAAAAGCGCTTAACACGTGGTCATCGAACACCTCAGATATACGTCTGTCTACGACTGTCTAGAAAAAGAAGGCCTATGGTCGCGCGCATTCGCTGAAGTGCTTAATATAATTATATATATATATAAAGAATACTGATATATATATATATATATATATATAAGATATATATATATAGAAGTCTATAGTCCGCGCGAAGTAGCCTATCGACCTATGGCTGAAGGTGACGCTAGAAGAAGCGATGAGATCTTACTTGCTTTCATCCACTTTGCAGGCGAAGACCTCTAAATTGATCACGTCTAAAAGCCGCAAGAAACGATTTCTTGAACGTCTTTAGCAATTAGGCACACGAAAGTATTTAACCATCTGGCAGTCTGAATTTCACCAAATGTCCACCTTTGATTCCTCCTGTAATTTGACTTCTTTTTTCTCCCACCTTAATTTGCGTCTGTAACTAAGAGGCTTTTTAAACGGAAGGCACCTATATAATAGGCTTCTCTGTTCAAACGGATTGCAACTGGCTCGTTTGGTCACATCGGTAAGGTCGATAGCCGCGCGTCTGCACGCTGCTCTGTGAAAGAGAGCGTGCGGGCCGCGGTTCGATTTCAGAAGGTGGCTATTTCAGAGATTCAAATCTCGGGCTAGCACGGTCCGTCCACGGGGACCTAAATGGCGTGGCGACACTAATCATCTTCGATATGGAAGTGTCGTTAAACATGTAACAACTACTCAAACGGATTGCATCGAATTTTCGCTTTTTCCAGGTGTATTACAGGTCATTTTCCAATATCGGACCGGTTTTCTTAAGAGAATTTCCAGTCTCAATGTGTGTGCCTGGAATTGTGTTTCCATTTTTATGAGCATACTGCCTTATTCCTCTCATCTACTACTGCCTCATTTCTCTCCCCTCCCACTGCCTGATTCCTCTCCCCTCCCACTGCCTCATTCATATTTCCACTACTTATTCCTCTCCCTCACTGCCTGATTCCTCTCTCTCACTGCCTAATTCCTCTTCCCATTGCCTCAATCCTCTCCCTCATTGCCTCATTCCTCTTTCGTATCTAACCAGACCATCAGCTCACATTGTATTCCGTCATGGACTGGAATAACACGCTAAATCAGATAGCGAATATTATTGTAGAGACCACATTAACTGACATTGGGAACTCTGGGCAGGACCTGGTCTCATTGCTTCATTGCACGAGCTGGCCTGCAATAATTGCCCTCTCGATATTTATATGCAGTAGGCCTATATATAGTCTTGCCTTGTCTATATGAGTAAACCGAGACATATTATCTGATTGGTATCCATTCAGAACAGTTAGTATCGCGTTCCTACAATATACAATGATAAATGTCCGAAATGTCCGAATGAATACATATGTAGCCTATTATTATTATTATTATTATTATTTCGCTCGTGTTTTCAGAGAGGCATGGATAGAAACGACGAGAGGTTAACTGCACAGTCCAGTAGATTACAGTGATACTCGGTTTGGTTCATTGCTTGGACTGTCTTATCTAGTTTCATCCAATTTATACATGCGATCCATCGTTGCTTTTTCTTCTTCTTCTTCTTTTTCTTTTTCTTCTTCTTCTTCTTCTTCTTCACCATCCTCTTCTTCTTCTTTTCCTTCTTCTTTGTCTTCTTCTTCTTTTTCCTCCTCTTCGTCTTCTTCTTCTTCTTCTTCTTCTACTTCTTTCTCTTCTTCTTCTTCTTCTTCCTCCTATTCTTCTTCGTCTTCTTCCTCTTCCTTTTCTTCATCTTCTTATTCATCATCATCTTCTTCTTCTTCTTCTTCTTCTTGCTTTTTTCAGTTTTCTTCTTCTTCATCATCATCTTCTTTTTCTTCCTCTTGTTCTTCTTCTTCTTCATCATCATCATCTTCTTCTTCTTCTTCTTCTACTTTTTCTACTTCTTCTTCAAATGGACATTAATTTTTATTCCAGTGATCCAGTCTCTTTCACCAAATTTATGTGTTTACTGCAGCAGTATTAAGATCAACTTTATGGTTGCCTGCAATTTTTCTAAACGCATTCATCGCCGCATGCCATCAATGTCATCCAAGGATTTTTTCTAAAACTACCTCTTACTCTAAATATAATTTTAGTACAGTCATTGGAAGTTATCGCATCAATATGAACATTTGCAGAGAGACAAATAGAGAGAAAGAGAGAAGGAGAAAGAGAGACAGAGACAGACAGACAGAGATAGATTGAGACAGAGGGCGAAGAAGGGTAAGAGCGAAAGCCACAGATACCATTTGTATTGTTCACTTGCATGATTATGAACGACAAAAACGGCATATATATGTAAGTCTGGTTTCGAATGGCGGCCAGATTATATAGCGCATTTATGGTCTAAGTTAAACATAAAAAGACGGCCCTCTCATAATATATAGTCTTTCCTCTCCATTCGAAGCCAGACTTACATAGATTGTTTTTCATACTGTTGTGTTCTGCACTGCCGAGCAATTGCTGACAATTGTACCCGAATGCCACTCTATACATTGCGGTCTTCCAGTCGCATTTTAATGCTCAAGACAGTTGTATAGCAAACAACATGAAAGAAACTGAACGGATTGTTCCAAAGCTGGCCCGAGAAAAAATCGGATGACTGATAGAATCTTGTTTGGTCCATCGTTTTATTTGCATAGGCGCCACGTGAAATGCAAATGCAATTTGCATAGGATGCAAAGGAATCGGTTAAGCGTTTCGGCCAAGACTGTAATTATATAGACCTGCTTAAAAATGGACAATTGTTTATAATAAATAAAAATAAATATGTATGGGCTTATATAATATATATATATGTTATACATAGATCTATATTTATAAATGTTTTATATTTTACGTAGAATTATGTTATTTTTTATATGACTTCAATTGAACAATTGCTTTAATAAATTAAGTAAAAGTAAATAAGCATGGGGCCTATATCACAATCGGTTATGTTAATATATTATATAATCATAGATATATTAAATATACTTATAGCTGATATGTGTATAGGGGCATAATAGGGCCTACAAGTCGAAGAGGCACATGTAATGTATTCGTTTATTATTATTTATAACGATCTCTACGCCTATGTATGGCCTCGTCTCTGCAGATCATTTTTCAATGAATCTCTCGGGTGATATCTGTCACCACTGACTGCATGCTGTCTCTCTTAATGGACGTCTCGTCATTTAATGTCTCTTTCAATGGATCGTTCTATCACCCGGGATTTATGTCTGTACATAAGACATGCACCTTCGTGAGGTGAGTAGGCTTAATTAAAACAAGAATCACACAATTTTTAACCTGATATCAACGTATCCTTATAAATACTTTTAAACCCTGAAAATATCGGCATGCCTTAAAACTCTTCCTCCAGACTCTCCGCTTCACTGTCTGCCTGTATTTTGTTAATCTGTCTGCCTGTATGTTTTTATCTGACTGCCTGTATTTGTTTAATCTGTCTGCCTGTATTTTTTTAATCTGTCTGCCTTTATTTTTTCTCTGCGCTGTGATGGGGTGCTGTTTGTCATCCTGATTGATTATAACCAGCGAAGATATATAGACCTCTATGTACGAATGCATACATACTTGCATGCATAATTGCATATATCAATGTCTGCATAGCCTATACATCTAGACACATCCTATTATATATTTAGTAGTATACTATAGGCATACAGAAGCAGAATGAAAGAGTACTGGGCTACTTACTTACATTCTTCTAAACAATGCAGGACGCGCAGGATTTTCGGGTGTTTATAGCGCGAAAGATTGATGATGTCCCTGCGTAGGATGTCCGTTACGATCTCACGACGTTTCGGTTTGTGCAGCTTATCAGCAATTCTCTTCTCGAAGAGGAAAACAGACGCCTCCTGTCAAAAAGCAAACAAACCAAGACTAAGAACGTGGCCGAACTAACACGCTGCAGGTGTTAGACGGTTAGAGGAACGCAACGTAAATTCTACACATCGATGATAACAATAAACTATCGGCTTAGTTATGCCATGCAGCTCACGCGAGAAACAAAACCAGATTTATTCGTCCGACTTTAGCGGGACAGTGCGGGAATAAAGAGGCGCGTTTACAGAAAAGCGGGGCTCTGTGCTGCGCATACATTTCTGGGGCTCTTCTGAACTTGTATTTTTGACCATTGGGTTTGTTATTATGCATGGGGATGGGAACAGTAATTGTTTTTACATAGTAGGCCTACTCTATAATTTTTTTATAGAGTACTATGTAAAAACAATTTTTGTTCCCCATCCCAATAATAACAAACCTAATGGCCATGCATGACTGCAGTGTACGCAAGTACCAACAGTTCTGAACAATCTCACGTTGATGCTG
>OX243826.1:16961277-17161277 GCA_945859605.1 Lumbricus rubellus | reverse complement strand
CTTCTTCTTCTTCTTCTTCTTCTTCTTCTTTTTCTTGTTCGACTACTTGGTGTTGTTGTTGTTGTTGCTGTTCTTCTTCTTCTTCTTCTTCTTCTTCTTCTTCTTCTTCTTCTTCTTCTTCTTCTTCTTCTTCTTCTTGTTATTCTTTATCATGTTGTTGCTGTTTTTCTTCTTCTTCTTTTTCTTGTTCTTCTACTTGGTGTTGTTGTTGTTGTTGTTGTTGTTGTTGTTGTTCCTCTTCTTCTTCTCTTCTTCTTGTTATTCTTTTTCATGTTGTTGTTGTTATTCTTCTTCTTCTTCTTCTTCTTCTCCATGTTGCTGTTCTTCCTCTTGTTTTTCGTCTTCTTTTACTTCCTTATCTTTATTTTATTTTGCCATACATGATTCTCAGAACGTTTTCCTCTCAGTCAACACTCCGCAAGTTGCACCGATTGATCTACTTTCAAACGATCCAAAGACCATGCAGAAAAGTTCCAAGACAGATTGCAAAAAGCGATAATCAATTTTGATCTGACAGATCGGAATATACTTTCGGAACGATGCATCTAATCTTGAAAGGAAGAGACTATAGTAGCCTACACGTCCTTCTGTGTTGAAAAGTTTCCGATCAAGACACTTGGTTTCGCATAATATCGTACGCACCGATTGAACTTCCAATACGCGTAGCATGACAACTGTGATCTATGTCTGATATTTTAAGCATTCATGGAGGTCTTACGTTAGGTGGCAGGTCTCAGATACATCAACATTTTATCTTAGAGCTGTTAACCCTTTTCGTCACGCAGCTTCACGTAATTCAGTATGAGCTATTAATACCCTCCTCAATTGAAAATGACACATAAATCGTCACTGTGTCCCTCGTCAGATCCAAGGAACAGTTACTGTCCTAACAGTCTAAGAAAATTGCTTGAAAATCCTCCAAATATCTCCCAAATAGGACCACAATTTCGTTCATAGAAGCTCATACACGTCGCCTAGCGGCCTAAATAGCCTCAGAATATATCGGCAAAATGTGAGAAATTGCCAATATCACATTTAACTGCGACTGTCCGTTCCCGGGAATAATAATATAATAGGCCCAACGATATGGACGCCGACCACGGGTGGTTATACGATCTGCAATGGCTCTAAATACACGGCTTGATTACGACACGAGCGCTATTTATTAGCGCTGCGGCAGCCAAGGCGTGTCCAGTTCAGGCAACGCCGGGCTTCGATTCTTCCAAACGAAATGACCGCATCAGCTCTACTGCGAGTGCACCCAATGGCGACCATAAATGATTCAATGACTCTGGGAGACGTTGCTTAAATCCGGAATATGGCAGGACGATAAATATATAGATGTACCTGCAGCGTGGTCGGACATTGCGCGGCGGGATGTTAGATTGGCGGTTTTGCGTAACTAAATACAGCTTATAGAATATTTAAAGGCAGAGGCTGTGCCGGGAGGTGGGCGATAAATAGGGTACTCGAAAGAATAGCAAGTCATTGATGTCGAATAACGCATTGTACGGACCGGTATTAACGCATCCGTGGGACACAAAAGCATGCGAAGTTTCATGACAGATACGCTGATGACATGTAGGCTACAACAAATCCGGGATGAGAAAATGGGGAAAAGATGGCCGCGTAAATACACTGATCGCAGCACGAAAGCATAGATGGATATAGCAACAACATGAGCAGATGGAGACCCACCTATATGAGTTTCCCGCGCTTTGTAATTACGTGCGTTGTTACGTCATAGACGCACGCATGCGCCACGCACTTTCGGCCAGGGACGCGTGGCGGAAGTACAATTTTCTGATGAAGCAGAGAGGTGATGCATATAGATAGGAGCTTAATGGGCATTTTTGCTTCATTTGCATTTTGCACTGTGTGAAATGTCAGCATGATTTTGCACTATTCTAATGATAATTATAATTATAATTATTACTACTAGCACTGCAGCCACCGCTAGTCCTAACGCCACTACTACTACCACCACCACCACCACCGCCTGTAATTTACCGGAAACACGTTTATTACCTATGACATGGTAATTAGTTAGGGGGAAAAGATACAATGGCGGTTTCCTTGGTAACATGTTAACAGTTGCATCGGTATACCTTACGTCTGCCTTAACCCTTTAATGCCGAGATGGTAGTACATGGTATGGGAAATCCTATACCCTCCGGCATTAAAGGGTTAAAGTCAAAATAAACTAAAATAATTGCAACATTGCAACATATAGGCTAAATATAGCCTATCGCGTTTGATCGCAACACGCACATTAAAATCACATTGCATCACAGAGTTCATCCATTTCTGTTTCGCACGAGTTGAAATTTATTCTTGACATAATAATTTTATCGCAGTATTTTATTTCCTTTCTGCATTTCAATGTTTCGCATTTTACTTGCTTTTCGCATAAAATCACCTTACGTCAGATCGTGCATGCACACACCTGTGAAAAGCCTTGTGCGTGTTTGTGGCAGCGGCAATATATTTATTAGGCGCCTATAATAGCTATGATTTATTTAACGTTGAGCTGACGGCACCGAATCGTTTCAGCAGAAATTACTCGTGGTTTGCGCTAAATGTCATCCTGGCAGTGAATAGAGACCACCAACTTTTCCAGTCGTGAAGTTAAGATTAATGGCGACCGGTCGCATTAGTTAGGGCGGCCAGAGACAACTTGATGGATCACCCTATATTGGAATAATTCAATTGCCATGCATCGCGAATCGGTATTTCTGTGAAATGCATGGTCGTTGCTATTCTGGTGCTGACTTGCTGTTTATGTTGCTGCTGGAGTTGTATTAGGAACTGATGAAATGACGGGCATTTCGAAGTGAATAATGGTAACTCATGGACTGGTTGATGGACAGAGAAAAGGGACGAGAATAATATAAATAAATCAAGAAACAAGCACAGAATAGACACGAATGGTGTCGTTGGAATCTTGGACCAGTCTAAGGGAAGAACACTAAAAAAATAATAGCAACTGTTTGTGGGGCATTTTCTTATTTGCTGGATGCCTGCTTCTCTCTCTGACTTTGATATGAGACTATATTATGTTCGTCTTTGTCAAAGTTAAATAACAGAGAAGCAACAACAACAACAACAAGAATATTCTGTGAAATAGAAAACTGAACTTGAATAAAATATTATGGATCAAAATATTACGTGGTACCTTGTTTAGCAGACAACTACCATCGTATCTTTTAGGATGCAGCCAAATAGACTAAATGAGGATAAATGTTCATCTAAGTATCCTAAGAATAACACAATACCAAAGTGTGTCTACTTTCAGCATGACGGTTTATATGAGTTACCGTCAAATGCAGTAAAATGCAAACGAAGAACTGTCCGAATTGTCTCATGGCTCCGTAAAATCTGCATAACAAACATGCGATTAAAAACTATAGCGCTATATTAATTCCAGGCGGCAAAGCTTCAAAGCTTCAGTGCCAGGTATAAATTCTCAAAGTGGATGTCAGACCTGGGAGACAGCAGCATAATGCCGTGATATACAGTGAAAGCGGTTATTGCCATGCACGGTGCGTTGTCATAACAACGCCATAGAAGTTTCCAGATTGGCTTAGATAATCATGGCATTCAAAGAAAACGATTATAGTACGGAAGGAATGAGAAATCTCATTAACAGAGACGATGACATAAAAGAGTCAACGGAGGGAAGCCATGATAAATGGAACTGAGGGACGCGTATGAGATAGCCTATAATATAATATATGGAACACTTTACGATTGTCAACACAGGGACATGACAATCAAAAGACTAGTAGCAAACGAATTATATTTAATTAATTAGTTCTGAGCCAGGAAAGATTCTGAATGGAATATAGAACCAGGCGCTTAATGGCTGTCTGATTGAATTGTTCTAAAGCACAAGCATTACCATTTTCTATTGTGATCCGTAATTATTATCAAAGCTACATGTACGTGCAAACGCTGTCATTCATTCGTTTACCTGAGGCCTGAACACCGAAGCGTTTGTTTAGTGTTTACAGATTGCCAATGTGATTTACACCTCGTAACACCTGTAGTAATGCTGTGTAAATCAATGCAAGTGTAAATCGCATTAACGATGCAAACTCAGTCACTACTCGTACTTTGGCAGTGCCAGTCCTAAGCCTGGAGAAAGGAGGAGGGCGACACTAATAATCCTTGATATGGCACTGTGTCGTTAAACATCAACAAACACTTGGAATGCTGGTGGCATAGAAGACAAGAGTGACGTGCAAAGGTTTGAGTAGCATCTCAATATTTAAGAAGGTATCGTTTCAAGAGATTCTGCACAAGATACACATTCACTGCGACGGGGTATCCTATGCCATGGAATTGCACTTAGTCTGTCGCTGGAATCTTCATTAGACCATCTCATATTATAAGCTATTGATTAACATAGCGCCTTGAAATTCTATTTTTAAAATACATCAATTGATGATCGCTTTTCAACTGAAATCGTAGTTGAGAAATTTTTGAATAGATTGAACAAATGAATAGGATATGCATTAGGCATAGCCTTCAACACAGTGAGATTCGCGTGGAGTTGTGCACATCATATTTGGCAGATTAACAGATTGCATTGTATTGCATCATAAGTAGGTCTATTGCAGGTTTAATGTTCTGTTGATAGGGCCTATAGTCAAGACTCGTGTCTTCTGTGATTTGTGTTCTTTTGAGATTAATTTTGTTTTGATTGCATAAAATTATAACCGTTCTCAGTAACCGTAGCCCCAGACATATGGAAGATACTTATATAACCTTAGTTAAATCAGTTTTAAAGGTGTCTAAAATGAGCGTCTGTAACTCGCGTTTGAGAGTTGCGCGCGAGAAAATGTCAACCGGATTGTTCAATATAAAGGAAATAATATTATTTATAGATAGTCATAAAAAACAAGTGAGACTCACCTTTCCATCTTTAATTCGAACGGCATCGTATATCTTCCAAACCATTTCCCGTCCAGCACTGGCAACCTGACGCACGAGACGAAAGTGTTGTGCTATCGGATTGACACCGTCTGACACCAGACTGTGCTTTATGACGGACAGGACTTCCATTGCGAACAGAGATCTTCACCGTGTTGCAGATCGGACAGAACGGGTCGAAACAGTTGTTCTATGTTGACGCGAAACAGTCGTTCTATGTTGACGCGAAACAGTTGTTCTATGTTGACGCGAAACAGTTGTTCTATGTTGACGCGAAACAGTTTTTCTATGTTGACGTAAAACAGTTGTTCTATGTTGACGCGAAACAGTTGTTCTATGTTGACGCGAAACAGTTGTTCTATTTTGACGTGAAACAGTTGTTTTATGTTGACGCGAAACACTTGTTCTATGTTGACGCGAAACAATTTTTCTATGTTGACGTGAGACAGTTGTTCTATGTTGACGCGAAACAGTTGTTTTATGTTGGCGCGAAACACTTGTTCTATGTTGACGCGAAACAATTTTTCTATGTTGACGTGAGACAGTTGTTCTATGTTGACGCGAAACAGTTGTTTTATGTTGACGCGAAACACTTGTTCTATGTTGACGCGAAACAATTTTTCTATGTTGACGTGAGACAGTTGTTCTATGTTGACGCGAAACAGTTGTTCTATGTTGACGTGAAACAGTTGTTCTATGTTGACGTGAAACAGTTGTTCTATGTTGACGCGAATGTTGCTCTGATCTGAACCAGATTTTAGACCAATGCGTCTACTACTTCCGTGTAACGAACTGTTGCTGGAAGATTTGTGTCGAATATTGATTCGAAAGTAGTCCAAAGTTGCTCTCGCTGTGCAGAATCAAAGCCTGCATGAAAAGGAATGGAAATATACTTGTAGCATACAATCGTCTTCATTTTCATTTCATCAGTTCTATCACCATTATAACCAAAAGCATCACCACTGTCATTGTCATCATCATCATCATCATCATCATCGTCGTCGTCGTCGTCGTCGTCATCATCATCATCATCATCGTCGTCGTCGTCGTCGTTGTCGTCATCATCATCATCATTATCATCACTATCACCATCACCAGAATTATCATCACCATCCTTATCATCTTATGGCAGTAGTCAACGTATTCATCAGCATCATCTTGACCAGAGTCGTTGTTGTCAGCACAATCATCATCTCTCTTCAATCGTCGTCATCAACAAAAAGACAAATCGAGAGAAACTGTCTGAAGCTTGCATTGGATTCACCAGTGATGATACATTGCCGTAGATGGTAGATTGGTGGAAAGTGTATTTGTGCAAATCGGATTCGGCGTCTCTTTATTTGATTAGAGAAGAAAATTAGACAATGTAATTATCCCGACCAGTTACATTCCCGCAATTCCCTATTGCAGTCTTCGATTTTCGCAGCATCTATTTTCGACTACACCGTTGCATCTTCATGCAAAAAACTTCCCAATTAGTCCGTTTAACCAGTCCATAGAATTTCTGTAACCGTAGCCTTGACCAAATTATCTCGACCACGGCACACCGCTTGTTGTTAATATCGACGAAAAATCTTTATAATTCGGTCCGTCTTTCATTTTCAAAGGACCTTTGAACGCAAAAACGCTTAGCATCGCATGACTCAGTTTTTCATCCATGTGTGCATAACACTTTCTTTGATCATGCAGACAAATCATTTGCTTTGGTCTTCACAGCTGAACTTTAAAGGCGCTATATGAGATTCCTGATGCACGAATGATTGAATGCATACAAATACACCTGCAGATGTTTCTCGTGTGTATATATTCAAAGGCGAAGGTTTACTTTGTGGCATCGGTGGTGTCTGGTTACCAGCACTGGCGGCTGTCACCAAAGTATTATTGATACTGTGATGAAATATTGTTTGCGACGTAAAAGCGTCGCTTTTGTTTGAAGCAATGGTCAATGCGTCGACAATTAAATCATCGGAGATGATGGTTGGTCAATGGTCAAGAACACTTCATTGGGAAAAGCAACGTCCTTTCTTCATACACGCGTATGTACATTGCTGCGTAACCATACAAGCATACATGCCAGTACATACATACATACATACATACATACATACATACATACATACATACATACATACATACATACATACATACATACATACATACATACATACATACATACATACATACATACATACATACATACATACATACATACATACATACATACATACATACATACATACATACATACATACATACATACATACATACATACATCACTATTGCCACCGGAGACACGAAGACAATAAAGTCATACATGCATGCGTTCATAGGCGTAGGGGACATTTGAGCGTTGGGGGGGGGGGGCAAAAATGAGACTTTTGCCCGAAAAAGTTTTTGTCATCCGGCCGAAATCTTAAGAAAAATTCCCGTTACGTTTGCCCGAAAATTCTGACGACCTTTTTTAGTCAACCGACCTTTTTTGTTCGGGCAAGTCTGATTTTTCGGGCAAAAAGACCCGGAAAAAATAAAAAAAAGTAAATTTTGTTAAAACTTTTTTTATTTTTCCG
Organism: Lumbricus rubellus; assembly: GCA_945859605.1. Classification (NCBI taxonomy): domain Eukaryota; kingdom Metazoa; phylum Annelida; class Clitellata; order Crassiclitellata; family Lumbricidae; genus Lumbricus; species Lumbricus rubellus. The sequence continues at coordinate 17,153,775 of OX243826.1, read as the reverse complement.
GGTCTTCTTGCCCGAAAAATCAGACTTGCCCGAAATTTGGGGGGCATTTGCCCCCCTGGACCCCCGTCTCCTACGCCTATGCCTGCGTGCAAACGTACATGTATGAACTGGTTTTCATTCGAAACGTCCGAAAACGTCAGTCATCTCAGCGCATTGGGACAGCAGCAGCATCATCAGCATCATCAGCAGCATCAGCAGCAGCAGCATCAGCAGCAGCATCATCAGCATCATCATCATCATCAGCAGCAGCAGAATGATGGTTTGGGCTGTGGGCGATTGCCAGCCATCAACCATTAGCCATGGGGAGAACACTCATATAATTATGACCGACCAACTGCTGCAGCTGGGACGGTGCATGGACGGAATTCATAGATAAAGATGAATGGGGTAAAGACTAAAGAGTCCCGTAATAATATCATCATCGTACTATCATAGTCTCATAGTTCACCTCGATATTATTTTCATTACCGTTCAGCGTCTCTCTTCAACATTATTCAACTGCTACAGTTGCTTAAATTTGCACTAAACGATTTTTATGCATTTACACTCTCTCTCAGGTTGTCGACCCCTACGGTCAGAGGTCAGATGCCCGGTAGATCAGAGGACCACTAGGAGCGTGTGTGTGGTCGGTATTGTGTGTGGAAGGGTGCGTGCGTGTGGAACGTGTGTGCGCAACCTGGTGTCAGAATCAGACGACTGCCGGTTCGAGCAGACTCAGAGGACTCCTTTTAAAGACACTCGACGAACTTTCATATTAAACATTAGTCTTCGAAACCGTCGAGTATTAATTGCACAAGGGCTTTCTTAACGTGCAGTTGTACACAAAATGTGCAATAATATTCTAAATGAATTTGTGCAGTTGTAGAAGCACTTTCGTGCAGTTGAAACTAGCAAAAAATAATGGCCATTTTCCTCCGTTTGAAATCAATTTACCATGGAGGATGGGGCAGAAAATAAGGGGTTGTGCAGTTCTAAAAATTCCTTTAAAATAGCTCTGAATTGCACCGTATTATACGCTGGTTATAAAGTCTCGTTGACAGGCCGTTTTGGTGAAGTTTTAGCTGAGTAGACCTACAAGCTATGACCGAAAAAGTGACTTTTCGAGAAATTTAAAAAAAAATTGGTCATCTATTTTTTGACGACTTTTTTAGTCATCAGACAATTTTTGTATTTGGAAATTTAGTTTGCGTTTTAGTCACATAATGGATCTACTGTTTAAATTCTGGGTTATTCCAACGTTTATCGACGGTGTCCACATTACAATTGCCACAAAACTATTGCCTTTTTCTCCAGCCATGCTTTCTATGCATTCTTGCATTTATTGCGGAACGCTGTAGGCTACAAATATGTCCGTGCAAGATATTGTAGGCCTAGCTGGATATACAATTATAATTCATAGGAGGGAAATTCACACAAAAGGCGACTTTGGACCCGAACACATTCAACTTAATTCAGCTTGAAATTATAGTTCGTTTGAAGCCTTGGAGTTTCAGAATTTCCTCAAAATCAATTTAACTGCAAATCGATTTCGCTACATCGTGACCATAAAATATCGTATCGAATAATACTAACGGCGGAAATAGATCAGCCTTTGGCGAAGCTGTAATTGTTGTGCAAGACCAATTTGACGTTAGAGAGAGAAGTCCATTTCTCTGCAGATCGATCTAGGAAGCAGTGAGATTAATTTCACTGTGGATGATAGAGATGTGTGTGTGTGTGTATGTGTGTGTGTGTGTGAGAGAGAGAGAGAGAGAGACAGACAGACAGACAGACAGACCGACAGTCAGAGACAGACAGAGACAAAGAGAGACAGAGAGACAGAGAGACAGAAAAAACAGAGACAGAGGCAGAGAGAGAAAAAGTGAGAGAAAGTAAGACATAGACAGACAGACAGAGATAGACAGAAACAAAGAGAGAAAGAGACAGACATAATAATACAGACTGAGAGAGAGAACGATATACAGAGACAGATTGAAGCAGACAGTGAAACAGAGACAGACATAATGATACAGAGTGGAGTAGTAGGCAGACAAAAAAAGAGAAAAACGCTGACAAATACAGACGGACAGAGAGAAAGACGGAGAGAGACAGAGAGATGATCAGACAGACAGTCAGAGAGAGACAGGGAGACAGAGAGATAGAAAGACAGAGATACAGACGTAGAGACGGAGAGAAGGAGAAACAGAGACAGAGACAGACAGAGAGATAAATAGACAGAGATACAGACATACAGACATAGAGACGGAGGAACAGATACATACAGAGAGGAGTCCAGACACACACAAACAGACAAACAAACAGACATATGGAATAGGGATCCAATCAACGAATCGAATGCATTTCGTGGCTCTGCATATATTGGACAATTTCTCTCTTCCCGTGAGTGCCTTCCATCTTTTGCTTATTCGTTCGAAGATACAACTAACGACATTAAGTGACCATTACCACTGACCAATAGAAAAAAATCCAGTCTGCCGGACAATGCGATTAGACGTCCGATGACCACTGGACTGCAGTGCGCATGCGCCATTCGCACTTCCGGCAGCGCGCCTAGAACTGCGGACGAACGAAGAAATTGAACGTTGATAAGATTGTAAAAGCCTAGATTGTTGCAGATTGAGCAGGAGCGGAAACAGATTTTCCAAGAACTTTTTCGCTGATATTTGACCGCAAGATCTGATGACCTTTTTTTAGTCATTTGGTCGAAATTTCGGGGAAAAGATGCCATTTCTCAAAAGTATACCATTTTTCCCGTCAAAATAACTGATGACCTTTTTTATTCATGAGCTACTTTTCTCTCTGTCTTTTCTCTCTCACCTTTTTCCGCTGCACTGGTTGAAAGCCTATACGAACCTGATGGAGGCATGCCCATTTTGCCCGCCAGAATAGCTGGTGACAAATATGGAAATTTCTCAATGGGGGGGGGGTGGGCCGAAGCCATGGTCGCATTTGCCCCATGGATCCGCCCCTGACAATGAGCCTACATGTATCGGCCTAATCCATATATAGATAACCATATTCACCCGGAACCAATCAAACATTAAGATTACTCCAAATTCACGTGACAGAGAAAAACCAAGATTTTTTGTAACGAGCGAGAAACATTACAATTGTGAGCAAATAATACAGAGTGCAAAACATCATAAATTCTAGGCCTAGAACAGTTCTGAACATCATTGACATCTTAGTATAAAATGCAAAGGAACTCAGCTCATGCAGCTCATGCAGCTCAGGGCCATTTCGACACAATATCCCTACTTTGAAGAAAATGATCAAAGAGATAATATCGCATTGCTGCTTAATTCCAACTAATACTCATATTGCTTTTTTCCATTATTTTTTGCAGCATGGCTCTAAGTTTGTACATGTATAAATGACCTGAAGCTATGCATCAAAAACATGTCAACGTAGGTCTACATGGGCTCTCTCTCAACAAGTAGACCTTTCTCCAATCACTTCCAGAATATATATATATATATATATATATATATATATATATATATATATATAATATACTAGTGCGAAGACATCGCGTTACTGAATGTCGCCTTTCATCTATCGTAGGCTATATATATATATATATTATTTGTATATATATATATAGGCCTATATATTATAATTTATGTACGTAGGCGTATGCTTTGCATCTTATGGAGGCAATCGCCTGCTGCTATATTTCTGTCCTTTCTCTAATAGTTTTGAGAATAGCATATCATAAAAACAAAAGGCTTAGGCCCTATAATAGCCTGCAACGAATAAGAAAAAAATTCATCATGCACAGAGCTATACGTGGGTTTTCCTATCATCAGGTTGCATGCGGTGAGGGGTGCTTTGTAAGTCCATAAAAATAGAATAGAATAAAATTGGTAGAATAAGGACATTTAATAGACTATACCGTTTTTTGAAATATTGCACAGAAGCACTTTTCCTGTAGGTCTACGCTATAATAGTGCGCGCTGTCAAAATGCCATTTTCTAGTGATCTATTATTAAATGAGATTAGATAAAACAATGCACAGTGAATTAGAAGAATGGTCACCATTGGTGGATCCATTCATATTTAAGTGGAATCAGTCAACGAATTCCTGTTGACAGTTGACATACAAGGGATCTGGACATAGTAGCATTGATAAGGTAGAAAGAGAGAGAGAGGCAAACACACACACAGACAGATAGACAGACACAAAGACAGACACGCGGACAGACAGAGACAGAGAGAGCTAAAGAGACAGGCAGAGAGAGAGATAGAGAGAGAGAGACAGAAAGAAAGTGAAAGAGAGAGACTGCAGAGAAACAGAAACCGAGACAGAGGCAGAGACAGAGACAGACATAAACAGACGGAGACAGACAGAGACATGACTGCGTTCGCATACACAAAGCAGCCCACCAGGCAGGGCTGTTTTTAAGAAATTTTTGAACTGCACAACCCCTTCTTTCCTTTCCCATCCTCCATGGTAAATTACTTCCAATCGGAGGACAATGACCTTTTTTGCTAGTTTTAACTGCACAGAAGTGCTTCTACAACTGAACAAATCCATTAAGAACTGCGCATTTTGTGTACAACTGCACGTTAAAAAAGCCGTTCACCAGACATCGTGTTAATATGTTCTCTTGTTATTCTTATGTTGGAGGATAACATGAACGCTATAGTAGTAACAGACGCGGATATATCTCCAGGCGTTAATAATGCAACTCTTAGAAAGGTTCGCCGGTGCCAAACTGCTAAAAATTTCAGTATTCCATTTGCTATAGGCTAATTGCTTAAGCCGATTGGCAGCCCCTTCTGAAGTTGCCCACGTCGTATACTCTGTATATGTCTGTCTCTGTTTCACTGTCTGCTTCAATCTGTCTCTGTATATCCATATTTTTCTATTCGTTCAAATTTACGACATGATATTTTGGAAGCCTATTCTTGGTTCAATTCGCTAAGTATTGTGAAAATTTTAGTATGATTAATCATCAGACATTAGAGATGTAGGAAAAACAGTTTGGCTTACATTTCACTGAATCTAGCAGAAAATTGCTTGTAAACTGAAATTTCGGAATATGAAGTTTAAAGATTCATATATTTTTTATCCGTTCAACTTTATCTCTTGAAATTTTGGAATCAAATTCTTGGTCCAATTCCCTAAATATTTGGAAACTTTTAGCGTGATATGTTATCAGGCATTGGAGATATTTGAAAAACAGTTTGTCTTACTTTTTTGAACCACGGTGTAGTATGTAAACACGTGTTAACGCAGAAAGAATGGAAACTAAAAACTCGCAAAAATAATGAAATTATTAGGATTTACACATACATAATAATATCGTTTGCTTCAAGGCAAGTACGTAAAAATATTATTATTATTATTATTATTATAGGTCTTCGCACGATTGAGAAGAAGCTGCATAATAATTATAGACCGCGTCTACAGTTTAGTTTATCGACGACCAGAAAGATCGGCAATTATGGTCGATATAGGAAAATTACGTCGCGTCAAATTACACGCGTCATGGCACCTCTAACGAACGGATGAAGTTACAAGAGATACTTGCATTAGCGCAAGAATAGGTTAAAGGTGGCTGGCTGGATGGATGGATGCATGGGCGGGTGGATGGATGGATGGATGGATGGATGCATGCATGATGGAGGGATGAATAAATGGATGGATGAAGGAGGAGGAGAAGGAGATGAAGAAAAAGGAGGAGGAGGAGGAGGAGGAGGAGGAGGAGGAAGAGGAGAAGAAGAAGAAGAGGAGAAGAAGGAAGATGAAAAATAAGAAGAAGAAGAAGAGGAGGAGAAGGAAGAAGAAAAAGAAGAAGAAGAAGAAAAAGAAGAAGAAGAAGAAAAAGAAGAAGAAGAAGAGAAGGAGGAGGAGAAGAGGAAGGTGAAGAGGGAGGTGGAAGTTGATGATGAAGAAGAAAAAGAAATAGAAGAACAAGAAGAAGAGGAGTAAAAATGAAGAACACGAATAAGAGGAGAAGGAGGAAAAATAAGATGATGATGAAGAAGAAGAAGAAGAAAAAGAAGAAGAGGTGGAGGAGGAGGAGGAGGATAAGGAGGAGGAGCAGGAAGAAGAAGAAGACGACGATGACGACGAATGCCAAGAAAAAGAAGATGAAAAATGGACGAAGGTGATGGAGATTGTGGGAGGCGAAGGAGGATGGGATGGTCTGCGCGTGGTCAAAAGAGAGAAGATGCTCGCTACACAGAAATACACTTTAGTCGTTTTCAGCTGTTCGTACAAAATGGACGCCAGAAGTCAAGCAGTTGCTTGCTTTGTATATAATGCCCACCGCGGTGAAATAGCTGGCGATTACAGTATTTTCAAAGAATTGAATAATTCTGTGCATATACACACATGCTTTTGTCATACATAGGCTATATTATATGATACATTACAGCCTTTACAAAAGTGTATATAATTATGGTCCCAGGATACCACGGTTGGTATAGATACATGTACATGTATGCCTACATGAATATACAATGTAGGCTACAGCGCCACGGGCACATTTGCAACCATCTTTGTTATATTTCTTCTATGCATGCATATTGCATAATTATCCATAATAGTACACACGCACTTGCACGCTCACGCGCACGCACACACACACACACACACACACACGCATGCATGTGTGTACCGACTATATATATATTATGGAAATAGCTTCTATATATTATAATGTGACAATTTGAGTATACATGTTTACAAAAACAATTCGTTGTCTATTGTTTACATCTCGAAGTACAGTTTGATGAATTGTGAATTTGACTTGCTTCATTTAGCCTTAGGCAGGGGCGGATACAGAAATTTTCCAAGGGGGACCAAAATTATTCACCATATTTTACCTTGGGTCTCGACAAATTTTGCTGATCCTGGACAGAAAATATCTGATGACCTTTTTTAGTCATCCGATGAATAAGTTTTTAAAAGATACCAATTTCCCATCCTTAAATATCTGACGACCTTTATTTCAAACCGAATGGGGGGGGGGGCCACGATACACGGGCATTGCTAATTGGGGGGCCATGGCCGGATTGGGCCCACCCTGTATCCGCCCCTGACCTTAGGTCCACCTCTGGACGAGCATTCTGATCAGGAAGATAACAGACCGAGGCCCATAAATTTTACCCCCTTTTCATTCTCTCTGCATGCAGCATTTTTTCCGTAGACATGCGACGAATTGATGGGTAGGCCTGTATACGTAGGCCCTAAACAGAATTTATCAGTCACCCATAGAGTGCCTTAGAGGCGTTATATAAATATTGCCAGCTGCGCTTTCCTCTTATAATATATAATCCGTGCTTCAACATTGTCTCTTAAACGACGGTGGCCTCTCTACAAGCATGATGTAAGCCGATCGGCGATCCAGCAACATGTTATAAATCGGCAAATCGCAATAATCTTGTCGAGCGTTATATTAACATAGCGTGTATATAGTGTATACGTTAAGGATATTTATTTCAGGTGCCATGAGCAGAGTGATACTCTGCAGAAGATTGGAAACGATCTTCAATGCATGTAGCCTGTCTCAGGGGCTCATCCAGGAGGGGGCAATCCGGCCATGCCCCCCCATTTAAAAATTGCATGGGACGTGACCCCCATTCGGTTTCAAATTACCAATAGGTATAGGTGTGCCATGGCATATTGTCTCCCCCATTAAAAAATTGCATAAGACGTGCCCCTCCCCCCATTCGGTTTTCGGACGGACGACTAAAAAAAGAGTCATCAGCTTTTCTGGGGATGAAAAAGGTACTTTTTCTCTCAGCCAAATGACGAATGACTAAAAAAAAGGTCATCAACTTTTTTGGCGACCAATGACGAAATTTTTCCCTGCCTGTCCCAAGACCAAAGATTTTGCCCCCTCGAACAGTTCTGTATCCGCCACTGGCCTGTCTATACTATATATATATATATTATATACACATGGTGTGTGTGTTTGTGTGTGTGTGTGTGTGTGTTTGTGTGTGTTTGTGTGCTTTAGAACACGCGCTGTGTAGATAAATGCATCGAGTGTATAGTATATATGCATGGGGCTATAAATTTAAGTAAGAGCCTCGTGCCTATATACTCATAGACGTACGCGCCAAAAGCAATAATATTATTAGAGACAGAATTATTGTAGACCTCATAATACATCGGATATTGCCATCATGCATGTTGCAAGTGTTGCATAGATCATACATGTATAACATTGTATATGGATGTCAGTGTAGGCTACAGCAATTATAAACATCTGCGGAAATTGCAATGGCAATGTGGCTGAATTAATAATATTAGGCAAACACGAATCTGCAGTGATCTATTGCGAAGAGGAGGGAGTCCATGCCATTAGAATGCATGCATGTCGCAGCATATATTTTTTAATTATACTTTGGTGTTTCTTCTGTTTATGCATGCACCCCGGCCCTACCTCAGCGATCTTCAGAGGTAGCTAATAGAGAGGCGCAAAATAAAATTCTTGTAAACTGTCAAGCATGTGTGAATATAACGTTATTGAATAATAGAGTCTAAATGTATACGTATATGGCATTGTGTGCATGCATATAGGCCTACCGGTATGTGCGAAGTACACGTATTTATGTGTGTGTGTGTGTGTGTGTGTGTGACATTTTGTGTGTGCATGAAATGAAACTCAACGCAAATGAGCCTATACAATATTTCGGGTAAACTTGCATGTTGCCGATGGATGTGCTTCTGCATCTGAGTATAGTCTACTATAAGGGTTAACTGGATTTTAATCGTGCACTGGATTCGATTCAATAAATAAAAAATATGAAATATGTATCAAAATTAGACCATGGTCTCATCTTATTACTCTGATTGCCTATAATATGGTGTTCGTTAAATTTATTAGATTTATCAAGCAAGTTACTGATTCTGCATCGTTAATGCTGATACTTGGGTTCTGAAATAATACGTTTAAAGACAAAACTCGCAAATTTAATTACTTTTTAAACGATCCTTTTATTGCACAGCCTCATTCATATGGCGGTCTTTGACGTGGTTCCAAAATACATCGGCGTTACGAGTCCCTGCATGGTCTGTCCAGTTTCGCTCTTTTTGTCACTGGTGTAATAGGGAATCTAGGCCAAAGGAAGGCAGCACCATGCACGACGGCGTAAATCTTTCACGTATTCGGGGACAATGAAAGTGTGTCGGACGCTAAACAGATCAGGAGTTGAAAGGCATGCGAAGGTTTAATCAGTGATCGTCGCCTGTGACCAATTGGCTTCGATGGCATACTTCAGGGCACTCCTCCGTCCAGTCTCTTGTGTCACGTTCCGTGGAAGATTCGAGGGCCAATCTATCGCTGCTGCTTCATTCATTGATTCAAAGCTCTAGAAGTTTTTTTCTTACGCGTCAGTTGAAACTAATGAGTTTCTTATTTTATTGCTTCATCTGGTGGTGGACTAAAAGGTTTTCGGTGCGAATTGCTTTTGCTCTATAGATGCATTGCAGCCGATAAACTATATGCATGTGACCAACAGAGGAAATAGAATAAGAATGCTGGAAGAAGAGGAAGAAGAAGAGGAAGAGAAGAAGAAGAGGAGGAAGAAGAAGATGATGATGACGACGACGACAAAGACGATGATGATGATGATGATGATGATGATGATGATGATGATGATGATGATGATGATGATGATGATGACGACGACGATGATAATGATGACGACGATGACGATGATGGTGATGATGGCGATGATGATGATGACGACGACGAAGACAATGATGATGATGATGTTGATGACGACGACGACGATGAATTTAAGCCACCGCCCTCTCGGTTGACTTTTCATCAGACTAACCACGCTAATAAACCAGAGATTAGCTCATCTGACCTGCGTGCAAAGATTTCCGTCAATTAATAGCCCATCTTAAATCTTACGTATAGCGAGGGGTCTTCCACCCCCACCCCACCCCTAAGCAGTGCATACTTGCTCTAATAACAGTCATGAATTTTCTCCATCCATCCATGCTTCGATATTATACCTCAGTCATTAATCACCGATTATATGCTCCTACCCATGCCTTGCGGGAGAATGCATGGCATGGTAATCTCTCATCTATTTCAGTACAAGGGGGACGTATCCTATATCCCCCCCTCCCGAAGCCCCTCCCACCGCCGAAGCAGCGGACGAACTGTCGACTGAAGCGTATAGGTCCCAATGTCCCATGCAGAATTGCAGATACACGCGACCAAATCAATCCAACCACATATATACATGTTGTACGTATAGACGTACAATGTATACGGTGGTCTATCCTTAACTCGTTGCCAATTTCTCATGACGCATTAGATATCGAACCCCTAGCGTTGAGGTGAAAGGCGGGTGTCTTAGCCAACTATGTGCAGCCTTACGTGCTCAAAGTTGCTTGTGACGAAGAAAATAAGGTTCGCCTGACTGAAATGATTCAAATGAATGACTCGTATGCATGTTGACGTCAGAAGGTGACACAGAATTTAGAAGCGGTGTGAGTGAGAGTGAGACGAAAAAAGATGGATGGATAGATGGATAAATATAGAAGATGAATGCAGATTTCCATATATACAGCAGTAGGCTGCCTGTTTTGAACTTGTGAATTACCATTTTAATCGATACATGGCATTATATTATTCGCGTGATATAAATTTTTAAAAATTCCGTTATATAAGTCTAGGCTACTGTAATACCAAAGTTTTAAACAAATGAGCATAATAAGGAGCAGGAGACAGAAAGCACAAAGAAGAGGAAGACGACAAGAGGTAAAAATAGAAGAACCATAGTAGATAAAAAGAGATGACTTTGACGAAGATATGATGGACGCTGAAAGAAATCTTTGAAAGGCGCATGAAGTATAGGCAGTGTTTTTTTCTAAAGATAACGAAATTCAGCCATCAGTTTCTGACGTCCATGGCATTACTATACACATCATCGTCATCGTCATCGTCGTCGCTAGGTCAGGGGTTACACGGCGGACCTCTTGTCCGCTGCTTTGAGATGCCATCGAAGGCAGCAGCAGACCTGCAGTCATGAGTCATATCGACGTCAAGAGCTGATGATGATGATGGGAAGAAGGCGGCCGATCGATTAGTGTGACCGAGCGTGCATGCATCGTGTTCGAAACGTGACCAGACTACTTCGACTGAAATATTATATAGATCTATATAAAATCAAATATATATATATATTTATATATATAGTTGATCTGTGTATATATTTATATTTATATATATATTGTTTATATGTATATATTATTATATATAATATATATATATGTATATAATATATATATATATATATATATATATATAGTTCATTGCACTCAAGCACACTTAACCCGGTCTGGTCACTTCAGTTGCAAGTCCCCGCCGTGCACGAACTGACATTTAGGACGTACTTGGAAGGAGTTATAACGTATACGAAAGTCAACGTGAATATCCAATCCATATGCACGACATTGTATACATCTAATTAGGATCGCATTTGTAGCTGCATGCATGCTCCTCAAATGAGCAATGGGTTGCGTGCTTTCAGGCAATAACCGACGAGAAAGGCTGAGCTTTCTTCGCCTTATATAGTAATGATATACAATTATACATGCATTTTTATAAAAGAGCGTGTAAAGAAGCAAAAAATGACGCTAATCAGTGCTTGAGGCACAGGTCATTATAGTATAGACTCTATGTATATTTTATGTGGCATATTATATAGAAGACGGTGGGGGGCTATATAAAGACCGATAGGCGTCATTAACGCCTATCTATCGCCTATGGATTTACCCCGATTACTTGAATAGTCGAATGTTAAATGTTGAATACCTTCAATTCAGATCAAGCAAAAATGTCAACGCAAAAATAATTTCCTAATGTGTATTGCTTGTATATGTAAACAATAACTAAACATTGTGGGGCGCGGTGGTGTAGTGGTGGCGTCGTTGCCTTGGAGCCGGAAGGTTCAAAGTTCGAATCCACCTCGTCACGTAAGGATCTTGGGCAAGTCCTTCACTCACAATTGCTCAGCGCTTCGGCGTGAAACTCCGATGCAGTGTCCGCTCTGCATTCGGGAGCGCCTCTGAGTAGCGAGAGCTTGAATGGGCTCTATAACAAGTGCACATACAAACAAACTAAATAAGTTTAGGACAACCTCTTAGGAAGCTGACCTGCAGGCATCGGAACTGACTAGAATTGCAGACTCGATTACCTCTTAGCCGTGGCTGGACTGGGAGCGCATCTGAGTAGATTAGTTGAATGGGTCAAGACACATTTTCAGAATGAATGAATGGTATACGAACGAATATAGAATCGTATAGTTTTATGCATGGGACGCTGAAAAATCTCTATTTTCTAGTTACATTTGCAAACTGAACGCATGCAGTTTCTAGGGAAAAACAAAGAACTTTTTCCGCTGTTGTATATTGGCGCCAATTCGATCTTAAATAAGGCTGCGAATCTCACCCGAACACCTCACAACCATAAACACGCATCGACGTCTTGCAACCGAAGGACAATAAAGCAATGAAATATTGACCTCTGGGTATGAAGTCACTGATGGACCAGAATGAGACACATGATTTTCAATATAGTCCGCTTCACAGACACACGCGCACACGCACATGCACGCACGCACACGCACATATATATATACATGTAAATATACACACATATGGCCAACGTAATATCCTCGCATACCTTTCTCTGTCTGTCTCTGTCTCTGTCTCTGTCTCTGTCTCTGTCTCTCTGTCTCTCTTTGTATCTCTCTCAATCTCTCTCTCTCTCTCAATCTCTGTCTCTGTCTCTGTCTCTGCCTCTGTTTCTGTCTCTCTCTGTCTCGCTCTGTCTCTCTCTGTCTCTCTCTGTCTCTCTCTCTCTCTCTCTCTCTCTCTCTCTCTCTCTCTCTCTCTCTCTCTCTGCATCTCTCTCTCTCTCTCTCTGCATGCGTCTCTTTCTCTTCATTCGTTTCTCTTCACACATAATACAATATTATAGCCCTATAACATTGGTCAATATATGTATATACACGTACATATCGATATATCGGCGTGGCAGCTTAGTGTGCATGACATTTGGCTCATTATTTTCCCTGTCCAAAGGGTTCTCTATATATAGCGGGTGATTAATTCTAGCCAGGGCCGTAAATCCCGGGGAGGGAAAGGAGGGAATTCCCCTCCCACTTTTCGCCTCGGGGAGGGAACGTGAAGGAATTCCCCTCCCACAATTTTTCTCAGCTGCGTCACAAATGTTAGAGTCAGTAGCCTAAGCTGTGAGCGGCTGCACATTGCTCGAAACGTGGATATAAGATTTGGTCTGTGGAATCAAAGCCGCACAGTTAAAAGAGGTGTAGACTAAATGTATCCATTGACAGATTAGAATCTCTTCTTTATTAATACAAAGAATGAGGAATGTATGACTTGACGCGCCCAATATAGGCTATCATCCTGAAAGACTGCAGGGAGGAAGACAGCTAATTATACACACACGTGTGTCTTCTCTTCTGGTTCTCTGCCCCTAGGCAGGTTCGGCTGTTATGTCCAATGTCGCCACTCTTCCCTCCGCTGGGCCTTCTCCTTTAGTGTGTATATATATATATACACGTATATATATATATAACATACATACATGTGCACCCAAAATGGACAAGCTCCTAAACACCTTTGTGACTTGGTGCACAAACCCTCTCCGCAGTACCTCCCCCGCTCCGGTCTGCTGATCGGTCTGCTTATCGACTTGATCTCCTAGTCCCTCGGGGCAAGGACTTCCATAGCCCAACACCATGCTTTTGCCATTGTAGACCCTTCTATGTGAAATAACCTAACCCCCTTTCTCTATCCCTGTTATGATCTAATTAGAGGGTGACATCTTCAGCCATTCATTGCTTCAAGTCTTTCTTCTTTCCTCACGGCTTTCACACTGAGAGTGAATCTAAATAGATAGTACTGTAAGAGCCGCTTGGTAAATTGTCATATAAGTTTACAATACATACGTGCACTCATGGTTCATGTATACATAACATGTGTAGCCTACATAAGTAGGCTACATAGGCTAATCATAATAATTGGAAGCAAGGGCTCTGAGTTTCGAAAGGAAGAATAGTGATAGGTCTATCAGTTCATCTCGAGACCACGTTATTCCGCATATTCGACTGAAGACCTACAGAGGATTACAAATAAATTTGAGCAAAAAAAATTCGCGAATAGATTTAAGAAGTCTCATCTCTTTCGTTTTACCAAATGACTTCAAGCAGGATGGCGTGCTGGTAACTGGTAAGTGCTATGAAAATAGTGCAAATGCGCACTGACTTCTCTATCAAGAACAGCTTTTCACATGCATAAACAATTAGCCATTGCTTAAAAATCGGTGCACCAGAAAAGTGACTAACAGTATCGTAGGCTATAACAGCGTTATATCATATTGATCAGATTTCTGTCATTTTATATCTTCTAAGTTAGAAATTTGTTTTGGTTGCAGTTTGTATTTGTAATCGCAATAACAATCTCCAGAGTATCTCAGCACCCACAGAAGCTATAAAGCTGAATGTATACGCCTACTAAACCATACACATGGAGAAGTTAAAATGAAGAGAAATACATGTATAAGCCAGTCAATAGGCCTAATACTTTCAACTCTTTCGGTTTGGCAAAAGAACCTCTAGTGACTAGTCGTGTTGTTCCCTTTACTTCGAACATATTATAGGCTATGTGCAGTAGGCTTATATAGTGCGAGGTTAGAACCAACAATTTTTAACACTAACTCTGGGGTGGGTTTTCTGAGGGAGGTAGGCCTATTATAGGCTTGCTTATGCACACAATTCGGAAGGAAAAATTTTCCCTCCCCACATTTAGTAACAGATTTACGGCCCTGATTCTAGCAGCCGTTAACAAAGGACAGCACGACCATTTTGGCGACCATTTTGCGGCCATTTTGGCGACCATTTTGGCGACCATTTTGGCGTCTTTTTCGGTGATACTACGCGTAGACTTATGACCGGAAATGGAGCACTTACGACAGTGGAGCAAACCCTGTGTAAGGCGTTTCCGGTGGTCTGCGGAGCATTTCCGAGAAATAATTTGGTCATCGGGTGTAGAACCCTTCTTGTTCCAAGACGTCCTTTATATCCACGCCAGCCCACCGCAGGCGTGTAGACCTATAGGCTACGCTGGTGAACACATATATAGCGTGTTGGTCCGAGAAGTGAGTATTACGTCTCTAACGGCATTGCGTGTAGTTCCGTGCAGTCCAACATGCAGACAACAGTTCTGTGCACAAAAAATCTGACAATTTTAAGGTTCGAACGATTTTACGGTACGTATGCACATTGTGTATGAATGTAGGCCTATGTATGCTTGTATGTATGCTTATAGGCATACATGTATGAAAAAAGTATCCTATGTACGCAGCCTATAGGCCTATATGTGCGAATGTTTGCGTGTATATAATATGTAGGCCTGACGTGCAGAAATGTATGTGCATGCATGTAATGGGTATAAGCCTGTCTTCATTGTGCATCAATGTATATATGCCCTTGTATTAAGACACCGCGCATGTGGTAGATCAGTCAAGGTAATTGCGTCGATTTTTAACGAAGACGTTGATTATTAGACAAACTACATAGACTGTGATGCATACAATGACGGTATAACGAATGCTTAAAGACCAATAAAACGATTAATCATTGTAATTGCGTCGCTTTTTTAACGAAAACGTCATTAGACAAACTTCATTTATAGACTGTGAAGCATACGATGACGCTATCGAATGCTAAAAAACCGACTATTGGTCACCGTCTTATCTTATCTCTTTGTCGTAATTATTCTAGCAAGACTTCTTTCTGCCTCTCGTCCTATAATATACGCTGCAGAACAAAAAAAACAACGATCTGATCGCAATGCAATGTAATGCAGCTGCAAGCGTCTCAAATAACTCTCCAGCAGCTATCAGAACATCGTTTCAGAACATCGTCGGTGTATAGCAGCTGCTGCTTCATCCGATGAGTCTTAGTCGAGAAGACGATAATAGTCGCTGATAATATATTGATGGTTGAACGATGCGGCGGATTATTGGATTGTATGGCGATGTAATCATTCGCTTTGGCTCATGCCTCTGTCATCGATAAAAAAGCATACCTCGGAACGGTTGACTTTTTATAGCGCCCCTTCAAGGTTTCCTACACAGAAGCGCTCCCGACTACAGGAATTGCAAGTGAAGGATTTGCTCAAAGTCTCTAGTCTACGCGGTGGCTTGAAGTGGATTCAAACCTGCAACCCTCCGGCTGCAAGGCAATGAACATGCCCACTACACCACCGCGCCCTACACGTTGGCAGCGTTTTGTGAGATATTAAAAGATTAGGCTTCCAGTCTCCAGATAAAAACACACGTCGACGTGACGTCGTCAGCATATCCTGCAGAGAAGAGCTATATAGGCTGACTCGGCCTCTTCATATAATTCTTACTCCCTCTGGAGCTAAAGTGGGTGGAGACCTAGGGGGACAGAGGGGACGGTCACCCAACGGGGCTGTTGGGGGGACGGCCCATGCATTTGCCCTTCGCCCCCCAATAGTTGAGCGCCAGGATTTTAAAAACGTCGTCAACTTTTAGGCGGTGAAAATAGAAAATTTGCTCGACTTTCCGGCCAGAAGACTAAAAAAAGGTCGTCAGAAATTTTGTCCGGCAAAGGATGGAAACTTTTTGCGACACTCAGCCATTCTTCCGTCAAAAATCTCGCGACCACTCGCTCGTCCCCACCCCCCTCCCCCAAGTCTCCGCCCAGGTTTCCGCCCATGGCAGTAACAGCGTCGCTGCGTTTCGTGACCCAGATAATAAATCGGTTGAAAAAGCTCTTGTGAGATGCCGAAGACTTGTCCAATTTTTATGTCATGTTATTTCAAGCTACATTAACGCATTAGAGTTGCATTAGCGACTCTATCCTGCGCTTTGCATTTCAATAGTATAACGACAAGCAATACCTATACTGACAAAAATTATGTGACTGTAATAACAACAGTTTTATAACGCCATGTTAAGAAAACCCAGGCATGTCTTCCCTGGCGTTGCAGCATCAGCAATCGCAAGTATATATATATATTATATATTTATATAATTATATAGTCTATATTATATTTATATAATTATATATATTTATATAACTAGCTATATTGTATCCGCAGCAGACACCAATGAAACCAGAATTGCCGTTGACTTAAATTCCCTGATTATTTATCTCCCATACCTCCATACATTGGACATTCGGACCTGCCTATGGGCAGAAAACCAGAAGAAGAAGATAGATCTATACCCCCAATAATAATCAGTGCTTAAAGTGTAGAAAAAGAAGTGCCTGCATGGACGCCATGTGCACCTACCTTTCCAGGCTAACAAGTGGGAGGACGGTGTTCAGATTTGAAAACAAGTGCATCCATGGTCACCGTCGGTGACCGTCCGTCCAGTCACACTTTAAGCCCTGACAGTATAATCATGAGCAGGAATCCTTCGAAATTATGGTTTATTAGTGATGAAAGTGACGAAAATATCTGAAATTGTTCATGCATGCATGGATGCAAAAGTAAAGATAGCCAACAGCTGCGTATAGCGACTCTCAAGGGCGGATACAGAACCTTTGGACGGGGGGGGCAAAAATTCTTGACCTTGTGTCTGGGAAAAAATTGTATCCACCAAAACGTTGATGACCTTGTTTTAGTCATCTGGTAATAAAATTCGAGAAAAGTATAGGGCCTACCATCTTGTTCACCAAAAAACCTGATGATCTTTTTTTCGGAAGCTTGTTGAAACCAAATGGGGAGGGCACGACACATGGGCATTTCTAAATGGGGTCATGGCCGGATTGGCCCCCGTGATCCGCCCCTGGCGACTCGCATGCTACGCTAAAGATCTTTCCAAACATACAGAAGCATGTGGTCATGCATATAGCAGCCCAATGATTCAACTGTGGCCCACAGTAGGCTAAGTGTTTTCTATTACCAGACAGCTTATGTCTGAGCAGAGGTCTCGCTGTCTTTAAGTAAGACGAGATAGATGCGGGGTGGGGGTGGGTGGGGTGGAGGAAGACGCATAGATTCCAGCCCTGCCTTGGCTTCCATGCGAAGATAGATGCCCTTAGGGAGTGGCCGCTCAATGGCATTTCTGTTCTTAAGACGCAGCGTTCCATCTCTCATGCGGAGTGCTAAGGCATCTCTCTCGTCAACGGTGAAGAATTAATCAGGGCTGAGGACACTCGTCCGCCTTATTCCTTCTTCCACTGCTTCTCCACCTCCCTCTTCTCCTCATTCTTTCATCATTCTCCTCCTCTTCCTTTCCACTTACTTCTCCTCTTTCTTTTCCTTTCCTCTCCTCGTTCTGCTTCTTCTTCTCCTTCTGAACATCCGCCTACTCCTTCTCCTCCTACTATACCCCTCATCTTTCTTATTCTCCTCCTCCTAATTCTTCTGTTCCTCATCCTCATCCTCTTTCTCTCTCCGTTCTTCTTCTCTTTCTTCCTCTCCTTCTCCTCCTAATATTCCTCTCCTCTTCCTCATCTTCCTCCTCTTCCTCCTCGTCCCCTTCCTCTTCCTCTTCTATTCCGTCTTCTCCTTCTCTTCATCTTTTTTCTCTTCCACCTCCGCCTCTTCCTCTCTTCCTACCCTTTTCTTCTCCTTCTTCTCCTCTTCCTCTTCTCCTCCTCGTGCTTCTCTTCCTCTTCCTCCTTCTCCTCTTCCTCTCCTTCTCCTCTTCCTCTCCTCCTCCTCCTTCACTGGAAACGACTCATTAGACTCAATCCAGGCAGAAGCAAACGAATAACCGACGCAAACAATCAACTTATTATTTCATCTTTCCATCCATGGTAGAAAAAAACTACATCTCTGTCCTCCGTCATTCCGTCCTTCCATCAAATCCATCCATCCATCCACCCGACCATCCATCACTTCATGCACACGTCTGTTCGTCCGTCCATTCATCCATCTGTCCATCCAATTATCCATCTGTCAGTTATTCATCCGGTTTTTCTATCCATCCATCTATTCGTCCAGTTTTCCATCCATCCATCCATCCATCCATTTTTTCATCCATCCATCAAATCATCCATCCATCTGTCCATCCAATCATCCATCCTTGTCCATCCAATCATCTATCCATTTATCCATCCATTTATCCATCCATCCATCTGTCCATCCAATCATCCATCCTTGTCCATCCAATCATCTATCCATTTTTCCATCCATTTTTCCATCCATCCATCCATCCATCCATCTATCCATCCGATCAACCATCCAATCATCCATCCATTTTTCTATCCACCCATCCATCCATCCATCCATCCATCTATCCATCCGATCAACCATCCAATCATCCATCCATTTATTCTTCCAACCATTTATCCATCCATCCATCTGTCCATCCAATCATCCATCTATTCATCCATCTATTCATCCATCTATCCATCCATCCCATCATCCATCCATTTATCCATCCATCCACCCATCTAACCACCCATCCATCCATCCAACCGTCGACCATTTATCGCTTTGCCCACCCATCCATATCGTCATAACAGAGTGCACATTTGCCTCTTGTCCTGTTGCCTGTTCGTCTCTTTGTCCGTCTCTTGTTCCGCTGTCTACATCTTGCGAATTGATCCCATAAACCATCGTTGTCATCTGCGCTCGACCAAGCATCGCATAATCTCACCAACGCAATCGTGTGTGCCAGATAGATGACACGGAAGGAAAGGATGGGGGAGGGGGTTGAGGGGCGGGGAGGGGTTGAGGGAGGAACGGGGGGGTTGAGGGAGGGACGGGGGTGCTTCACAAGAGCAATTAATTAAGATGATTAATTAAAGGAAGAATGAACGAAATCGATCGCTTACAATACGATGATCATCAGCCAAGATTATTACTACTACTACTACTGTTCCTTTCAATTTTTGGTGGAAAGAACGATAATTACTACACTACCACCACCCCACCGTCATCATCTTCATCATCATCAACATCACCAATATTATTATTATTGTTATTATTATTATTATTATTATTATTATTATATAAATTTCTTATAATTTTTTATAATTTTTTATTTCATCACCATCGTCATCGTCGTCATCATCACCTCCACTACCACCATCACGACCACCATCACCGCCACCATCACCACCACCAACATCACCACTATCACCATCACCATCACTATCATCATCTTTTTCTTCATCACCTCCACCACCCCACCGTCACCACCATCACCACTATCACCATCATCACCACTATCACCATCATCATCATCATCATCATCATCATCATCATCATCATCATCATCATCATCATCATCTTCATCATCCTCCGGACAACCTCCACCACCTGAAGCAACGCCTGCCTAGTCCTCACAAATCAGTGCCACTAGCAGGCAAATTGGATTTCTCCAGCAAGATATACACCACCACAACTGATAGCAAACCATTCATCAATAGATCAATACCAATACATATCTGTTGAACTCTCACCTGCGCAATGAAAATCTTTCTGGACAACTGGCTATGGAAACTACAACAGCCACCTCATCATGGGCGCGCTGGAGTCGGGAGCACCTCTGAGTAGTTTTTAAACTTGAAGGTGTGCTCTATAAATGTCCAAATGAATGAATAAATGAACGTAAAGCACTTTTTGCAACATTGTTGACAGCTTCGATGCAATATCGTATACATAATAAAGTTAACTAATTAATTAGGTGCTGATTAGTTCAACTTTAATGGTGATTGTAACGGTATACACTCAAAGACGAATGTCTGGATGCTAGGAAATGGCGTCACAGGTATTTTTATGTTAACGATTCCACCTGTACAACAAGCTGCGATTGTACTGTTTGGTGTTAACATTAGTGATTGTAAGTCGCTAGGTGATAATCTTAGAGGTACTATTGTTTTTTTGTAGTGTTAGCATGTGATTGTAGTGGTGCTACTGGTGAAGATTTGCTTCGAGATTTCGACTTTGCCTCTCTCATACTACTCCCACACACTCCCAACCAACTCCGCTGTAAGAGTAGGCTGTCTTCTTTTGGTCATTGAAGTATTGATAGTGGTAATTCTAGACTATTTCTAGTGCTGTTTATGGTCATTCTGTAGCTGAGTCGACATTAGGCCTATAATTATATTTCGCGATACGATTCAATATAATAATTATTGCTAAAGTCTGTACATGTATAATTATTGTCGCAGTTGCTTAATTTGGTTGCTAGCGGTGCTTCTATAGTGTTAATGATGGCGACGCTATTGCTGTTGTTGTTGTTGTTGCTGTTGTTGTTGTTGCTGTTGTTGTTGTTGTTGCTGTTGTTGTTGTTGCTGTTGTTGCTGTTATTGTGCTGTTGCTGTTGTTGTGCTGTTGCTGTTGTTGCTGCTGTTGTGTTGTTGCTCTTTTGATCAATTCCAAGTGTTGTATAGTTAGTTCATCGATGAGTAATAGTCCCTCGTCTCGTCCTTCAGCCATCCATCTATCCATCCATCCACCTATCCATCCACCTATCCATCTATCTATCCATCCATCTATCCATCCATCCATCTATCTATCCATCCATCTATCTATCCATCCATCTATCCATCCATCTATCCATCTATCCGTCCATCCATTTATCCATCCATTCATCTATCCATCAATCCATCCATCCATCTATCCATCTACCCATCTACCCATTTATTCATCTATCCATCTATCCATCCACCTATCCATCTATCCATCCATCTATCCATCCATCCATCTATCCATCCGTCTATCCATCTATCAATCTATCCATCCATCACCGCAGTCATCAACTTCAGTGACGTCTCCGCTCCTCCGAATATATAGTCTCTGACGCAGAAGGGGAAGGGGAGATGGATAGGGGGGAGGATGGGGTTACGGATTGACCCTTTCCATTCCATCGTCTGGCCGTAGTTGGCGATTGGCTATTCGCAGCGGTGGAGGGTTAATCCTCTGCTTGGCTCGACAGATTTAGACAGAGCTTGATGGAACGTTAACTGGATTTGTGTAAATTTGCTGCAGCTAATCTGCGTGCAATTTGGCAATGGGTTACAACAGCCTTTCAAGATGAGGACCACGCCACGGGTGGGAGTAGGGTCAGCGGGTCCTTGCGACCGATGCCTGGAAGGAACCATCAGTCTACGATGGAGTCACTCGAGTGGAATCCAAGTGTCTCTGCTGCTGCTGCTGCTGCTGATGCTGCTGATGATGCTGCTGCTGATGATGCTGCTGATGCTCTATCTATCCATCCATCCATCCATCCATCTATCCACCCATCCATCCATATATCCATCCATCTATACATCTACCCATCCATCCATTCATCCATCTATCCATCCGTTCATATATCCATCCATACATCTATATCTATCCATCCATCCATCCACCCATCTATCTATCCATCCATCCATCAATTCATCCATCTATCCATCCATCACTCGCCCATTCTTCCATCCATTCATCTATTAGGCGATTCCCTTAATTTTTGTCATCCATCTTTCCATCCATCTATCATCCATTCGCCCATCCATCCGTCAGTCATTTAATCCAGCAACAACTCTATCCATCCATCCATCCATTAATTATTTCTCTATTTGATGCATTCATTCATTCATAAATTTTGTTCATAAACAAATCAGTTGATTGCTCTGCTTCTCTCATTATTAACATGCGAATTATGGCGTCATAAGCGACTCAGACAGGCCGCTAATCGCTTTGGTTCAAGACCCCAGTCTACCCATAATTCCTTGTTACAGTGCGGGGAGGGACAATTTCCTTTCTTCCTACTTACTTTGATGTTTGATCGCTTGAGCCAATGATCAATAATATTAGATCTATTGTTGACTGATGCCCGCTTGTCCAACACAATAGATCTAATTAGATTCTCTCATGATAAGTATTATAAATAATATAAATAGAAATAATAAATAATATTATTATTATTTCAAACTGGAATCTCTTGTGAATCAAGTTGAGCCGAGACAGGTCGTGACAGAATGTACGATCGCCGGAGAGCAACATCACATGGCACAAAAATTAATTTGTAATCTCATGAACATCTTCAGATTAGAAATGAACGGCGTGAGGTTAGTTGCCAGTATGATCCCAACGTCATGATGGCTGGGAATCAAAAATCGCATCATCCTAGTTTGCTTTAGGCACAAGCAGACTAGCAGAGGGTTGTTAACTTGTTATATAGCGATCACAATAACAGCCAGTCTTGCTTTCAGAGCAAGTTCTGCATACTGTAGAATCATTTTTTATGACCCCAACACTATAAAAGGCTACGTATGGTGTACACAGGCACTGTATGAAGGCATTATCTTACTTTTCACACATGATAGGCCTACTGTACCACGTACAATACATACAATTACATTGTTGTTTATTATCATAATAGATATTCGGTCTGATATTTTGACAGTGGACAGTGTGTGACTGCATGAGTACGTTGTGTATCACGCAATAATCTCACCCGCAGCGATTCATATCATGTCGGTTACAACATAGTCTGGACTGGATGGTTTCTGGCACGTGTCTCCTGCATAGAGTGCGCTCGAAGCTATTAACGTTGACGCAGGAGAATTAGTCTCAGCGCTTCGTCACCGCAACCACCGCCGCCTGTCTCAGGAGATATGGACGCCAGACAACACGTTGCCTTTCCATGCACTGTCTTTCCATCTCTGGAGATATATAGACGCCACGCACGCTTCCTTTGCCACTGTTTTCCATCTTCCAGAGTCTTATACAATCCAGATACATTTGATATTATTGCACTGATTCTGCAGCTCAGAAGTGCACACACTATAACAGTCGTCGATGTGGCTTGCTCAAGAGCCTTACACAGCAATCAAAGTGCAGGGTTTCAGACTCGAATTCATACTCTCCGCGCTTGTTGTTGTATTCGGGCTTAACGACACTGTTTCTTATCGAAGATGATTAGTGTCGGAGGCAGAGTACAACCTCACACTCCACGTTTATATTGAGACCGAGTCACCCGCAGTAAAGATCCGAGAAATTAATCTCCCGACCGGGAATCGAACCCGGGCCGCCGGCGTGGCGAGCGGGCTACAACCCACTCGACCACGCAGGATCTCTTCTCTCCGCGCTATTAGGTCGAGCGCACTTTATACTCGGCTATACCGTATAACCACGATCTTTTCACATGTCCCATCCATACAGAGACACAGAGACACAGAGACACAGAGACACAGAGACAAAGAGACACAGAGACACAGAGACACAGAGGCACTGTGTGCTTCTGTCATGTCATCAATGATAGAGAGACGGTGACAGAAACGGAGAATGGAGCGACAGAAAAACAGATAAGATGGAAATCACAGGTACAGTAATGGAGAGGTGCAGAAACAGAGAGAGACAGACAGACAGGGAGAGACAGGGAGAGACAGGGAGAGATACTGCGACACACAGAGACAGACATACAGAGACAGACAGATAGAAGTGCAGAAACAGAGAGACAGACAGACAGAGACAGAGAGACGAGTCAGAGAGACAGACACAGAGACAGAGGCAGAGACAGAGACAAACAGAGACAAACAAACAGACAGATACAGACAGACAGACAGACAGAGACAGGCAGAGACAGACAGAGACAGGCAGAAGATTATAGAGATTACAGAGAACATGTCCAAAGAAGGCTGACGACATCACGCCTTACATATTATGTGCTTAACAAATTGCACGTGTGAACGTGGATGTCTGATGCATGTGTACAGGGCCGTAAATCCCGGGGAGGGAAAGGAGGGAATTCCCCTCCCACTTTTCGCCTCGGGGAGGGAACGTGAAGGAATTCCCCTCCCACAATTTTTCTCAGCTGCGTCACAAATGTTAGAGTCAGTAGCCTAAGCTGTGAGCGGCTGCACATTGCTCGAAACGTGGATATAAGATTTGGTCTGTGGAATCAAAGCCGCACAGTTAAAAGAGGTGTAGACTAAATGTATCCATTGACAGATTAGAATCTCTTCTTTATTAATACAAAGAATGAGGAATGTATGACTTGACGCGCCCAATATAGGCTATCATCCTGAAAGACTGCAGGGAGGAAGACAGCTAATTATACACACACGTGTGTCTTCTCTTCTGGTTCTCTGCCCCTAGGCAGGTTCGGCTGTTATGTCCAATGTCGCCACTCTTCCCTCCGCTGGGCCTTCTCCTTTAGTGTGTATATATATATATACACGTATACATACATACATGTGCACCCAAAATGGACAAGCTCCTAAACACCTTTGTGACTTGGTGCACAAACCCTCTCCGCAGTACCTCCCCCGCTCCGGTCTGCTGATCGGTCTGCTTATCGACTTGATCTCCTAGTCCCTCGGGGCAAGGACTTCCATAGCCCAACACCATGCTTTTGCCATTGTAGACCCTTCTATGTGAAATAACCTAACCCCCTTTCTCTATCCCTGTTATGATCTAATTAGAGGGTGACATCTTCAGCCATTCATTGCTTCAAGTCTTTCTTCTTTCCTCACGGCTTTCACACTGAGAGTGAATCTAAATAGATAGTACTGTAAGAGCCGCTTGGTAAATTGTCATATAAGTTTACAATACATACGTGCACTCATGGTTCATGTATACATAACATGTGTAGCCTACTTATGTAGGCTACATAGGCTAATCATAATAATTGGAAGCAAGGGCTCTGAGTTTCGAAAGGAAGAATAGTGATAGGTCTATCAGTTCATCTCGAGACCACGTTATTCCGCATATTCGACTGAAGACCTACAGAGGATTACAAATAAATTTGAGCAAAAAAATTCGCGAATAGATTTAAGAAGTCTCATCTCTTTCGTTTTACCAAATGACTTCAAGCAGGATGGCGTGCTGGTAACTGGTAAGTGCTATGAAAATAGTGCAAATGCGCACTGACTTCTCTATCAAGAACAGCTTTTCACATGCATAAACAATTAGCCATTGCTTAAAAATCGGTGCACCAGAAAAGTGACTAACAGTATCGTAGGCTATAACAGCGTTATATCATATTGATCAGATTTCTGTCATTTTATATCTTCTAAGTTAGAAATTTGTTTTGGTTGCAGTTTGTATTTGTAATCGCAATAACAATCTCCAGAGTATCTCAGCACCCACAGAAGCTATAAAGCTGAATGTATACGCCTACTAAACCATACACATGGAGAAGTTAAAATGAAGAGAAATACATGTATAAGCCAGTCAATAGGCCTAATACTTTCAACTCTTTCGGTTTGGCAAAAGAACCTCTAGTGACTAGTCGTGTTGTTCCCTTTACTTCGAACATATTATAGGCTATTGCAGTAGGCTTATATAGTGCGAGGTTAGAACCAACAATTTTTAACACTAACTCTGGGGTGGGTTTTCTGAGGGAGGTAGGCCTATTATAGGCTTGCTTATGCACACAATTCGGAAGGAAAAATTTTCCCTCCCCACATTTAGTAACAGATTTACGGCCCTGCATGTGTAGTTGTGTGTACCAAAGACACCATTGCTTTGCACACGATTTCTTTATCCCCGAGGCCACGTGATTGTAGGCATATTTACCCAGAGAGCAAGGCGACAGATTAAGCTCGTTAGTGAAAGCCTGCAATCTTTACGACTGAGAGAGAGAGAAAGAGAAAGCGGGAGGGAGAGAGAGAGAAAAGGGAGAAGAGAAAGGAAGAGAGAGGGAGGGAGAGAGAGAAAAGGAGAGAGAGGGAGGGATACAGGGAGACAGGGAGAGAGAGACAGAGAGAGAGAGACTGCGACAGACAGACAGTAACAGAAACAGTGACAGAGACAGAGACAGACAGACAGACAGAGAAAGAAGGCTCGTTGTCCAGTGAATCAAGAAATAAATAAATTAATTTGACGTCTAATAATTTCGGTTGTTCGTTGCTCTATGGCCTTCATTGGCGAATGGCCAGAAAGCCAACGACACAGGGAGTCGATCGCGGTGTCTTAGAGACCACTTTATGCTGTCTTCCAGGCTAAGTTCCAGCGAACATTCTGAGACTAATACAACCAATTAAGGCCTCGGTTCAGTATTAGGCCTCTGGTGATATATGAAGCGCCTGCTCGAAAGCACATGAGAAGAGGTGGAACGCAGTAGAATGTGCTCGGATATAGGCTAATTATGATTAAATATGATTACTTCTGTGGGATGCCTAGCTCTTCAGCTGTACTTATGTACATGCAGGCCTCCGCGATAATTATGCTGCTGCTTCCAGCATATTTGATTGAACATACATTTTTTTATTTAGATATCGGTATGTAAGATTATTATGGGATCCTGGAAGAATCCTACAGGTGAATAGCGTGTAGTCTATTAGAAAAATTATTGCAGTGATTAAAATATTGGATTAAATCCAGGATTGGAAATTAGAATGTATAATCATAATTTCCATTTGTGTACAATGTAGATCTAATACACCGGAGTGGACCATGATTATTACCAAAACGTGAGTTATACGCCTACGCCAAAAGGAACTAGGCCTAGATGGAAACGTCATAGAAAAACCACAGCAGCCTGCCACCTGCAGTTTAGTGTTCTTAGAAAAGACTCCATGAAAACAACAGCAGCATATTATGGAGGTTTACATGTACATAAATACAGCTAAAGAAAGAGCTAGGCATCCCGCAGAAGTAATTATCAAAACACACCAGTCTACGGAAGTAAATCTTGGAAACCCCTTAATTCGTGTAGGAGAACCACTTCGAACCGGAAATTTCGGAGACACAAACAGGAAGCAACTGACGGAAGCAACCAGAAGGTAGGAAAATCACACCAGGAAGATATAGGGATCCCCTGTTGGTAGACGCCCCTGAACCCGCTATCTTTAGAGAATTCATTTGCGCGAAAACTCAGCGAGAGACGAAACGTATTTGGGCCTTCAAAGGAGCGCCATGCCATGAAAATACGAAGACAGAAGAGACCAAGGTGCAGACTACAATCACAGCAAGTTTATGACGAAAGTAGCAGAAACGTCATGTCAAAGACATGCAAATGCGACACTACTCTTTAAACCGACCGTGGCGTAAATAATCATGAGATGAATTGTGGCTTTTATTAGCTTTCATCCAGTCAATGTAAAATGGATATGCATGTGAGAACTCAAGTAATTTATGGAAGCGTGTTCATTCATTCATTCATTATTAGAATTTATATAGCGCCTCTTCAAGAAACTACTCAGAGGCGCTCCCAGCCCAGCCACGACCAAAGAAAAAAGATTTAAGAGACTTGAGAAATAAAGATTGACTAGACAGGTGGAGGAAATGGAGGTTTGAGGGGAGGTCATTCCAGATTGACGGTCCCACAACCGAGAAGGCTCGGTGCTGTCTGGTAGCTAAGCGAGCCCGTGGAACAAGCAGTTGTCCCTTCGCAGCGGAGCGAAGAGCCCGACGCGCCTCAATGTCAGAGACAGGACGACAGAGAACGCGCAGATAAGATGGAGCAAAACCAAGAATACAGCGAGAAACAAGGGCAGCAATGCGGTAATTGATGCGTTGGGCTATTGGCAGCCAATGCAGCACATCACGCATGTAAGCAGAGACAGGCGAAAATTTAGGAATTCGTCCGATGAGTCGGGCAGCAGAGCGTAGAACCCGATCTAGCCGTCCCAGAACCCCAAGGGGAAGGCCAACAAGGATTGAGCAGCA
Source organism: Lumbricus rubellus (assembly GCA_945859605.1). NCBI lineage: Eukaryota > Metazoa > Annelida > Clitellata > Crassiclitellata > Lumbricidae > Lumbricus > Lumbricus rubellus. The sequence continues at coordinate 17,125,172 of OX243826.1, read as the reverse complement.
ATGGTCAATACGACTAGTTACAAAGGCGTGAACAAGCACAACTAGCGCATCATGAGAGAGAGAGCGAGCAATCACTCGGAGTTGACGAAGCTGATAATAACAGCTTCGAGCGACGAGGTTGACATGCTGGGTGAGACTGAGTTCACAGTCAAGGGTGACACCCAGGTCACGGACCGTGGAAGAGAAAGTAACATCCGGAAACAGTTGAGCTAGCAGAGGCAGATCAATATTCTCAAGTTGCCGACGGCCGCCCAGCCAAATGAATTGCGTTTTACTGGGATTTAAGAGAAGCCGGTTTGACGCCATCCAAGAGGAAAGGACGTCAACAGTCAGGCACATCAGGCGCACAGTGTTAACTGAGTCAAATGGGCTAGAATGTATGTAAGCTTGAGTGTGTTGATGCTGTTGTTGTTGTTGTTGTTGTTGTTGTTGTTGTTAGTTCCAGATTCTTTGCCGCAATGTTCTCCTGTCATAAGCAGATCAATATTGAGGCCTGTTTTGTTGGTAGCTCGAGATTATCTGCAACAGTATTCTCTTTAGCTGCTCGCAAGCAGATCGATGCAGAGGACTATGATTGCATGCCCACCTGCAATGCATGCACACGTATACGCTCTATTGAGAGTTCTATGCTCTATTGAGAGTTCTATGCTCTATTGAGAGTTTCATACTCTATTGAGAGTTCTATGCTCTATTGAGAGTTCCATACTCTATTGAGAGTTCTATGCTCTATTGAGAGTTCCATACTCTATTGAGAGTTCCATGCTCTATTGAGAGTTCTATGCTCTATTGAGAGTTCTATACCTGTACTCTATTGAGAGTTCTATACGGTCCAAAAAATTGTCAATCTTAGCTTCAGACTATAGTCTATTTCATATTCGCCTATAGCTGCTACTCCATGGGCAATGGGCATCTCTAAACAGCTATATAATTTATAGGATCAGTTCTAAGTGTTAGGGATTTATGATTTCTAAGGTACAGCTAGAGGTACAGCTAGTATTCGCAAACTATGCATGCATTAGCTCATTCATCAAATAAATGCTGCTTCATCCCGGTTAATTTACGTCCAGCCAAACGCGTCACTCGCGCACGAGGCTACAATCTACGGAACAGTCTGCACTCATCTACGTGTGTACCCTCCCAGAAATGACACCGGAGATTTAAAATCCAGAATGCATTACAACGATATTTACTACAGGATAGGACATTTATGTCTTGGCAATTGAACATTACAAAAAAATAAGCAATCTGATGTAACACATGCATGTAAATATAGGCCTAAAGAAGCAGCGCCCATTATGTTCATGCATAATTATTAATCAAAATTGAAAATACAATGCTTTGAATGCAATACAATCTGTGAACTAAACATAGTGCCAGTTCAATGCTGACTATTATAATAATATTATAGAAAACTCAATCATGAATATGCTGACTGGCCTAGTCAGATTCACCGGTAAGCGCGAGCGGCATACGTCTGTTGGTTGCAACGGACTGCGGTTCAAGCCCCGGGCTGGGAGTTGACACTCAGAGATTTAGATGTCTCGGGCTAGCACGCATGGGACGCGGTGGCGCAAGCTGCTGAGGAGCGACCTTGGGCAAGTTGCTTACCCATCATTGTCTGTGGGGAAGGCAATAGGAAATCACCTCACTCATCTCATCCCCAGAGGCATAAAAGCCAATGAACCTGCCTTCGGGCAAAGAACCATCAACAGAAAACTCAGAGTGGACACTGCTTTTCGATTTAAGTCAGCAGAGCACCCATTAAATTTAGAAAACATGCAGACAACTAAGCAGACAGAAACAGACAATGGCAGGCAGACGTACATGTAGAGACTGGGGGAAATGGAAACATGGCAAATATACTAAATAAAATAATGCAATCTGGAACTAGACACACACATGTTACATTTAGGCCTACAGTACACACAGAAAGAGGCAGTAAATCAAGGTGACTATTTCAAGGGGCTAATACAAGCTTCTAGAGTCTACAGCCTACTCTTAGCAGAGTGTATAATATTACAACATACACGAGAAGGAGCAATAAAAGCCTGGCGAGCAGCATGTAGGAATATACCTTATACTTCGAAGGCCTCGACAGACTTGCACGCGATTAGCAAAGTCTACAAAGGCATGTACGCTATACATACACTCTCAGGCGACTATAGTATACGAATGACCTTGGATGTCGATGACAATCTAGCAGAGGTCATTGCAACCAGCTGGGGAAGATGCAGAGGACAGTTTTTTAACTTCCGCGTTCTTTTTTCCTCTATAGTTACTCTGTGCAGCGTATTGGGTGCCACCCAGGGCCGGATTAAGGCATGTTCAACATGTTCGGCGGAACAGGGGCCCCCACACTTTAGGGGGCCCCCACAAATGTAAAAAAAAATTTAAGAAAATTTCGGGCACACGACTATTTCCCCCCCCCCAAAAAAATAGGTCGTCAACTTTTTTGGCGGATGAAATGGTATGATTTTCCCGAAAAATTTGAAAAATTTTCCGCAAAAAAATCCCGAAAAGGGCCCCCACACAAAAATTTACGAACAGGGCCCGACATTGCTTAATCCGGCCCGGTGCCACCGCAGAGGGAATAACGGCTGTGCACGGTATACAGAGAAAAAGAGAGGAGATAGCAAAAAAATTACGTGTGAAATACAGGATGCCATGATCGAGGGTGTTAGTCTAACGATCTATAAAATATCACCCCTAATCGTCTAATTGACCAATGTCATAAAGTGGGCTTAAAGTAGTACCGTAGGCTATAATACGGTAATAATAGGTAAGTATTATAGTGACTTCGTGTATTTTTTGTTCCTGACTTGGTGTGCTTGTTGCAGTTACAAACGGATCAATAAAATTGATTGATTGATTGATTTGACTCGAGGAAATACTTCTATAGGTTAGTTTTTAATAGGCTAATCGATCAAGGCAATTATTCGTATATACATTGATTCTATATAGAAACAGGCTTAATTTAACATTTTCAATTCAAACGAATCTCTTTTGCTTTTTACATTCTAAAAATTACACATAACAATCTACATTCTATGTTCGATTAGACCCTATAATAGTGTGCCGGTATAATGCATCAACAATGTTCTTCAATGTATGCCTTCAAAAACATGTCCAGTTAATATGTACGGTACGCATCTTTGATCATACACTTACATGGACAGTCATATAATGTACTTATCTTAGATACACTTGTTTGGACAGATATTGGCATATGCTTCGACTGTTTGTCCAACCCGGTTTACAACGGAGTCCAATCATCACACGACCACGCATCCAGCCGAGCAGTAACAGCAACAGCGGGTGACTGCAGTCATTGCAATGATGCGAATCTGGGTCGCTGTTGTTTATGCCGAGAGAGAGAGACAGACAGACAGACAGACAGACAGAGAGACAGAGAGAGACAGACAGACAGAGAGAGACAGAGAGAGACAGAGAGAGACAGAGACATAGAGAAACAGAGACAGAGAGAGAGACAGAGACAGACACAGACACAGAGAGAGACAGAGAGAGACAGAGAGAGAGAGAAAGAGAGAGAGAGACAGAGACAGAGACAGAGACATAGACAGAGACAGAGACAGAGACAGAAAGACAGAGAGAGACAGAGACAGAGACAAAGACAGTGACAGAGACAGACAGACACAGACAGAGAGAGAGAGCGAGAGAGAGGAGAGAGAGAGAGAGAGAGAGAGAGAGAGAGAGAGAGAGAGAGAGAGAGAGAGAGAGAGAGAGAGAGAGACATAGACAGAGACAGAGACAGAAAGACAGAGAGAGACAGAGACAGACATAGACAGAGACAGAGAGACAGAGAGAGACAGAGACAGAAACAGAAACAGAGACAAAGACAGACAGAGACAGAGAGAGAGACAGAGAGAGACAGAGAGACAGAGACAGAGACAGAGACAGAGGAACGTGCAGAGAGTGAACATGACTATACAGTATTCGTGAAAACAATCTGGGCATGGCATGCATACATTGTATGTGTATATGCATACATTGTATATGCATGCTTGCTTGACGGTTATTCGATTCTAAACAATGTCATCGCTGTAGCGTATAATGTATGTTGTAGATATCCATAGAAAGCGGCAACACTGGCGCCATATCACGTTGCTGTGTTTCTGCAGCAGCAATTATTGGAAGACTATTCTGTCTGGCACATTCTGCCAATATCACTTTCTATAGCGCACTCGCTGAGTCATGAAAAGCGCCACGCGAATCCCAGGTGCCTGCATATATTATACGAACGCGTACATAGGCGTATGGGAGATTTCAGCAGTGGGGGGGGGGGCAAAGATTGAACTTCTTCCGCCCAAAAAATATATCCGGCAAAAAAGTTGACGACCTTTTTTTTACCTGCCCGAAAGTTGGGGGCATTTGATCTCCTCTGGACCCCCGCCTCGTACGCCTATGAACGCGTATATAATATATAAATATTATTAGGCCTATATATATGTATATATAATAGACTATGATAACAATAATAATAATAATTTTCGTTTATTCAACAATCCGGTTGATAGAACACAACCGGTTAGCCTACATGCGGTGTACAATTATGCAGTTGAAACAATTAACATGAACGCAGATCACAGAATACTCGAATCTTAACTATGCTAACAGAACGGGCAGCCTGCAATAATTAGGCCTAATCGAAGCTAATAGCATCCATACATACATATTACATACATGTATAATATACATTATGTCTAAGTCTTTTAAGACATACACAGTCTACATACATAGTCATATTGACCACTTTTAGGCCTACGTAGGCCTATATAGGCCTAAACGGTAAACCACCGATTTCAGATGATGCCCTAGCCATTCAGAATTCTACATTTTTATGATTCATCGTTTAGAACGTTTAGCGATTGATTAATTCCATTAGACGTGCGGTAAGCTTCCAATTTGTAAAAAGTCGTCTTAAAAAACGTTGTGAACGACGACAACACCTAAAAAGGAGCAAGAAAAAGATGGTGTCTATATAAAAAACGTGGACAAAATAAATGGCAGTTCACGCAAAATGCACCGTTTATAGCTTACAGCGGCAAGTTAATGTCTCGCTTGGGTGAGTCTCATTCGGGTTTTACAGCCTGATGGATGTCGACTTCACATCCTCGCCCCATACCCCCCACCCCTCACACCCCCCGTGCGGTGGTCCCCAGACCATGGCTGCCACCGTACGACAATTGATAACGGATGTCGCATGACTACATCGATTGTTCCCTCGACAAAGAATTCATTTCAGAGATAAATTATCTAACGGCTTGGCTTGTATGGTTGGCTCCATTCAGCATCAGATAAGCTGCTGGGCTGAGGTGGGTTCAAAAGCAAAGCACAATCATGCATACTGTTTGGCCATTTTGCGATAACTTGGTGATCGGCTTAATTACGTGCAGTTTGAGTGCTCGTTGTGAGGGTTTCCTTCACTAAATTATTATGGTCAAATGTCGCTAAGTGACCCGCGCTAAAATTACGAAATTACTGAGATTATTCCCCTTGTCTTTGATTTCATTCTACATCCATAATATGCCTCTTTTTTAAATTTTCTATATGTTTATTGTTGACAGCCCCAGTTTTCGAACCGTGTCCTTTAAACCTGACTCAATGAGTGACTCATTGTTCCTTAGTATAGCCTACTCGGGATTCTGGCAATTATATTCCAACATTAACTTAGACGAAGCAGCCTGTTATGCAGCACACGCAGTGATTATATTTATGTATATACAATACATATTCTATCACTCATTGTGTAATATGATATGTATGAGCACTTGTCATAGCGCCCCTTCAAGATGTCTACTCAGAGGCGCTCCCGACTACAGCGCGGACAATAAATCAGAATTTCACGCCGAAGCGCACGAGTGATTGCTGGTGAGCGACCTGCTCGTGGTCCCTATACGCGGCGGCTTGAGGTGGATTCATTTTTCATAGCTCATTTTCCATGGCAACTCTAAGTCGCGCCATTTTCTCAGAGCACTGGACGATTATAAAAGGCTCGAAAACTGTTCGCTGTGCGCACAAACCTTAGCATCTCGGAATAATAATGGCGTGTAAGAAACAGAAGACCACCATCACTGACGATGGTTCCACTAATCTGGTCAAGCAATGAATGCACAGCAGTATGGAAATGATGTACAATATTACGCATACGCTAGACGACAATGCGCAATTTTTTCACACCCCACGAGTCTCATAAGCCGTCGTTTGCCCGGCATGGGGGTGGGGGGGTATAATTTACGGATTATACGGCACTGCAGTCAATCAGAGATCTTTGAACTCAACGTGCAATTAATGGCATTAATTTGAGAGTCAATTTCACGACTGACTGCCAAAGATAACAAGAGACGACACACTGATGCACCATGCATGTGCATGCATGTGCAGGAACAGCAACAACATCATAAGCATCAACAACGCGGATTAACAACTCCCCTAATCAGTATTCGTGATGTATGTGCGCGCCTGCGTGTGTTTCCACGCATGTCGCACATACACACATGCAACATAATAATTATTATACATATATTTATATGCAATATTTACGTGCATAATAGACTATATAATATATATTTTTAGGCATAAATATATGCATAATTATACATATATATGTGGGCGCGGTGGTGTAGTGGGTATGTTCGTTGCTTTGCAGCCGGAGGGTTGCAGGTTCGAATCCACCTCAAGTCGCAGCGTAGGAACCTTGGGCAAGTCCTTCACTCGCTATTGCTCAGCGCTTCGGCGTAAAACTCTGATGCAGTGTCCGCGCGGTAGTCGGGAGCGCCTCTGACTAGAGAGAGCTTGAAGGGGCGCTATAACAAGTGCACATACAAACAAACATTTATAGAATACAGGTATAGCCTAAGTGCGCGTGCATGTGCGTACTCTTGCTCTCACAGTTGCTGTCAAGTATAGCGTGCATGGACACTCGCCTTACATCGGGTATTAAGCAAAAACCTCTGCAGTGAGGCTGTCACTAAAACCTCCTGCATTATGTTCTTACCGGATAATTACGAAATGCAAAATTGATGGGTGTGTCTCTCATCAGTATAAGCTTATACAGCAACAAATGTTCATTATTTGAAGGCAAAAATGACGTATATCGTCACGACCTTCCGCTTATAATTATGCATGCAGTATCAAACGCGACTGTTTCACATTATTAAGCCCTACGAAAATTCCTGGTTTAGAAGCACGTGCTTATGCATAAATAAATATGGCTCTACAAATGAAAACTGCGCGAAACAAATCATGGAAACCGCAACAGAAACGCCGATAAATAAATCAAACAAGCTTACTCGAAGGCATCAATTAATATTATATTCAGACTTTCAGAGAACAGAAAGAGGGATGTGATGGAGAAAAAATTCCAAGCAGATAGGTTTTACAAGACTAACTACAGGCCCGGCCTTAGGGCAAGGCGAGCGAGGCAGCCGCCTTGAGCCCCGCGCTTCCATGGCCCCGCGCGGCTGGTTATAGGCCTAATTTTCTGAGATTGACATGACAACAATGCTGGCAATCATCAATTTGCCGCGTGAATGTAATAGAATAATTTTGGAAAGAACGAGAACATTGAAGCTACGTTATAAATATAAACTTAAATGACTGAATTCGGATTATAATTAGGCCTAGGAATCGTATGGCCTATAACCTCGACCCAGCTCAGTTTTCAATAATTGATCGGGTAAGAGACTTCACCCCCGGTGCCCGTTTGCATGGACGTCACACCACTTATGTAGGCTACCTCTCTACGAATGTAGGCTATTTAAATGAAAATCTAATTTGATCCAGAAAAACGCAAATAGATCTAATTATTGTCGTTAAAAATTAGTCATGAATGATCCATTAGTTAGCTATTGTTAGGCCTATATTCTTCAGATGACCGTTTCGATATTTGTAATAAAATTTACTCAAACTATTGAATTAGGTGTCAGATATTCAAAATAGGCCTAATAATTAAATGAATCGTAATTGCTTTCATAGTAGGCCTACAAGCTGCTAGAGTGGTGTCAAGATCCTGATTTGCGTTTTTCGTTCATTGACCCATTTACATCCAGATTTTGCACATGGTCGCCCACATATATTTTTCAGAAGATGATAAAACACAATGGTTGCTGCGAAAATTTCAGCAATTGCCTTAAAGATGCAAAACATGATATCAAGAACATATTTGGATATTATTCACATAGGGGCCTAAATTAGGCCCTAATATCAATTTCTTCGTTTCACTTTGTGAATCATTAACATTCTTTGGCGCCAAAAATTTGTCCTCCCCCCCCCAACACGCAGATGTTAAAAGATTGTTGCTAATTTTCCAGAGACAAGTGCACCTCTTGCCCCATGTGTGGGCCCCCATGATTTTGCATTACCTAAATAGGCCTAAGACTATAAATTATATGGTAGGCCTAGTGCCAATGCGTATTTGACAGGAAATCAACTCTGTAAATTTTGCTTGGGAACCCACTGCTGCCTTGGGCCCCGCAAATCCTAAGGCCGGGCCTGAAGTCTAACTACACAAACCGTAAACCTAGTCTTAGACTAGTCATTCCTAAAAAAATTAGTCTATTATAATGTATGCATGTCCGTTTTCTCAAATATGCATACATTAAAAGAAATCATGTTGGCTGATCGCAGTTCCTTACAAAGCACGTAAGAAGTTGTATTGAGAACGAATAGAATTATACTGCCCTGAAAAGGCAAAACACAGTAACTCGGAAAACCAATATTTTGCGCAAACTTGATTTGAAAGTTTTTTTCAAATATCTCGGAATTCATTTGTTCAATCCGAACAAAACTCGCACCATAAATGAAGTAAACTGTGTTTTATTTTATGGCAGCAATTAAAAATGTTTAATAATATTATTTATACACCAAAACAGTTAAAAATCGATCGTACTGCGTTTTGGTTTGACATTTCAATGCGAATTGAATACCCCAAAACACAGTACTGCGTTTTGGCTTGACAACTCTATGCAGCGTGCGTGTGTTACATTGATCAACCGATATTGATCTGGATATTTTTGTACAGATCACTGAAGTTGGGACGTGGATAATTTGATTTTGGCTCTAGTTAGAGTAAAATATCTTAAAACCTCATTAAACCAGGATTTCATTCATAATTACCATTTCATTTATAATTCATTAACCCTCCGTCCATCCGTGTATAATGCCTATTCACACACGCGTAGCAATAATAACAACACGTGCCATGTAAATAATAGGCTATAGGAAATATTCGCCGAGATGTTAAAATTCATAATATTATAATCAGCAATTAAATACATAATAAATATAATAGGGTCTGACACTTACGTAGAATAAATAGACAAACTTAAACTTGAAAAAAATGAATGAAAAACCCAATAGGGCCTAATATTAGATCACTTCGTACTAATAAATCTATTTCACGCGTCTTGTAAACAAAACCGGAAATAGAATATTATACCGAAATATGACGTATTATAGCGCAGTAACAGTAATTTATGTAGTGCATATGATAAGCCAAAACGCAGCACTGTGTTTTGGCTTGACATTCGTTTGGGAAGCGCAGCAGATTCTGTTGTTATAAACACAGTGCTGTGTTTTGGCTTGATTTCCAAAGAAAAATATCCGACTTACTGTGTTTTGCCAACATAATATCTCGGAAACCAGTGAAAATAAAGCTCTGACACTTACAGGGCATGAAGATAGTAACATCTTAAGCGCAAAAATCCAATAAAATGAAAAACGATTTTTTTCGAGTTACTGCGTTTTGCCTTTTCAGGGCAGTATAGAGGACGCAGATATTATAGAGATTTTGGATTGAAACGATAATAAAGCAGGCGATATAACACAAATAAAGGTGTGCTGGAGAGAACCAATCAGGATGAATATCTGTTCGTATATAACTCGAGGAAGAATCTTAAAATGGGGGAAACTGAAGAATTTGAAATTAATTCTCAAATTACATTCCTCAGAAAGTGAATAAGAAAGTGAAAGACAGAAACAGACCGCGACGACCAGAATTAAGACAATTCCAATGACACAATTAACATAACATAACATTACATAACATAACATTGCATAACATTGCATAACATCACATAACATTACATAACATAACATTACATAACATTGCATAACATAAACTTACATTACATAACATAGCATTTAGGCCTAAGTGGTTCTGAAGACGCTGGTTCTGTGTTAGAACCACTGCAAATTTAACCTGAAACATTTTAATAACCCAATATTCCTTGCTTCCCTTTAAACGCTGTGACTATATCCACCGACACAGTGAAGCTGTCATCCAAACCGTTCCACATGTCTACAACTCTATATCACTGAAGAATTTCTGCCACAAAGTAATGTTATGTTATGTAATGTAATGTTATGTTATGTAATGTTATGTTATGTTATGTAATGTAATGTAATGTAATGTTATGTAATGTTATGTTATGTTATGTAGTGTTCCTTTCGGCTGATCTCTGCCAAAAAGCCACTCTCCAACGAAACTGTTTAGGCATTATACAATATACATAATGTCTAATGCATTATGTAGCGCCATTAAAACAGATCCACGCATTATCATGCAACAGCGTCCACTCACCTCTGCTTACGACGACGACAACGACAACGATGTTATCATTCGACCAAGCGAAAGTAACAACCAACCAACGATGACTATGACCACCGAGAGGAGAGCTGCACTGCGTGGATGACAACGACGACGCTGCCAATTAAGAGGCTGATAGTGGCGCCACCGTGTGGCACCGTTGACCAAGTGTCTGTTGACGGCGGTGGTGATGACGATGACGACGATGGTGACGGTGACGGCGGCTGTGTGAGGCGCTGGCGTCACTGCGGCTGAAGCGATGAACATCTGCCCTGTGCCAGTGCCACCGCCACCGCCGCCGGTTAGATGGTGGTTGTGGTGGGAGTGGTGGTGGTGGTTGTGGTGGTGGTGGTGATGGTGGTGGTGGTGGTGGTGGTGGTGGTTGTGGTGGTGGTGTTGGTGGTGGTGATGGTGGTGGTGGAGGTGGTGGTGGTGGTGGTGGTGGTTGTGGTGGTGGTTGTGGCTGGTGGTGGTGATGGTGGTTGTGGTGGTGGTGGCGGTGGTTGTGGTGGATGTGGTGGATGTGGTGGTGGTGGTGGTGCGGTGGTGATGGTGGTGGTTGTGGTGGTGGTGGTCACCCGCCCCTCACTCTCTTCGAGTGAGGGACTGGGGTGGAATACAACCACCAGCGTAGACGGTTGGTTTATGGAAGGTAACTATGGACACGAAGGACAGCAAAAAGAGCAGATTGTGTAAAAGAGAAAAAGTCTGCGGTTGAGACGAAGAACAATCGAGCGATGATGATGTCTGTCTGATCGTCTGTCTCTGTGTGTCTATGTGTGTTTCTCTGTTTGTGTGTGCGAAGGAGTGCCGGAGAGGTAGAGAGATATTCAGACAGACAGGCAAACATACGAGGGAGATGGAGAGGGAGAGCGAGAGGGAGAGGGAGAGGGAGAGGGAGAGGTAGAGGGAGAGGGAGAGGGAGAGGGAGAGGGAGAGGGAGAGGGAGAGGGAGAGGGAGAGGGAGAGGGAATGGGAGAGGGAGAGGGGGAGGGGAAGGGATAGGGGAGGAGAGGGGGAGGGAGAGAGGAAGTGGGAGGGGGACGGGGACGGGGACGGGGACAGGGACAGGGACAGGGACAGGGACAGGGACAGGGACAGGGACAGGGACAGGGACAGGGACAGGGACAGGGACAGGGACAGGGACAGGGACAGGGACAGGGACAGGGACAGGGACAGGGACAGGGACAGGGACAGGGACAGGGACAGGGACAGGGACAGGGACAGGGACAGGGACAGGGACAGGGACAGGGACAGGGACAGGGACAGGGACAGGGACAGGGACAGGGACAGGGACAGGGACAGGGACAAGTGATAAAAATGAAATGGAAAAGATCAACGGGTTGGTCGCCAACAGTCGTCAGTATCTGTCTGTATGCGTCCGTCTGTCCGTCCCTTCGCCCGTCTGGCTTCTCCTTTCTCCAAACTGTCTGTCTATTTTTGTCTTTACGTAGATCCGTCCATCTGTCTGTCTGTGTCTGTCTTGAGAGAAAAAAAGCAACGGGCTTGTCATCAACAGTCGTAAAATGATATAAATAGGGGCTATTGTCAGTGTACGATGGATACTTCAATACGTGTATACGTACTCACATAAATAAATACACACACGCACACCCACACCCACACACCCACCCACCCACACACACACCCACCCACCCACCCACACACACACACACACACACGACTAGTACAGAACCTTCTTCTGTGGCATGTATAATAACCTTGTATATATAGGCCTAACAGCTTTCCATGCATATCAGACATTAAATTTTTAGAGACTTTTGGTGACCGCTGTAATGACCGGTGTATTTATGTGCTGTCTGTATACCAGGTTGTCAACCATTTTCTATAACATGGAGTTTACTCGTGCAAGAATGGCAGCAGAAAGGTAAATCGTAAATCACGAAAATAATATACGTTCAGACTTGTGTTGGAAGTACATGTAGCGTTGTTACATGTTTAACGACACTGCCATATCAAAGATGATTAGTGTCGCCCTCCTCCTTTATCCAGGCCAGGGACTGGCACTGGCAGAGAACAACCAGTGGCGGAGTTGGAGGTCCAGGAAGTAGGGGAAGACGGGGTAATACCGGCCACGGGGTAAATTCGGCCAGGGTGATTTCAAGAGAACCAGAGGGCAAGGAAAGATTTCAATGCTACCATCTAGTTCACAGTATCATATTACGTATGTTTATCGAGATAGTTTTTGTTTTTATGTGAGTATAATTCGCTAAAAGCGAAAAAAACGAGTTCGAGCCAAATCGACTTCTCTGTGCTGTCTCCAATAACAGCTAAGAAATGAAGGTATTCAGGCTCAAATGTCGGTTATTTGCTTTTTATTCTGCAAACCACAATATTTTTTGTCAATTTGGTTATCCAAATCGATTGTCCAAAATAGCGGCCCTTCTCGTTACGGCTATTATGGAGGGTGGATGGGTCGGAGGTAAATTCGGCCATGTGGACGGATTTACCCTGAGATGTTAGAAATGGCACATATAGTGCCAATGTTAATTATAGTGACTTTATATTTTTCACCAATATACTCAGTTTTAATTTAAAATATAATTATATTGCGTCATTTGGTGCTCTAAATTATATGCCAAGAAATTCCCAGAAGAAAGGCAAGCATGCAACTGAACGAAAGAAGTCCAGGAAAGGCCAATCGTTATATAAAAAAATATTTTAAAGATAATAATAAAAACTTTTGTGCTACTTCATATTAGCGCTTCAGTGATATCGCCTAATGCATTTGTGCATTATTATCTCGTCCGGTTGGTTGTGAAAATCAATTTAGCTGTGCTGGCCGAATTTACCCGTATGCCGGGGTAAATTCGGCCAAAAATTCACTTTTAAAATAATTTTTTCCCAGCAAATATTTTTATCATTCCCAAAAAGTAACCTTGCAGTATGTTGTCCCTATCTTACTTTATTTAGTTATAATTTTTTTTAAATTTTAGCAGTCAACCATTTGCAATTTATTACAAAAATTAGAAAAATGGCCGAAATTACCCCGTCTTCCCCTATAGGCCTATTATAGGCCTATACGGTCGGATTTGTTGCCGACTATAAGTTAGGAAGAGCTAGGCGATCATGCAGTTACAGCTGCAGCCTGCATGCTGCTGAAAGCTCATGGTTACCTGCGCTTCGTATTTGGAATCGCCTACCTACGAAAGATCCGACTAACCAACCTTCAGTTGACATCTGCTTATAAGACCGACTAGTTAATTAGGCTATGGGCTTGCATAAAGTATACAAGCAGTTTTTATTGGCTCGAAACAAAGCCCGCTTCTTACAAGTTACAACAGTGAAAGCATGTCATAAAGTCAGCATAAAAAACCGATTCAATATCACCAACAGTCTTGGTTCCTATAGCTGTTTGGCCCTAAAGTTAGCTTCACTGACTTTGAATGCTTACTTACTTACTTATGATATCACTACCAACACGTGACGTCATACTAAAACATCTTCTGTGATGACATCATACTGACGTCATCATTCTGCCGACATAATAATTATTATCGTCTTGTTTACATCAGTCCAAGTTGGACGACGTTTTGAGATAAACTAAGGGTCAAAGTCGACCGTCGACCGATTGGTTACCCCTATAATAGACTGCAGACGGGGTATAGTCGGGCAAAGATGGGCTCGCTGTGTGGGAAGAAGAAGGACAGTGTCGACATGACCCAGCCAGTCCCCTTGTCCGCTTCACCGGGCGCTGTCGAGGTCAACGCCCGCCGACAGACTATGCCCGTGGGCAGGGTTCGCGAGAAGAAGATGGTGTCCAGCAAGAAAGCCTTGCGAATGTCGCTGCCAAACCCCGGAAAATCGTCATCGCCGGAACAGTTGGACACGATCGAGTCCGAGTCGGATCCACAGGTGGACAGGACGGACATGGAAAACACGGAGCCGGAGTTTATCGAGGTAAAGCCGGAACAGAAGACGTGACAACTGGCGACTTATAATTATGATGGCCTCGTATACATTACAGACGAACTATATTTGCATCTGCGAGAAGACTTCGTAGCCTGAGAGTAAGTTGTTGTCGAATATAGCCTACAGGTCTAAATCAGAAGTCGAAGCACGCTGCAGAATTCGAACAGATTTAATTCTCCCGTGTAACGACGAACCGACGGATTTTCACGGAAGCAGGAGGAGTCTAGTCTCCACCGCAAGTCTCTCACGAGTCGTCTGTATAATTATTATAAGGACTGGATTTAACGCGATCTTCACGGAGGAATAGCAGTGACGATTGGTTGGCCAGACAAGCCTATAAATACATATCGCATGGGTCAAACTTCGCATTCACAAGTCTATAACTCTTATGCGTTTCGTAGACTTGTCACACACCAGATTTAAGACAATTATTCAGGCAGTCGGATATATTCTGTCGTTTATCCGTCTCTGTCTTCCGTGGGGGTGGCGGAGGGAGGTGGGATTTAGCTGGCTGATGGACAGTTTAGCCACTCACCCATCTGACCGTTCGCCCCATGCGAGTCTACTTGACATTGGTAACCTCCTGCTGAAAAAACTGGTTGAATGATTATGAGTTTTATCTCGAGCCGTGCAAGCAGCTGCAGTCGAAAGTAGCAGTCATGTGCTTCAATACATGGAATTCATTGTATTCTTCACTTATTATTTATGGCATAAAGATGTAACATTAGATTAGATCTTCCAGCATACCGTAATTATGGTCTCACTGATTAAGGGTATTATTCGCTAGGTTGTAGTATGCATGTCTGCAAGGGGTTGGTGAAAATGACGAAGATGATGACGATGACATACTGCTGATGATGACGATGACGATGACGATGACGATGATGATGATGATGATGATGATGATGACGATGACGATGACGATGACGATGACGATGACGATAACGATGACGATGACGATGACGATGACGATGATGATGATGATGATGATGATGATGATGATGATGATGATGATGATGATGATGATGATGATGATGATGATGATGATGATGATGATGATGATGATGATGACGATGACGATGACGATGACGATGACGATGACGATGACGATGACGATGACGATGACGATGACGATGACGATGACGATGATGATGATGATGATGATGATGATGATGATGATGATGATGATATAATCAAACGTGTGCCGCGGCAACATCATTCTACTGATTGGAAATTCGAGCCTTCAGAAGAAGCCCGTCATTGTCTGCAACGGCGCTTTGCTGATTTTAATCGGAGTCTGACTGCAGCCGACAACGAGATGGAGACAGACAGACAGATAGAGAGACAGACATACAGAAAGATAGAGAGAGACAGACAGATAGAGGCAGAGGCAGAGGCAGAGACAGAGACAGAGAGACTAACAGACAGACAGCGAGTGATAAGGAGATAGACAGACAGACAGAGACAGAGACAGAAATAGACAGACTAGTATAGCTGACAGAGAGCCAGAGGTAGAGAGATAGACAGACAGAGGCAGAGACAGAGACACTTTTTGAAGTGCACAGCCCATTGGACAGAGAGAAGAGAGACAGAGACAGAGACAGACAGACAGAGACAGAGACAGACAGACAGAGACAGAGAGACGCAGACACAGACAGACAGAGACAGACAGAGAAACTGTGACACCGGTCAAGAAAATATCGCATTTCGTGGCGATGATTGAAAAGAAATCCTATCGCATGTCATTGAGAAAAGATTGAGTAAGAAACGGATGTAATGAAGCCACATGTGCACGAAAGATTATAGCGAAATAATATTATGTGGCCGAACCGATATATATTATTATGTAGGTTATAAATATCTATAGGCCTATATGTAGACCTACAATTGCACACGTGTATGTACATGTAGGCCTATATATAATTATTTATATAGGCTATTATTATATAGACCTATGCAAAGTATGCATTATATGTGTGTATAGTTACCATTATTATCATCAGACGAAATGAAGTTCTCTCATATATTGAAGGCTATATCTAATGCTAAAATAACAAGAGAAAGCTGAGATGCAGCTGTGCACTATGTATGGAGAATGGAGATAGACATAGGCTATGTACGAAACAGCGTACTATGTAGGCTACATATAGTAGATAGTTACATAAGCGCTGTATTGAGGAAATAGCTGTTGGGCTAAAAGGTCAACCAAAACAATAAGAACGAAGAGGTCCAAGTTCAGAATCTGGCGACCCTGAAATGCACAGTCCATTGATTGCTTCACAGCATAAACATCGTATCACACCCGGCCACGCACATGCAGTTACGCATTATGTTATTGGCAAGAGATTCCTAAACTAATTCTCTACCTCTCTCATGGACGACTATGCATTATGCAATGCAAGTCATCCGACATGCATATATATATATATATATATATATATATATATATATATATATACATGTAGGCCTACTGTTTGCTGTTTAACGACGCGGTGTTATATCGAAGATTATGATTAGTGTCGCCCTCCTCCTCTAGTCAGGCTTAGGGCTGGCACTTTGAGAATTCGAACAGTGGCGCATTTTTTACATGCATAGGCCTACGTATGAAAGTAGGATTAATAATTATGATAAGACTTTGAAATTCGACCGCTCGTCCGATACTCTTTTCAAGAATTAACCGTTATTTGTGCATGAGTCTGTTCTATAAATTAATTATAAATGAGTTGTTTTGTATTTTAATCAATTGAGTTGGTCAACTGTGAATTGTAATTAATAGCGAGCAATAAAACGAATGGAAGAACCTTCAACATTACGCTAACTATAATTATATGGCCAATAATTTTATTAGGATAATTATACCTGTAAAGTTTATACGAACAGCCTAAATAACTGCGGAATGGGCTACCTGTGTCTTTGAATGACTGACTGAATGACTGAATGAACGAGGAGTAGATGAATGAACAAGTGAATGAGTGAATGAGTGAATGAGTGAATGAGTGAATGAATGAATGAATGAATGAATGAATGAATGAATGAATGTATGAATGAGTAGAAAAATGAATGAATAAGTGAATGAATGAATGAATGAATGAATGAATGAATGAATGAATGAATGAATGAATGAATGAGCATATAGACCTTTGGCTCGTCAGTTTAGAAACTACTCCGTGATGTTGAAATCAGTGGGGCGCCAGGATTTCAGTGGTTTTTTTTTGGGGGGGGGGCTGAATCCTCGCGGAAGAAATTTCCATTTTCATACGCCAAAATTTCTGACGATCTTTTTGTTTTAGTCATGTCACGTTTGGGGGAGGGGCTAAACGTGGAAATATTTCATTTTTACATGTAAAAAACAGATGGCCATAATTATATGGAAGCTTAGCCCCCCCCCCCCTAACCCCCTTCGGCGCTGCTACTGGTTGAAATATGCACAAAATAATAAGTGTATTTATAGGTCAATTATGCCTACATCATGTAGTCATGGATGGGCGTTTATAGGGATACGAGCTCAACCCCCAACCTTAGAAAATAATTGCGGAGAATTTTCAAGACTGACCACGGACTATTCGACAACGAATGCCCAATGGAACCCCAAAATATTTCATGACTAAGCCCTTGCATATGTAAGCTAGATACATTGGTAATGGATGCAAATGTAGCCAACACGATTGTAGACCTATAAACGTACCGTAGCTAAATGTAGCCTATACAACGTGAACTATTATTTTGAACACGCGACTGTAGTCTAAGCTTATACATGTATTTATAGATCTATGCGTGCAGATATTATATGCTGCTGCAACGGAAATCTTATTTCGAGAATGTGGCTGCGCCTCGCAAATAGCATTACCGGCGCCATCTTCAAATCTGCAACAGCAGTTTTCTTCGACTCCTCTGAGGCCAACAGGGTCTTATTGCCACTATGGACGTTCTATCCCACTTCAACGCGAGTCTATTAGCGTCCATGTAAATGTACAGGAACAGACACAACAGGCATAGACTCCTTTACGAGACAGCCATTCGGAAGAAAAGACGATTTGCTCTTGCGGTCATTAAGTTACTCCAGTCCGGTCATTAAGTTATTCGAGTCCGGTGATTATGTGTTCGACGGGTCTTCTAGGACTGTTCAGTGGACCATCCTATATATAATATATTTTTCTTCATATATATATATAGGAAGAAGGATGATGCATCGATGGCAATATGCACTGGCTTCCCCTCTGCAATAAAAGTTGAAGAATATGCATCCAGTTGAAACGACGAGAATTACTGCTTTATCTGCTCACTGCCTGCGTCTATTGTCTGTTTGTATCCATCAATTTGTAGCCTACGCTTGTGTCAGCCTGATTTTTGTCGCTCTCTGTCTGTCTGTCTCTGTCTCTCGCATATCTCTCTCTCTCTCTCTCTCTCTTTCTCTGTCTCTCTGTCTCTCTGTCTCTGTCTCTGTCTCTGTCTCTCTCTCTCTCTCTCTCTCTCTCTCTTTCTCTGTCTCTCTGTCTCTCTGTCTCGCTGTCTCTCTGTCTCTCTGTCTCTGTCTCTGTCTCTGTCTCTCTGTCTGTCTGTCTGTCTGTCTGTCTGTCTGTCTGTCTGTCTGTCTGTCTGTCTCTCTCTCTCTCTCTCTCTCTCTCTCTCTCTCTTTCACTCTCTGTCTTTCATTCTGTCTCTGTCTCTGTCTCTCTGTCTCTCTGTCTCTCTGTCTCTCTGTCTCTCTCTCCCTCTCTCTCAGTCTCAGTCTCTGTCTGTCTGTCTGTCTGTCTGTCTCTGTGTGTCTGTCTGTTCGCATGTCTGTACCAATGATTTATGCGTTTGTCAAGTGTCTGTTTCTGTCCTCCTGTTAGTCCTGTTGCTTATCTTTTTTTATCTGTTCGTCTTGTTGTTTCTATACGTATATCCGTGCATCTATGTCTGTCTGTCTGTCTGTCTGTCTGTCTGTTCGCTTGTCTGTCTGTCTGTATGTCTGTCTGTCTGTTCGCTTGTCTGTCTGTCTGTCTGTCTGTCTGTCTGTCTGTCTGTCTGTCTGTCTGTCTGTCTGTCTGTCTGTCTGTCTGTCTGTCTGTATGTATGTATGTATGTATGTCTCCCCCTTCGTGTCTGCACGCTAAAACAATTAAGCGTCGAATTCCCGGAACAAAAGACAATACGTACACAGACATTCATCATTTTTCCTATCCCTAAATCTCCCTCTCCGAGAGATCACTCGGTTCATGTGTCCATTGACCGTCATCTCATATCCTCCTTCCATCCATCCATCCATCCATCCATCCATCCATCCATTTATCCATCTATCTATCCATCCATCCATCCATCCATCCATCTATCTATTCATCCACCTATCCATCCATACATCCATCCATCGATCAATCAGTCCATCCTTCCATCCATCCATTTATCCATCTATCCTTCCAGCAATACATCAATCCGTCCATCCATCTATCCATCCATTCCTCCGTCCATCCATTCTTCCGTCCATCCATTTATCCATTCATCCGTCCATACATTTATCCATCCATCCATCCATCCTTCCATCCATCTATCTATCCTTCCATCCATCTATCCATTTATCCATCTAATTATCCTTACATTGTTCATCGATCCATCCATCAATCCATTCAACCATTCATCCACTCATCCATTCATTAATCCATTCATCCTTCCATCCATTTATCCATCTTTCCATCCATTCATCAATCCGTCCACCCATCTATTTATCCATTCATAAATCCATCCATCAAATCCATCCATCTGTTCATCCATTAATCCATCCGTACATCCATTCATCCATACTTCCTTCCATTCATTCATTCATCCGTCCATCCATTTATCCATCCATCCATCTGCCTTTGTGCGTCTCTCTGCCCAGTCATTCGGATGTCTTTCTTATAATCCCATTGAATTCCATTCTCTCCGACCCATGGCAAGAATTATTCAAAACAAACACAAACATGAGGGACCAAAAACAATTACAAGAATCTTTTGCCTCGATTCCGTGGATTGTGGTCGCGTCTAATGGCAGAGGGGAGGGAGCCAGTGCACATTGACATCAATGGGATGGTTCGCTGACAATTCCGTGGGTAGACCTTCAACAAACCGTTGCTTCTGCTGCTCATCATGCATTTATTTAGCACCACTATAGCTGATGATCCACCCATTTAAACCCTTCTTACCACCCAATTATATTTGACTGCCTGTTTTGATTTTGTCTGCGTGCAAACTGTTGCGGTTTGGCATCCCGATTGTTAACAAACTAAGATATATATATATATATAAATATATAAAGTCGCATATTTCAACTGATATCGTTCAAAACGGTTCAATGCTATCTGATTTCAGCGGTTCTTTTCCAAATCATTAATTTTTTGCATTTTTAATACGGCGTCACTAAAGTGACCAAAACTCATACATTCATTCATTCATTCAGAGCATTTATATAGTGCCTCTTCAAGAAACTACTCAGAGGCGCCCCCAGCCTAGCCTGATGACATGATCATGATGACGTCGTAATTTAGAAGTTTCTCTGCCACATGATAAGAAAGAGAAAGAATGTTTAAGACTCGACCTCTTATGAAAAAAACGGGAAAGCGATCCAAGCGATTTGGCGAGTCGTTTAGAGAAGACAATGCTAGGTTGACTAATTCCTTCCTCTACG
This sequence comes from Lumbricus rubellus, assembly GCA_945859605.1. NCBI lineage: Eukaryota > Metazoa > Annelida > Clitellata > Crassiclitellata > Lumbricidae > Lumbricus > Lumbricus rubellus. The sequence continues at coordinate 17,103,990 of OX243826.1, read as the reverse complement.
TGATGATTGATTATAGGCTTATAGCTAGCCTACATAATTCGACCAAAATTTAATAAGAGTGTGAGTATATTGACTAATCAAATATTCATAGGTTGTAAAAACAATCGAGTACCAAAACAGTTTCGAACACCAGCTGTGTACAACGTACAAGAGCATTGGACACCGTAGGCCTACATGAGTTCTCGCCCAAGGGATCACGTGGGTGAGCCATCAGCCGCAATAGAAAGCTGTCACGAACAACCGTCCAGCTAGATAGCTCAAGTAACGCAGTCAAATAACAGTTCAGAGGAGACAATTAGCTATGCCTTTATCCGATTCACTTTTGCCTAAACCATGCAGATGTTATTGAGTTTCTTTGCTTCCTTAATGGCTCATACAAATTAATAGGCCTAAATTAAGAGACTTTAAATCTTCGATTGCTAATGTAAGGCTTCAGCTGTATGAGAATTGTAGAGAAATAGCCTAACTGGGGTCAGACTATGATCATCGTGGAGTAGGGGTGTGCAAAGAAGACGTTACTGTGGGTATCCCTCCCGACCGCCTGTCATATTTCAATCTGGGCATCAGCACTTGCAAGAGTTGAAATCCTCCTCATCACTTTCAGTATTAGGCCCTACTTTAGGCCTATCACACTTTGTCACAAGCCTACAGATTCTGATCATAGACTATTATAGGCCTATTATAAAGAAATTACCCGAAGACCTAATAATATTCCTACGTTTTAGAGAAGGCAGGAAGTGTGTTTAGTCATAGCCTTAATTCAGGGCCGTAAATCTGTTACTAAATGTGGGGAGGGAAAATTTCCCTTCTGGATTGTGTGCATAGTAAGCCTATATATAGGCCTACCTCCCTCAAAAACCCACCCTAAAGTTAGTGTTAAAAATTGTTGGCTCTAACCTCGCACTATATAAGCCTACTGCACATAGCCTAAAATATGTTCGAACTACATGGAACAACACAACCTTTCACTATAGAGGTTCTCTTGCCAAAAAGAAAGAGTTGAAAGTATTAGGCCTATTTAGTGGCTTATATTTCTCTTCACTTTAACTTCTCCATCTGTATGGTTTAGTAGGCATAGCCTATACATTCATATTTATAGCTTCTGTATGTGCTGAAGTACTCTGGAGATTGTCATTGCGATTACAAATACAAACTGCAACCAAAACAGATTTCTAACTTAGAAGATGTAAAATGACAGAAATCTGATCATGATGATATAACGCTATTATACAATGCTGTTAGTCACTTTTCTGGTGCACAGATTTTTAAGCAATGGCTAATTATTGTTTATGCATGTGAAAAGCTGTTCTTGATAGAGAAGTCAGTGCGCATTTGCACTATTTTCGTAGCACTTACCAGTTGCCAGCACACCATCCTGCATGAAGTCATTTGGTAAAACGAAAGAGATGAGACTTTTTAAATCTATTCACGAATTTTATTTGCTCAAATGTATTTGTAATCCTCTGTAGGTCTTCAGACGAATCTGCGGAATAACGTGGTCTCAAGATGAACTGATAGACCTATCACTATTCTTCCTTTCAAAACTCAGAGACCTCGCTTCCAATAATTATGATTAGCCTATGTACTTAATATGTAGGCTACACATGTTATGTATGCATGAACCATGAGTGCACGTATGTAGCCTATTGTAAACAGTAAACTTGAATGACAATTTACAAAGCGTCTCGATCTTACAGTACTATCTATTTAGATTCACTCTCAGTGTGAAAGCCGCGAGGAAAGAAGAAAGACTTGAAGCAATGAATGGCTGAAGATGCCACCCTCTAATTAGATCACAACAGGGATAGAGAAAGGAGGTTAGGTTATTCCACATAGAAGGGTCTACAACGGCAAAAGCATGGTGTTGGGCCATGGAAGTCCTTGCCCCGAGGGACTAGGAGATCAAGTCGATAAGCAGACCGATCAGCAGACCGGAGCGGGGGAGGTACTGCGGAGAGGGTTTGTGCACCAAGTCACAAAGGTGTTTAGGAGCTTGTCCATTTTGGGCGCACATGTATGTATGTTATATATATATATAAATATATATATATACACTAAAGGAGAAGGCCCAGCGGAGGGAAGAGTGGCGACATTGGACAGCCGAACCTGCCTAGGGGCAGAGAACCAGAAGAGAAGACACACGTGTGTGTATGATTAGCTGTCTTCCTCCCTGCAGTCTTTCAGGATGATAGCCTATATTGGGTGCGTCAAGTCATAAATTCCTCTCTCTCTTTATTTTAATAAAGAAGAGATTCTAATCTGTCAATGGTTACATTTAGTCTACACCTCTTTTAACTGTGCGGCTTTGATTCCACAGACCAAATCTTATATCCACGTTTCGAGCAACGTGCAGTCGCTACTGACTCTAACATTTGTGACGAAGCTGAGAAAAAATGTGGGAGGGGAATTCCTTCACGTTCCCTCCCCGAGGCGAAAAGTGGGAGGGGAATTCCCTCCTTTCCCTCCCCGGGATTTACGGCCCTGCCTTAATTAGACCTATAAGACTTAATACCTGGATTAAAAATTGTACATAGGCCTAATAGGCTATAGACCAACACTGTCCATTGTCCAACAGTAGCCTACTGTAATCAGTATGAGAATTGTAAAAATATAACAGGGGGTAGAATAATTATACTATAATATGACCCATGTCACCATGTGCATTGTGGAGTGATGTGTGCAAAAGAGACTTTACTGCGGGGCCTTAAGAAAGACTACGGAAGGTTAAAACCCAACCTAGTCCACCTCCAGCAAGTCTGACCCTAGGCCGACTGCTGCTCACATAGACTTTCACAATAGACTTACTGGGATAATGATTTACCGACATTTTGCACGGACTATAAGCTTATTACAGCATGTACCGTACACGTCCTGTTTCACATGCGACTGCATAGCCGCTGCTGTCCGTTTAATTTAGCCTGCTTCATGACTCGCCCAATAATTTATTATTATTATTAGGATAAGTTTCGCTTATTAAGCCTATAGGGGCCTAGTATTGTGACTGGCGATATTTGCATGCCAGACGCAATGGCCAGCGCGATACCCAGCTTCAAGGTTGTCATAGCGGGCGAATATGGAGTCGGAAAATCGTCCATTTTCCATCATTTCCGTAACAGCGCAATCCACAGTGGGAAGGACGATGTTGAAAGAGGAAGAGGAGGAGGAGGAGGAAGAAGAGAGTCGACCTGTCTTCCTCTGGACAACTGCAGTCGCATCTTCCACGAAGACAACAGGATGGTAAAAGTGCGTTAATTGCTATGTTTATTATTTTTTATATAGCCTAATGGGAGCCTACTATTGTAAAACTGTAGTGATGAACATATATAATGGGAGCATATCATAGGCCCAAGGGATGAACATAATTATTGTTAATCTCTATGTGTTTTGCTTACAGCTAAGGACTAATCGACGATACGTTGTTCGCATGCTACAGGAGAGATCCATAAGCTTAAGCCTTAGACCCAAGGGCGGATACAGAAACTTTGGACGAGGGGGGGGGCAAAAAATTCTTGGCCTTGGGTCTGGGAAATTTTTTTCCCGTCATCCGGCCAAATTTTCGTGAAAATGATAGGCTACCATTTCATCCGCCAAAAAAGATGATGACCTTTTTTTTAGTCATGAAGTCGAAATCCTTGAAATGACACCAAATCATAACCTTCTTCAAACCAAATGGGGGGGCCCACGATACATGGACATTTCTAAATGGGGGCATGGCCAGATTGGCCTCTCCTGGATCCGCCCCTGCTTAGACCCCAACCGAAGGTCTCGTTTCACATGGCTGAACAATTCATTTAGCCTATAAAATGACCTACACACACGTAGGCCTATGGCATGTAGGCTAAGTATGCTTGCATCAAGTCCAGTGCTTAAAATGTAGAAAAAGAAGTGCCTGGACTACTCTTACCTCTCCATGGTAGGCTATAGGCCTACTTGTCTAATTACTCTAATATGTGGCAGGACGGTGTTCAGATTGGAAAATAACTACCTGGACGCCGTCCAAGCATACTTTAAACCATTATCAAGCCTAATCGAGTAGGTATTAGCTTAAGTATTAGCCTCACAAGTAAGCTTATTAGCCTCATAAGTGCCACACAAAAGCGAAGGATATAGCCTATAGGTAGGTTAGACAGTTACACAGTTGACTCTCAAAAATCAAAATTAATGTTGCCTTCTTTTACATATTTTGTAACAGATCGACCTGTGGGACACTGCAGGGATCGAGCGCTTCTCAACGCTGTCGAAGAGCTACTACTCGAAAGCCACAGCGGTCATCGTCTGCTTCAGCTACGACAGCAAAGAAAGCTTTAACGCTGTTGCCCAGCAGCACATCTTCGACGCCATCGAGCACAGCCGAACCACAGCAGTGTTCGTTTGCGGGAACATGGCCGACAAGAAAATGGCGGACGAAGATGGTGGAGGTGGTAGTGTTGGTGACCGCGTTCAACAGGAAGATTGCGTCAATCTGTTGACACAATTCGACGACATTATCACGCGCATCTTCACCGTTTCGTGTAGAACTGGCGACGGTGTGGAAGAAATGTTTGTCGAGATTGCAAGGACGCTGTTGCATAGGGCGGACTCGAGGGACGCTACACGATTATTACTGTCCAATTCGGACAGAGATCCACTGAGGGATGTTGGGAAAAAGCCAGGATGCTGTTGAATTACAATTTATAATGAGCTGAATTAGGAAATATTTAGGACTCGCTGAACTTGGTAGTGACCGAGTCAACATGCCTACATCCAGCCCATTTATGACCCATGCGGGTGGGACCCGTATAGGGCTCGGCTCCCGTATGCATTGCATCTAATTGCTAGCAGTAGCAGGGCGAGTTCAGTTTCTCTGCCAAAACAATTTTGACCATTATAATATTGATTATTTCTGGATTATTATAATGGACTCTGCGTTCCAGTAGCAAACAAGAAAGCAGCAACTGCATCTGCTTATCTGTCGTTTTGGTGTCTATTGACCAAGGAATTGTTGCAAAATGGATCAAGCAATTTAATTTAAACTCTGAATTTTTGCAATCTCGAAAAACCTGATTCCTTGTTTGTCAATCCCGGGATCATAAAATGTCTGGGATACCCGGGATTCAGGAACCCGGGATTACATTCTCAGGCTACAAGTCTTGGTTATTATTAGTTTTGATCCTTATAGTTTATTATTGTTTTGCTCAGTTTTGCAAATTTCAGTTTTTATTTCATTAGTGTTTTTCTTAGATTTCGTTTCAGTTAGAGTTGAAACCACAAGTTTTCATTAACAAAGGTTCCAGATTCAAGACACATATTCCTTCTAGCAGTGTGAAACTCTGGCTATTCTCTTTTTTAGTTCAACAGAACACACTTCTATCTTCTCTCAGCTCAAAATAAATGCTATTACATTACTAACTACTCTGAAATAACTCTGAAATGAAAACTTTGTGACCGTACACGCTTTTAACTCAACCAACCTTCTGAAAGATGGATTAGGACAAGTACAAACAGCTTCACAGAAACATATGGATTACAAATAGAATTACGGTCGCAATCATATCGCACACAGATGTTACTGGGTATTTCAATTGAATCTGGTTTCAATCACATCCAGATAGTTAGCATTGAATTGCAGATAATTACAGATAATCCTTACTAAGTAACTCACTTGTCATAGAATTTATTTGACAGAAATTGCAATCAGAAAATTGTCCTCTAACTTGCTCCTGGGATGTTATAACAACAACAGCATAAGTTCATCACCTGGTGCCACCTATCCAAGGAAGTATATTTTCAGTTTCAAGATGCAAAAGAACATCCGACATCGGCAATCGCAAGATGTCAGTCGACGCCGCCGGAAAAGCAGAACAATTCAATCGTCAGAAGTTCTATTCGAGAGTCGTTCGCAAAGAGAACCGAGGAACCGTACGGTTCTTTATATCAACAAGAACTAAAACCTAGAGTTAAGTCCGCTACCACTCTATTTTTTCTTCGTCGCCGCCGCATCCTTACTGTCCCCCTTCTGGGCATCGGCCGTCTTCGCATTTGCGGCCTCCTTTTTGTCTTTGTCCCCGTCCCCTTTGTCTTTCACCTCCTCCTTCTTCTTATCCTTCGGCTCCTTCTCCTTACCCTCGTTCTTCTCGGCATCGCGGTTCTGCACCTTGTTGTTGATGAGGTTGTGCAGCGCGATGATGGAGCGAATGAGCGCGGCGAGATACACGACGAGCATCTGGTCGTTCGTCTTGACGTAGACGGCCTTAACGAACGACTGGAGATTGACGTCCGGCAGGAGGTTGAAGATGTCCTGCAGGTGGTAGATGATCTGGTGGTTGATCGGCAGCTGACCTGTGCTCACCTTGTCCAGGTAAGAGTGGATCTCCTGCAGCTGTTGGAAGAGACCCTTCAGGCCCATCAGTTGATTCGTGACGCGCTGCGACAGCGTGCCCACCGATGTGTCTTTTATATCTCTGTATTTGTAAACAAATGAAATTTAAGCCTTCAGACAAAATTCACTTGACATCAAACAGGAAAGTAAAGTGAACTGCAAGAACAGAATACTTTAACCCTTTAATGCCAGAGGGTATATGATTTCCCATACCATTTACTACCATCTCGGCTTTAAAGGGTTAAAAAAACAGAGCATTTATGTCTGTAAATATGAAGAGATTGTGTTGACGGGTGAACTTCATAAATCTATTGTTTCATATCTGGAACAATAAACTTAACTATAGTGATATTTTCAACCATAAAAGAAAAAAGTATGTCACAGCTGTATTAAAAAAGACCCAAATATGATAGTGAGTAGTAGAAAGAAACAGCATAACTGCTCATTATAATTACATGCTGCGTTAATTACAAGATCTGATCAATTGAACTTTGTTTTGTTAATCTCTCAAGTCTTTTTCTATTGCCAAGACTGAGAGCCCTGAGTGCTCCTGAGTAGTTTCCTGAAGAAGGGTACTACATTAGTCCATACGACGAATGAATGCCATTGTCAACAACAGTGTTCAGAGACTGGCCTTGGAAATTACAGATAAATAGCTGAAGCACACATAATATATACGCAATCTGCCAATTGCAATGTACAATGCATGGATTGTTTCTAACAAAGATAAATTATCAAAAATCCCATCGTTTCTTTACCTGAGAAGGTGCTCCACTCCAACTTCTTCTGCCTCTTCAGCTCCAATTTCACTAGGAACATGCTCAAATGTTTTTGTTGTCGGAGTACCATCCTAACAAAAACAATTTGGCAATAAAATTTCAAACATTAAATCTACCAACAGGTCTACTGGGTAAATACGGTGCTCTAAACACACCTAAGTTAAAACTGGAACCTGCCATCACATTTCATTGATAAAGAGCTGATAACGTGAAATTTTATTGAAACCACACAATATGAATGGATTGCATAAGACAATCGAAGATTTCTGGATACACATTAATGGCTTTATCGGAATTGGTACATAAACGTAAAAAGCATGCAGTTTAGAGTGGCTTAAAGACCAAGTTTTTGATCCAGAAACCAGACCAAACTTGAAGCAGATGGTCGTTGGCAAGCAGATCTCTCTATTAATCATGCCAACAAGAGTTTGGTTTCTGAAGAGAATAGGAGAGAGTAACCTTGAGCTTTAAACTGTCAACACTCAACACAAGAAACAAAATAAAGTACTAAAGTTAAAAATTGCAACCGCTGCCTCAATTTGTCCGGTTTAAGACTTTTGTAGTAAGGAAAGTCTTTGTTTTCAGTCCAACCTTTTGGTGGCACCCACAGAAATGAATCCTTCATATCCAGGATCTTACAGTTTCTCTGTGTCGGATAGCTTAGTGGTTTGCACACCCGACTGACAACCAAAAGGTTAGGGTTCAAAACTCGGGCTGCACAGAATTTTGTTCCGCAGTTTTGGCTCCATATGCACATTGCACACCTATGTATGCAGTCAACTTGGCCATATAATGAGTAAGCCGACCATTAAACTGTTCATGGGAAGATCATCCGGCAAGGGAGAGGGCAGGGAATATGCCCTCATATGTTGATGCTAAAAAAAGAAATCTCTAACACTTCATATGAAAAGGTTGTCTCTGAGCAATTTGTTGTCTCTTAAGTAACTGCTCCTGTCTCTCTCTTCCAATTGTTAACAATAACAATAATAATAATTAATAATGACAATTTCTATGGTGCCATATCACAAGGGCATCTCAAAATGTTAAACATTACAGTCACATGCACATTGTACAATCACATGGTATGTGCAGTGGCATGTCAGATATGGGGCATCAAAAGTTTCATGAGTATAACACTTACATCATGCACTTCTTCCACAGCAATGTACGCCTCTGTTGGTAAACCAAGGGTTTTAGGCTTGGCATCAATAATTACAAGAACCTGTACAGTTGCACAACAGAAACACAGTCATCAGACCTTTATGATGCATAGTTGCATACCATAACAACAATTTGACACCCGTAGATCCCATTTCACTTCTCATTTCTGGCAACTAAAAGTTATAATGTCTGCTCCCTAAGACATATTCCTGTCAATCAAGTGTAGGCCAAGTGTATTTAAAGTTTGGGCCACCACTAGATAATACCTAAAGCCTATCAATCGGAAGAATTTTCTACAAAATTCGGAATGGAATGGCGGATGACATTGAATTAGTCTTCTTTGTTGCTTCAGTACATTGAGGTCTTTCAAGAAGGTTTGTGCATAATCACTCCTAAGACGATATTCTTCAATCACTCTCAATGCCTTACCTTCAATTCTATATTCATGGATTATAGACTCCTTGTCCTCCTTTTCCATATGCATCACTAAGCAGTTTTGCAAATAAAAGAGCATTTGCCAGTCATGTGACCATCGAAACATTCTTCTTAAATCTTACCGCAGCATCTCTGCCTCTTCTTCGTCACCCACTGTTCTACACAGTAAATTGTATCATAGATGCAAACTTAGTAATTTAAACAAAAATCCCATCATCTATGTCACTGATAACCAGTACAAACCATGGCACCAGCACGGATCCTTGTGGCACTCCACTTAGCACTGTTGCCCGCTAGAATGTTCATCACCCATGCAAACCTGTTGTCTTCTATCCGATAGCCAAATTCAGCATTTTTCTTACCGAGTGTGGACAGTATTTTCTAATGAGTTCATTTATAATGACATCGTTCTGCTGCAGTTTTGGTCCAGTGTGATACCAGCCAACAATCTTTTCACGAGCTATTAATTTAATAATTAACACAAAACTTTGTAGAACTCTACACAAAAATCATTTAAATCAATACGAAATTTTAAGCAAATAATACTTCAGAATAAAACAAAGATCAGACTAAGCAAAATCTACAACCCACATTTATCAGCATGATGAAAGCATATCACAAGGGACTTTCTTTGTCTAAATATGCTTCAAGTGAACAAAAATCACCATCCTTGTTCTTAACTTAAAATTGAACACTTAACCCCAAATCTGCAACCTTATACAATAATATAGTATTCATTTAGAAAGACTCTCAAATATTGTAATAGTGATAATAGTGATGAAACTTTTTTGTGATGATAAACCATATAAATGATTCGAACCAAAGCGTGGCACATACCATTAACTTTTTTGAACATGCCATACATGTTTTCCAGGTAGTCATGATCAAGAAACCACACCTCCGATTCTTTTCCATCTTCATCAAATGGCACTAAAATGAAATTCAACATGAAAAATTAGCGCTACCCAAAAAGTGGCAACAAAATACTAATTTAATTTAGTGCCCACAATAGCAGCAGATTTATCTGCATCTGCACCACCAAAGTGCACTCACTTCTGAACTCGCGGTTAACGTTAAACCGCGAGATATCGTGGTTAAACCACGAGATATCTTGTAACTGGTGGCCAATGTGTTAAGGTCAATCGATTTTGTTGTGTTTTTTAGGTTATTTAAGCGTATTAATATTTCTGAAAGGCTGTGACTAGCGGACCGCCAGGCGGCCGTCGAATCTCAAATACTAGCGGACCGCCAGTCACGTGTAACCTGTCACATGACTGGCGGCCGTCCAATACGGAATACTAGCAAGCCGCCAGGCTTTCTATTTACACCAATCCACAAGAGTTTCTAATGGCTAAACAAACCCTAAAACTAACCCTAACCGACCCTCACGACGCCTAACCTGAACCTAACCAACACTCACGAAAAAAATTGGTTGCTTACTCTGTTTCTAGTAATTTTCTAAGTCATTAAAACAAGAAAACTTTTGTCCGACATAAAACCAACTATCGGTAACTGCCGCCGGTAAAGGTGTATTTTAGCGTATTTTATTATTTCGAAATCGATAGTGTATTTTAGCGTATTTTATTATTTAGCGTATGTATTTACATAATTCGTTGATGAATCGTTATAACTGTTCATATTTCTTTTGAAAAGTATATTGAAAGCTGGATTGGTGAAAACTTCTTGGTGAAATAGAAGCTGAATTGATGAGAAAACACTTGAGAAATGGAAGGTGGATTAAGGTATCTAATGGCTGACATAGCAGCTGGAAGGACAAAAATAACGCTCGAGAAATGGAAACGGAACTGATGAAACGATTGCTTGAGAAATAGAAGTTGGATTGATGAAAATTATTTCCCTTACATAGAAGTGGGTTGCTGAAGAGATGCTTAGGCCTAATGAAATGAGAGCTTGGCTGATGACAAATAATTGTTATTTAAATAGAATCAGGAATGATGAAAAAAATTGTTGCTACAACAGAAGCTGGATTGCCGACAGTGATACATGCCAAGGTAGAAGTCGGATTGATGAAAATACCTGCGGAAGTTCGAAAACGCACACAGACGATAAAATACGCTATTTATTTTTACCTAAGCTGGAAATAATAAAATACGCTAAAATACACCTTTACCCTGCCGCCATTGTAACAATATTCAAGAATCAAGACTCGTCATGTGACAGGTTACACGTGACTGGCGGTCCGCTAGTATTTGAAATTCGACGGCCGCCTGGCGGTCCGCTAGTCACTTTGTTTCTGAAAATACACCTTTTCATGGTATTTTTATTTACTTACTTTCGCGAAAACATTGGCCTATAGATCGCCGTAGGTCGCGGAAACATTGGGCTATCGATAGTCGTATGTCAGTCCGCTCTATTCTGCACCTATCTGCGGCGGCCATACTGTTTAAGTTCTACCGAACCGTCAGTCACAATAATCGAGTTTAGTGTCCAACATGCGGGTCGTAGTCAGAAAAATCGAGTTCTGGGGTCCAGCCGATATTCGTTTGGGGATTCGGGTTTCGGGCCACACCGGAACTCGATTTCGGCATATCGCCTTCGGCGATTCGAGTAGACCGGCTGACACATAGGACTAAGTTTGACTATGATGTTATTACAGCAAATAAGCTTCACAAACGTATAAATATACGCGAATGAAGATATTAGATTTACCGTCTCAGAGTACTGTAACATACCGGCAAAGCTGTTTGAGACGTCGAGAGCACCCTGCCTGTTCGAACCCAACAAAACACCAACCACTCGCTTCACGTTGCCGACTTTACCCATTCGGTTGAAATGGTCGACAACGCTAAGAAGCACCAATGGATGAACGATTACGTTTGAAATTTTACTAGGGTCTGTCGGAGACATGGCAGCTGGTGCTTCTAAACAAAATATAAGAAGCAAATACTTAAACTTGATTCCTGTCGTGACTTAACAGTTTGTCAGCATAAACCGGAAGTAACAATCCGTTCCGCCATCTTTGTTAGACTGGATCCCTTGCACCTTGTTTAAACATGTAAGTAAGGAAAGCGCGGTATCGTAATCGCAAACTCAAAATTGAGTAATTCAGAAACTGCTAGAAAAATTAGAAGACAAAAACTGACCTATAGACTCTTTATACATCTACATGTACTTGTAATTGCACCATAACCCAACAATTAATTTATATTATCCGAATATTATTACAGATAACTATAGCCGTTGACTGTCTGCATTGGTTGTGCAATGTGCATTCTACGGATGAAAAGCTCATGAGAAGATTCTGAAAATTTTATGAATAAGAGTCATCATAAAAATTCGAAAACAAAATTGGCCTATAGACTCTATAGCAGTGCATTAATCTGCAGACGTTTGTAGCCTGTTCATTAAAGCATATACTTAGGCCTACTTACTTACTTACTTTACTTACTTACTTACTTACTTACTTACTTACTTACTTACTTACTTACTTACTTACTTACTTACTTACTTACTTACTTACTTACTTACTTACTTACTTACTTAGGCATACTCGATCGAGTGTAGGGCATTAACCTCTGGACAAACCCCCGGACAAACCCCTGGACAAATCCCCTCTGATTTAGCCTAGGACATTAACCCCATTCCCAGACAATACCCCCTTCGCTGGGCTGCATATAGGCCTAGCTTAGGCTATTTATGTATGCCTATAGGTATTGTATGCGTACTTGTTATAGCGCCCCTTCAAGCTCTACTCAGAGGCGCTCCCGATGCAGAGCGGACACTGCATCGGAGTTTCACGCCGAAGCGCTGAGCAATTGTGAGTGAAGGACTTGCCCAAGGTCCTTACGCGGTTTGAGGGTGGATTCGAACCTCGAACCTTCCGGCTTCAAGGCAACGACGCCACTACTACACCACCGCGCCCCACAAGGTATCGTTTGCTCAAACGTAGGCTAATCTAATTATCCAGTTCGTGGTGCTATGTCAATTATTTATTTATTTATTTATTTCGGAAATTTATATAGCGCCTCTTCAAGGTAAGCTACTCAGAAGCGCTCCCGGCCCAACCACGGCTAAATAAAACAGTTTTTAGGTTCTTAAGTAACAGAGCGGAGTGACCTCTGGGAATTAAGCGCAATGTAACAGGAAGACCATTCCAGGTGCATGCAGGGCATTTTTTAATGTGCAGTTGCACACAAAATGTGCAGTTCTAAATGAATTTGTGCAGTTGTAGAAACACTTCTGTAGGCTACAGTTAAAACTAGCAAAAAGGCCATTGTCCTCTGATTGGATGTAATTTGCCATAAAGGATGGGACAGAAAAGAAGGGGTTGTGCAGTTCTAAAAATTCCTTAAAAACAGCCCTGCCATGGGTGCATGGTAGGACCAGCAACAGAGAATCAATTAGTTATAATGTCATACGGGTAAACACATGTCACTGTCATTCAAGCGTGAACTTCTAACTTAATTGTTAGTGTCGTTCAGTCATTCAGGACATCTGAATCATTATTGTCATCAATACAGATTCCATTTAGGCAAAAATTCGTTTAGCCTAATCCAACCTCTATTTAAATAACAAATATTTTCATCCATCCAGCTCCAATTTAAACCAGGACATGATTTTCATCAATCCAGCTCTGGGAAGAACCTTTTTGTCAATCCAACTTCCATTGAAGTAAAATTATTTTGTATCAGTCCGGCTTCTATTTAACGAGAATTCTTTTCATCAATCCCACTTAAGTTTAGGTCTAATATATTAGGTCTAGGCCTACTGGTCTTAGGTCCGCCGTTTTATAGGAGTACCACTTATACGCCATATGTTCTCCTTACAACTCACACTCAGAAAAGCTATTCACGCAGCTCGGGATTCTAAAAGTATTACAAATTAAGCAACTGCAGATGTGTGAATTCATGCATCGATATTCCTATAACACATTGCCTATCTCCCATGCCAATCTCTTTACCCTAGCCTCAGATGTACACTCATACAACACGAGAAACTTAGCCTCATATAGAACTGTGCGCGCCCGAACAAACTCAAGAAAATTCTCCATTAAGTATGCAGGTCCTATTGAATGGAATAGAATACCTCTAAACCTTCGCAGTATCCCAATCCTTAGGTCATTTAAGCATTGTTTGAGTTTATGGTTAATTAACCAAAACTCTTAGTCGGGTTTATACTATGTACTTCCCTCTCCCTACTTAGTTAAGGTTTTATGTTTTTTTACTTAAGGTTTTCTTACTTTTTTCAGTCTAGTATTGATTTTATGTTGAGAACTCATACAACATGTTTAAATATGCATATTATATAACATCGTGATATTATAATTTGGAACGTTTAGTTTTCTTAGTTAAGTTTTGATTTATTTTGATTTGTTACATGTATGATGAAAAATAGAATATAATTTTATTGTGCTGAATCTGTTAACGCCCAGAACCAGAAACTGTGCATAGGTGGGACTCTGCAGTCCCTTCTGGGTTTCCTGTGCATAGGTGGGACTCTGCAGTCCCTTCTGGGTTTCCTGTTGTGACCATTAGCGTTCACGTTTTATTTTGATATGTTGATTTACATCTTGTGTACTCTTTTGGCTCAATAAAAAAATTTGATTGATTGATTGAAAGGGATTTTGTCCTACGCACCCTGGGGTTTGTGTCCGAGAGGTTTAAATTGTCTGGGGCTTTTGTCCGGGGGGGAGGTATGTCCAGGGGGAAATGTGAACATCCCGCAACTCGATCATATCCTGCGTTGGGACTTTTATTTCTTGCATTTGCTATAGCGTTCCTTCCCAGGCTTCCGGCCAGAGGCGCTCCCGACTACAGCGCGGACACTGCATCGAAGTTTCACGCCGAAGCGCTTGCACGAGCAATTGCGATTGAAGGACTTGCTCAAGGTCCATACGCGGTGACTTGAGATGGATTTGAACCTGGAACCCTCTGGCTCCGAGGCACCGAACCCACCACTACACCACCGCACCCCACGAAAGTTAAGCAAGGGACTTGAATCAATTGCTCCATCCAAGGTGAGAATTGCCGTAGGATTGGGGTTTCATCCCCTCGCTCTTTCTTAGCGACCCATAGTAAAATCTGGTTTTCACAACCCAATTCCAAGTCTAGCCCAACCCCAGTTATTTTTCCACAATTCTCACACTATTTGGTCCTAACCTATGCTAGGTCTACTGAAACAGCTCACTCAAAGGGAAAAACATTTTTTCTTGTAAGATTCATGAAACATACATGTAAATACATTGTATAATAATATTATTATGTTCTCAGATAATCACATCAATGGGGTAAATTATTGGTCTAAAATTTGACCATAGCTGGACACTCGATCTGACTCTCTGGAGTCTGGACACCATTGATCACTCCTAATCGATCTCCTGTAGCCAAGGTCTTTGCATAGGCTATAGGCCCTATAGAAATTTTTATATATAATATGTCCATAAATATTTTTATATAATATGGCTCTATGGGAAAATGAGGGCGTCAAACCATCTGTGGCTCGCTATCCTTAGCGCCTGCTGATTGATAAAGCATGCAGCACAGGGCTACATATGCGCACTCATGTAAGCTAGCTAAAAATCTGTTTTCTAAAAAGAGCGCAGGAAAGAAAAGCCTCGTGCAATATGTCGTAAAATATCTCTTATCGCAATATCCGTCAAGATAAGACACAGCAGGTGTATAAAAGGTGAAACATGGGCCACGATCAGCACTTGGTCTGCAACTGTCAACGATCACCATGAAGTTCTTGCTGCTTCTGCTGGCTGCCGCTGTGGCCAGTGCTGTAGTCCGCTATGACGGGTAAGATTATTGTCAGTCTGAATGCGATTAGGCATAATGCTGCTTACGTTTTTGCCCATAATTATATGTGCTGGCCCATATGGTTGCAGAAAAACTTTTCGGCGTTTCTTTCTTAGCACCTTATTGTACATTTTTACAGCTTTTGGCATTGCTTAAAAATTGCGTCGTTCAATATGGCAAGTTTTATGTATCCGTCTCTTGAGATTATTTAGCCTGCAGGGGCCCTACAAATTTATTCAATTTAATTCGATTCATTTATTGAACCCTAAAACACATTTACAATTAAGTAAGCTTAGAACAGTAATAGTCCAAATGAAACAAAGAAACGATTAAAAAAGTAGATTTAGATGAGTCTACAGGGTGCGGCCAAAAAAAATACCCCTTTACGAAAATCGCGATTTCTCAAAAACCGCTGCTCATTTTGTTATAAAACTTCACCAGTCTATTTGACACATATTTATCTACAACTTGGCTAAATTTAATTAAATTCGAATCATGAACACCAAAATGGTGCAACCCTGAAGTGAAACAATGCAATTTTCGTTTCAACAGACATTTAGTGACAGCAATAAGTAACAAAGTAACGGCGCAAACAGAAATGTAACAAAGTTCAAGGTTACTTATTGTTCTTGACAAGATTAGGCCACACTGTTAAGTTTTGTGCAATGAATGTTCGAAGTGAACACCGTTTGCTTTTACTCAAGCTTGCAGACGTTTTCGAAAGCCCAGAACAGACTTCTGAGTGGTCTCAAGTGGCAGGCCATTCCTAATGATTTGCAGCGTATTTTTCAGTTCAGAAATGTTCTTTGGCTTTGTGGTAAGTTTGTTGTAAGTCTCAAGCATTGCACCCCAGTCTGGGGTGCGTCGAGTGCGTTCATATCTTGGGAATTTGGCGGCCACGAATCCTTGTCGATGAAGTCAAGACAGTGGCTTGTTAACCAATCTTGGGCCAGCTTGGCGCCGTGAGCGGGCGCTCCATCTTGCTGAAAAGGGAAATGATTTCCCAAGACAGTGTGACAATCATCGACAAGCTTAGGCAAAAGATTCTCCACGTAGTAGGCTACTTAGCATTGACTTTGACCTTCTCGTCAATGAATTGTAAGCGTTCTTTACCCTCATAGCTGACACATGCAGAAAGAATGATGTGGAAAGAGAACTTAGCTCTTTCGACCAACAGACGCTTGGATGGATATCGGCTTTTTACTTCTACGCACAGAGTGCCACAGACACGATTGTTTTGATTATTAATTGGTGGATTGATGTAAAAGATCTTTTCATCGGTGAAGAACACGATCCGCAAAGCGGAAATGACGTAATTATGGCACACCACAGGCTATTTTATGTTAAAATATGATTTCTTATTTCGTGAATGCCTTGTTCAGTTGAAAAAATGAAGTTCTTTCTTCTGCCTGATGTCTTGATCACAAAAATAAAGATACTGGCATAAAATTTTCAGAGAATGTGTAAAAATATGTTACGAATAAGAATGAAAATATTTGTAACAAAATATTCGGCGGTTTTCGAGAAATCGCAATTTTCGTAGGGGGGTATTTTTTTTGGCCGCACCCTGTATAGCCTAATGGGAGCATATGACACACCTGAAGGGCACGCCTGAAGGACAGGTCCCGCTAGTAGGGCCCACAAATTTACTGAGCAGGGTCACCACATTTGTTAATCAGGTCCATATATTTGTAAACCTTGTCATAATTATGGGGCATATAAATTAGGAATAGGATATAGCCTATATAGAGCGGCAGAGCCATATACATGTACATGTAGGTCTAGACACGTAGGCCTACTGGATTAGGTCCATAATTTCATGAAAATGAACTGCCTCGTCAGTCGTCACACAATTTAATTGTGGAAATGTTTTTTTAGATATCACGTGTACGCGATTGGACCAATGAAGACCGATGCTGAAATCCAGCTAGTGAGGGGTCTCATTGACCATGACGAAAGACTGAGACAGGTAAGCATATAGACCTCATCAGGAGTGATAGATCGTTATATGCTATACATCTTCGTTCCTCCCATAGACTTGACCTCTTTACCCGTCGTATATATACATATATTATATGTGGGGCGCGGTGGTGCAGTGGTGGCGTCGTTGCCTTGGAGCCGGAAGGTTCGAGGTTCGAATCCGCCTCCCCGCGTAAGGACCTTGGGCAAGTTCTTCACTCACGATTGCTCAGCGCTTCGGCGAGAAACTCCGATGCAGTGTTCGCTCTGCATTCGGGAGCGCCTCTGAGTAGTGAGAGCTTGAAGGGGCGCTATAACAAGTGCATATACAAAAAATATTTTAGAATTTTGCTCGGGTCCAGTCTTTGTCATTTCAATTTGCCTCAGTAATATTGGTCCTTCTCTTTTGGAATGCGCTTTTCCTGTGTTTCGCTTCGCTCTGCAATTCTGTCTGGCATACCATTTTCATCCGTCTCTCTTTTCAAAGCCTGCTTCATCTGGGGTGCGGGGGCTGGTATGCGCACTGGAAGGGCTTCGGAATGGTTAAAGTTATCCTAGAGGAGCCTTGCAAATGCTCAACAGGCTTACAATACAATTTTATTCAATATTTACGTCAGCATGCAACGGGTTTAGCAGAGTAAAAAGGCGCTGTCTAGGGTAATGTTCACGGGGTTGGGGTGGGGAGGGCACATGCTCAGTTAGGCTAAGTCACGCCAATTTTGCGCACGATTTAAATATGGTTCATGGGGTGCCCATACCATCAGCAGAATCACATGTACCTTATAATTATATGCCCCATAAAAATTATTTGGGACCCGTTGGAGCCCAAAATAATGGGACACACTCTCACACAATGTCCATAGACTACCCCATGGCAGAACAGAAATTAAACCAAGGTCACAGGCGTAAAGCGGCAACTTGACCCACCCACAGAAAATTGGATCTAATAGCTGAATAAAATGTTGCGCTTATTGCCGCAAACTGCATTGATCTTCGCTTATCATCTCTGACAACCCTTCTGACCAGACATAGCGATCGTGAATAAGCCTGTGCTCATGGGCGGAGTTTATCAGGGGTTATGGGGGCTAAGTTCCACCACGAAGGCCCAGATTCAACTTTTTTTACCATGAAAATGATATCCTTTTTCGGGTTAGCCCCCCTAATAAGGCCCAGACTCGAGGTTAGTCCCCCCAAGAACGGAAACCAAACTCCGCCCATGCCTGTGTTTAAGCAATTGTGAGTTGACGATTATTAAATATTAACTGAATCTTGATTGAAGGTTATTCTGTTCGATGATGACCTTTCGATGAAGATAGCTGTGGATGTCGCTGTGGCTCCAGGATCCATCCAACGATTCCTCGAAGTCCTTAGCGAGAACGCCATTCCATTCACGCTGGTCGACAGCGATCTCCAGAAGCAAGTCAATTACATTCTATCTGTAAAAATGTAATGTAAATGCAAATCTTTGAAAGTTGTCAACCACGTCAGTGAGAGACCAGCTAAAACTCTGGGCTCTGGCGCTAAGCTTACACCAAAATAATCAAGTCCGCAATCATGTATCGTTGCTTTGAACTCTTCAAAAACGCCCATTGTCGTTTGGGGGGGGGGAACTGAACTCCAGTTGGTCCAGGAAATTTTCCGTCGTTTTCACTCTTAAAAATTTCTGACAACCTTTTTTTAGTCATTTTGGTCTGAAACTCGAAAAAATATTCTATTTTCCCGGTAAAAAAATTTGACGACCTTTTTTTCAGTCGTCCTATGGTTTTGGCGTTTGTTTTCCCCGATTTTGCTCTTTGTCAATTGTCAGGTCAGTATACGCTATCTATCCATGGTTGTAGACATTTTCCCCATTTTGGGGGAGGGGACTAAGCGCCATTTAGGGGCTATATCCCTCTGGCGCCGCCACTATCGTCTAGTAGCCTACATGTATGGTGGACGGGAGAGAGGCCCAGCGAGGGGTAATGAGGGTGAGTATCAGGGCCGGCCCTAGCTATAGGCAAAGTAGGCAGTTGCCTAGGGCGCCGCAGCCTTTGGGGGGCGCCGCGGCACCGGCGAATTTTTTTTACGCTATATTGTTTTAAACTCAAGACTTTCGCTAATGGAAAGAATTTAAAACAATGTCTTCAAGAAAGGGGCAGTAACTGAGGCAGGGCCAACCTTAGGCATAGGAAAGCAGGCAGTTGCATGAGGCGCCAAGTTCTAAGGGCGCCATTTCCATCAAAGAGGGCGCCATTTCAACAATAGTTCATTTTAATATTTCTTAACTCATACCATTCTCCGCAAAATTGAATATTATCCAGCCTTCAGTGTAGGTAACTAATAAATAAATTAGAATGAATTACCCAGTTGAGCGTACAAGGCCGTCGTTAGGGGGATGTTTTGGGTTTTGAACATCCCCGAAATGAAATAATGTAAAAATGAAATATTTATGCATTTGCTAGCACATGACAGTGTGTAATGTAGGCCTAATTTTGAGCAGAAAATAGTCGAAAATCGCGGAAAATAAAGTTTTTGGACGTCAGAAAATTCGACGACTAACAAAAAAGTCATCAGAAAATTTCGCCCAAAAAAGTCGACCGCAGCATGTACGCACCTCAAAATTCACGGTCAAGAAAACATCCCCGAAATAAAATCCTGGCTACGGCCTTGTGAGCGTAAACCGGTTCTGGCTAATTGATCTTTAGATTCTGACGTGGGCTGAACAATTGAGTGGGAATCTAAGGGCGCCAAATGCAGGCCTATGCCGGGGGCGCCAAATGTATGCCTTGCCTAGGGCGCCAAATGTATGCCTTGCCTAGGGCGCGATTTGGGCTAAGGCCGGCCCTGGTGAGTATCATAGTTGGACACATTTCTTTAGGCTACTAATTAGAATCTTAGCGGCAGCAGTAGGCCTATTGGTTCAGCCATTCTTTCATCGAAATAATCTATTAAAATCCTTTGCATAGACCTGTAATAGACTAGGGATATAATAGCTCACTTGACATTGAAGACTTTAAGCGATAAAACCTCTACGAATCTTAATTATATCGTAATTTTATAGCTGATCGGTGTTTTAGGAGCTTCGACAAGACCATGGAAGAGAATGACCGTGCTCTTGAGGAGAATGCGAGGACCGGAGAAATCTTCCCACACAACGCATACATTAGATACGCCGCTGTAAGCATAAGCTTACTCATCTAATTATAATAATTATCGGATACAATATCATAAAATATAATGTAATGTTAAAAAGAAAATATGCGCATTTTAAGCAGCGACTACACCTAGGCCTATAATAATGTTTCAATGAATTTATCGGTGTGATAACTCACAGCATCAGCTGCTGTTCCTTTGAATGGGTGTCAACCCTTTGCAGCCTAATATTTAGGCCTAGCTTAAATGCAGGGCATTGCAGTCGACGTGCTAAATGGCCGCAGTTTAGAGGGGCCCGCATTTTCGGAAATGTTGAACTAAACAGCCTCCACATTAATGTGAACATCCACCAGTGCATGTTCGTTCTAAATCATGGTTTAGGGCTATTGGTCTTTGTCCATACCACGAAAAGTCTTTTCCCATTTGAGATTAAGTCTCTGTCTCTCTGTATATACTCTCGTCCCTAATTGCATTTCTGGTCCCCATCCCAGTAAAAGCTGAACTTTTGGGACAGTCGTTTCCATTTCAACCGACCAACTCAGTCGCATCGTGTTCAATCTGCGGGACTCAGCGGGAGCAGCGGGACATCCAGGACCGGAATAAGGCATGTTCAACATGTTCGGCCGAACAGAGGTCCCCACACTTTAGGAGCCCCACGCACGAGAAAAATTGTAAGGATAAAATAGGCATATTTTGACGAAATTTCTACCAAACGACGAAGAAGGTCATCAGATTTTTCGATCGAAGATCCCCAAAAAAGTATTTCCCGAACAGGTTCCCCACATTTCTTAATCCGGTCCTGGGGACATCCTGAGATGATGGGTCAGCGAAGAAACTGTTCCTATAGATTGACAAGGATCGAGCTTGCATGGATTTAAGTGAACATCTGATATCCCACTGACGCAGCTTTATGCTGTGCCATTCCAATTAATCATTCTATATTTAAATCATTTGACCATATAATTAGCCTTTACAATCAAAAACCAAGTCAGTCATAGAATCATGCATCAGACAGAGGTTTATTCAATTCATTTCCTAAAATCTGTTGAGTCTTCTCTGATGCCTTTTGTTTAATTTGTTAAATTAATATTGAAGATTTCTTGGGTGGTGTTGAGTAAGAAGCCGACTCCGACCCAATGCAGTTTATACGTACGCTTAATGTCCTGGATGTGATTAGTCTTCTGACCGTGCATTTGTCTCAATGTTACAGCAACAGGATTTCCTCAGAGATCTGGCAGCGACATCGTCAATTGCTCAAGTCTTCTCTATCGGCACCTCATACGAAGGACGAGTTATTAATGGACTTTCCGTAAGCATATATAAATATATACTTGAATTGCTTAAAATTTAATAGTCTTAGGGCCTACGGTGTTATGGCAGCGAATCTCTGACGAAAGAAAGATATACATGTATATAAAATTATATATGCATTATATCACTGCCCTTGCATATATAATATATATGCAGGTATGTGTGTGCGTGCGAATGGGTGGGTGAGTGGGAGTGGATAGGTGGAAGACAAACGCGAGAGACTATACAGGAGTGGGAAAGGATTGTCCTCGAATTAATTAAAGTAATTAACAACCCTACAATATCTCAGCCTTTATTTGCGACAGCACTTAGTCTATTTTATTATACCGACGCAAAATCTTCACTAGGCTATCCAGCCAACCCGCTCCACCCGATCATTATTTTCCTATTTCTGTCTTTCTCGACCCCGCGGTCACTATGCCCGTCCGAACCTCTCCAGCCGAGTCAAATCCAAACCTGCATCACAGCACTGGAATAATCTCAATCATCCTACATTGGGCAGATTCTCTGTGACTCCATTATCATTGTTACTCACACTCGTTTTCCGCCTGAGGTCTCTCTCTCTCTCTCTCTCTCTCTCTCTCTCTCTCGCTCTCTCATTACCCCGGCTTTCTACTCAAAACTGAACCCACACCCTCAAGAAGTCTCACTTGGACTTACCACAGTCAGAGTGATTCTTCAATTTCTTTTCAGCCTACACGCCCCTGCGTCCAGCCGTAGTAATTGATCTGCCTCGATCATCTCTTGATCTGAACTTCTGGAAGTCACGCTTATGAAGTTATGACTTCTCTTTAACTACACTCTGGATAATCTATTAATTTTTTTCCCTTGATGCAACGCTCGTGAATAAGCTAAGACCTTGGTGCCTCATAGTTTTCAAATGGCGCTTTAGAATTTGTAACATAAAGTCATGAACTGGATAATGAATTGAGCTGGTCTAAAAAAAAGAACTATTATAGAGCAGAAGTTGACCGAGTAAGACTGGTGCGGTCAATCTTTGGACCAGAGGCGGTCGAATACAAGGCAAGACAAGGCAAGGCAATATGATTTCACTATAACGGCAAGCAATTTCAAAAGACATTTCAAGAGTCCAGATGTTGTGTTCCTAACCTGCAGATGTGGCGGACCTTTATAATTGTCAATAATTACTTAACAGATTTCTTCTATTCGAACAGCTAAACAGTACCTAGGCCATGTGTTTGTGCAAATATCCAACATACTCAATTATTTTTCTTTCTTTATACACAGATCAACGACGGTAACAACGCCCTTCCAGCCATATACATCGACGCCGGTATTCACGCGAGGGAGTGGGTCGCACAGTCTTCGCTTCTTTACATCATTGACTATGTGAGTCTCTCCTTCTCGAACAGCAGACTGAATCTCTTCGTATTTTTTACGCCTCTTACAGGCCTAAAATAATCACAGTTTATATTAAGCGCTAGTTATAAATTGCTTAAGTCCTTTAGTTTGATACCTTTTGGCTACAGTAGCCTAGGACTGCCATGTTGCATGTAGATATGCGATACGATGCAGTTTCTTGATTATTTTGACACTCTCTGTCTCTCTCTGTCTGTCTCTGTCTCTGTCTCTGTCTCTGTCTCTGTCTCTGTCTCTCTCTGTCTCTCTCTGTCTCTCTCTCTGTCTCTCTCTCTGTCTCTGTCTCTCTCTGTCTCTGTCTCTGTCTCTCTTTGTCTGTCTCTGTCTCTGTTTCTCTCTCTGTCTCTCTCTGTCTCTGTCTCTCTCTCTGTCTGTCTCTGTCTCTGTCTGTCTCTGTCTCTGTCTCTGTCTGTCTGTCTGTCTCTCTCTCTCTTCTCTCTCTCTCTCTCTCTCTCTCTCTCTCTCTCTCTTTATCTCACTCTCTCTCTCTCTCTCCCACTCTGTCTCTCTCTCTCTCTGTCTCAGTCTATCGGTCTCTCGGCTCCTGCTTCTGTTCAGTGGCGGCGCCAGGGGGGGCTAGGGGGGCTAAGCCCCCCCTATCGGCGGCTCAGCCCCCCCAAAACAAAACGAGGAAAATCTCTACAACTGCTAACTTCGAATAAGAAAGCTAGACAGTGACCAACGGCAATGAAATCACTAATCATAGCGTAGAGGGCTTATCCTAAAAGAATTCACCGCATATTTTGCCAAATATCCCCCCGACCCGTCATGAGGTTGTGACTGTATACCATAATATATTATGTAGCCCGCCGGCCGGCTGAGGGGCTACACCTGTAGTCTTATACAATCACATGCGAAATGGGGTTTTCAATTAGCAGCAGCACTCATGGTGAGACTTTTTGGGCTTGGTAACGGTCCCCAAGTTTGTGGTCAAACCCGGCCCTAGGGTGTGCGGGGCCCAAGGCAGCAAGAGATTTTCTGAAAAGGGTTCTGAAGCAGAACATTTACGAAGTTGATTTCCTGCCAATATGGTAAGTAGGCCTACTGTATATCACAGGCTTTGATATTCTAGAAAACCTGAATTCGACCGGTAGGCCTAGCCCGGGGCTGAAAGTGGTTTGGAAAGTTGCCTGGTCTGACTTTGAGCCGAAAATTTTCTGAAATTTTTTTTGGTCATTCGCCCAGAATGGTAGAAATTTCTCCCATTTTTGGCACCTGACGACTTTTTAAGTCATTAATTTTTGCCCATAAAATTTTTAAATCATACCATTTTTACCTATTTCTTTTGTTCGATGACCTGTTGTTTTTAGTTGTTTGCCCACAAATTGTTAAGACTTGCTTCTCGGCTGATACCCGGCACCAGCAGGTCAAGAAAATCAATGCCGGGTCGCAGACCCTGAAAGACCCGGCTCACTTTCAGCTCTGGCCTACAGCCTATACTTGTACACTGTAGTTGTGACTCGCTTTATTTGCAGACTCATGGGTGGAGTTTGGTCTCAGCTCTGGAAGGGGGGGGGCTAAATCAATGTTCCGCGGATCTCCATTATAATAATAGTCAAGTCAACTTCTAACCAGCAGGTCGTTGATAACACCAGAATCAAAATTATGACCTTACCAACCGGAGAATCGTTGGGAAAACTAAATCAAAATAATATCCTTAGACACCCGAAAATTGTAGATAACACTGGAATCAAAATAAAGTCCTTAGACACCCGACAATCGTTTGCAACACTAAAATCAAAATGATATCCGTAAACAATAAACACCCGAAAATCGTTGATAACACTGGGATCAAATTAAAGTCCTTAGACACCCGAAAATTGTTGGTAGCACTGAAATCAAATTGATATCCTTAGACACCCGAAAATCGTTGATAACACTGGAATCAAAATGATGTTCTTAGACTCCAGAAAATCATTGGTCATACTGGAATCAAAATGATATCCTTAGACACCCAAAAATCGTTGATAACATTGGAATCAAAATAATGTCCTTAGACACCCAAAAATCGTTGATAACAGTATAATCAAAATGATGTTCTTAGACACTCGAAAATCTTTGATAACACTGGAGTCAAAATGATGTTCTTAGACTCCAGAACATCATTGGTAATACTGGAACCAAAATGATATCCTTAGACACCCAAAAATCGTTGATAACATTGGAATCAAAAAAAATGTTCTTAGACACCCGAAAGTCAATGATAACACTATAATCAAAGTGATGTTCTTAGACACTCGAAACTCGTTGGTAACACTTAGGTTAAAATGATATTCTTAGACACCCGAATATTGTTGTTTGCACTAGAATCAAAACGATGTTCTTAGACACCCGAAACTCGTTGGTAATACTGGAATCAAAATGATATCTTTAGACACCCGAAAATCGTTGATAATACTGCAATCAAAAAGATGTTTTAGACACTCGAAAATCGTTGATAACAGTATATTCAAAATGATGTTCTTAGACACACGAAAATCATTGGTAATACTGGAATCAAAATGCTATCCTTAGACACCCAAAAATCGTTGATAACATTGGAATCAAAATAATGTCCTTAGACAACCGAAAATCGTTGATAACAGTATAGTCTAAATGATGTTCTTAGACACCCGAAAATCATTGGTAATACTGGAATCAAAATGATATCCTTAGACACCCAAAAATCGTTGATAACATTGGAATCAAAATAATGTCCTTAGACGCCCGAAAAGGTGTTTTAAACAAAATTGGACGACTAAAATTATGTCTTCAGAAATTTTAGCAGCTAAAAATGGTGTCTGCAGAAATTTTGACAGCAAAAAAAAGTCGTCAAATATTTTGAAAACTAAAGTAAGGTGCCATCAAATATTTTGACAAATAAAAAAATTTCTTCAGAAAGTTTCACACCTAATCAAAGGTGTCTTCATACATTTTTAAGACTAAAAAAGGTGTTTTCAGACATCTTGACGACTAAAAAGTCGTCAGAAATTCTCCGCCGAAGAAGCACTAATGAAATCAAATCCTGGCTACAGCCTTGGAGGCTGGAGGAAGTTGTGCAGTTCAATAAATTTCTTTAAAAACCCGTGCATTCTTATACCGGTAGTCGGTGACACTTCAGAACGAGTTCTTGTTGAAGGTTTCATGATTTTATCGTTCGTAAATAGCTGGCAAAAAAAGCCTAAAATGGCTCCAGTTGAGGTCAGCAAACCTAAAAAATGCGTTGGCGGCTGGGGCTCCGCCCCAGACCCCGCTGGGGGAGCTTGCGACGCTCCCCCAGACCCCCTAGTCGGTATGGGATTCGTGCCTTCGGCACTCAAAGATTCGCGCCTTCGGCGTTTGTTAAAAAAACATTTTTGTCTGCCTTGGGGCTTCAGCCCCCCCAAACCTAAATTCCTGGCGCCGCCACTGCTTCTGTTTCTGTCTCTGTTCCATGAGGAACGTAGAGCGTTAACTCAGATTGGTGACAGAGCTCTTGCAGGAGTAGCGCCTAAGAGGCACCACCACGCCAAAGTAGAGGCCCGGTATAAGCTTATAATCCGCTGCGGGATAGGGAGCCAATGCAGGACATCCCGCTTGTAATGGGTGAGATGGTCAAACTTAGGGATACGACCAATAAGGCGTGGAGGACACGCTCAAGCTGCTCAGGCGGGGACCAGTTTAGAGAGCGCAGCAGTAGTCGATGCGGATGACAAGTTGACAACAAAAGAATAGATAAAGATAGCATAAGAGGCAGAGATGCCACTCATAGCTTTTCCTAGATCAACGTTTTTTGGTCTTGTCTAGGTTTCTAGGTTTTTTTGGTCAGGATCTAGGTTTTTTTTATCACGGCAGTTTTTCTTACTTTTTAAGGTAAAAAACACAATTTGAGGCAAAAACGTAGAATAGACGAGCAAAAAATGCAAGATTTAATATCTTGGAGCGAAAGACCAGAAAAAGGTCTCTGCAATTTTGAAAGGAAATAAAGGAAAATCCGGAAAATTTTCGGGACTGAATGACTAAAACAAAAGGTGGTCAGAAAGTTCAAGTCCGAAAGTTTCATGTAGGCCTAGGGCCTATAATTGCTCTTGAAATTTTCAATCTATAGCTCTTTTTCGGCCGGATCTCACCTTTCTTCAAATTCAGAGCGGCATTCCCGATTATAAGAGGTAAGAGAGTGAGAGACAACAGTACTCTGAGGTGGCGCGACTGATAGTAGCAGTTACGACAGATCAAGCTGGTGAAAGTGCTGTGAAAGGCTAACTTACATGTAACCTCCTGATCCAGGATAGGCTAACGGCGTTATAGTGGGCTACATACGGGTCTCCCTATATATTCGGAAATCTAATAATTATGAGTCTTACATGGGATCCACATGTGAACTAGTGCTTATGACCGAGCAACATCTTGACAATAACTATAATTGTTGTTTCAGCTCCTCACCGATTCAAATGCCGACGCTGTGTACCTCCGAAACAACTACCGTTGGTACCTCATCCCGAATCTGAATCCCGATGGTTATGAGTACACGTGGACAGATGTAAGTCCCACTAAACGATCCCTCAACACATTAATAATTAATTATATATTGAAGGCATAATATACATTGTAAACCCTATCGGTTTGCAATAACACCAAAATTAATGTTATGTATACTGCAGTCTGCAGGAACTTGTTATAGGCTTGCTTCATAATATCTTATTACTTCAACTTAAATAATTTTCTGTCAGCGAATCTGGCAACCAACAGCAAATTTTTATACGGGTATAGTTTTATCTTATAATTTGTTAAATCGAAGTCCAATGAGAGTATTGTAGAAAAATAACCAGGGGGTCAGCCCACGATTCACATGCAGATGGAATGCGCGAAGAAGACTTAACTGTGTTGTAGTAATGACAGACTGCAGGAGTGGGTTAAAACTCCCTCCAAACTTCAGCAATTATTCTCAGCCTACAAAGGCCCTATATTTTATCTATAGGCTACATGAGTATGAGTCTTGAAGGTCAGTATAGCTATATAGAAGTGTGGGGTTAATTATAGAACGTCAGCCATATAGGAACGTGAGATTTACAGCCCATTTGTAATCATGCCTTTTGGGTCGCTGGCCGGGCTGTTTTTAAGAAATTTTTAGAACTGCACAACCTCTTCTTTCCTTTCCCATCCTCCATGGTAAATTACTTCCAATTGGAAGACAATGACCTTTTTGTTAGTTTTAACTGTACAGAGGTGATTCTACAACTGCACAAATCCATTTAGAACTGCACATTTTGTGTACAACTGCACGTTAAAAAAGCCCTGGTCGCTGGTCCACGCGCCTAGAATTAACAGTCTTCCAGCACCTATCCAGGATATCAAACACTTGCTCTCGAGCTCATTACATTGACAGTTGATAATAATTATTTTCACGTGTAAAGCATCATAGAAGTGGCTTGCTACTGACGATTCTATATAAATTGTCTGAATTACATTGCATTACGTTAGGCGTACATTACATTACATTTGTCATTATAGGAGTGTGAAACTTAGACGTCACGCATAGTCATATCTTTAGATAGGTCTACATGTATGTGCGTGGAAATTATTGGCTATAAGCCGTTGGAGAAGCGCTCTTGTAGCGGTATGGCCATGTTACGGGGCCACAATAAATTGTCGTTATCATGTTTTAGAAACTTAGAAGCTATAGGAGCGTGGGTTACTAAGACAACACGAAGGCGATGTATACAAGGTCTCATGCATGTCGGTGTATTTTGTCTGTTGATAGGACAGACTTTGGCGTAAGACGAGATCGCCAAATAGCGGGTCGCTGTGCGTTGGAACTGACGCCAATCGTAACTGGGACTCGAACTGGGGCGGTAAGTAGGATTAGTCACAAGATTATAAATCCCAGATTGTGTCAATGATAGAAAAATGGACAAGAAGAGGAAGAAGAGGAAGAGGAAGAAGAAGACGAAGAAGAAGAAGAGGAAGAGGAAAACGAGGAAAAGGAAGAGAAAGAAAAAGAGAAGAAAAAGAAGAAGACGACGAGGAGGAGGAGGAAGAAGAAGAAGAGGAGGAGGAAGAAGAAGAAGAGGAGGAGGAAGAGAAGACGTGTAAGAGGAGAGAGCAATAGCCTAGAGGAACGTCTATAGATCCCTATACATGCATGGGCCATCATGATAAGTACTGCACAATGGCCCAATATATAGGCCTCGATCGTGCTCTTCATGAAAATATTACTCTTTTTCTCTATTGCGAGACTGGTCAACTTGTACGATATTTAATCCAACGCCATTAAACATTAGAAGGCATTTTATGCGGTACAATATTCCCAGTATAGCATAACAAAATTGAAAAGATGTCTGACAAAATTGAAAAGATGTGTAACTGTGGTTCCTGTGTGTGAACAGGACCGGGAGCCAGTGCAAGCCCTTGCGATGAGACCTACAGAGGTTCCCGCGCGTTCTCTGAGGCAGAAACGCAGGCATCCAGAGATTTCCTGATCTCAATCAGATCCTCCTGCAACCTGATGATCTCCATCCATGCCTATTCCCAGCTCTGGCTGGTCCCATGGGGCGGATACGTCGCCAAGCCCGCCGACTACAATGAGCTGGTAGGTGTACTGCAGTCACATGAGTATGATAATTGTATAAAATTAATGTAACTGGGCGTCAGACTAAGTCACTATATGATATACGTGGAGTCAGCGCTTGAAGTGTAGACAAACAAGTACCTGGACGCCCCTTACCTTCCTAGACTCTGCTGGCCAATAAAATACATAGTTGTTTAAAACGGTTTTTTGCTTTTTATTCACTCCCAAAAAACGTCGTTTTTCATTTTTATTTTCCCATCGTTTTATTCCGTGTTTTATTTTTCATGTAACACTATTTATTTATTTTCTGTCTCTTATTATTTTTCTTAATTAAATTTTTTCCTGGTATTCCTTACGCCTACATTTTTATGGTGGGAACGTCGTTGAAACTATTTCTAATGGTGCAAAATTTTGAAGGTTAGTGCTGTGAGCTTATTGGTAGGACTTTAGAGTTTAGACCTGTTTCTATTGTTTAATTATGATCTGGAAGACCACTGACCAGAGTAGTAGGTAAAGGGGTCATTACCCCCCACACCCATAGGGGCTTTTCACCCCACACGGGCTGACCCCCAACTAGGGCGACACCCCACACGGGCTGACCCCCAACCAGGGCGACACCCCACATGACTAACGCCTATGGAAGCGTGACGGCAAATCCCTTTGAAGTTGCTGAGGCTGATATCATCATCATCTGACATCAGCATGCCACCCCCACCCCTACCACCCCCACCCCTACCACCCCCACCCCTACCCCCACCACCTGCTGCAGCTGGCGCTTACTAAGGAGCTGACATCAGCATCTCACCCCATCCTTACAGAATTATTATAATAATTAGGTCATATTAATTAGTAATTATATTAATTAGTATATTAATTAAATAATATTAATTAGGTAATTATGCTAATTAGAATAATTAGTTAGCCCTAACTAGCAGCGCTACAGGCCCCGCCCCTCCCCGCGGGGTCCGGAAGTGCCGGAACCGGAAGTCCGAGAACCGGAAGCGCGGGACCCGGAAGTGCCGGAAGTCCGAGAACCGGAAGTCCGAGAACCGGAAGTGCAAGAACCGGAAGTGTGAAACCGGAAGCGGCGCTGGGAATGCTGGGAAATGCGGTGACCTTACAATGCATTCGGACTTAGTCATTTTTGCTCTTGTAGAAATTTTTTCATTCAGTGTGTTGAACTTTGAAAATGTCGACCTTACAGAGCAGTGGGACTTAGAAAATTTTACTCAAAAAATTTTTTTAATTAAAATGTTGTTGAATTTAGAAAATTTTAAATTAAAATCTTATTGGACACAAAAATTTTTTTTTGAACTAAAATTTTGTTGGACTTAGAATTTTTTTTTTTGAACTAAAATCTTGTTGAACTTAGCCAATTTTCGACCTTGCAGTGCATTCGGACTTAGTCATTTTTGCTCTTGTAGAAATTTTTTTTTTCATTCGGTGTGGTGAACTTAGCAAATGTCGACCTTACAGAGCATTTGGACTTAGAAACTTTTACTCCTGTAGTGTGTCGAACTTAAAAATTTTTTCATTCAACATGTTGAACTTAGCCAATTTTCGACCTTGCAGTGCATTCGGACTTAGCCATTTTTGCTCTTGTAGAAATTTTTTTTTCATTCGGTGTGGTGAACTTAGCAAATGTCGACCTTACAGAGCATTTGGACTTAGAAACTTTTACTCCTGTAGTGTGTCGAACTTAATAAGTTTGTCATTCAGCGTGTTGGACTTAGCCAAATTTCGGCCTTACAGAGCATTCGAACTTAGAAATTTTTGCTCTTGTAGATTTTTTTTTTTCAGTCAGTGTGTTGGACTTAGAAAATCTCGGCCTTTCAGGACATTTGGACTTAGAAACTTTCAAACTTGTAGTGTGTCGGACTTAGAAAAATTTTGATTTTGTCGTGTGCTGGACTTAGAAAATCTCGGCCTTTCAGGCCATTTGGACTTAGAAACTTTCAAACTTGTAGTGTGTCGGACTTAGAAAAATTTTGATTTTGTCGTGTGCTGGACTTAGAAAATCTCGGCCTTTCAGGCCATTTGGACTTAGAAACTTTCAAACTTGTAGTGTGTCAGTCTTAGAAAAATTTTAATTTTTCCCGTGTGTTGAACTTAGTCAATGTCGACCTTACAGAGCATTTGGACTTAGAAATTTTTGCCCTTGTAGTGTGTCGAACTTAATAAGTTTGTCATTCAGCGTGTTGGACTTAGCCAAATTTCGGCCTTACAGAGCATTCGGACTTAGAAATTTTTGCTCTTGTAGATTTTTTTTTCAGTCAGTGTGTTGGACTTAGAAAATCTCGGCCTTTCAGAACATTTGGACTTAGAAACTTTCAAACTTGTAGTGTGTCGGACTTAGAAAAATTTTGATTTTGTCGTGTGCTGGACTTAGAAAATCTCGGCCTTTCAGGCCATTTGGACTTAGAAACTTTCAAACTTGTAGTGTGTCGAACTTAGAAAAATTTTGATTTTGTCGTGTGCTGGACTTAGAAAATCTCGGCCTTTCAGGCCATTTGGACTTAGAAACTTTCAAACTTGTAGTGTGTCAGTCTTAGAAAAATTTTAATTTTTACCGTGTGTTGAACTTAGTCAATGTCGACCTTACAGAGCATTTGGACTTAGAAATTTTTGCCCTTGTAGTGTGTCGAACTTAATAAGTTTGTCATTCAGCGTGTTGGACTTAGCCAAATTTCGGCCTTACAGAGCATTCGGTCTTAGAAATTTTTACTCTTGTAGAATTTTTTTTTTTCAGTCAGTGTGTTGAACTTAGCCAATGTCGACCTTACAGAGCATTTGGACTTAGAAATATTTACTCTTGTAGTGTGGCAAACCTAGAAATTTTTTCATTCAGCGTGTTGGACTTAGCCAAATTCAACCTTATAGAGCATTCGGCGGACTTAGAAATTTTTGCTCTTGTAGTGTGTCGGACTTAGAAATTTGTTCATTCAGTGTGTTGGACTTAGAAATTTTGTGAACTAAAATCTTGTTGGACTTAGAAATTTTTGGTCTCGTAGAATTTTTTCAGACAGTGTGTTGGACTTAGTCAATGTCGACCTTACAGAGCATTCGGACTTAGAAATTTTTACTCTTGTAGTGTGACAAACTTAGAAATTTTTTCATTCAGCGTCTTGGACTTAGGCAATTTCAGCCTTACAGAGCATTCGGACTTAGAAAATATTACTGTTGTAGTGTGCCGGACTTAGAAAATTTTTGATTTTTTACCGTGTGTTGGACTTAGAAAATCTCGGCATTGCAGGCCATTTGGACTTAGAAAATTTTACTCTTGTAGTGTGACAAACTTAAAAATTTTTTTTTCATTCAGCGTGTTGGACTTAGTCAATTTCAGCCTTACAGACCATTCGGACTTAGAAATTTTTGCTCTTGTAGTGTGTCGGACTTAGAAATTTGTTCATTCAGTGTGTTGGACTTAGAAATTTTGTGAACTAAAATCTTGTTGGACTTAGACATTTTTGGTCTCGTAGAATTTTTTCAGACAGTGTGTTGGACTTAGTCAATGTCGCCCTTACAGAGCATTCGGACTTAGAAAATTTTACTCTTGTAGTGTGACAAACTTAGAAATTTTTTTCATTCAGCGTGTTGGACTTAGTCAATTTCAGCCTTACTGAGCATTCGGACTTAGAAATTTTTGCTCTTGCAGTGTGTTGGTCTTAGAAAATTTCGACCTTGCTGTTTTAATCATATATTGGCAAAGTAGCACGAAATGAATCTTGTCACAGACAAAATGGTAAGTATGATAGTTGCGCGTGCAGGCAGAACTTGTAATTTACTATTCTTTTCAAGAACTTTTGCAATTGTACGAAGTCAAACTTGTAAATTCATAAAATGCGAAGCATAAGAAATGTATGTTGAGTGAAGTAAGAAGCGAGAATTGATGCTGGGTAGGGATATTCTTAATTTTTAGGAAACAAAGATGTGCAATATTTGCAATATACCAATTTTAAAAATAAATTTCGAATAATGGCGAACGAAGTAATGCAACTTAGGTATTCAAACAGCAAATTACAAGGTTTTTAATGGTGAGTGTATTAAGTTGGTGAAGTAAAAGGGTGGGGGAGGAATGCATATTCTTAGGTTTATACAAACAAAGGAGTTCAATATTTGTGCGAATCCGAAAATTTTAGTAAAGTATGAAAATAACATGCAAAGAAAGGGTTCCGAACGGTGTGTTGCAGCGCGTATTAGGGTTAGCAGACACGTGAAACTTAGCAGAAATCTGAATTCGTCAACTCTGAAAACAGTAAGTCCGAAAAAAAAAAAAATTTTTTTTGCCATGAAAATTCGGACGGCAGCACTTTCGAACGACGAGGCGGTGGCGGCGGCGGCAGGCGCCCCTTCCCACGCGGACGACCTCGGTCCCTGCGGCGTGGCGACGTCGAGGCACGCTTTCCCAGTTAGATCAGGCTTTGGCTCGTATGAAGTTAAAGACACATGCGTCCTGCGGGTGAAGAAAATTTTTGAAAGAGCTGTGTCGGAGCGTATTCAACTTTAACTTCTACGAGTCAAAGCAGGATCGATTGGGATCGCGTGCCACGTCGTCTCCTCGCCGCAGGGACCGAGGTCGTCCGCGTGGGAAGGGGCGCCTGCCGCCGCCGCCACCGCCTCGTCGTTCGAAAGTGCTGCCGTCCGAATTTTCATGGCAAAAAAAAAATTTTTTTTTTTTCGGACTTACTGTTTTCAGAGTTGACGAATTCAGATTTCTGCTAAGTTTCACGTGTCTGCTAACCCTAATACGCGCTGCAACACACCGTTCGGAACCCTTTCTTTGCATGTTATTTTCATACTTTACTAAAATTTTCGGATTCGCACAAATATTGAACTCCTTTGTTTGTATAAACCTAAGAATATGCATTCCTCCCCCACCCTTTTACTTCACCAACTTAATACACTCACCATTAAAAACCTTGTAATTTGCTGTTTGAATACCTAAGTTGCATTACTTCGTTCGCCATTATTCGAAATTTATTTTTAAAATTGGTATATTGCAAATATTGCACATCTTTGTTTCCTAAAAATTAAGAATATCCCTACCCAGCATCAATTCTCGCTTCTTACTTCACTCAACATACATTTCTTATGCTTCGCATTTTATGAATTTACAAGTTTGACTTCGTACAATTGCAAAAGTTCTTGAAAAGAATAGTAAATTACAAGTTCTGCCTGCACGCGCAACTATCATACTTACCATTTTGTCTGTGACAAGATTCATTTCGTGCTACTTTGCCAATATATGATTAAAACAGCAAGGTCGAAATTTTCTAAGACCAACACACTGCAAGAGCAAAAATTTCTAAGTCCGAATGCTCAGTAAGGCTGAAATTGACTAAGTCCAACACGCTGAATGAAAAAAATTTCTAAGTTTGTCACACTACAAGAGTAAAATTTTCTAAGTCCGAATGCTCTGTAAGGGCGACATTGACTAAGTCCAACACACTGTCTGAAAAAATTCTACGAGACCAAAAATGTCTAAGTCCAACAAGATTTTAGTTCACAAAATTTCTAAGTCCAACACACTGAATGAACAAATTTCTAAGTCCGACACACTACAAGAGCAAAAATTTCTAAGTCCGAATGGTCTGTAAGGCTGAAATTGACTAAGTCCAACACGCTGAATGAAAAAAAAATTTTTAAGTTTGTCACACTACAAGAGTAAAATTTTCTAAGTCCAAATGGCCTGCAATGCCGAGATTTTCTAAGTCCAACACACGGTAAAAAATCAAAAATTTTCTAAGTCCGGCACACTACAACAGTAATATTTTCTAAGTCCGAATGCTCTGTAAGGCTGAAATTGCCTAAGTCCAAGACGCTGAATGAAAAAATTTCTAAGTTTGTCACACTACAAGAGTAAAAATTTCTAAGTCCGAATGCTCTGTAAGGTCGACATTGACTAAGTCCAACACACTGTCTGAAAAAATTCTACGAGACCAAAAATTTCTAAGTCCAACAAGATTTTAGTTCACAAAATTTCTAAGTCCAACACACTGAATGAACAAATTTCTAAGTCCGACACACTACAAGAGCAAAAATTTCTAAGTCCGCCGAATGCTCTATAAGGTTGAATTTGGCTAAGTCCAACACGCTGAATGAAAAAATTTCTAGGTTTGCCACACTACAAGAGTAAATATTTCTAAGTCCAAATGCTCTGTAAGGTCGACATTGGCTAAGTTCAACACACTGACTGAAAAAAAAAAAAATTCTACAAGAGTAAAAATTTCTAAGACCGAATGCTCTGTAAGGCCGAAATTTGGCTAAGTCCAACACGCTGAATGACAAACTTATTAAGTTCGACACACTACAAGGGCAAAAATTTCTAAGTCCAAATGCTCTGTAAGGTCGACATTGACTAAGTTCAACACACGGTAAAAATTAAAATTTTTCTAAGACTGACACACTACAAGTTTGAAAGTTTCTAAGTCCAAATGGCCTGAAAGGCCGAGATTTTCTAAGTCCAGCACACGACAAAATCAAAATTTTTCTAAGTTCGACACACTACAAGTTTGAAAGTTTCTAAGTCCAAATGGCCTGAAAGGCCGAGATTTTCTAAGTCCAGCACACGACAAAATCAAAATTTTTCTAAGTCCGACACACTACAAGTTTGAAAGTTTCTAAGTCCAAATGTTCTGAAAGGCCGAGATTTTCTAAGTCCAACACACTGACTGAAAAAAAAATCTACAAGAGCAAAAATTTCTAAGTCCGAATGCTCTGTAAGGCCGAAATTTGGCTAAGTCCAACACGCTGAATGACAAACTTATTAAGTTCGACACACTACAAGGGCAAAAATTTCTAAGTCCAAATGCTCTGTAAGGTCGACATTGACTAAGTTCAACACACGGGAAAAATTAAAATTTTTCTAAGACTGACACACTACAAGTTTGAAAGTTTCTAAGTCCAAATGGCCTGAAAGGCCGAGATTTTCTAAGTCCAGCACACGACAAAATCAAAATTTTTCTAAGTCCGACACACTACAAGTTTGAAAGTTTCTAAGTCCAAATGGCCTGAAAGGCCGAGATTTTCTAAGTCCAGCACACGACAAAATCAAAATTTTTCTAAGTCCGACACACTACAAGTTTGAAAGTTTCTAAGTCCAAATGTCCTGAAAGGCCGAGATTTTCTAAGTCCAACACACTGACTGAAAAAAAAAAATCTACAAGAGCAAAAATTTCTAAGTTCGAATGCTCTGTAAGGCCGAAATTTGGCTAAGTCCAACACGCTGAATGACAAACTTATTAAGTTCGACACACTACAGGAGTAAAAGTTTCTAAGTCCAAATGCTCTGTAAGGTCGACATTTGCTAAGTTCACCACACCGAATGAAAAAAAAATTTCTACAAGAGCAAAAATGGCTAAGTCCGAATGCACTGCAAGGTCGAAAATTGGCTAAGTTCAACATGTTGAATGAAAAATTTTTAAGTTCGACACACTACAGGAGTAAAAGTTTCTAAGTCCAAATGCTCTGTAAGGTCGACATTTGCTAAGTTCACCACACCGAATGAAAAAAAAAATTTCTACAAGAGCAAAAATGACTAAGTCCGAATGCACTGCAAGGTCGAAAATTGGCTAAGTTCAACAAGATTTTAGTTCAAAAAAAAAAATTCTAAGTCCAACAAAATTTTAGTTCAAAAAAAAATTTTTGTGTCCAATAAGATTTTAATTTAAAATTTTCTAAATTCAACAACATTTTAATTAAAAAAATTTTTTGAGTAAAATTTTCTAAGTCCCACTGCTCTGTAAGGTCGACATTTTCAAAGTTCAACACACTGAATGAAAAAATTTCTACAAGAGCAAAAATGACTAAGTCCGAATGCATTGTAAGGTCACCGCATTTCCCAGCATTCCCAGCGCCGCTTCCGGTTTCACACTTCCGGTTCTTGCACTTCCGGTTCTCGGACTTCCGGTTCTCGGACTTCCGGCACTTCCGGGTCCCGCGCTTCCGGTTCTCGGACTTCCGGTTCCGGCACTTCCGGACCCCGCGGGGAGGGGCGGGGCCTGTAGCGCTGCTAGTTAGGGCTAACTAATTATTCTAATTAGCATAATTACCTAATTAATATTATTTAATTAATATACTAATTAATATAATTACTAATTAATATGACCTAATTATTATAATAATTCTGTAAGGATGGGGTGAGATGCTGATGTCAGCTCCTTAGTAAGCGCCAGCTGCAGCAGGTGGTGGGGGTAGGGGTGGGGGTGGTAGGGGTGGGGGTGGTAGGGGTGGGGGTGGCATGCTGATGTCAGATGATGATGATATCAGCCTCAGCAACTTCAAAGGGATTTGCCGTCACGCTTCCATAGGCGTTAGTCATGTGGGGTGTCGCCCTGGTTGGGGGTCAGCCCGTGTGGGGTGTCGCCCTAGTTGGGGGTCAGCCCGTGTGGGGTGAAAAGCCCCTATGGGTGTGGGGGGTAATGACCCCTTTACCTACTACTGACCAGTCTGTTCCTCTCTGACTCTGTGCCTTTCTGCTCACTAAAATCGAACTCGGACGTCCATTGGCAAGCAATCGTCGGAGGCAACACGTCGCATCTGAATAAGCGTATTATAATCTAGTGCAGCTTTATAAATTTTGAGTTTACGATTACTATTACGAAGATTTCAACAGTCTAACCGTATACGCAGTATACAATGTCATGTGTAATTGTGTTTGTATACATAGCTCAGAGTTGGAGAGCTGGCAGCTGATGCACTTTTCGCAGTTAACGGAAAGCGATTCCAGGTCGGAACTCCTCCAGATCTGCTCTGTAAGTTAACACTCAGCACTTCAATGGCATCCTATAGTATAGAGTATAGACTTATACAAACGTAGCCATTGAACCCTGCCTATGCGCGTTTCAACTTTACACACATGCTACAGCTTGCGGATATTTAATCACCGTTGAAATTGTTGAAAATAGGCCCAACCTAGGGCCTACACCTAAATAGGGCCTATTATATGCAAGGGATGTATGCTCAGCTAGAGCGCATTATGCATGCGTATATGTATTTCTACCATTTTAGGTAGTGCAATATATAGCTCATTTATCCATTAATGCAATCTTGGAACTTAAATTCATTAAAGTTACCTAGCAGACTCTCATAGCCAGGGCGCAGCCAGCCCTTAGAAAGTGGTGTGGTTAAGAAACATTAATGACTATAGGAGTCTACACCCTGCCATAATGGGTCGCATTTTTTTAGTAGGGAGGTTCAAACCACCACCCCATCCCCCCACTCAAACCACCCGTGACGACACCACTGGTCATAGCAGAATTCGAAATAACTGTTTTAAGCTTATAGCGCCGAGCACTATTCAGTGAACGAATACACAATGCAGTACAATTCAATTATACAATACAATACATTAAGCAGTTGTTGATCATTACATATGCATAAGCTTAGGCTACCACACATGCGCGGCTCGGTGGTGTAGTGGTGGCGTCGTTGCCTTGGAACCGGAAGGTTCGAGGTTCGAATCCACCTCGCCGCGTAAGGACCTTGAGCAAGTCCTTCACTCACAATTGCTCAGCGCTTCGGCGTGAAACTCCGATGCAGTGTCCGCTCTGCATTCGAGGGTGCCTCTGAGTAGCGAGAGCTTGAAGGGGCGCTATAACAAGTGCGCATACATACAAACATACATGCGTGCATACTTGCGCGCATGTTTAGCCTGTGCATCAAGCGGTTGCCCTGTTACAATTATGTGTGCATATACCTTGTTGACCGTAGACGTTGCGTCCGGTGGATCCTTTGACTGGGCCAAGGAGTCGAACGACATCAAGTACGCCTACAGCCCAGAGGTGAGACCAGCCACACAACTGGAGGGAGGCTTTGAAATTCCGCCGTCCAACATCATTCCCAGCGGCCGTGAAATCTTCGCCGCAATCAACGTCGCTGCCAGAGAGGTCCAGCATAAGATTTAGAGATCCAGCACAAGATTTAGAGATCCAGCACAACATCTGATCTCTATTGACGAACGATATGAAACGTGGATGCGTCCAAAAGGAAAAGAAGTTGATAATCAAATTGTAATCGTGCGTCAGACAAGGTCACGAAAAAAATCATGTCCCCTGACATTCACTTTGATGATTTTCTTCCGTTGGAGCAATTTCTACGTTGAAAATAATTACACTTGAAAACTGTTCGCGTTTCTTTTGTGGCCCATCAGCAATAGGGTGCAATTAAGCCATGGCCGCTCGCAGGTATTCTTGCAAAGAGGGATGGCATAACGTAGACGGTAATTTTTTTAGAAGAGCTTGAAAAATGCGAAGCCGGGTATAATTAAGAACATGGGTAGGCCTATGTATTTCAATAGGTTTCTAGGATGTGTATTTTTCAATTTTGCTATGTGTAGGCCTATAATTATTACCATAAGTGATTTCTTAACCAGAAAATTATAGTTTAAAAGTTGGTATAAATTTTCAAGGGGCAAATTTTCTTCTTGGTAATTATGTCCGGGCGCTCATGGTGTTCTATATAATTATAGTTCTCGTTCCGGGAACCAAATTTCCCTTATGTGCAAGTATAATGTAAAGAGTTCCAACATTGTAATGTATAGCTATAGCATAGTTTGGCAGACCAAGGTACCTATTCAATGTGTACATGCATGTTTAATCAAACGATTATGTAGCGCCTCTACAAACCACACAAACGTAATGCACCATGACTTCCAGGCACTCGAGTTTTCTTGGCCTAAAAATGCGATGCTTCTTTTAGCATATCTGTCCAAGACATATGGGGGCACTTATCGAAAGATTCGTACAAATGATGAGTCACAGTTAATAACAATAATAATTATAATTAAGCTCTTCAAAAACTTGCCAAAACGTACATGTAATTTAATGCATGTTCACTTGACCGGACTTTAAACTGAGATTCCTGTGCCAAGAAATCATGACAGACTGCAGCTAATGCTTAAGACACTTCTTTTCAATAACTCTTACCTTGTCTCATCTGATCCTGTACCCTCCAATTCTCGGCCTAGACGACACCCTCCTTAGTAGCTGTTCCGCCTCTCTGATCCTATGGTAACTCGACCCGGACCATCTCGGACTACTCTTACG
Organism: Lumbricus rubellus; assembly: GCA_945859605.1. Classification (NCBI taxonomy): domain Eukaryota; kingdom Metazoa; phylum Annelida; class Clitellata; order Crassiclitellata; family Lumbricidae; genus Lumbricus; species Lumbricus rubellus. Next base: position 17,063,146 of record OX243826.1, on the reverse strand, counting down.
GACTCAACGCAGCGCTCGTGAATAAGCTGGTGCCCCGCGCTTGGCTTTCAAGTAGCGCTTTAGAAATTTCGAGTTTACGATTACGATTACAATTAATGCTTTTCAAAGCAGGTGAGCAATCGTGAAACATCAAATGTAGTAAACAGAGCAGGGGCCGGAGCAGTAAGCTTCATGACGCATAGGCCTATTTAAACAAATCTACTAAATACCGAGCAGAAATCTGGGTACACAAACAGCAAAGCTAAACGTGAATGAAACTTATAATGACCACAGTGAAAGCAATGACTATAAATATAATTTATATGCACACAGAAAAATCTAACCATGCAATGATGCAAGGAATAAAGTAAGCTTGTGTTTAACTGCAATTTGCCATTGCCACCTAGGCCTACAATGTTTAGCTCACAAATAAAAACAAATTCTGCAATGCAGTAGGCCTAGATCTTGCATATGGAACAGCATTAGAATCGTGAATGTAAAGCGATATGATGCAGTAAAACACAATAGACCCACAGCGCAATATAGCGAGGCACGGTCAAAATACAATGGTTAGAGCAGTCGGCCCGTAGCGCGGAGAGCACGGCCCGGGTTCGATCCTCGTCCGAAGTGACTACCATGTAGAGGCCATGAGCAAGTCATTACTTTGCAATATAATTGCATTTGCGCCGTGGAGGCTTTGGCACTTCTGAGCTTTGGAAGAAGGGCGATAGCAAATTGTTATGGTAGGTCTATTAGAGTGGCGAATGCAGAACTGTTCGGAAGGGGGGGAGGCCCTGACTGAGACTAGGACAACGTCAGTTTGCTATCATGCGTACCGTCAATTCTAAACACCAGTGCATATGGGGCCCCATTAGGGGCTATAATAGGCCCCTATAGCCGTCCATCAATATCGCCATTGCAATCTCAAGATTGCTACAGCGCCCTAAAATATCAGACCCAACTCGTAGAAACCAGCTTATTCACGGCATCGATGGTCAGTGAGGTCAAATTCGGTGTCAGGTCAAGATCAAACGGTTAGCTATAAACCAACCTGTTAGACCTTTGGAATATAGCCTTAACCCGCTGCCGTCTCCTACATAGTTGGATCTTGCATTAGGCATATAATAGATCTAATCGAAAACTTCGAGTTTTCAACGCACAGTTCTAAAGATAGACTTATAGGTTACGTGCAATGGCGTGCATGACACCAGTTTGGTCCCTTCCGCGCGCTACGTCGCAAAAGAGATGCGGCAAATCTGAAATTTCAGGCGTTAAAAGCTACATGTATAAGCTTAGTTATTTTACTCAAACATTCTCAATCCATGCCTTGAATAGATGGTGTGGATTGAGCTTAAAGTCTATGGAGACTAATTAGGAAAACATAATAGGCCTAAAGCAGATGGAGAATTTCAGAAATAATCTAACATCGTGGAAATGACCGCATTGATTATCTGAATATTACATGTAGGCCTACATGTAGGTCATTGCCACTCACTGGCCATTAATGACCTGCATTGGTCATATGCGCCTGAATACATGTAAACCTAAATGTATAATGACCTGCACTGGTCATACATCTGAATACATGTATGCCTAAACCTAAATGTCTTGCGTTGGGATTGCACCAAAGCGTAGGGTACAGGCCCGCCGAGAGGGGGGGGGGGGGGCAGGGGGCAAATGCCCAGGGGCCCGGGAGCTTTAAGGGGGCCCGGGCAAAAATGACTATAATTTTATTATTATTACCTGTATTACTTTATTGTTTTATTATTATTCTATTATTTTTATTATTACTACTATTTATTTTTGTTATTAATATTATAATTATTAAATAATTTGTCATTTATAACGCGCCTAAAAAACAATATTGCACGAAAGCGCGTCATTGGAAAGTCTACTCATTGTAAATCTTAGACAAATGAGATTATTTGCGGTGTACAGCCTATAAAGTTCGGAAGTTTATTCCATTCAGACGTGCCAGTTAGTTAGCGCAATATTTTTCATAAATTGATTGCGGGCCCAACCTATACTCACCTATAAGCCTACAAAGCTTACGATTTTTGCCGTTTTAAACATAGCCTAACATTGCTGTCCCATAACTAAGCCTATGTTTGCATTGCCCGATTTCAATCATAAACTGCATAAAGTAAACAAATTTAATTGGGAAATTTCTTTCGTAACGATGAGATATAGACACAAATATGAAGCACAAAAAGAAAAGAAAAGCTAATAGGCCTATGAACGTTTGCCAAGAAGACGGTAGTCACACAGTATAGGCCCTATAGGCCCTATTTAAATCTGGATTCTCAAACAGGCAAGTCAGAGCTCGTATATATCACTTCTACCTCGGTTGATTCTAGTGAATTAAGCGTGCCTGATGAACATAAATGAATGCATGAAAATAATTTATGTGGTGTTAGAATCCTAATCCCAAAAGATGACATTATAAATAAAACTTAGGCCTATGAAAATACTGAAATTATATAGAAACTGATAAGACTTGGTTGTGATTTTGGCACTCTGCCATCAGGACGTGTGACTGTTGCGGAAGCTGAAGGATCTTTCAGCAAGCTCAAGTAAATTAAAAGCAGGCCTATCTGTTATGAAGTAGGTCCTATAGGAATGGTCTTGCAACTCCTGCAATCGAATATGATCTTGCGAAATAATTGAACTACGATGATATTATAAACGGTTTGCTCCATGGCGGTTAAATCCAGAAAAGATGCATTTGCATGATTACTATAAAGTTTAAATTTTTATTCTTGATAATAGGCCTATTATTAAGAACTGATTAAAATCATAATGCCTAGTTATGCTTGTACATGTACATTAGGCTACCGGTATCGTACATGCGTAGGCTATACCCACACTCTTCTTATTTCTATTTTCTATTAGCCTAAAGATAGTTTAGGGCCCGTGACTGCCCTGCCCAGGGGCCCGGAATTTCTGTCGGCGGGCCTGGTAGGGTATAATTATACCACACAGCTCACCAAAGAAAAGTAACAAATTTCTAATCAGATTCATCAAACTCTGCGTTGTCATCTATAATTAACACAAAATAAGCTTCCTGCGGCAATCATCCACTTCATGGGGTAAAACAATCTTCGACAATAAATTCACCGTAGGGGCCTAGGTCTATATGTATACAATGCCTTATGGGAATATAAATGCGTCACACCATCTGCGGCACGCTATCGTTAGGCTTAGCGCCTACTCATATAGATAAATCATGCTCTAAATTAGGCTATAGGTCTGCGCACGCACAGGCTATAGCCTACATGTAGGCTAAAATATGTTGAAAAGAAACACAGGAAAAGAAAAGTCTCCTGCAACATGTCGCAAAATGTCTCTTATCGCATGCATGCGACTAGATAAGATACAGCTTGTCTATAAAAGACGCAACAAGGGCTGAGGTCAGGAGATCGATCAACATGAAGTTCTTGCTGCTTCTGCTGGCTGCTGCCGTGGCCAGCGCTGTAGTCCGCTATGACGGGTAAGACAATAAAATTATAATTAATAGGCTATGTTGCTTACATTTTTAGACCAGAATTCAAGTAAAGTTTAAAATAATACTTGTCGTTTCCAACTTCTGAGTTCCCAGCAGTAGCCTATAAAATAACTGACTGCTTCGATGTCGAACTATATATAGAACACAACTTTCCTAGGCCTACTTTAATAACGAACTCACAAACTTTGGAATCGTAAAATGAAAATTCGAACGAGAACAAGCACCAAGAAGACTGTCAATGAAAGTTTATTCACTTCTGCTTGGAACTTCAACCTGGACGGACGGACGAACGGACACACACACCAACGACCTTGCGTGGGTGATGTAATCCTATAGGCCTACATGTATAATAGGTTTATGGGGCATGGCTTATGTTGGCCCTTCTGGTTGGAATCGCCTCCCTCACAAGCTACGTCTTGAGCTCCTTAGCTGCATGGTCTCTCTCTTCCTCTGTTTCGTAAACACCTGAAGACTAGGCCTATACTATTTGATAGCGGGACGGGAGCGCTACTGAATCTGTGAGCGGCGCTTTATAAGTGTTCAATTACAATTACAATTACAATTACATAGTACTGGTCTATTTGAAGACAATTCACTCAATTTAATTGCGGAAATGTTGTTTTTCAGATATCACGTGTACCAGGTTGGACCGATGAAGACCGAAGCTGAACTTCAGCTAGTGAGGGGCCTCATTGACCACGACGAAAGACTGAGACAGGTAAACATAGGCCTACAGGTCTCAATAGTCAAAACCTATTCTACATAGACCTATAGGCCTATCTGAGTCTGCTTGAAATGCGTTTAGCATAAGATAGCACTCATGCATATTAAGATAGGAGCCGCTTTGGAGCGGTCTCAAACGACATAGGCCCTAATGCGCATTTTGAGCCATATCAATTTTACGCCGATTCTAAATAATTATGATCTATATAAGGGGCCTCTACTCACCCTGCTGGCATCATAGCAGCATACACAAGGAGATGTTAGTGATCATGTAGGTCACATACAAAGCTCATGGCATGGATATGCGCAATGGCGGAACAGAAATTGAACCCAGGTCACAGACGCGAAGAGGCAACTATAGATGAATAATTATTATATACATAAATTTAAAGTTTTCTTCCGCCAACTTGATTCGATCTTCACTTATCATCCCTGTACAACCCCTTTGATTAGATGCAGCAACGTTAATACGCCGGAGCATTATAAATTCTGAGTTGACAATTAATACGATAATTTACGAACTGCAGTTTCACTGAATCTTGATTGTAGGTCATTCTGTTCGACGATGATCTCTCCATGAAGATAGCCGTGGATATCGCTGTGGCTCCAGAAGCCATCCAACGATTCCTGGAAGTGCTTAGCGAGAACGCCATTCCATTCACGCTGGTCGACAGCGATCTCCAGAAGCAAGTGATTCTATCTGTGCCTTTGTATGAATGTAAATGTAATGTAGCCGTATAGGCCTACATGTAACTGTGAATGCAGATCGTTGAAAGTTCTTAGCGCCTGAAATCTGCGTCAGGGTGACCAGATTCAGTTCTTACGGACGCTAGCCTACATCAAAATCAAGTCCTCTATTATAATATTCAGGCAGTTAAATCTACCAGCCCGTTCCTGATTAGGGTCACACGTCTAGAATATTAGGCCTATACAGTATAATTAGACATGAATGCACGAGTAGTTGAAAAACGTGAATTTAGTTAGCGATAGGCTAATTGGCTGAAAGGCCTATAGCCCTATACTCTTGAATTATTTCGACGAGTAGGCCTAAGCAGATTGATTTCCTGTAGACCTATAAAATTATGTGAGTAGATACTAATGGATCTAGCACTTGCAAGGGTTAAGTCACGAATCCTCTAAACAGTGTATAGCCTAATAGCTCATAATATTTTTTTAGCTAAAATTAATTATAGCTGATTGGTATTTTAGGAGCTTTGACAAGACCATGGAAGCGAACGATCGTGCGCTTGAGGAGAATGCGAAGACCGGAGAAATCTTCCCACACAACGCATACCTGAGACACGCCGATGTAAGCAAATCCAATCATCGGATATAACACTAGGCCTACAAACAATATAACGTAATGCATTAAAAAATGTAAGGGTCTGTTTTTATATAGGCTAGCGAACCGTATTATATCCGGTATAGGCATACTGTAACAGCGCTACACATAGCGTCATAGCGGACTACAGCGCTGACCACAGTGGTAAGCATGACCTTAATTAACCGTTATAAATTCCAATCAAAGATGAAGTGAGCCATGAAATCAGTGTTATAAAATAAAATTATATTCACTAAAATCTCATGGGTTTTCTGACGCCATAATAATAATTATGAAGGCCGAATAATAGAGAAGATAATAGGTATATTGAGCCGCAAAATAGTAGGAAACCAAGTAAAACCCCGTGCAGTTCTATAATTACCTGATTAGGCCTCTGACCGTGCATTTGTCTCAATGTTACAGCAACAGCAATTCCTCAGGGATCTGGCTGCGACATCGTCAATCGCCAGCGTCTTTTCTCTCGGCAGCTCATACGAAGGCCGTGATATAACCGGACTTGCCGTAAGTATTAAGCCTATGCTTCAATAGGTTCCGTGTTTTTGCAGAGAAGCTCCTACGAAGACAAAGAAAGAGATAGAGAGGTGTCTGTGTGTATGTTTGTGTGTGCGCAATGCGCATGTGGGTGGATGCGTACGTGTGGGTGGATGTATGTGTGTGTGTGCGCGCGCGCGTGTATATATATGCCTAATGTAGGCCTATGCTTGATGCATGCACGTTAGTTTAAGAGAACAACTGTAGAGTAGACAGATCATGAGACGCAAGTCAACGCATTTGAAATTAATATTATTTTGTGTCAAATCCTCTCGGGAATCCAAGAAGAGAAGATGAAGTGGGGAGCAGAAGACAAAAAATATTTCAGTGGGTTTTGGTGACCGCTGGAGTGGAATGGAATCTCCTTGGATAAATGAGAGTTCTGTCACTAACATCTTCCCACGATATTAATTTGATCTGTAGCCCTATAATGGGTAGAGTAATGGATAACACGTATACACGCTGGTATAGAGTGCGAGAGGTCACGAGTTCGAGCCTCCGTTGGGCGGATATGCTTTGTAGGCTGCTATTAGCGCCAATCATTGCAGGCTGGCTGCTCATTTAGTATAGTTAAGATTTATGTATTCTGTAATCTGGGTTCCTGTAAATTGTTTCAACTGCGTAAGTGTACACTGTAAACGGTTATGTTCTGTCAACCGGATTGTTGAATAAACAAAATTATTAAGTAGGGGCCTAAGCCAAGCTGACCAAGGGCGACGGTAGCGACCTATGTTGTCATAAGCAGATGTCGTTAAACCCTGGATCCATTCAGCCATACCACGATTTTTCCTGCCCATGAATTACCGTCCTGTAAATATCCGACATAGGCTTGTGCATACTCAATTTTTTAAATACCTGTATTTGATCAGATCAACGACGGTAACAACGCCCTTCCAGCCATATACGTCGACGCCGGCATCCACGCCAGGGAATGGATCGCTCATGCCACGCTTCTCTACATTACTGACAAGGTTTGGACACTTAAGCTTTAGCAAGCTCACAAATCTCTATTCTGGTTATAGATCATGCAATAATAAAGAATAGACGTTGGAAAATAACCAGCCACATATACAATGTACAGTGGCGTATAATACAGTGGGCCCACGTGCAGTGATCCCGAACGGGCCCTTGTTTGACCATGTAAGGCCGGTGGGCCTATCTTTGGAAGTTCATGGCACTACTTAATTAAGTTTGAAATAAGAATCATCAAAACTAATCAGTGGCATTTGCTATAAGCACATTCAGTACAACTCAATCATAGAATAAACAGGAATAGGCCTGTCGTATTTGCTGTAGACCTATTCGATCAGGCTGCAGGCAACATTTTTGATGTCACGGGGACCGCTGCTTTCCTTGCCAGTTAAGCCATGGGCAGTAGATTTTGACCATATACGGGCCCATAAGGATCCCCTACTGTACAGTCCTACACGTTTATAAAATTATTAAACCTTATACGATTATTGTTTCAGATCCTCACCGATTCATCCGCCGAAGCTGTTTACCTTCGAACCAACTTCCGGTGGTACCTCATCCCAGCCTTGAACCCTGATGGTTACGAATACACGTGGACAGATGTATGTCCAACATAAATGATTACGCAACATAGTTTTAGGCATGCTAATAATAATATTGTGTATCGGCTAATAACAACAGTATAATTATCTCATTATTTATTAGGCCTACTTCAAATAAAATAGTTTTAATTCAATGAATCTAGCGACACGAAAGATTTCTGCCGGAAGTTTTTGTTTTTACTCGGGCCTCGGGGTCCATTTTTTAGTTACAGGTATGCTTTAGTACCGAGGTTATGGGTCATTACCCATAAATAATATAGAAGTGTGTGCTAATAATTACGTTAGTCATAGTTATCGGGGGTGTGAGTCATGCAAACTATGCCTACTCATGTCTATGGAAGTGTGGAAATTATAGACTCATTACCTATAGAAGCATGGGTTACTAAGGTTACAACAAAGTCATAATTATAAGGTGGGTACTGTGGGTGTATTTTACTTGTTAATAGGACAGACTGTGGCGTAAGACGAGATCGCCGAACGCAGGGTCTTTGTGCGTTGGAACCGATGCCAACCGCAACTGGGATGCGTTCTGGGGAGGTAAGTATAGGACCAATTACAGGGCCATTTAAGACGAATAGTGTCTTAATGATAAGGTAAATTGGAAAAGAAGAGGAAGATGAAGAGGAAGAGGAAGAAGAAGAGGAAGAGGAAGAAGAAGAAACTAGAAGAAGCTACATGTAGAAGAAGCTAGAAGAAGCTATAGAAGAAGCTGTATAAGAAGAAGCTATAAGAAGAAGCTATGAGAATTGAGAAGAAGCTATAAGAAGAAGCTATAAGAAGCTATAAGAAGAGAAAAAAGGAGAAAATCTGGTGAGTATGTTGGTCATTCATCTTTGCAAATAAATTTACTAGGGCCTACTGTTGATGGCAATAAGGTATAGCGTCGTCATAATCAACCTTACCGTGCGAGCAAGCATTCAGGACTCGATCAACAATTAAAGCCATACTGAGCTTCCAAAAAGAATTCTAACTCGTGCTAAAGCAAGGAGTGGACACTCCCATCATACTTTACGATAAACTGTAAAACTGAATTCTGAGGTCGTAGTGAAAAGTGAAATTATTTTACATGAAAATCTACAAGTGACTGGCGTTCATTTTTCCGCGGAAATTTGAGAAAAAAACGGAATTGAAAGTTTAAACAGATGTAACTTTTTCAAACTGGGGATTGTATGCGGAGCAATATTCCCATTAAGCAATTTTCTTTTTAAAGTTATGTCTGAAGACCCTGACTCTTACAACATTGAACAGATATGTGACGCAACTCTGGTACATGTGTGCGTGTGTGCATATGAACAGGACCGGGGGCAAGTGCAAGTCCTTGCGATGATACCTACAGAGGTGCTTACGCATTCTCTGAGGTAGAAACACAGGCAGCCAGTGATTTCCTGATTTCAATCAGTTCCACGACGAACCTGATGATCTCCATCCACTCCTACTCACAGCTCTGGCTGATGCCGTGGGGAGGACAGGTGCAGCATCCCGACGACTACGATGAGCTGGTATGTATAGTGTATATTGTAGGCATATACGGCATACTCTTACGATGGCACTACTTTATCCCCGCAAAGCCAATCCCTTCCTAAAGTGCCAATTAGCCTACAACAAGGCGAATTTCATCGCCAATTTATGTAACATTAGCCAGTATTTACATGTAAGTAACATTATGTAGCCTAACATTAACCAGTAATTAAGTGAGTAGCGGCAGCCTAAGCTAATGTGAAGGCATCTATCAGCACGGCTTATCTGAGTAGTTATTCTGCGAGAGGTGCTAAATTAAAATAAATTTATTTTAAAAATACGGTACGCCACGATAGTTAAGAAGAGCATAGGCTAATTATGTATGTGCAAGAATGTGCCGCAGTTAGGCTAATTATCGTTGGTGAAACTTAAGCTTAGGTCCCTACTTCAAGACAAAGTAACAGGGTCGTGTCGCAGAAATATTTCACCAGGACCAGATCTATAATAGGCCTATAGAATAGGCTATCTAGCTGTAGCACGGCCTGTAAGCGAGATAATTATCTCAAATGGGCCAATGGTCTTAATTGCCCCTTTTAAATGGGCGAGGGTGGTGAATGCGGATAATTGAAAGATGGCAGGGTCGAGACTCGAGAAGCATACCGGAATATATGTACATTCGCTACATAAAAGTTATCGCTTTTTCTTTGTGGGGGCGGCGTTGAAGCAATTTTGACTTGGCAAATGTTTGAAGTTCGGTGTTAGGAGAATTAGTAGACCTATGGATTTAGAGTTTAGACCTATTGTCTAGGCCTATAAACTCTATATAGGCTTAGTTTTAAGATCCTATTGTCTATATTAAACTCTATAAAAATAAATTTAGTTTTAAGATCCGGGTAGCCAGTCTCCTCTTTCTGGCCTCTATCTATAGGCTCTTTGGGAACTGAATTCTAATCTCCATTGGACCACGTCCTCTGGACAAACAACCCGCCTTATGTACACAAAGCATTTGTGGGGCACGGTGGTTTGGTGGTGGCGTCGTTGCCTTGGAGCCGGAAGGTTCGAGGTTCGAATCCACCCTCAAGCCACCACGAAGGGACCCTGGGCAAGTCATTCACTCGCAATTGCTCAGCGCTTCGGCGTGAAACTCCGATTCAGTGTCCGCTCTGCATTCGGGAGCGCTTCTGAGTAGTGAGAGAGAGTGCTTGAAGGGGCGCTATAACAAGTGCACATACAAACAAACAAACAAACTGATGCTCTGCGCTCAGCTCTATATAATTATAGGCCTATAGTATTGCTCTGTATAGAAAAATTTGGAGTTTACGATTACGATTACAAAGATATCAGTAGACTAACGTTACCGTACATGTAACTACATGTAGCCTATAGCTCTGTTCGTGTATTTGTAACTTGTATATAGTTCAGAGTTGGACAACTAGCATGTGATGCGATTTTCGCGGTCAGCGGCAGACGATTCCAAGCCGGAACTCCTCCAGATCTGCTCTGTGAGTCAACCGAAAGGACTTCAATGTTATTTAGATCTATGTATTATTTATTTATTCCTCCATTTCTATGGCGCCCCTTCAAGCTCTCTACTCGGAGGCGCTCCTGGCTACAGAGTAGGCTAGTTTCTTTCAATTAATCTGTAATTCATAATGTTACAGCAATATCTTGCAACAAGTAAATTGCAGGAGCTCAGATCCTGAAGGGATCTATAATCTCTTTATGGTGACTTCTGATACTTAATTAGGACAGTAGTGAAAGAAAGTGAAATGGCTTGTTCGGAGAGCTCAGTAAAAGCACATAATTTATATATATATATATATATATACGATTACACATACGATTACACATAGCCTAGTCCTGTTTCTTGAATTGGTTGGTGCCCTACGCTTGGTTTACGAGCAACGTTCCCTCTAAGGCTAGAAGGTTGCTGCGCGCTGAGCAGACTGTACTGAGCAAGCTTAAAAATGACCGGAGCACAAAATTTCGAACATGAATTTATTTTCAACTGTTACTCATTAACTATAAACAATAGGCTATAGCCGCTATAGGCACCAGTATTAGTTTTTGAAATAGGCCTATAGTTAGTTGGATTTCGCTTTTTCGCAGATACTAGCCTATATACCAGTTCTTGTGAATCCGAAAACGAAAAATTTATTCCCAGTTCCACTGCCTCTGGCATTTTCGACCCGACAGTTTCTGTTTCGATCAGCTCTTTCAGCCACGAGGCTTTGAATCTAAAGGCAGCTCTTTTCCTCGGCGTTTTAGCGTCTTCAAGACTTCATCGTCATGATTTTTTCGCTTAGCTGATTTAGACATTTAAATAGACAATGACACTAAGTCTTGATTTGCTGAACGTTTGGAAACTGCGCCAGCAATGAGAATAATGATCTTTTCAGTATAAGGCAGACCCACGCAGAACAAGTACGAATGGAGAGAGAAGACGAAGCTTACACTGGAATGACTGGACACCTACGAGCACATGCCACATGGCTCATGGTGCATGACGATGATTATGGTGAGGAGGTCAGCGAAGGGTGTATATTCTGCGGCCGGGAAAACCTACAGGGGAAGGATTGGTGAATGAGGTTCGGAATTGGTAATTAATCACTCGAGCTACTGATAAGGATCATAGATTGTAGACATCTTTACACGGCCAGTCGAACCTACAAGGAGGGGTCGACTGGCTGAGTCCAAGATTCTTACACCAATGCTCGAATGATCATAGGCTGAGTCTCACAGCACGTTGACCCAGTGACACCTAGGCTATTACTTCCCGTATAATATATATACATATAATTTATATCATTTGTATATATATAACAATTTAATCTGAAACAGATGCAAACAGAGAGGTGAGAGAGCTACTCGGGGGTGTCAACTGTCAATGGCTGGATTTATATACAAGCTCAACGACTGCTTAATAATTATGTCGTAAAGTAAGGGAAAAGAAATGCAGATTATGACTAAGAGGGTTTAATTAGCCCTGTTGTTCATGCTTTGCATTCATAATTATCCTCTCAAGCAGTCAACGATAACTTTCTGTTTAGAACTGAGGCTTCGTGTTTTGTAGCATTATATCTGTGTACAGTGTCGCAGTAGTTAGATAATCAAGTACAGTTCAAAAAATGAACGAATGAAATTATCTGCGCGGATAAAATATTTAGTGCGCGGCACGATCAAAGCAGCTGCGCGCGCGCACGCGCGCAGCTTAGAGGGAACGTTGTTTACGAGTGAGTGGCGCTTTAGAAGTTTGAAATAAAGTATATATGATTATGATGCCAAATAAATCGGTTGACCTAGGCCTACTACATGTGTGTGTGTGTGTTTGCATTAGACGTTGGGTCCGGTGGTTCGTTTGACTGGGCCAAGGAGGTGAACGGCATCAAGTACGCCTACAGCCCAGAGCTGAGACCAGCGACACAGATAGAGGGAGGATTTGACATTCCTCCAGACAACATCATTCCCAGCGGAGAGGAGATCTTCGCGGCGTTCTACGTCACAGCCACAGAGGTCACTCACAAGATCTAGAGGTCACTCACTAGATCTAGAGGTCACTCATCAAAAGATCTGACTGACTGATCGACGGATGACGTGAAACGTGAACGTGCAAAAGAAGTTGACTTGAAATTATAATGCCAGCTTGAAATAAATATGATGTCACACAAGCTCAAGTCCGCCATTTTGTTGGCGTTCACTTTGATCTGTTTTATTCGGCACAAATTCTAAGTTAATTATATATTTTGAAAGCTGCTCTCGTTTCCTTTGTGGCCCATCGTTAATAGGCCTATATGGTCTAGACCCGGGGCTCAAAGTGTGACTAGACGGTCATGCATGGACGCTCCCATTACCAGTGGCGGATCCAGAACTTTTCCAAAGGGGGAGGGGTCAAAATCTTAGGTCTTGGGACAGGGAAAAAATTTCGTTGTTGGTCGCAAAAAAGTTCATGACCCTTTTTAGTCATCGGTGTCTTTGGCTGAGGATAACAGGTACTTTCAATCCGCCAAAAAAGTTGACCTTTTTATGCCCTCCAGTTGTTGAAAACCGAATGGGGGGGCCACGTTTCATCCAATTTTCTGAATGGGGGGGCCAATATGCCATGACACCCGTATTCGTATTGCTAATTTCAAACCGAATGGGGGACACGTCCCATGGCAGTTTTAAATGGAGGGGCCATGGCCGGATTATCCCCCCCCCCCATGGATCCGCCCCTGCCCATTACGACAGGCCCATGAAAAGAGAAAGGTCGTCAAGCAGCAAAATGATGCAGGTGAATTTCCCACCAGAATCCTGCCACGAATTCCAGAGGGAAGGTGATTCAACAATGAGATACCCACAATAATGAAGAGACTGTTCTACGAGGAAGAGAGGAAGCTGCTTTTCGTCGAAGGATCCCCAGCAACTATAGGCCTAATGCTTACACTTTGCAAAACAGAAATAAACTCTGACAGAAATCATCTTTCCTTAATTAATTTGCACCACTAGCAGATTGAAACGGTCCACATTTTAATTCTATTCATTTTGACAGAATCTTTACATCTCCGATAGGCCTATGTGATATCCAAAGAAGTGTTTTGAAAGAGTAAAACAAAACAAGCGCATAAATAGTTATTTTTCAAACAATGATATCAGCTAACAGTAACAATAGTAGGCCTACTATTTAAGCCTATATATACATGTAGGGCCTTCCTACAGTATTCTGGTTGTCTGAGTCAAAAAATGCAAAGCAGAAAATTGAAAGCATGTTTATTTTCTCATTTAGGTTTCTAAAAGTCTGACTCAAAGAGAAGTCGATGGTGGGAATAGTTCGAAATTTATGACCAGATCTGCGATTGTTTGAAATGCTGTCGAAAAATTATTTAAATGTCGAGACAAATAATAATTATAGACTAGCCTATCAATGAATGACTTTATGAGACAGTCAACAAAAGTAGACAGTGAAATTCAAGAAATAATTATACGAATGAAAAGCAGAATATATTATATAAAATGAAGATGGACAAATGAATTTGTTATTATTATTTCTATCAATTGGATAAGATTATATTCTATTCATTCGTTTTAGATAAGAATTCTAAACCTATAGACTAGATTCCTCAGTGAGAATCCTTGGCTCACTAGATCTAGTCAACTCTATTCAACGTTGGCATCTTCCGGCTTTCATAGTCTGTTCTTTGGTGAATCTTCTGCAGTGGTTGGATAACAAAACTTTCTTCCAAGCTGCGATGTTCATTCAATTCTTTAAGTTCGATTGTCAAATAAGTTCGTTTCAAGTAAGAACAGAATTTCACAAACACAGGAAACGAGTTCATGTTCTTTTCTGCGTTTAGCACATTGTCAAGGAAAAAAATAATAGTCTACGAAAGGAAACATTAGATGGCACGCCTAGACTAGTGTGTCCTGCTCCTCTCTGTCGTTCTCGACACGTTTTGTTTTCTTTCGACGTGGTAGGAACGTTTCCAGAAACGCCTGCCTAAACTTTCGACCGGTGGCAAAGTAGACAATGAATTCGAATGCATTGTTGGTGAGATAGAAAAGCACACCAATGCAATCTGCCAGATCTAAGCTAGCCAGTTCCTGCCTCGACAGCGAAAGATAATCGATGTTGGTATAGTAGATAAACACGCTGCTGAGGGGAAGGTTGAGTACGAGGAACATAGGCTAGCGCTGATTCCGATCAGCATAGCTGTTGTCGATGTCATCGGTTTTGAGGCCGAGGCTGCTGCTCCCATCTGAGTCTTGCGTTCCCAGTGTGACTTCAGGATACGAGTGATGGTCAGAATGTTTCCGATCAGTATGGCTAGAAATGGAACGAAATTTGCGATGGCTGCGTCGTATCTATGATATGGGCCAGTGATGAAATCACTCCAGTAATCGCTGACTAGGCCGCAGAAGTATTCGACCTTTGTTATGTTATTTTCATCAACGCTGACTGCAGTTGGTACAAGATCGTAGCCTACAAATAGAGGAGTTTGTCCTGGAATCAGGACTGTGGCGATAATGGCCCAACTGACTACGATGCGGCGTCTGCTGCACAGTTCTTTACAGCGGAGAGGAAACCAGAGAGCAATTGTTCTCTCAATTGTCAACAGTACCACGGTCCACGAGGCGAGTTCGTGTATAGAAGTTCAAGAGTAGGCTATGCCCATTTTGCAGCTGAATCGTGAGCGATCAACCATGTTGATGTCAAACATGATCTTGATCCAAAAACGAACGAGGGACGTATTGAGGAGTGCAATGTCCACCACAGATAATGCGGTGAAGATGAATCCAGTGGACGTGTAACGGAAATGATGATTTTGGAAAGTGATAGCTGAGAGAGCGTTTCCGACAGTTCCTGTGACGATGATGAGTGGCTGGACGTACGAGTACAGCGTGAACATAAGTCTTTCTTGCCAGATATCTTCTTTCTCCACGATTATTGTTGTATTTCCATGGGTTCCAACCGCCACACTGATGTGTGTTGCATTCGGTTGGAGGTCAAGCTCCGAAGAATCATTTCTGACGTATGTGCTGTTCTCGTAGACATTGTTGAACGAGTTATTTACTCGAGAGATGTCGTCGCTTTCGTTCGTATCATTGCGTAAAACGTTAGGCCTAATTGCTGTCTGGGTGAAACCTGTCATCATTCCTTTTGTGGCTGTTGTGTACTATGTGTAGGCCTACCGGTACTCACCGTCGGCAAACGAACGTAAAGTCTGCGCTTCAGTTGATTGAGTATTGACAACCGTTTCAAGATTATAACCGGTCTGAATAACTTGGGTTAAACTGAGTTTATGAATAGTTGCATCATCACTTGTAGTTTTGGCGTCATAATCAGACACGCATTCTTCTTTGCCACCTACATGTAGTCCTCTGCTGTTGGTTGAGTCCTCTGGGACTTTCCTCTGGCTGGAAGTGTCAATGTTTGTCGTTGTCGATGTCGGGTCAAGGTTTGATCCAGTGACCATCACAGACTGCGCAATGCAGCAGAACGTGACGATTTGGAGAAGAAAGTTCCGACTGAGAGAAGACGTGTTGAAGATCATGGTCAACAGCATGACGGAAGTAGACATAAGCTAAACACTCTATTTTATAATTATAGTAATTATAGCCTATATAAAGAGCTTCTTCTCGGTCTGTTTTATGCGCAATACTGACGACTTTACGTTCAACAGGTTCGCATAAGCCTTTATAAGTTTATATAATAGTCTATTCGTCCACTAACGACCAATCAACGACTATGCAGAAAGAATCGTATCAAAGGAAAAATCTCGATAATAAATTTGGCGCCAAATTCTCTGGCCAATCCGGACAGACTTTCTCCGTCATCATGCGCTTCTACGCTGGACCTGACGGTCTGACACTACTGAGCGCAACTGTCAATCAACTGTCAATCAAGCCAAGCGCTGACCAAAAAACATCAATGCTTTCTACTTGCGTGGCGGTCAAACAGTGTAGGCCTAAATTGGTGTAGATTTACTATAATTATAAACGATGACTGCACGATGCACGCTTCAAACTGATGTCTACGGCGGATCAGCGAAGTCTGATGCTAGCCTACTGCATGGATGAAGCGTCAACAAGTGCAGATATTTTTATAGCGCCAGCTGTAGAATAAAAGACGAAACAGACTGAGGCGAAATTAATTAGGCCTACCAGTAGCGGCGTTAGGGTGGGCTAGGGGGCTAAGACTTGCTAAGCCTCCCCCCAAAGGCCATCCGTTTTTTCCCATATAAAAATAACATATTTCCACGATTAGCCCATCCCCCAAAGTAACCAAATGACTAAAAAAAAGGTCGTCAGAAATTTTGGCGATGAAAATGGAAAATTTCTTTGAGATTTCGACCGGATGACAAAAAAGATCGTCAGAAATTTCGGCGATGAAAATTAAAATTCTCTCCGCGAGTTCAGCCCCCCGACACTGAAATCCTGGCGCCGCCACTGTAAATTACGGAGACTAATTAGGGCGTATAGATCTAAATGGCTTCTAAATCTCCACAAGTTGGACGGAGTAGTGAGTATTCATGTGTTGATCAAGGCATAAACTAAGCGTCTTCTGGAAAAACATAGGATGGTATTGAAGAGGGTGCCATCAAAGAAAGATTTTTTAGCAGCAGAACGATGAATGCCTGGAACGACCTGAGTGAAGAGGCGGTATCGGTGCGTGCACTCATCAAATTCAAGGAGAAGCTTAATAATCTGATAATTATTTTCAAAGACCATATCAATAGGTCATTTCATTCTTGACATGGGCATGCGGACAGGCATGGGCATGTTCAGAGGTATTTGGGCAAATTATAATCATATCACAAAATAAATATCTGATTTTAATTTTAAAAGTTTTTTCAAAGAGAGGAATAAAACAAAATTAAGAATAAGTTCAACCAAAATTAATGACTGATTTATTACAGGCTTCGTCACTTTGAAACATTGAAAACTGATTTTAGAAAAGCACTGTAACAAACTCCACTAAAACACGCTACAAATTAATTAACACACCGCATGGGAATAAGAATGCCATTCTTGCATAAGCTTTGCAATAAGAACGAAAACCCTATAGCTGCTGGCCAACACAAGCTCAACAGTATAATACTAGCCCACAGCACAGCACAAGATCAGCTAGGTGTCAAAATGAAGGCATTAATACTGTTGAGGTGGAAAGAGTCAATGTCTGGAGAGTATAATGCCAACCATGGACAAAGGGGGGGGGGGAGAACGAGTCCAAAGCAGATCATGTTGTAATATCCTTTACAGATTACCGTACAGTCACTAACATTTCACTGATACAAGTCCCAACATTGGACAGCATAACTAGGCAAACGAATACATTCATCAATGTATGCATGCATGCATGTTTAATCTAAGCATTTATATAGCGCCTCTCATAACAACTCAAACGTGATGCAACATAAATAACGAGCACTCGAGTTTTCCTGCGCTCAAACGTAACATGATCCTCCATCCAACATATCTGATCAAACATAATTATGGGACACTTCGCGAGATTCATTCAAAGATTATTGAGTTAATAATACTCTCTTCTAACACACACAAGATGAGTTTGAATTCTGAATATAATACTCCACATGTTTCAGATTCAATTATCCTGTGGCTTAACTGAGATTCCTGTGCAAACTACTCATGACCATAATTCCATCGATGTTGCGCATGGCGGGCAATCAAGCGTAAAACATCAAATGCAGCAGCAAATGGGGAGAGGGGTGGGTGGGAGGAAGCTCCACAAAGTAGTATATTTAAAAAATTCTAATAAATAGACAGCAGAAATCTGCGACACACAATTAAAGAGTAAAGTTTTAAATATGAATGTAAGCAACATGATGATTTACAGTGAAAGTAATGAGCAATTGATTTATGTGTCAGAACTCAGCAAAAAATACAGCCATAAAAAACCTATAGTTTGCAATTCCCCAATTAGTTCATTCTCACTTAGGTTTATAAAACACAAATTATATGCTTAATAACTTTATGAAAGGCTCTGCGGCACGAGCCCTAATTACACAACAAATAGGTTAAGAAAGCATCCAGTAATTATTAAGACTGCAAGACTTCAATATCTCACCGCAAAGTTCAAACAGTATTCCTTCTTTTTCCTTCAGGCTTGAATTAGTCCCTCTCTGCAGAGGGGTCAGTTCAAAAAGTATAACCATTATAATTTCAACAGGCAAGATAAGGGTTGACTGGTAAGAAACAGAAAAATGCTGGTTCAATACCTCCTAGCCACATAAGGTTGGCTCAGCCTCCCAATCCCTGGGGGGGGGGGCGATGGATAAATGAGCAGAAGTAGGAAGGTTTGGCACCTAACAAAGCTGCCACCTAACAGCTATGAAATCGACTCTTCGTAAGTTGTTATCATGTGTTTCTACTACCCGTGTAATCATACTGTGGTTCGTTAGTTTGAATAGAATAAATTATTATTAATATTAGTATTATTACCATCACCATCACTGCCACCATCACCATCATCATCATCATCATCATCATCATCATCATCATCATTGCTTCCCGAGTTGTTGGAACAACTTGATCGACAAATTTTACACGTTTTGAAGGTAGTGAAGTAAACAACCTAGGCCTACTTCTGTCAAGATTCGTTAAATAGTTTGTACAGTTAAGAAATTCAAGATAAATTAAATTAAGACCTGTCGTGTAGCAACACAGACAACATAATTAGGTAATTACTAATTAGCTGCAAGACAGAAGTTTAAAATGCCACAGATCTATGCCCAGACTTCTCCAAGGAATAAACCAACCGAATACATCTGCCGATGCTTTTAAACTATGCATCTAATATCCAACAAAACAGTTTAGGAGCAAGCACAATTATCTTTAGTTTAAAATTAATAAATAAATGTAACCTGTGAACAATGAACAAACTATTTTTTAAATACTATTTTTCTCTTTATCTTGTAACTGTGTTGCGGCTTGTCAATCTGATTTCTGATCAAACGAATATATATATATATATACACACACAGAAAGAAAAACCCACACAGGAAAAAAATAAGTTTGTTAAATTGCAATCTTCTATTTGCACAGTTTACAATGTTTAGCTTAGAACCTGAAAACAAACTCTGCAATGAAGTACTGCACAACAGGTCTTGCATATGGAATGGCATTGCATCATGAACATGAAGCGAGAGTATACAATATACCGTACAGCACAACGCAACTGCATTTGATCAAAAGAGCATACGATAGAACATCAATGATGCAAAGCAATAGAGAGTGAATGACTTAATGAAGGTCTCTACACAGTCGCTGCCTCAAGCAAAGTTTGAACCCAAACTCCACATTACAGGCCACGCGCTCTAACCAATTGACCACCCCAAATGCCTCAGGATGGTGAATCATGAATATGCAGGATGATGAATCATGAATATGCATGATGGTGAATCATGAATATGCATGATGCAGTCAGGTACAAAAGTTATTGTACAGTGATGATGACTGGCAAATATACCCAGTATTCCAAGGGAATATGATACTCAACCAGTAGTTTACTTGAACAATACACTTAAAGAAGATTGGTTGGGGAGATTAATTATCAAGATATTACACGATAAAAAG
The DNA here is from genome assembly GCA_945859605.1 of Lumbricus rubellus. NCBI lineage: Eukaryota > Metazoa > Annelida > Clitellata > Crassiclitellata > Lumbricidae > Lumbricus > Lumbricus rubellus. Next base: position 17,042,964 of record OX243826.1, on the reverse strand, counting down.
AAATAAAAACCTAAATTGCAAGTTTCTCGCTGTTTTTGTGTCAAAACATGTACAACTTGTACAGTACAAGTTACCGTCGTAGCTTACGACCAGTACTTATAAAGCCGCACAACAACAAAATGGCTGTCCGGCTAATTTATTAAATCTAACAATATTGCATCAGATGTACAAGATTATTATCATCTATTCTTTAAGAACAAATTCATGAAGAACAGATTGGTATAGTGCTGGTGATTATGACCATGCATCCAATAGCAAACACTCAGAACATTGATTTAAACGTATAAATCCAAGCATGTATTAACATTGTATTATATTAGGCAGATTGCATGCAGGTTAAGCTGCAAAACTGTCACCGAGGTTAAAAAAAGTACAACAGCAGCACAAAATAGGATTCTGAGGATAAAAACACACTGAAAAACGTAAAGAATTTCTAGAAGGCATACATGGCAGCCACAGTTCCTGAGTAAACCCCTGACCAGATTCATTGAGCCTGCGTCCCGTTTATCTTCGTCAAATAATATTCCTCATCACGTCAGATGCTTAATCTGATTAAGTGTTCAGATTGAACAAATGGCATTCCTTTCCATTCAGTTGGATTATATTAACAATGCTTGCTAATTTCACTTGTTTTAATGCCTTATCATACAACAACAAGCACAGATCGGATGAAAATCAGCGTATTTGTTATAGGCTTATAGTGCCGCTTCAAGCTCTTTACTCAGAGGCGCTACCGACTACAGCGTGAACACTGCATCGGAGTTTCATGCCAAAGCGCTAAGCAATTGCAAGTGAAGGACTTGCCCAAGCAAGGTCCCTACACGGTGACTTGAGGTGTATTCGAACCTGCAACCCTTTGGCTGCAAGGCAACATACATACCCACTACACCACTGCATTCGCCTCAAGGGTTAAGACCCAAAAGCTCTCACAGAAGTTTCTCTAACCTAATATGTTGCTGTTAATACCAATAAAGTTGCCATTTGATGTGACAGGCATTTAAAGATAATAAAATAAATATACAAGATTAATAACAATAATAATTATATTAATGCTTAAATTTAGAAAATCGAATTTCTGAAAGCAATGTGTGTCCTTAATCAAGTGGAAGTTACTCAGTCATGCATTATGAAAGAGTTAAAACTTAAATAATGACATAACAATTATAAAAACATAAGTAAATTACTAGAAAGGTCAATGACATCAAATCAACATCATCCAAATTGAAGAGGAGGAGGAAAAGGAGGAAGAAGAGGGGATGGAGTTGAAGGACAAGCAGAAAAAGGAAGACAAAAACAAAGGAATTTAGCAACAGCACTACTCTCACAAAACCTACAAAATAAGCAATTTTCCAAACATGTGCCAAAAGGAATTTTTTAAAAAGTCACGCATCATAAATAACCCAAGCTTTACAGCAAGCCCGAGAAAACTATTAGCAAAAATATTCAGCAAAACTATCAAACACACGCTTGCGTACATACAAAGACAATCTTGAATTACTTGTGCAGGTGCCTCTACATACTCAGCAGCATATCAACTACAAAACTGAATATCCAATCAATCATAAATATCCCATGAAAAAAGAAAAATTTATCGTTCATTTGATTCACTGACGAGTTGGAAAAAAAGCCACACACGAGTAATGCACACACTACTAATGACGTTCAGACACAAACGCGTGTCACATGTACATTTTCACATGTACATTGTCACATGTCACATGTACAGACAATGTTATAACATCAAAGACGGACCTAGAAAGTCAACTGATCAAGCGTTTTGGAACTTTCTTCTGCTACAACACTTCGTCAGATCAGATCCTGTTGTTCCTCAGCAGTGGGATCTCCGCGTTGGCTCTGACTTCACTGAAATCAAAGTCGTGAATGAGCTTTCCGTTCTCAAAGACAACTTGAAGTACATCCTGGAATGGAAACATACAATGACAGTTGAGAAATAAAATCAAATCATCAAAATATGAAAACCTTAATTTACTAACTTTTCAAGTTAGTGCATACATCCAGATAATAGCATAGCCCCTTCGAACAACTTCTCAAACAAGATGAGCTAAAAAGTGTTTCTTAAGTGTCACCTTGTCACCTTGTGCTGTCAGTTCGTTGAACTCTAGCGATCGACAAGGCCGGCCTTCTCCATTGCTTTCTTTCTGATGTCTCTTCTCTTAGTTGTTCCAGATTCATTCCTGTTGTTTAAGTGTCAGACTGGATAAATATGCTGATTCATAATGTTTATATGGAATTTTATATGTGATCACTTTGGAATTTTATATGTGATCATTTCAAAATTGAAGCAACAACCAAAAACTCTAAATGGTTCCATTTCTGATGACATAATATCCTATGAAACAGTGATATTTACTATTCATCTAATTAACGAAAATCAAAGTTTAAACAAAAATTGTGCATAAATTCAGATGTCAAACCAGAACTGTACCTTTGGCGAATTTGCTGAGCTATTGGCCGACTCTGTTGAAACCTCTTCTCTGGTTACAAAAGATTCTCCAACTTTCTCCAGCAAGAGGCGACCCTTCTTCGACTTTTTCCCCATATCCGTTATCGGTTCTTTATAGACGTTTACCTACGCAAGTTAAAAGTATTAACATATCATATTGTTCTAATTTAAGTCTAAAATAAGTTTTTAAATAATTTGTGAAAAACAGGTTAATTCAAAATTTGGAAATATAAGCTTGTTTGTCATGTCACTTTAATGTACGGTATACACAAAAAGAATTCTAATCATCCAATGTATTTCAATGTTCTGACCACTAAAGTTTGAGCATAAAGCCAGACATCAACACTAACAACATAATGAGCCAAATAAAATTAAGAACCATCATCCAATATAATGGTCTTAATATTAAGAAAACAGGCTTATTGTACAATTTTCCACCAACAAACTATTACCCAATCAATTTTATTATCCAATTATCCAATCAATTATCCAATTTTGTTAGCTTGCCAGTACAAACAGTTGCAGCAGGATTTCAGTCATTTGCAATCACCGACTCATGCCACATGTATTGCAAAATAATGCACAATTAAAGAGGCTATCATTACATCAGCTGCTAAAAAAAACTCCAATCACTGTCTCCTATGGAATCAAACTGTGTTAGTGAAATTACCGGTTTGCCATTGATGACAGCAAAGCTGCACTTGTAAGCACATTTCTGCGTGTCGCGGTCAAGGCGCTGAAGGAGAGCACCACCGCTTCCGAAGATGACGTTCTCAGCACCCCATCCGTGCTTCTTCATGTTCGCCAGCACGGCGCCAAGCGTTTCGTAGCAGATTCCATCGCCCTGGATCACTCGGACGTAGGGTGGAAGCACTTTAAAGCCCTTTCCATTCTTTTCAGTGCCAAACTTATTGCCTAGAATTTCAAGAACCTATTTAAAGAGAAACAACAATGGAAAATATATATGACAAATTCTATAATGTGCTTATGCAAAATCAGCTCACATGAAAGCCCACATTTATAAGTCATAAATTTTAAGCTCTAATTAGATTATGTCAATTACCGTATTTTCGCGAATATAACACGCGGGTTATATAAAGTTTTACAAACCACGCACCCTGCCCGCGTGGTATACTCGGGGGCGTGTTATACAAATTATTTTTTACACAGCCGAAATTTGAACCAGATTATTTTCAAGTCATGATCAGAAACAGCTTTTAAAATGTTTTTACGTACAATACGGAGGCATGGACGTCGACGAAACGATAGGGCATAAAGTCCGAAGTCAGTAGAAGTATTCATTTATCATCATTATCACACAATGTCAGAGCCGCAGAAAGTCACAATTGAAAATGAAAAAACATTATTTGACTTAAATATAAAAGTCAAATGTTACTGTATATAAATTGTAATTGTCTGTCGTTTTCAATTTTTAATAAACGAACGAACACACGGTACGATATTCTGTATTATCGCTCGCAAAGCGCTAGGTATGGAGTTCAGGAAATTAGGGCTTTTAATTGTTATAGCGCAGAATTTTGCGATTTTCAAACAGTCTAGTTAATTCTCTTTTCAGTGTCATCCGCTGGCTATTCCACATAAAATTGTAAATATTATCCATGACATCAAAAATGAAGTACAATTTTACCAAAATGGCTTGCCAGTTACCAGGTAGTTTTATCCCACTTTCTGTGCAGTGACGGCGAATGCCATCTGTGAACCCGTGTAAAATTCAGAATTTCCTAATCAAACCACTTTATTTTCGTCTATTGATATATCAAACAATTATTAATCGCTAGATTTATCGAAACTGTCATCATTTGAAGCTAATTCTTCAAGAAAATGGCGAGTTTATACGGGAATCTATTCCTCCGCAAGGGCCGCCATCTTGGATTATTTGAATTTGCGTGCATCAAAGTAGCGCGTACATTTCCACTTTAAATATATCTTTCACTTATATATACGCTTAATTATATAGTCTTGGCCTAAAGACATAAGTTTTAAAAATTATATTACATTTCTTGGCCAAGGACTGTCGTTATAAGAACGCCAATACTAGGTTTAAATGCAGAGCATACGATCGTCATTACCACATGGCACAACAGTAGGCCTAGGTTGCACGCTCGTTATTTAAGGTTACACGGAAGTGGGGTTGTTTAAATAAATTCTTCCTTCAAAATCACTTGGATTGTCGAAAAATGCTACAATAGGCGGATACTTGAATTCGCTAAAAATACTTTTAACAAGATCGCTTTTCTTGATGAAACCGGCTCATGTCGAAGTCTTCCTATCAAATTATTCACTCTGTCAATGCCAAAATCTTTAAACGACGAATACCTTACCTTGTGAAGACCTTACCAATGCCAGCAAAGAATCGGAAACAAGGTCATTTGCGCTTACAGTAAATCGTTATATTTATATAGTGAACTTTATTGAAACGTTCATTTTTAGCAGGAACCTTCCATTTTCTTTAAAAAAAGATTTTCATCAAACGGGTTATTTGAATTTGCGTTTAATTGAACGTTATGACTATACACACGAGTCACATTAACGTTAGCGTACACGTTCGATTACGCACCTGTAGTTTGACACACGAAAATGGGTGCGTCTTATAGTCGGGTGCGTCTTATATAATTCAATTTTTACTGAAATCGCAAAAAGTAGCGTGTTATATTCGGGTGCGTGTTATACCCGTGTGCGTGTTATATTCGCGAAAATACGGTACTAAAAGTTGCATCAAAATATCGCCTTGTTAAAGAATTATTCATTATTGCGTTCTTACAGTCAATTTCTATTAATCACATTTTCCTTTCAATTTACCTTACAAATTTACGCACAATGACAGATATAGGTTCTATGCATAAAGAGAAAATGCAATATTTTACCGCTAATCAATGTTAAAAAACTTTATTAAAAAAATCCTAAATATTATATTTATAATCTACAAGATAATTTAAATTTGACTAAGCATGATGCTGATTCTCAAAAGTGAATCTCTTTATATGATATATCGTTAGTAAAGAAACACCTTCAGTGTTTAGAAACTTAAATGAAAAAAACACCTCTGAAAAGGGCAATACATGTTCACAGTTAAATAGAAAACAACATTTCAAAGAGAAGACAAAACCTCGGTTACCTTAACAACGACCTCTGGCGGGTCACCAGAGTCTGGACGAATGACCAAAGTGCCCCCTCGCTTCCCCCTCTGCACCACAAGGTCTTTTAGGGCTCCACCCCAGATGCTCTCACACGCGTGCCAAATGTCGTAGCTGTCGCTGACCACAGCCACACTGCCTTCGGGGAATTTCGTCAGCATGTTACGAAATGCTTCGACTTCTCCGTTCTTCTGCCAAGTTGTCACTGTGCTAAACAAACAGCAATCACGAAAGACTCCCTATAAATTAATGGTTAAATCCAGCAGTTGACTAAGGTTATCTACGTGCTAAAGCGCTCATGAATAAGCTGGTGCCCTGCACTTGGCTTTCGAGTGGCGCTTTCGAAATATGGAGATTACGATTACGAGCCTATCATTCTTTCAATCATAAGGTGTTCTGTACAAACATTTAATTTCTAAAAGTTGGCATTTTAATATTTCTGAATCACAAGAAGCATGGCAAAGACAGCAGAGACAGACATCAGGATTAGGACACAAGCAAAAAACTCAGAACCAGAGTAAATGAAAAATAATGAACTAAAGGAAAACCTGTCAGTTTTTAACTAACTTTATATTGGTTTCCAAAGAAAAATGCACGAATAACATATTATGATAATTCATGAATTAGTAAAGTGTAAAAGCAAGCATTAGCTGAGTAACATATATCTTTAATTGAACCAATTGGTAATTAGAATTCTGAAGTATATACGGTAGTCACGAATAGCATATCCTAATAATCTAATGATGTTACTGTCTGCAACACATAGAATGCTGTCATGGTTGCATGGACATAGCGAGTATATTACTGTTCTACATGGGGTGTGGAGGGCAGTAGGTCATGCAGAACATGGCCCAGATCTGCTTGACCCGAGCCCCGAAGAGGTGAGTGTCAGTACTCAGAAGCTGATAACCCATGGGCAGCCAGAACAAGTCAAGCATAAGGCGATGCCATGTCCGGCTGCATATGCTGTGTAGGTCTATGTTGAATTCCAGCTTTTCTGTGATGAATAAATGTGCTGTCCATTTTTTAGATCCAATGTACCACGTGGCAGATGTATTTTGTCAAGCCTCAATCTGGGTCAGTGCACAGTCATCTCGGGCATGCTCGTTCAGCTTCAGATTGCATCGAATAGTCCATGGGTCCATGCTGAGATATGATCAGCCTTGGACTTTAATCGTGCTGCAATAGTCGGTGAGAAAGAGAAAGTAGCTGTCATCAGCATATTTTATTAGTCCATTGTGAGGGTGAGGTGGCTTCGGTGTGTGTGTGTGTGTGGATGTATATCTGTATGCATGTATGTATATCTATGCTTATATGTGCCAGTTAAAGAATTCTCAAACATGCCCTACATATGGGATACATATATCCATCATTTAAGCAAAAAATTTCAAAGTACAAGAAAAGATAACCCACTCCTACCTGTGCTCGGCTGCTGGAATGGAATTTCCGGCCATTTTACAGTTGTAATATCTGCGAGCTGTCATTATTGCTGCTATGGTGTCTGTGCCCCGGAAATTTACAAGGTGTGCAGCGCCACCTATGCCCGCTGACTGGAAGCAAACAAGACAAAACATATAAAAGTGCAATTGTCTGTTCTCTCTATAATCAAGTTACCTTTATATTGTACTGTATTCTATTTTAATCATTTACAAAGCGCCTCAAGTAGGGTAAATTTTTCAGAAGCGCTCCCAGTGCGCAAGACCCTGTGAGAAGAAGCAGGTTTTGAAAAGAGACAATGCAGATGAGGGACTGACTGACAGACAGAAGCGTAGAGCGAACAGAAGGAGAAAGCGCATTCCAAATAGAATGACAAATTGAAGCAAATAATATACCAGTAATCGAGACTGATACCAGTCTGAGTATTGCCTACCTTCAGGAAGTTAGTTAATACATGTATAGTATACCTAATCATGTGCGCCACCTTTGCTGTTCCTAAATGATGCAATAGGCAATGACTAAAACTAGAAAGTTCATCATAAAACAAAAGAGAGAAAAAACGAGAGCTAGAACAACGACTGTTTAAAGGCTCTCACACACAGACACAGGATTTAGGACTTAAAAGAATAGAAAATTACACCTTGCCATGACACTAAACATTTGTCATGTAATACATGCACTATTTACCCCACCCCACCCCATAAGGTTAAATAGAACAAAACAATCTTAAGCCTTACATTAATTTAAAACATGAGTTTGTTCCTGTCAACAGTTAACTAGAAATTGCTGCACTGTTGGGTATGATATGTAAATTGATTCAATAGACTGAAAGAAATAGCAACGTTTAACTGAATGCAGTCTCTCTTGACCTCAATGATATTAAATTCTGCGCGTAAAGACAACTATGCATTATTCCTTTGTTGTACCTCAACTGAAGACACTCCTCTGTAGCCGAAGTCATGCAGCTGGTAGGGAAGGGTATTCATATTATCCGCCGTTTCGTTCAGGTATGTAGCAATGATGATCTTCTGGTAGTAGGAGTTGGTGGCAACCGTCATCGGATACCAGACCTGAACCAGCAACGTCTACCAGACAACAAAAGCACGATTGAACTAACAGGGTCACTAGGACGTTCAGAAAGAAATTAATTTTGAATGATTAAAATGTGACATTTATGTACACAATTAACCCACCGAAATTCTACATCCATATCTAACTGGCAAATGACCGTGCAAGATGGTGTAACTTCTTGAAACAGTGTAAAGAAAAGTGATAATAATCTGTGAAAACTTTTTTATTTTTTAGAAAATGGTTATCTCATATTTCTAAGTTTTCCAATCCATACTCTGATTATTCCATAAATATTTATCTTACTTTCTTTTCTTATAATTATATTCAATGTTCTATTAGGCATATCTATAATTTATATTCAATGCTGATCGATAAACCGCTATTTATTTGGTAGCTGGGACAGAAAAATCCCACGCCACATCAGGCAATGCACAAAGTTGCCCCAGCCCAAAAGGCAGTAGGTAGGCCTGTCAATGTCAATGATCTGAATCTGTGCACAACTTCAGTATGATACTTTCAAGAAGACCTGTCTCTCCATTGAGCAAAGCATTAGAGACGAATTCTGCCCTAAAGCAACCCTTGTTCATTTCAATGGCAAGCTTCTGCCAAGTGATGAGAGTGCTAATGCTGATCGCATGGTGGTTGTTGTGTCTGGCTTAGGAATTGAAAAAGCTTAGTAATAGACTGGAGCTCATTACACAGCAGCTGTAGCAGACAATGGGAATGCACAATTCACAATTGGAGTGACTTACTTCAAAGAAGTTAGTCAGCCAGAAGCACTTTGGATCTGTGTTCTCGACAGTGAACAGGACATTCTTGTAGGGTACCACCGTTCCTTCAGGGACAGCTTTGATACGCAAAGGCAGGTAACCCTTATGGTGCTGCAAAAATCAAGAATAACAAGTCACCTTTGAAAAATCAAAGGTTTAAGAAACATTTAAGAAATTTAAGAGGTTTAAGAAATTAACAAACATTTTATTCAGTCTTTCATTCATTCATTCATTCATGAATTCATTCTGAGAATTTATATAGCGCCTCTTCAAGATATCTACTCAGAGGCGCTCTATATCCAGAAGGTCTGCCGGTCACTCATAATTTTTAAATGATCCTTGATATAATTTTTATCATATTTATTTATTTTTATTTGCAGAGAATTTGATATAGCGCTCCTTCAAGGTTACTACTCAGGAGCGCTCCCAGTCCAACCCCGGTCGAATAAGACAGTTTTGAGAAGAGAAAGAAATGAAGTAGAAGTAGAAAGGCTAATAGGTATTTGACGAAGGATAACAGGGAGCTCATTCCAGGTCGCAGGGCCAGCCACGGAGAAAGCTCGGCGCTGCCTGATTGCAGTCCGTGAGCGTGGAACGATAAGTACCGCTTGTGCAGCTGAGCGGAGAGAGCAGCGGCGTTGAACATGCGTGGTCGAGCAACAGAGCTCCTGCAAGTATAAAGGAGCCAAACCCTTAAAGCAGCGCCGGACCAATACGGAAATTCTAGACGTAATGCGCTGTGGGTAAGGGAGCCAGTGGAGTACATCCCGCATGTACTCGGAGACTCGGCCAAATTTGGGAATGCGGCCTATGAGGCGGGCAGCAGTGCGCAGGACCCTATTTAGGGGTCCCACCCGAGAGGCTGGAAGTCCACCGTATATGGAACTGCAGTAGTCCAAGCGTGAAACTACAAATGCATGAACAAGTGTTGAGGCTGCACTAGGAGTCAAAGAGCGGGAAATGACCTTGAGCTGCCGAAGCTGGCAGTAACAGCTGCGACACAGAAGGTTAATGTGCCGCGTCTTCATAACCAAGGAGCAGACCTTGACAGGGACAAGACACATTATTCAGGCAAGTATTATCTGTCCGTCCATCATCTGTCTATCCATCCATCCAATCTATCTAAAAATTGTTTAGAAAACATTCTTCATTGTCTCTATCTGGGCATGAAATCAATCTTATTCCACAATAGCATCACTTCAACCATATCAAAAATTTAAAAATATCAAGCACCAACATGTCTGGGCATGAATTAATTTTATTTTATTCCACATTAACATTAATTTTACCTTATCCAAACATATCTTTAAAATCAAGCCACAAACATGTTGGGGCATGACTTAATCTTATTTTATTCCACATTTAACATTAATTTTACCTTATGAAATTTTTTTTTTAAAGTCAAGCCACAAGCATATTGGGGCATGACTTCTAGCTTATAAATTCCACATTAGCATCACCTCAGGCTAATCCAAAACTTTAAAAAATCAAGTCCATATATGCCGAGGCATGATTCCATATTGACAGAAGACTTCAATCTATTTCCAAGCACATACAGTAAACAAAAATAAAGTGCTATAGCTTCCCAGAGTTAAGCACTAGACTGCACGACTGTTGACTGTCAAATTGCTTTGTCAAGGACTTATGCTTATGCTTATGCACCTAGCTAACTCATCCAATATTACCACATATCCAAGACAACTAAACATGCGTTTATTAAATTTAAGAACGTCCCGACCAAATTTAAGGACGACACCAATGCCATGCACGTAAAAGAAAGACACGAATAGCCTTGAGCCGCTCACTAAGCTAATAAACTGGCAAACAATAGCGCTGTAATATGCCAAACAAATTTTTTTCAAGAGCAAAATCAAATCTGGATCTATCCATTTAATCATAACCTGAAAGGCGACTTCTTCAAGGTTTTATAATTTTCTTTCAAAGTTTCAGGAATCCAGTTCTGGATTCCTGATTAAACCAAAACTCTTCGATTAACAGTGCAGAGCAATCAGATATTTATGTAACCCCACATTAACCAAATTCATAAGCTGTGAGTCTAATCAAAAACCAAATCATCTCTATATATTATAGTTTACAGGAGATGCACATTACCCCTTTAACACTTCATCAACGAGCTGCTGCTTTGCCTAAAGGCAAAAAATTTATAAAAAGGCTACAAAGTTATAGGTCCTGGACTTTGGAATCAACTCTCTCCATTGACATGCTCTTCGCTATTAACTGGTACCCAAATCACATAATATTATTTTCGCTCTCTCAAAACTACTTTTTTTCTTTGGGACTTTGCACTGGGAGCGTCTCTGACGTGTGTGCACTGTGAGAGGTGCTTAATAACTTTATAGACACAATACAATACAATTGGCTTCATCATTAGTTTTTAGTTCAAATTCGTCATTAAAGGTTAAAGACATCACATCTATCTACCAGTACACAGGGTCTAAACAGTGTTGAAGAACATGTAGTAAGCTTGCCAGTATGCTCAGAACATGTATGTGGTCCTATACACTATATATCAAATTACTTTTAGAATTTATGTACTGTATGCATCTACAGATTTTGTAGCTGCCACTGCTTTTACCTTTTACATTACAAGGTGTCAGCCATCATATCTCTCACACACACACACACGCACACATACGTGCACGCATGCACGCACGCACACACACACGCACGCACTCACGCACAAAACTGGACAAGAAACAGTGTTGCACTAGATCATAAATGTGAAGTTCTAAAATCTTGTGCCAGCAGTTAAATGTGAATCAATGTGTCATTATTATGCATTTCTTCACTCTGGAACTAATAATGATGGCAGTGATAAAAAATTTAAGTGGGGTGTTTTGAGATAGGGTCAGATAAGAGAGCTTATTTACCACTGCTTTACACTGATCAGCATTTGAGTTCCTGACACTGAATGACGATGTTTCCAATCAACAAACAAGCATGACAACAGCAACTCAAATTGGTGGCAATTTATGTATTTGTACATTAACCTCATGATCTTGGAATGAATTACCTACATTGTCTTTGTCCACTGCTAGTCTTTCAGCATTTACTTCCATTCATGCACACAATTCATATTATGATCGAATACACAAGCATGTAGCAATTGTAGCATTCATAAACCGACCACCTAATGAAACATTGAAAAAAATTCAGATGACCACTCAAGCATACAATAATTCATGTTACGCTCGAATACACAAGCATATTTATAAACGGCACACACCTAATAAAACACAGAAAAAATCATCCACGTTCACAACGTCACAATCACACAAAAATTTTGCAGATCATTGACAAGCATACGACAGAGTGGAAACAAATAACTGTAAGCAGCGCAAGAAAAGCGGCGTCCAATATCGGTGAGCTGTGTTTCCCTTCAAAAATCACGGCCGGACAATAATAGCTCATGAAGCGGTCCTGGCAAGTCCAGACAGGTCCAAAGACGGTCTGGTCGGCGGTGGCAGTCGATGCGGTGCGAGCGGCGATATCATTAATCGAATCAAAACAGGATGCATATTGGGAGCAGTGGCCGGGCAAACATCTCAATCGCAGGGCGGTCATTATTCTCCTGCCGCTCGCATCTGAATGCGTCGTCGCGTCGCCTGTATCAATTCACGAGTCAGCGGGACAGGTAGAACGCGCATGTGACATTTTCGATAATCAATCGCCGGCGGGTGCTGCATTAAAAGTTTCAAATGGACATCGTCCATCGCACACTAAAATGTCGATTTGTCGTTAGCAGATGATGACGAGCCACATGCGAAGCCGCTTTTATTACGGCTAAGAGCCGTTGATAAATAGTTCATGGCTGGATGACTCGAGAAGCCGAGGGATGGAGAGGGGCAGCTCGCTGATAAAGCAGTGCCTTTTTAACGGGCAAATATCAATACTTTCGTGCTCTTTCCGTTGAGATCAGAGTGCAAGAAGAAATGGTGCAGGTAGCCAATGAGGAGGGGAAGGAACAAACACGGTTATAGATTTCAGACGGAGCTGTGTTCATTTCTGCAGGGAAGATAGACGCCAATATTGATGTGAAATCGTCAAATGCAATAATTAATAACTACCATGTTTCTTACAACAATATTATTAAACATGTCAGTCCTCATCTCATCATCACAAATACAGATACATCATATCATTTGGATTTGCTATATATCAATGTCTCCATTCTTTTTGCAATTACCGGTAATGTCAAAGATGATAATTATCAGAAATAGCATCCTCTTCATTCTGTCCATCACTATACTAATCATTACATAATCACTGTACTAATCATTACATAATCACTATACTAATCATTACATAATCACTGTACTAATCATTACATAAACCACTATACTAACCATTACATAATCACTATACTAATCATTACATAATCACTATAGTAATCATTACATAATCACTACGATTGTGTTGTATTCAACCTACGAGATTCTGGATAATTACATTCATTGCATTATGCAGCGATACAAAGTCATCATTGTAATTATAATCAACATCAAAACAGCAAAGCTGCAAAGTCAACCAACACCACCGCCACCACCACCACCACCATTGGTTGTCACTGCCGCCATCACTATCACCATTTCTACCGTCGCCACCACAACCACAACTGCTCATGTCTGCTGCTGCCAGCCACTAGTGTTGTCGGAATCAGCCAACAATTTACCAACAAATGCAGAGGATCAAGACAAGGTAGCAACCCCAACTGACCTCGACGATGTATTTCCAACCATCCTCATTGAAGACATTATCACGCTTAAAGTGTTCTGCAAACACGGCTTTCGCTTCTTCGATCTTCTCAAGTGTGACTACTGGACCAGTCATCCATCGCTTCAGGATGTACTGCAGCCCGAAAAACACGGTCTTCTCAAATTTTCCTCCGCGACTTTCAAAGTACGAATAAACGGTGGTTGTCTTTGGTGGATATTGCAAGTGATGCGTCACCTACGGACACAACATAATCATGAGAACTCGTAACAAATTAGTAAGAATATCAATATTTAATTGATTGGACAATAATATTCGCTTAGTGCATTTTTAAGAACCACTTTGCAAAAATCACTTACCGTACAGTGTTGGAGCCTTATTTTTCATTGCTTTATCCTAGAGATATAAGCTGTGTATTTTTTGATCACTGAACTAGATTTCATAGACTGGCTGAATTTTCCAAGAATAGTTTCACTTCAACCCAGCCACATGGAATCAAGAAGTGTCATAATCCTAAATTTATACTTCAAAACAAGACAAGGTTCAACATGGACGGACAAATAACATGTCATAGGTGAGCAGTTAGACCAGGGGTGTCAAACCTTTTTAGTGGTGGGCCAGTGTGAACATTTTCTAACAAGTGGCGGGCCAGAGTAAAAATCTTCTAACAAGTGGCGGGCCAGTGTAAAAATCTTCTAACAAGTGGTGGGCCAGTGTGAACATTATCTAGCAAGTAGCGGGCCAGAGTGTCGAAGCTCCTGAGCAAAATTGGGTAGTAATCTGAGAGGTAGCTCCCGGCTTGGTCAGCCAATTCCCAGAAAAGTCCAAATATCGCGAAAAGATCTTGATGCAATGTCCACTTTTCGCTTCTTATTAAATTTTGACAACATTTTAAATAATTTTTTAATCTTTAGGGAAAGCTCTGCGGGCCAGAAAAAAATCGTCGGCAGGCCAGAAATGGCCTGCGGGCCAGCTCTTTGACACCCCTGAGTTAGACAATCATCATGCCATGCTATCGCCTAGCAACAATGAAAATGACTCAACAGCGAATGGGAATATTACAGATCAACTATGAACTGCACTCAGGATATTCACACAGGAAAACAAATTCAAAGAAAATTGAGTGACTTCGGTTTTGCATTACAAACAACAAATTTATAACTGTTTTAAAAAATTCTTTTACTGATATGTTATTGTGGCAGCATGTGTTCAGTTAAGCTGGACATGTGTTATGATTGTGTTAGTTTTTATGCCAAATGTTATAATCACGCTAGGTATGTATTATGTTTCTCATTCTTTGGTTTCACTGTTTCCTAATTTACATTGAAGCTAAACGATATTTGTTGCATGACAATGTCGTTTACGTGCCATCTTGAACATTGCTTCTAAAGTGAATATATAGGTCACCCCAATCAAGCAGGAATCCTGTCTATTTTGGGTAAAGCTAGTATGTATCCCGAGAAACAGTACCATTGTGTTTGCATGGATGTAAATATATTTATCAATTTCAATATATATATCTGAATCAATAAATGATTGACTGAATAATAGACGAGTTGGAAATAGTTGCAAAACCAGGCCTAACAAACACAAAGCAGGCCACAGTTTAAAAGAAAGCAACATGTGGAAAAATCCCTGAGACAAGAAGTCAAAGGCATGGAGTACTGGGTGGGGAATCTAAGCCAATGAACAGAAAGCTTGCCCTTTCCTTCTACAAATCCCACTCCAATAAACTCAGGCAGACAAATATAAGCTGCTAGTATGTATCCTGATGAACAGTACCATTTTGTTTGCATGTAATATGAATTTCAATATGCCTGGATCAATAAATGACTGATGGAATTATAAACCAGTTGGAAATAGTTGCAAAACCACGCCTTGATTACAAGCACACGTAAGGCAGGCCACAGTTTAAAAGAAAGGAACACAGAGAAAAAAATGAGTGGAGAATCTGAGAAAATGAACAGAAAGTTTGTCCCTTCCTTTTAGGCTTTTACAAATCGCACTCCAACAAACTCCAGCAGACATATATAAGATGTGAATTCATAACATTTATGTAAAGTTTTACAAATTGTACCATGCGATTGACACATCATATAATCACAGATTGGTATCGTATAACCCCACCTCTCAATTAAATTCTGACTAAGCACCTCTGAATAAGCTAATTCAAGTGACTTTACTCATATATTTATAATCAATGCTAAAATTATGAGTACAACATTGTTATTGAGTGAACATTTGTCACAAGTCAACACTTGTCATGTTAGCATCACACAATATCCAATGTTCACGCTCTGATTATATGACTGCCATTGCAAAATCATTTAGGGGCAGTGGCAAATTGGATAACTTGCTGGCATGAAGTACAGCTGAGCCGAGTTTGATTGCCGAAGCCCCCATAGGATAGACGTGCTTTGTAGGCTGCTGATAGTGCCATTATATTGCAGGATGTGTGTTCTGTTAATAGTTAAGATTGATGATAATTAAGATAACTGCCCAATTGTATACTGTAACCGGTTACAATCTGTCAACCAGATTGTTTAATAAACGAAAATTATTATTATCTATGCAGCGTTTTGGTTGTTTTCCAAGAAAATATATACGGTAACTATTCACCAAGCAGAAATATTTAAACTGATTTAGATATCAGGGAAACAGGAAGTGAGCACCCAGGAATTTTTTTAACCCGATGTGAAATGCAGTTTATGACTCCAAAATCAAATCATATTTTAATCAAAATAGTTTTTCCAGAATTAGTGGCAATATACATTAACATTCGCATCAAAGATATATACATTTGCATAAAATAATGCAATGTAGTGCAATATAAATTGTCAAAATTTTCCTGTACAATGTCAAAGCTGGGTAATATCAAGTCTGCATTTTATAAGTTGAGAGCCTGGGTCATCTTCAATTGCAGGTTATAATCTAAAGGTCATTCAAAGAATGTTCATGAGTAATAAAGAAGATCAAGGAGAGCCCATAGATAAAACAATGTTGAGATTTGTTCAGAACTTTGAGTTGGTGCAGAATAGGCTAAACAATTATTATAGACTTTCACAAAGGAAATACTGTAGAACAAGAAATGGCAATGCATGAAGAGGAAATTCACACATTATGCTCATAGATGAAGACGCCTGAGAAAGCCGAAATTTTGTTTAAAGTGAGAGTGTCTATTATGACGGATGCACTTGAGGACTTTCATTCACTGCATATACTTTAAAGAACATTGTTGTGACATTCTGATTGATGTTTATTACAATCACTTTACTTAGTGTCACAATAAATTTGCATTTGCCACAACTTTATAGACATTTTTTATAATGAACAATGAAAAATAATTTATTCTTATGCAGAAGACCATTCAAAATAACTTCAGCAAGGCAAGGAATATATTGCAATAAGAGATTTATTCCACTCTTCTCTTATATTTTCAAATAATTTATGTCATCAAAAGGTTTCTGTAAAGTTAACATCATCCCAAAAACTGAAAGTAAAAAAGCTGTAAGCTTATAGGGAATTCCCATTTTCACTTTCAATCAAACCAAATTTACCACCAATAAATTCAACCAAGTGCCGTCATCCGAACTACCTGACATTAGAAAATAAATGCTGATACGGACCACAAAATTGTGTATAACATTAAAAAACGCACACCTTTATTCTTATTAAATTTGCTGCCGATTGTCGCTGAATATATATATGTTTCCTCATCACAGGTGGATGGAAATGTAAGATATGCACACTCACTACACTAAAATAAGGAACGATGTACCATCTATTTTAAGTAATTAATTATTAATTAATTTGCATGCAGTTCTGATGACTGTGTATATTTGTGTGGCAGGTGCGTGTATATAACATTTGTTTGGCGCCCTACATGGTCTCCCAATAAACCATCACACGAAAGCTGAAAACTGCTGCTGTTGCAATTCTGACTCAGTCATCATAGTGCGCAGAAAAACAATTAGACGAATGCCATAAGGCTAGAAAATAATAAGTACACATGCCTTGTAGGAATCAGAGCAGAGAATAACATTGTCCACTCCTCCGGCCAAAGGAACCCCAGACTCCATCCTTAAACTCGTCAATAACCGACTTGCACTTGCGCTAAGAATTCGACACTACGACTCGATAGTTTGCAGACGTTCTACGACGCCGGTCAAATACGGTAGTGAGAGAATATTTCCGATAATAATATCTTCGTTGTAAGGTAAACACGGCAACGAAGACCTCGCGACTACTCCACTCCTCGATTCTTTTGATTTCGTTATCGAACGCAGCGACCAAATAATACGTAAATCGCACCTCGTGCCATAAGCGTTAGCCACTAGAAAGAAACCATGGTAAGTAAGTAAGTATATACTTTATTGAACCGCCTGCACTTGCGCTGCGAAGCAAAAACATCATCTGTACGTTTTTGGATAAAATTATGGTTTCAGCCACATAATATATGGTTTATTAATATACTGTATTTGGTTTCAGCCAGAAAGGCAATAGTGGCAATAAAACTCGCAATTGTAATCAATTTTCATTGCGCACTTGGTGCGAATGTAATTGTTAGTTTCTAATAATATCCGTCGTACGACGCTTTACCACGTGCGATGCGATCGTCCGTGAGAGCAATAGTAAGTACGCAAGTGGTATTAAACGGTACCCAGTGATAAAAGTGTAAGAAAAAGAAGTGCCTGGACGCCCCTTCCTTTTCCAAAAGAAGTGCCAGGATGCCCCGTTACATTTTCAGGTGTGCTGGCCAAATATGTGGCAGGACGGCATATAGCCTAGATTTGAAAATAGGCCTAAGTGCCAGGACGCAGTCCATGACCGTCCTGCCACACTTTAGGCCCTGCAAATGCCCATGATCCAGGATGCGGTCCATGACCGTTCTGCCACACTTTAAGCCCTGCAAATACCCATGATCAATAAATCGCCAACAATTCTAAACATATAATGTTATTGATGACATCAATCAATAATAATTAAATTATGGTGCAGTAGTGTACGCTTATTAATTCTTAATTAAGTAAATGTAAATTAAACATGTAAATGTACTCAATTTTATAACGACAGTATCTTCGGGTCACAGTGTATAAATTCTCTGACTAGATTAGCCTAAACATATTATCGGAAACTGAAGTCGTAAATTGCGAAATAAAACAACAGTTGCGCTCTATTTGAATATAGTTTGTAGGTATGTAAATATAATAAAATTAAATAGGCCTATATCAAGCTCTTTCGAGCAACAAACAACTTTTATTTAGTCAAGTTATAGAGGGCGATAGAATAGAATGTTTCTTTTCGGCGTTGATGCTGTATCCAATATGGCGTCTACGAAAAGCTTCTTCCATTGCCTTGGAGATCAGCAGAATTTCACGATTTAGACGCCAAAAAGTAATCAGTTGCGCTTCGGTGATTTTACATACGGGAAAATTGTGAATGGACTAGTCAGGTCAGTGTGACTTTAATGAACTATGCTTCATTTAATTCAGCTACGAGATCGTGCCATGTAAATAACTTTTAGGCTTATGGGAAAATTTACGTGCATGGGTACAATCATGCAAGCACTTGTGTCGCCATACATGGAGTCATAGGTGCGTGACACGCCATACGGGTCATGGAATTATATATGTTTTGAGATTTGTAGTGTGGTTCCTGTGGTATTTTTCATTCTGCTACATGCGATAATTATGATAACGCATTGCAAAACTCGTTTTAGGCTTTTAGGCGTAGTCTAACTCTAACCTAAAGAGGCAAGGATTCTATATTGTCCTTGCTAAAGAGGTTAGGCCTAAACATTGTGCGAAACCTTTATTAATAATTGATCCACTGTACATAAGCTGTTGAAAATTTTATCTTTAATTTCAAACCATCACGTTTACATTTCTGATTTCTGTTTTCTTTGAAGAAATTTTGTTTGAACTGATTGCTGGAGCAGCTGCAATTACTTAAATGGGCGAGCCAGGCGTGGCTGGTCTTGTGAAATCTGGGCAGGTTTTAGATTGGCAGAAGCTGTACAAAGAGTTATCAGCTGAGGATTGTTATCCAACTAAAAAATTCACGGTGAGTCACGATCTCTTACCTTTTTAATTAAGGTCTAATTGGATTTTGCAAATATTAACCTACAGTGGTTCAACCACATTTGTACCGGACTGCTAGACATGGGCGTCCGCAGCGGGGCGCAAGGGGGCGCAAGTGCGCCCCTCTGGATTTTTCGCATAGTTGCACAAAAAATTTAGATTATTTGGTTGAGATTGTTACAACGCGATTTTCAACGTGATTATGGATTCGTTCTACAAGTTGAACCCATAGCCCTATATCTTTCATTGGGCGCATAACGTATAGGTAGGCTATAGGATTATCTCGTGGTAGCATGGAAATTCAAACTGTCATCCTTTAAATTTAGACCATGTGACAATTATTTAAAAGTTTGCGCCCCCCTAGAAAAATTCCTGCGGACGCCCATGCTGCTAGACCTATGCACCTATAATAGGGTGACCATACGTCCCGGTTTTCCGGGACATGTCCCGGTTTTTTGCGATGCGTCCCGGTGTCCCGAAGACTTTGGCAAAATAGCAGAATTGTCCCGGTTTTTGACAAGAAAGAAAGTTGGATCTTGAAAACGTCAGTTGTATGTAGCCTAAATGACCCAAAAAGAAGTCACAACGAAAGAGAAATTTTCAATTTATAAGGACTATTATTTTAGTAGGTTAGTGTGTATAGTTTGATCGATTTAAAGAATAAACCTATCATGAAGTAACGAGACAGTTTTCATAATTGGCTACACTTTCAATGGCGGCGCCAGATCTACATCGATTTCGGGATTTTCGGCAGGTCTAGCCAGAGTCGTAATGGAGTTAGTCCACTCAAGTTAGCACTGAAATTTTGCCAATTTCTTTCAGCAACTTAAAAGTCTGCCATTATTCTAATTTCAAATAAATTTCGGATGGTGAGGGCACACCCCTACCAAAACCTCTTTCCGCCGGTCACTCCTGTAGGCCCCATAGGCTAAACCTTAAATCTTTCTCTGGACTATTGATTACACACTGTGCGTCGATTGACAGTGTGATAATTAGAGTAGGCCTCTACTGTACTCAGTGCACTGACGATTAGAGCAGATTGGAGATTTCTACACTGAAGTCTAAATGCTCATTTTAAATTTAATTGTGATGACACCTGCATGTTCGAACAATGTTCGCAGAACAGAATTTAGTACTATATAGCCCAACTAAAAATATTACTCTCAGTAACTTTAAACTTCTTCGAAGTCTGCAGTAAGTGCAGTTTACACTATAAGCAACAATTAATATCCAATAACAGCTATACTCCTGACTAGAGTAGCCTATAGGACTCACTAGGGCCTAGGCCTTCAATCGTTGACGTATGGTCCCGAAGTTATGGAATTACAATAATATTATTGTTGATAGTTTCTAAAAGTGTCCCGGTATTTGATGGCCAAAAAATGGTCACCCTAACCTATAAGGCCCCTGTTCCCACATTGGACCCATATAGAAGCCATTTAAGTCCCATCTATTGCCCATTACATGGAAATATTGGTATTAATTTAACTAGCCTCATTGACAAGGAAGACAAATTAGAATAGCAAACTACTTTAAAAGTTTTTCTCAAAATTTTGACAATAATATTTGGTTTCAAGTGTTGTTAGCTGTGGTTTTTAATGGTACAGCTAGAGGCAGCAGAATACAGAATTCATGTCTAATGTTGACACTTTAATATGCTTTGTTCTGCATAATTTATTACCTATGATAGACCTACTTATTTTTGCTTACTTAAAAGGAGCCTTTATTCAGAAGGGCCTACGAATCTAAATGACTCTTTCAATCTTGCTGATGATGTTTTATATTAACTGTCTGACTTTTGTAACTTTCAGGAAACTCTTAAATCATTTGCAAATGAATTTGTAACTGAATTGGATTTCACTGGAATTCAACAACTGACTGATGAGGTTTTTGTGGCTTTGAGAAGAGTTTTGCCGAAAACAAAACTGCGAGAAACTATCGTGAAAGTCAACTGCACTGGTTGCACTAACATAACTGACTTTGGTGTGGAAAATTTAGCTCATGCTTTGCCATTTCTTGCACAGGTAGAGTTAAACATTGTTTACTGGGTGTTCTCTATGATTGGCGTCTGAGTTCTTAATATGTCTTTTAACAACAAATGTGATGCCAGATCTGACAAAAATCAGACTTATATTGTAGAACCAATATTCTATTCACAAATAAGATTAATTAAATATTTCTGAACTGATTTTAGATGTAGCATTTGGTGAATATGCAAAATGCAAACAAGCAAAAATCAACTAATCCCATTTGACTAAAAATCAACCATTATCTGACTAATGCATTCATCTAACATAAGCCTGATTTTGTTGTATCCATCTAACAAATATCTTTTTGTTCTATTGTAGGCTATCTTGTGTTTTTTAATGGATTTAGTGCAATTGAATTTTATATTTATATGCATTATATGAATTATATAATATATATAATTCTACTATATAGAGTAGTTAATTAGACTACTCATATTAAATACACAATTTGAACAATTTGTTGTGTATGATTTTCCACTTTTATATTTGTTATTTATTTATATGTTGATTATTATTAAATGACTTTCGAGTTTGCGTTTTTATACTTTTTTAATGTATATATATATATATATATAATATTTAGCATACTTGAAAACTTGTCTGTTGCTATGGTTGTGTGCCTATTTGAACTTTGCAAGTAGGGCATTTGCAAAAACAGTGGTATTCTATTTTGGACATAATTATGCTCTTTCCCCAGCAAGCAAGTACAGGACATAAGAAGTCCATATCCGGAATACTGCTGAAAGGTCTCCACTCTCCATCATCATCATCATCATCATCATCATCATCATCATCATCATCATCATCATCATCATCATCATCATCATTATCCTTGGGTTAACAACCCGTAGGTGTCCAATGCACACTTGATCTTTTTCGTCCAACTCCGCGGTCCTGCCCAGATCTGCTTAAGCTGTAAATGTCTTGATTACACCACTCTTTGATGTCATCTATCCACTCTCCAGATACCTTTATAGCATTGCTTTTTAAAGTGTTTCAATCTTTTCATGTGTTTACATTTTAGGTAATACTGGACGGATGTCATCGAGTTACAAGTCTATCTCTGGTCAACCTGGTAAATCAGTGCCCTCAGCTGAAGGTCATAAGTGCAGTTGCATGCTCTATAACATGGCTGCCAAAGAAGTCACTGGAAGATGTAACTCTTTGCCTTGCTGGCTGTCCACTGCTACCTACCTGTAAGAATGCTAATAATACTGGCTGCTAATTAAAAACAGCTTTCTAACTGAATAAAGTTGCTTTTGTTAATTAATTCATTCGTTCGTTCGTATTTTAATTTTGGTCATCACTTTATTCACCAACCAATTCATGTCTAGTTGTCTACCAGTGGTTTCTGTCAATCTTTCCAAACTCAAGAGTGTTATTGTGGTAGGCCCACTACTTTCCAAGGATTATCTTAAAAGCTTTAAACAGTCAAGTCTGTCTTCATGATTATATCTCAGTTTCTTTAACTTCAGGTCAGTTTCAGATCGCATATTTTATTAGACAGACATCTAGCTAGAGAGATAAGCAGTAGGTTGGTTAGTAGGTAAGTAAGTAAGTAAGAATAGTCTTTATTAGACTGCTGCACCAAGTGTTCAATAGGTTACATAGGTTAGTTTCTTCATGCTTCATGGAAATGTGAAAAAACTTGTTTTTTTCTGCAGCTTCTGCTGATGATGCTGAGCAACAACGTCCTCCAACTCAGAAGATGCTCATTATGACTCACTGGTTTTGCTCTGTCGACATTTTCAAGTTCCTCACGGAAAAGAAGGACAAAACGGATTTGAGATCTGATGACAGCGACAAAATTGAACAGAAAAAGCTAAAATTCGATTACTATCCAGACGTAAAATTTGACGGAATTGAAACTTCTTTCAACATTTTCGAGCTACAGGGCCTCATAGTGAGTATACATGAACATAGTTAATGCATGCATGAGTAACTATTCAGTATGCATAATTTATTTTGCACATTTATCATAATATTATTGATTATTATTAAAATGTCATTTATAACGAACCTAAGCAAAAAAAAGAATCTTGCACGAATGTATGTAACCGGGAATTCTACTAGAGTAACTAGACTACTCATAGTATTTACACTTTGAACAAATAGTTGTATGTGATTGTCCAATTTTATATTTGTTATTTATTTATGTGTTGATTATTATTATTAAATGACTTTCGAGTTTGTGCTTTTTTAATTTTTTAATGTGTACATATAATTGTATATATATTATATAAGTTTATATTGGGTTTTGTATTTCTATTTTTAGGGTCTTCAATCTATGATTGGTGATCCCGAATGCCTATTTTTGATCGCCATGGACATCAGTGGACCACAGGCAAACAATAATCCTCAGTTGCATATCATGAATCGCGTTAGCTACATCAAGACTCAGGTAACCAACCGACTAACAGAAAGTCTTCTAGCAGATTGTTAGTAATTATTATTTAAAGCGCCTGTACAAGGACCGTCATAGTGGCTTTTGTAAAACAGGTGCTAAATAAATTTACAAGAGTCTTGCAGCTTGACACTTTACCGACCAAAGCGTAGTAAATGTTTTGGGAAATCCTATACTCTCGGTTGGTAAAGGGTTACTTAAGGTGTCAACACTTAAACTGTAGAATCGCAGTCAATTGTCTACGTGAAGTGGAAATTTATGTGACTGATGCTTGTGTCTTATAGTGAAAACAGGTATTTTTTGCTGGGTGTGGTGGTTAAGCATATATGAGTATTTACAATGTAAAATTATTTCATTCTTCAGAGTGTCACAGAATCTGTTTCTTGTTATGCTGAATCCAAAATATGATGTAAACTGTAGGCTCCACATGCTGGAGTTATCATACTTGGTCTGCACAGCGACGATACAAAGCAGGAGTCCATAGCACTGATGACTGATCTTGGAAAGAGTGTGACGGGATATCTGAAGCAACAGGCTGCAACGCTTGAAGAACACCTTCAGCATGATGCCTTCGATAGGTTGGGCAAGAAAAAAATACAGCCAAAATATGCAGATTTTTATGTGATAGAGACACTTTTGATTCATCACGTTTCGATGATGAATCAGCACAACTACTTTCATGTTTCGATTTCTCTGGACATATTGTCATTGACCTTCTTTGGAAGACTTCATTTTATTCTTCAAATTCACTTGGCCATTACTGCCAATAGGGATTCATTCATTCATTCAGAGCATTTATATAGCGCCCCTTCAGAAACTACTCAGAGGCGCTCGTGCAGATGGATTGTTATTCAATTATGCTGAGCAACTGCGTGTAAAAGACTTACGCAGTGTGTCAAAATGATCGAATGTGTCTCAGACTAAGATATCTTGCCATAGTATGTGAGTGACATTTACTAATGCATTGATAAGCGCAGATGCATTACATTGCAGCTACATTTTGAACAATAGAGTAGGACATTAGCAGATTATGAAGTCACACGTGCACTTCTAAACATGACTAAAGATTATACAATTTAGGTTTGACAAAAGACTGCATAAAAGAATCTCCTCGTGCAAAGGTGTCAAAAGGGCAACTCGTAGTTACTAGTTAGGTTACTCTATTAAACGCCTAACCAGCAAACAAATTGCATTGGAATTGATTATAATTTGTCAGTGAGATTGTACTCACTATTTCCCTTGGTTTTCAAGCACCTGGTTTCTCCTGGCTGAATGCTCTCCTCTTGTCTGACTATGATTCTTTCTTACTTAAAAACTGCCTTATTTAGCCGTTGTTGGACTGGGAGCGCTTCTCGGTAGATTACCTTGAAAGTGCGCTATATAAAAGGTCAATGATAATAATATCAGTACCTCAGATTCACATTTCAGTGTGACTGCATCACACATTTGATTATGTATTCATTATTAGATCTGGTAGACAGTTATTTATAAGCACAGAATACAAATATTTTCGAATACCGATTATGTGCAATAATGTTTGCAGTGATTCTGCCAAGGCACGAGATTTCCAAACGCAGCAGAGATATTGTCGGTCATTAATGGCTTCAAAGTTTATCTGCTACAACTACTTCTTTGCTGTCAATCGTGACACAAATCAGGTAATATGTAGTTCTTGCAATACTTGATGTCATTACATTCAAACTGACTCATTTCAGGAATAAAATGTAGTGTCATTAAGTGTTTAAGTTCTACATGTGTATATATATATATGTAATATGTATATATACAATGTATAATATATACATGTATATAAATATATTATAATATATTAAGTGCATGAATATGCTTTAAGATGATATTGACCCAGTCATGCAAAGGGTTAAATTTCTATTGCAGTACTACTGCAATGGCAGGTGAGCATTTTAAAGATGACGGTTCCGAATTATAATATGGTATGATGATAACCAGGAGGAAACTGAAGCTTTTTCATTAGTGCAATCAAAAGGAGAAAAATGATAGGAACCATATGTAGTCAAATTGAAAAGCGGTTGTTTGTGTTTGGGGTTTTTTGCTGATAAGTGGTTGTTTGTGTTTGTGTTTTTTGCTGACAAGTGGTAGTTTGTGTTTGGATTTTGTTTACTGATAAGTGCTTGTTTGTGTTTGGGGTTCTTTGCTGATAAGTGCTTGTTTGTGTTTGGAGGTTTTGCTGAGGTGGCCACTTGAGAGAGCATCATCTACTCTGACTCGGAAGGCATCAAACATTGGAAGAAAAGGAGATGATGCAAAGCTTGTCCTAAAGACAAAGCGATTGAATGAATTGGTAACTAGAAAATTTAATTTATATATTTTAATTTATTTTATTTTATCAGCATCTTTGAGTGAATGTGGTGCAATGCAAAATACTAAATATCCTTATTTTCTATAGTGAATGTGGTTTTGACAGGTTGTTTTTATATAAACTATGCATATCTACAGGTTCTTATTAAATTTTGGTACATTGGTTTACTTTAGTATTAACTGTTTCTAAGTTCTTGTGTTAGCTTTATTGTGTTTTCCAAATACATGTAATTTTATTTTTGCGTTACGCTCACAACAGCGCTGCATTATTATCTATGTATTAATCTTTTGTAATTCTTGAGTTAATGAGTGTGGGCTAAAGATCAAAGGTAGCTAAAATATCTAAAGGTTTTATACTTAAAGTGCATAAGAGAAAGAAAAATGTTACATGAAGTATTCAATTACAGCGGTTCTATTATTTGCAATTGCTATTAAATGATATTTTGGCTTTGGCCTGGTATATGTGCTGGTAATTAGTTTGCATTAAACGCAAAGATGATTATTACTTAATTTAATGCACAGATTATATTACCGGTACTTATGTTAAGTTTTGTTAGTATTCATTACCTATCATTTTGTCTCTTTCAGGAGAAAGCAAAGATGAAGTTTGCTGGCATTAACAAGTCAGATATAGCAGAGGTTAGTCAGCTTTCCAAAGCAAACTCATCAGATATTTTCAAGTCTCATGTTGTGACCAGTTTTTATTTTGGTACCTTGTATGTATTGATTAATTTATGTGTTGTCGCCGGACATGAGAGTAGTCTCACAAAATGAGAAAAAAGGCAAAACTTGGTTTAATGTTTGGCTAGAATTGCTGAATAATTTGATGAAAAACCATATGTTTTTCTTGTAATACTAAAAAAAAATTTTTCAAGGATATCTGTAATTTTTTGACAATTTTCAACACATTTTAATGAAACATTGCTATTCCTATGACCAAACCTAAGTTGATATTCTAGGGTTATGGTTGTGTGTAAATATAGCAAATATGATGTTTGTCTAGACTTGATTGATATAGCACCTGTTGTTACCTGACAAAATTGCAGTATTGTGTGTGGCAACTATTAATCATTTGACAGGCATTTAATTGTTGTATGATCACAGATACAATGTTTAGGCCCACTCAACATTCTTCCATGTTTAGAAATTTTAACTAATTTATAGTTACGTTGGTTATGATGTTATTTTTGGCAGCT
The DNA here is from genome assembly GCA_945859605.1 of Lumbricus rubellus. Taxonomy (NCBI): domain Eukaryota; kingdom Metazoa; phylum Annelida; class Clitellata; order Crassiclitellata; family Lumbricidae; genus Lumbricus; species Lumbricus rubellus. The sequence continues at coordinate 17,015,286 of OX243826.1, read as the reverse complement.
TCGATCTGTAAGGAATCCGTCTGCAATAATGGTGAAGACTGTTACAGCTGTGACTGTTGTTATCACAAATGGTGCCAAACAAAGAGAGGTAGGTTTCTATTGTCATAATGTCGTATGAATATGCATGAGGTTTGTGTCTCACATGTGATGTCTGGAGAACTTTCTAAACTGCTTATAGACTACCGGTATGTGATCAAGTTCTTTAATTATATGCTAGAGGTATTTACTTTGATGAATGTATGATCACTGAATTGTCATGCTCTTAGAGAGATGTTATCGTTCACATTTTGTAGAGCATACAGTTCCAAGATGCAGTCTCGAACTACACGTTTCTCTCGGAGATGATGAATTACGACGTGGTAAGAGATTTTTTTTATCTGCTTTTCTTTTGAAGTTATGATTTGTTCATTGTGACAGTTCATTTCATTTTTTCCATTAAATGTCATTGAGTGTTACATAAATTCCATAGATAGATCCAGGGCCGGATTAAGGCATGTTCAACATGTTCGGCCGAACAGGGGCCCCCACACTTTAGGGGGCCCCCACAAATGTGCAAAAAAAAAATTTTTTAGCAAATTTCGGCCACACGGCTATTTTTCCAAAAAATTTTGCGGAAAAAAAAAAAAAAAAAAAGGTCATCAACTTTTTTGGTGGATGAAATGGTATAATTTTCGGAAAAATTTCGGCGGATGACTAAAAAAAAAAAAAAAAAAAGGTCATCAACTTTTTTGGCGGATGAAATGGTATGATTTTTCTGAAAATTTTACAAATTTTCCGCAAAAATTTTTCGAACAGGGCCCCCACAAAAATTCTCGAACAGGGCCCCGACATTGCTTAATCCGGCCCTGGATAGATCTATAAATAGATTATAGTCACTGTTGCATTAGCTGTATTTATCTAAGCAAGAATACTAGGTGCAGGTTTTAGGTCTCAGTCAGCTGGATACTGTGTATGGCCATGTGCAAGTGCTCCATGCACTTAGTGGGGCGCGGTGGGCTAGTGGTGGCGTCGTTGCCTTGGAGCCGGAAGGTCCGAGGTTCGAATCCACCTCGCCGCGTAAGGACCTTGGGCAAGTCCTTCACTTACAATTGAATACACGGGTGGAATAAAGCACTAAGTGCCATTATTTCTTTTATACGCTTTTCGCTTGTTTCCTGTAGATTGGTCCCTTATCTATGGAAGAAAGCACTAATGATCATTAATTCCCGTAAATAGTAACGTTTCATTCGCCGTATGGCAGCACCCTATCAGTCAGACGTAAACAAAAATGGAGGCTCGCGTAGACGAAGCTAAGGAAGAATGCGGTTAGGATAATACTTGTAAAATATAGTTTCTATTCATAATTTATTTTTGAAGAGAAGCAAATTATGTCATTCTATAGAGGGGATTTAGGGCTATTTTTCATACCAATTAATTTGTCTTTTGAAGACAGGAAGTGCTCAAAATAAATTAAAATGTGTGAAAATGTCGATTTTTGTCCGACGCAAACCGACAATGGCATAATTTCTTTGTTTCCTATTGATTGTCGATAGATATTCATGGTTTTTTGTTTTGAATGTACCTAAAAAAGACTTATAACTAGTTTTTATAGTTTAATATTTGACTTTATTATATATAAAATATTCTTGTATAGGCTACATAAATCACTCAGAATCCAACATTTTACTTATGTGTAAGTACACGCTTTGTGAAATCTACGGGTGCTCATGGAAAAAAAATCATAACTTCGAGGTGCATTCATATATTTTAAACCTAAATACATCATTTTGTGCAGAAATGAATGCTGAATCCATTGGTGTATCACAAGTTATGATATCTCAAACCAAACAAAAAAAACACACCACCCTCCCTTGGTAGTCAGTGTTACTGTTGTTATATTTTCAAATCGATTTTACTCGATATGACTTTTTTGTACTTAGTGCTTTATTCCACCCGTGTATTCAATTGCTCAGCGCTTCGGCGTGAAACTCCGATGCAGTGTCCGCTCTGCATCGGGAGCGCCTCTGAGTAGAGTTAGCTTGAAGGGGCGCTATAACAAGTGCACATACAAACATGCACAGCTGCTCTCTTGCCATTGATGCCCTCTCATTCATCTGATTTCATGGTCTTGGCGATAGGGCCTGTGATGATGAAATACCCATATTAATGCAAATAATAAATAAATTGACAGTATTGTATCATGCAATTGACCACTGTCAAATGTTTCTTTCAATCATTTGCTGGTTGAGGTGCATTTTAAACAATGATGTCACAGACAAGCTTTGACATCTCATACGCTTCTCATTATTATTTCTTTAGCTTCAACCCTGTTGGATTTCTGCATTTTACGCATTACTCAATGTATTACTGTCCGGTATTCGGTGTTTGTTTTAAATGTAATCAAATGCAAATTTATTTCTTATGAAAATGTGACTATTTGTGCTTCCCTTCAAATACAGTATTTTCTGTTCTGAATTGTTAGGAAAGTATGAGTGACAAAGTCATCAAAGAAGTGAAAGAGATCATGGGAGATGACTTTATGGGAGAAGTTGTATGTATTCGCCCAGTGGCCATTTGTAGTGATATTAAAAGTACGTCTATCTGTCTGTCTGTCTGTCTGTCTACCTCTATCTGTCTGTCTGTCTGTCTGTCTGTCTGTCAGTATATTTAAATTTTTTGTTAATATATTAGTTTTGAACGCACCTTGTTCTTGTGCTTTTTCCTTTTTGTGTCATTTTTTATATTGTTATTATGTGTCAGGTTATCTATTTATCAGAGTGCTGTTTGGCAGCTGATTTTATTAAAGAATGTAATTCCCACTTATTTACTTTCCTTTTTCGTTACATTTTACAATAGTATCCATACTCATTGAATTACAGAATTTTTAAGGAACCTTGCAGATGAGTTTAAAATTAAATGTCTTTCATATTATTTGTTTCAAAAGCAAGATGAGCAAGTGAAGGCTTGTAGTCGGCTGTTGGCGTCAATGCACCAGTGGTTGAAAGCTGTCTACTTGTATGTAACTGACTGCTTGCTTGAGGAAAGATTGGAGCAGGAAATCCAGAGACAGGAAAAGGCAAAACGACAGGAGAAACATGAACAGGAGAGCAAGAGCCAGGTATCTGTCTATCTACATTAGAGATGTGTATAAAGTGTATAATAAATTATTGGAGCGCCTCTGAGGAGTTCTCTTGAAGTGGCGCTATATAAATGTTCGATTACAATTACAATTACAATTACAATTATATATACACTGTGTCCGGAAAAAAAGGGACCCATTTTGTAAATATGAAAATAAATAGTAAATATTCATCAATTTTTACAATTCAAACACCATTTTAATCTTGACATATTTATCTAATACTGGTGAAAATATAAAAGTTCCAGTCACAATGATGACGTCATAATGACGTCATTTGCATTAAAGTTCATTTAGCCGGCAAGTCATGCATGGTTTCGGTTGGTATATTGGCTCTTGGTAAAACAGAAATCCATTTAATGCAACCAGGAATGAAAATAAATGCAGCTTATTTCAGGGATTGTCTGCTCCATATAAAATCGATGCCTGACATTCGGGAATGTTCGGAACAATAGCCTATACATTTCAACAAAATGGTGCTTCAGCTCACTGAGTTCGTCAATATTTGGAACTGTTGACTAAGGAGACTCGGATTTCATTCCTCTTAATCTTTGGCCGCTAAACGGCCGCCCGTCTAATCCCGCTGATAATAAGACCTGGAGACTGATGGAGGAGAAGGTGTACAACACAAGGATAAGAGACTCTGAGACACTGAAGAACTCCGTGAACGAATTGTTAATGTTAATGCCTAGGAGGATTTTGATAAGCTGGTTATCGATGCTACTATTGGCTATTAGCGCGACCGTTTTGAACCTTACTTTGAGGCCAAAGGTGTACACTTTGACCACAAATTGCAGTCTGACATAATTCAGATATAAAAATAAAATTAAACCTACATTTAATATTGATAAATTAAATCATAAAAATATTGAACTTTTGGATGATTTGCGCATTTATCTCTTAAATTTGACTTTTTTGTGCAAATGACGTCATCATGACGTCAATTTTTGAACTGGAACTTTTATATTTTCACCCATGTTAGACAAATATGTCAGGATTAAAATGGTGTTTGAATTGTGAAAATCGATTAATATTTACTATTTATTTTGATATTTAGAAAATGGGTCCCTTTTTTTCCGGACACAGTGTATATACATAATATATATATTATGTATATATACGCCTTCAGAGCAAAGATGATGTAAGTGTGACTTTAGTTTGCTTGTCATGTGCCTCTGATATTTGTTCTTCAAGTCATTGTGCTAATTTAAAAGCCCTTTGCTAGCTCAACTTGATCCCCTTTTTCTGGTCAACAAATTAAGTGACTGATCTTGTGAACTTGATTTTATTTAGTTAACCTGCAATAAACCTCTCCTCCATACAGCTTTGTGTGGAACTGAGAATTGAAGAGATTTACATCGTCATCGTAATCTCCAAGCTTCTAAAGTGCTACTCGAAAGCCAAGTGCAGAGCACCAGCTTCATCACAAGCGCTGTGTCAAGTCAAAAGATTTGTCCATAACAGTAATTCAAAGGTGGTCCGGGTCGAGTTACAAGTTATATTACACAATACACATATAAATGTTGCTATGGAGAACTACATCAAATTATTTTGTACCTCTGTATATTGTAAGTTAGCAGATTGCTTTCTATGACCAGTTCGATTGTAGTTGTAGTTCCTAACAACATTTTTGTTTCTTTTTCTGGTTCAAGGGACCAAAGGCGATTCTTACTGTTATCGACAATATCGTTAACAAGATATACAATAAACAATATCCTGAGAGAAAAGTTCGCCGAACGATGAGAAACCTGATCGAGGATGTTGAGATGGTTTTGAAAAAGAGCGTAGGCTTAAAAGTCATGACATTTGACGAACTGAGATCCCGACTTTTGGAGAAAGACAAAAACTTTTCATCTGTTTCCGACAAAGCACTGGCTCAGCTGCTGAAGTGGCTACGTATCGAGGTATCATGTATTCATTTATTCATTCATCCATCCAAGAATTTATATAGCACCTCTTCAAGGGTACTACTCAGAAGTGCTCCCGACTCTTTCATGGCAACAAAAGTACAGTTTTTTAGTTGAATAAAAAAATGCTTCGGTAAGAGCCCCAGGAAGTAGATGTATCTTCTGTGGGAGTCTATTCCAGGCTTCTGGGCCCACCACTGAAAAGGCTAGATTCTGCATAGCTGCGGTTTGTGCGAAGTTTTATGTTAATTTAATTTGAAACTTAAACATTATGTTTGAAACCTTGGAAATTACAAGCTGCAGATCAATGCAGCAGCATCTTTTCATCATTCAGAGGATCTGCTCCAGTCTGATAATTATACCACGCTTTTGGCACTAATTTTTGCTTTCTTCGGCTTCCGTGATTTTTAGACTTTCTTAGATGATCAGTCTTTTATGCTTGCAGTTCTTTCATTTAGATTAATCCCTACAGTAAATGCTTTTGTTTTTCTGATTGTATAGGTCTAGTTATTTTTTCGATATTTTCCCGTAAGTTCGGACATTTTTAGGAGTTCTGATGAAATTTGTAGTTTTGTTAATTTCTGTGTTCTATTTGAATACAGGGAAAGATTCTTTGGTTTTCTGACATAGAAAACCAACCTATAGTCACTGACATGCGGTGGTATGTAAGAATTCTTAACAGGCTGCGTGATGAATCTTGCGAAATCTACCATTCAAACGGTCGTCAGTTTCGAAGTCTTGCTCCCGATACTCGTCTTATGAGCCATGAGGTTCTGAGCAACTGGCTGTCGAAAGAACTCTCACCACAGAATGTGAGCAACTGAGATTGTGAAGTTCTTCAATGTTTACTTTCACCTGATATTAAGTTTCCTCTTGGTGTTATGTTTTACTGCACTTCTATTTATTATTATTATTACTATTAAATGAATTTGTAATGCGCGCAAGGTCACACCGAAATGTGAATCTGAGGCGTGGGTTGTCAGCCGCCAGAGGAAGATGCAATCAGAGATCCATGTGCTTGAAAGCCAAGGAGAAGTAGTGAGTTTTGAGACGCTTTTTGAAGGAAGGAAGTGAATTTGATCTACGGAGAGAGAGCGGAAGCCGATTCCATTCTCTAGGTGCTGAGGCATGGAATTCTACGCTATTCTATTCTACACCTAGTAACTTTACGATATGTGCACTGCGGTTTACAAACTTAAACAATGCTTCTTCAAAGCTCTTGCCTCAATAACTCATTTTCATATATTATCTCTTCCTCCACATTTCAAGCTTTCTCGACCTTAACAACACCCGCCTTATGTAGGGGCTGCTTTGACCCATCCATCAATTGGGCTGGACCTCCTACCCTGAAAACTGGACTTGACTTTCTTTTGACTAGACTAGGGATAACCATTCTTACTTGAAAGAGCGCTAATCAATAGGTTGGTGCACTAGCTTGGCTTTTGAGTGATGCTTTAGAGGTTTAGAGATTATGGCTAAGTTGCATTTATTTGCTTGTAATTGCTCTGTGTCATTTTGTCTCATATTGTACTCATTGTATTCTGTCGTATTATTTTATTGTTGCAATTGGTTTTTGCAGACTGTAAGATTTCTTGAGGTCCTGACATCTTATGGAGTCTTGTTGCCCGTTCCCGAAACAGTGACGATCGGCACAAACGATTCCAAGAACAGCGTTTTCTTTATGCGTGAACTTACCTCAGAAAAGCCGTTCCTTCGAAAGAGTGTGGATGAATGCTGTAAATCAACGACTCGCTTCAAGGTCTGGATAATTGTTGCACTCATTCTATTCAGTGTTTTATGTGTAGTAATCAGTTTGTCTTATTCTGCATATTATAATTGTACACAAATTTTGTGCTGTTACATTGCTTTTTTTGATCTTCTCTCTACAGGTCTTTTACGAGGATAGATTAATTATTTGATTCATGCTTAAATGATACGGTATGCATAGGCAGAGTTTGGTTTCCGTTCTTGGGGGTCTTCAAACTTAATTGGGCTTTGGTTGGGGCAGAGACTTATTTCGGATCGAGTGGCACCGCAAAACATTTTTCTCTGCCCAAAAAGTTGATGACTTTTTTTAACCATACTATTTTCGCGGCCAAAAAGTTGATGCCTTTTTTAGTTATTATTTTATTTTTGAAGTTTCGTGAAAAGAGCCATTTTCCCCGAATACATTTCCGAGTCTGGGCCTTCTTGGGGGGGGGCCTAACCCTGAAAAAATAACATTTTCATGGTGAATAAACTGACTCTGGGTCTTCTTGGGGGCTTAACCCCCCAGTCTCTGATAAATTCCGCTCATGATGATACGACAGTCTAGTGTTTAGTGATGCTGGACTATCACCATGGTTGTCATTGGTTCAAATCCTCTACAAGTTCAAGGATATTTGAAGAGTCATTCTATAACGTGCTGTTCTGTAAAATTAGCAGTTTTTTTAGTATACTTGAAAAGCTAATGGTAGAGTCATCGACGCCTTCATCTGCAGGAATTTGTACAACTGCACAACCCCTTCTTTCCTTTTCCATCCTCCATGGTAAATTACTTCCAATCGGAGGACTATGACCTTTTTTGCTAGTTTTCACTGTACTGAAGTGTTTCTACAACTGCACAAATCCATTTAGAACTGCACATTTTGTGTACAACTGCACGTTTAAAAAGGCTCTGTTCATATGCTGGCTTTATGATGCTGAGTAAATGAAGTTCCTAACATTTTATATGAGTTTCTTCATTTACAACTTAAAAGCCACTCTAAGATTTTCATGACCTTTATCGAGTTTGTTTCCATGCGTGAAACCTTTAGGAGAAAGTGTGGCCGGAGGTTGGCACGGGCAGTTGGCGCGAGTCTGACGTCAACGTTGGAGTTCTGTTCAGTTTTACAACGAACATGCCTGTGAACTTGCTGCCTCGGATATTGGCCGAGTGGATTCGGATGGGAAACGTGATCCTTCTGTGGCAGACTGGATGCATTGCCAGATGTGGGGCAACGGAAATCATCTTATGGCAAGATGTCCACGGAAGTAAGTCTTACGCCTCCTTACGGGTTTCTGCACTGGCCAGTTTGTAACTTTAGAAAAGGTCGTCGGTTTTTTAGGATGGAAAATTGGTATGTTTTCTGACTTCGATCGGATGACTAAAAAAAGAAAGAAAAAGGTCATCAAATTTTTTCTGCCCAGGATCAGAAAATTTTTTCTGGACCCAAGGTAACAAATTTTGGCCCCACCTTGGAAAATGTCTGTATCCGCCCCTGTTGAGTGCTATATTCTGCATTCACCCTTGCACCATCTTGTGCATCCGTATGACTGTCTAGTGTCTACCTGCTTGACCCTTTAGACCTTTAGATGTTTAGGACCGATTTTAGCCGTACCTTACTACCTGCCTCTGTTTTGTGTAGACTGAGTGCCTGTAAATACGCTGCTTCCTGTGGTATCAATTGTTTTAACATGGATATTGTAGAAATCTCAAGACTACGATTATGATTTAGGGGAAGTGTAACTGCGGGACATGGTGTACCTTTCTGTAAAAGTAGATATTTAAGAGAATGCTTGAATATGTTGTGGTATATCATGTGTAAGGCTTGTAACGAAAATGATTTGTTTAAAGCATTCATTGCAGAATGATAGTGATTTCCTTTCGAAATTGAATACTAGTGTCGTATTAATCTGGTTGTGAATGCAAATAAAGACAGTTTTATTTTCATTATAATCAGAGTAATTTTCTGTTTGCTTTGATGACGTGAAATCAATTTATTTTCAGCTCAAGTGTCTAACAGCATTTATGCAGAGGCTAGACTGACCAAAGGCTGGACATCAGAAATTGACCATTCCATCCTTTCAGCGTACATCTGGGGATCACTCAGCAAATACGTCCTTGTCATCGAGTCCATTATCAATGAATATCCAGCAGTTCATGTTATTGTGAGTGTTTGATGATTTTATCTTTTACAAAATCAGATGACAATGATAATGTTCATTTAATATTCAGGCCTACTAGTATACAGCAAGATAACATAATATAGTAGTAAAAGATTATAACAAATTTAATAGTAGTTTGCTGTATGACAGCTAGCAAGATGTTCATGTGTATGTTGCTCATTTTTACAGTCGCTTTTAGGGAGCTGAAGGCTGAGTTAACGAGATGGGGCTAGTGGGCATAAACCTGCATCCTTCTGATCTTTGTGCTAGCGTTACCATTGACCAAATCCCTCCCCCATGTTTGTCTGAGTTTTTTATTGCATGCAATACCATGAGTTTTTTCGTATGGTTTGCAATTGGCAATTGGCAATCCAAATAGTAAGCAAGAAGCAGTCCCATCAAGTACACTTATGTGAATTTCCTGACACAGTTCACTGTTTGTGAGACTCGTAATTGTGGAATGTGGATACACCACTGGTTTTTTGTAGTTTCAAGATCTTTCTTTACCTTTGAGAACGCTTTACATATGAAAATTTTTCTAAAGTGAAATTACTACTATTTTGAATGAATATCATTACTGCTTTGGAATATTGTTTACATTTTAGATATCTATGCCATGCATGGGCAGCTGCAGAAACCAGGGCACACCAACCTTCTTTCCAGTAACAGAAGTTCAAAGAAGTTTGGGTCTGAAACTCCAGTGCAGCCTGTGTGAAAGTCAAATGACTTCACATGAGTTTGAATATCTTACAGGTGGTTATTCCTCTTCATAACTCATTTACTCTGCTTGTTATCGTGGAGTTATTAGTAGAATTCAAACTTTGTTGTTCATTTTTGAAACAGTTTGGCTATAATAAATCTTTTAACGAACTCTTTAATGTCTAAAATTGTTCAAAAGATTTATATAAATTATTTTATTATTATTTTTTGAAGTTTTGCATTAATAAATCTCTTAACGAACTCTTTGATGTCTTCAGTTCAATTCAATTCATTTATTTAAAATTGTTCAAAATATTAATTTAAATTATTTTATTATTATTTTTACCTTCTTGCATTACATGTATGTTGATTAATTGTATGTGTTTAATATGCGTTTTCGTAGGTCGACAGCATTTCCTTCCATTGCATGACTTCAAGCCACTTTACCAGGCTCTGAATCCAGCTGGACCATATGCGAAGTCACTTACAAGGACCTTTGCTGGTGATGACAACGTTTGGGCTTGTTCATACTGTGGAGTAGCATATGCTGCTGCTCTCAGACTATGGGTAGATTTTCTTTGATTTGTATGTTGTCTTAGATAAATACTTCTGAATCAGTATGATTAGGGTATAATTTCAATTGTGTTGATGCAATTGGCAGTCAGTTCATCTCTCATTCAAGCATTATGCTGCCACAACTGGTACTATGATTGAGCAGTAAGGTTTGTTTGAACTTGCATGCTTTGCCATGGAAGGACTAATGTTCAGAATTAACCTGCGAGTGTGTCATTCTTAAACTCTCTGCAAAAGTGTAAATTACAAGTTTGCCAAAGCAAAGCAAACTTGTGCTATTGCTGACTTTTAGAATACTAGAAGCATTTGCCCAATTAAAAAAAATTTAAAAAATATTTTTTCACCATGCTACTCAGATTTTTTGTGTTCGTATGATGCTAATAAGTTTGAAATATGTGTTTGTGTTTGTTCTATAAATGTCTCTGAAGGCGATGGAATGTCGACTGTATCCATCGTTCAGCGTTCACGGCTTTGAGACTTTGGGAAATTCTGAGAAATTTAGCATCACGCAAATTGGAAATGTGATTTCGGTTGGACAGGTGCAAAAGATAAAGAAAAGGTAGAAATGTTTGTTTATAGGTTTTCAGTGTTCGATAATTTTTGCCTGATTCTTCACTTTATGAAACTTTGTTTTGTTTTATGTTCTCGCACTGAAGCAGTAGTTCATTCATTCATTCATTCATTCATTCATTCTGAGCATTTATATAGTGCCCCTTCAAGAAACTACTCAGAAGCACTCCCAGCCCAACCACGAACAAGGTAGTGGTGATGATTCGATTAACACAAGGCAAAGGCAGAGAAGGAGATCACTATTAATGATGTAATGATATTAATTAATTGCTCTATATAAATTAATCTACTATTAATTACAGTTACAATTGAAGGGCTTGGAGCAATAACAAGGTATGTCGAAAATCATGAATGTTGGGAAATCGACTTCAAAGATTTACCACTTAAAACTGCCCTAACTAAGCCATTTGACAACATATCAACAAGCTGTTTTGAACAATATGTACTTTAACATTTTCTTTAACGAAATTGGTACTTTATTCAATGCGAAAGATGATTGCACCAAACTGTCTCTATTACACAGTTCGAGAATCGTGCAATAAGATGGTAAGTCACCATAACTGTGGTACTGTCGAGATATAAAATACGCAAAAGCAGTGCAATAAGAAGTTTTAACGACATAACCGTAAAAGTTATACCCAATTAAAACGAAAGTGGGAGCATTAACAGATTATGTCATATAACCTCCTTTTTGCACCGGCTCTAATATAAAGTTTGTAAAAAAACACGGCAATGTATGTTGTCATACCGGGATATTGCAGTAGAGTTATGGTCGAACTCTGCCGGGTGCGCAATAACATGTTATGTTGACATAACGTTTTTTGAAAAACAGCGCTCAAAACCATTCAGATCTGTACCAAATTTACAGGGTTTATAGATTACCATCTTCCGCTCACGGTGGCATACTGTTTCGCAAGACATAGGTATGTCGACATACCTTGTTATTGCTCCAAGCCCTTCAATTGTAATGATAATTTTGCTTGTAGACTGCCTTCAAATCTACTGCAGTGCAAACAGCCATTGTTTTTGTCTGGACTAACAAGAGTTGATGTGACAATCCTGGAACCAGGTCCCATTGTGCTTGTTATAGGAAAACATTTCTTGAACAAGTAAGGAATAATGTCACTTAAGTACTGTATACCAAATGTCGATCAAATCTTAGATTTACTCATCTTAGACTTGTTATCTTTGAACTACCAATGCTGAACTATGAGCACTTCAAGAACTTGCTACACTTTTCTAAGTTGTTTAGTGTTGTGTTTACAGTATTTTTCCTAAACCATGTGGAATCTGTTTAATGTTCAAATGGGTACTAAACCATATGAATTGACTACCGTTTTACAATTCCACGAAAAAGCATTTTCAGATTTTTAATGCATTGTTTGTTTTTCAGTATAGATCTACATTCTCTTTATGATGGCATGATACAGTCATAAGTTTGTGCCTAGTCTATAAGGTTAAAGCAAGATGATTTAACCAGATCTGTGCTTTGACATAACTGCAAAAGAACTGAGTACCAGTAGAGTAGGTCTTATTCTGAAAACATAACTTGGCTCATTTTCAGTACTCATATTTGTAAAGTAACTTTGCGAAGAATTTCAGGTAACGACAAGTTATCTGTTCTTTCTACAGGCAGAATCCAGATTTGTTTGACTTGGACAAATGTAACTTAAAGCACGATTTTCTGTCTGGAAATGTAATGTGTCAGCAAATAGTGAGTGACTCTGAGGAGAATGTGCCAGCTCTTAGTGATGTCAAAGAAGTCATTTCAAAAGGTGACACAGTAACGTTGGAAGTCACGGGAGAAGAGACAATTGAGATAACTGACAGAGAAGTATGCAATTTTATTTTCAAAATCATTTTATATGATATATTTCTTATCTTATCTGACCATTTATAAAGCGCTTCTTGCATGCAGCAAGAGCCTTTCAGAAGCGCTCCCAGTGCATTCAACCCCGAGAAAAAAGGCAAGTTTTTAGACAAGAGAAATACTAGTGTATTGATACACTACCAGAGAGCGAACTGATTGGGAAAGCCCATTCCATAGGAAGGGACCCAATGTAGGCAAATGATCTGGAGTGTGCCATGGCGGTCCTGACTCGTGGGACAAAGAGGTCAAGCCGATCAGAGGACCTAAAAGGACACAGCGAAGTGGCAGAAAGGTGGCTAAGTATCTGATCACACAGATACTTCGGAGCAAGACCCATTTGAGACTTGAAGGGACCAATGTAGGCAAATGATCTGGAGTGTGCCATGGCGGTCCTGACTCGTGGGACAAAGAGGTCAAGCCGATCAGAGGACCTAAAAGGACACAGCGAAGTGGCAGAAAAGGGGCTAAGTATCTGATCACACAGATACTTTGGAGCAAGACCCATTTGAGACTTGATGACCAAAATTAGCACTTTAAATTGTATACGGGCGAGAGTGGAAGCCAGTGAAGTTGTTCAGTCATGAATGAAGAAATGTGGGAGAATCGAGGAAGACGAGCAATGAGCCTAGCAGCAGCATTGAGTACAGATTGCAGAGGAGCTACGCGAAACTTAGGCAGACCAATAAGGACAGAGGCAATATGATATATTTATTTGACCTATTTACAATTATTTGTGTATATTATGTGTATCTTTCTAAAACTCTTTCAAGTAATTGCTGTGGTTTGTTGGTCTGACCAGAAACTTACAAGTTAGAATTCACTGACAGTTGTGTGCGCAGTTTTATGCATGTTCTGGTATGTATCTGTCTCTGTTTTTGCAAAATCTCGAAATCCATACCGCTGTGGACTTGATTTTATGTTGCATTTGAATACCGGATTATTTCACTATTATATTTATTGCTTATCTTCTGATACAGCTTTTGTGTGGCAATGAGAAAGTTAAGAGATTTACTTCATATGACACATTATTACAGTACATTGCATCGTATCTGGAAACTTTCAAGATGTGAAGTTATGCTTTTTAGTGTACAGAGGCAAAACAACGAAGAACAGTGTTAAAGGCAGTTCTAAGAAAGAATGGCCGTCTTTTCTACTCAGCTTGCATACCTTATTCGAGTTACTTTGGTCTCCTACTCCAGGCGACCAACGAAAGTACATCACGGGTCATGGTTCAAGCAACAAGTTTCCCAGTACGTTATTTTATCAATCAATCAATAATTTTATTGTAACCATCCAAAAGTATGCTGTGGATACAATGTGAAAGAAACTGATGGGATCAAAATCTTGCTAATTAGGATCACCATAATACCATATCAGAGCAAACATTATGGGGTGGCAGATGGGGAGAATACCTTCATGACGATCATTAATAGGCTTATCAGACAATGATGAGTATAATAATAGGCTAGTTGCCTAAATGTACAAAGGGAATGACAGGAGAAAATAGAATAATTAAATAAACCTGAACTAAGCCTATTTCTTCGAGAGCATTGTGACTATTATCATTACCGGTATTTATTCTCACTAATGAGGCATATGCATAGGTTTTTTTTAAATATACACATCTTGGAGGACAAATAAAATGCTAGAGGGATGTTTTCGCATACTTGGATGCTCACAGATCTGGTGGAAAATAGGTGAGTGTGATCATAGACGCGACAGTGTTATGTCAAATTTCTTGTAAGTGTTAGGATAGTTTCAAGAGCAAACTAAGTTTGAGAAATTTTGTTGTCATTGTCACTACATTGCGTGTGTGCTATAATAATGTCATTTCTGAATGTTGTAGCATGTACGAGCTGACCACTTTCCTCTTCATTCGTCTGTCTTGTATAAAACTGGAGCAGGGAACCAGTGGACAGCTGGTTACGTGGTAGCCACAGATTGTAACGGAGTCCATGTCAGTAAAGATTCTCGGGATTTTGACCTGACTAAGACTTTCTTTGCCTCTATGTCTTCCTCTGACATTCTTCCCATCGGCCAGTACTCTGATGGAATGAGTATCCTTCTCGGAAAAGGTAACTGCGTTCGCATTTTTGGAACAGAAACTTTTTAGTGTAGTACTTACTCTTTGGAGCTAGTGGTCTTGAATGAAATAGTACTTACATGCAAGACCCAGTAAGTAAGTAAGTAAGTAAGTAAGTAAGTAAGTAAGTAAGTAAGTAAGTAAGTAATCTTTATTCACACGAGGCAAATTTATGCTCATAGTTTACAAGAACTATTCATAGAGCGGTGAAAAGTAACACAACGGCACATTATTTGAACAAAATACAAATTAAAATAAAGCACAGTTTAGTAATCATTTAGAGAAAGACTAGTTTTGGTCGGTTATTTCTGTAGCCCTGACAATGATATGGTAACGTTGCAGAATGCAGTTTTGCTTAAAGTCGTTACTGAATAATACCTTGAGTATTATGGTTTCTGGACCATACCTATGGACTCCTCATATTCAGATTAGAGCAGGGGTGTCAAACCTTTTTGAGTGGCGGGCCAGAATGAACATCTTCCAACAAGTGGCGGGCCAGGGTGTCGAAGCTCCTGAGCAAAATTGGGCATAATGATCTGAGAGGGAGCTCCAGGCTTGGTCAGCCAATTTCTAGAAAATTTTTGTACAAGTAAATCTCAAATGCTGCAATTTTAGCATACAAAACAGCCAAATAAGGAGGCTTATAAAATCTTAATTTTGATTTTCATTATCAGCCGTGGACATGACATAGAACTCGTAAAGCTTGTGGCCTAAGGTCATTAAATCTAGGCATTGTCATAAAATAAATGTCTCACAATCTGCCGGTAAGCTCGCAAAAAAATTATCACCTTAAGTTTGTCTTGTAGGCCTATCCCTTCACAACGCTAACGTTTTCCTGACAAATCAAACACAGGCCTAATGGATAACTGTTGTATTCAACAAAGAAATACATATCCATCCAAATATCGTGAAAGGTCTTGATTCAATGAATACTTTTGTTTCTTATTAAATTTTGACAACATTTTAAATATTGTAAGTGTTTCGTAACTTTCATAATTTTGTTAACAAACAACCAACCGAAAACCACAGATACACACTTTACACAGTCTACAAAGAACTGTGCGAGTGTGCGTCTGAGCAAAAGTGACGTCAGTAAGAAAAAAAACTTCCATGTATTTGGCGCTGACTGTAAAATATCAAAATCTGAACTTTCATCCTCGAATTTTGTAATTTTTCTGGCCCGCGGAAAGGCTCCGCGGGCCAGAAAAAAATCGTCGGCGGGCCAGAAATGGCCCACGGGCCAGCTCTTTGACACCCCTGGATTAGAGTATATGGCGCCCCAGGCGTTGTTTCAAAGCTTGGATGATTTTAAGGCAATCTTTACCAAGTAATATGTGACATTTTGTCTGAAAGATATGTGTGATCCAACTTCTTTATGTACAGTGTACTTATATATTTTATATTTTGACTGTTTATAAAATGTGTAATTTTCATTATCTTAATATGGTCCTAAGGTCTATTTGTGTAATAATGTAAATTTAGCAACCAGAATGTGTTGTGATAATTATTAGCTATAGCAATTTCAGTAGTGTTTTGCAACTTCATTTGTAGAGCTGATGAAGAATAGGGATCATTTGCTGAAATTTCTGAGGGACTCAAAGACCTTGCCTGCCCCATTTGGATTATTTCAAAATGTTCATCGAGTAAAGGTTTGTGCAGTGTATACAAGTCTTTTTGTGACTCTTGTGTCTGCATTTTTACAAAGCATGTCTTGTTGTTTTCTTTATTTGTTCTGCAAAAAGTAAACAGTTGAATTAAATAATTGACATAATGGTTTTATTTTACTTTTTCTCACAAATTATTCTTATGTGATGAATTTTTGAGAAAAAAATATATAATCCTCAAGTACGGTACTTTGCATTTCACTTTCAGTAAGCACAGATGAATTCCTAAAAGTAGCAAACGCCGAAAATACAGACCTATCATGTTCTGGAACACATCTGAACAAATCTAATCTCATCTCATCTAATCTGATCCAATCCTTTCAATCTACAGCACCATAATCACTGGTCACTTCAATGCTTTGAACTAACAGTCTGCTATAGATACATCTTTTAAGATCCATCGATTGTCCTGGTATGAGCCACAGCATATTTTCCATTGAGTATGTGCTGTATGTTTGGTGTGAGTTGTAGAGCATCGAATTCAGGCTAGCTAATGTAAATGTGGTACGTTTGACAGTTCTTGAATGCAGATGACACAATGGATTCGTTTCTGAATGGGCTGCCAGTGTAGTGAATACAAGATTGGTGTAATACGCTGATATTTAGGGGTCTTTGCTGTGACTCTGGTCAGAGAGTTTTGAACCGGTTTTTTCAAGTCTGCTAGAAACAGCACATTTATCATTGTTTTAGGATCAATTCATGAATTTGCGCATGAACAATCATGAACCTAGATTCTGCGTGTGGAACAGCTACTGCCCTGAAGGTATATGATCTTCCATGTATTTGAATTTATAATAGAACTAACATTTGCCTATCCTTCAAAAATGATTCCTCATGTTTATTTAAGTTTCCAGTTATACTCGGATAATATCAAGACTTTCAAGTCATGGTAAAAAGTTCTGTGATGTATGCTTTCTGTTTAACATCTGTGGAATTTTTGGTTTCAAGCATTGATTATGTAAGAAGCTTAGTCTCGTGAACCCATGAACCCACGAATCACCGACAACAGAATCATTGAACATTAAGTTTAGGATGAAACTTTATCCGAGTAAAAAGTCTGCAAATGCTGAACATGTTTATAAACTTTAGGAAACCAAAATAGGAAGAAGATGACAATTTGACCAGTGAATTATACAAACATTTACTTCTGTTTAGTTTTTAATTTAGTGTTATAAATTGAACACTTGTTGTAAAAAATGACCTTACCGATAGTTCTGCTGTGTAATTTTTTGAAGGTCTAAATCACTTGTTATGATGAAGAGAAATTTTGCCCACAAACTGAAATTTTTGCCAATTTCAGTACTAAGATGGGACATCGATTTTTATATATTTTGATATATTGTTCTGTTTTTTCTAGTTTTGGAGCAGTCTTATGTGCATTTCATGGAAACCGATGGCAAGTCACAGAAGCAACGTCAGGAGTGGCCGCTGATTCTTCTGCCTGCGTCCATCTCTGTGTCGATGTTGTTGAATCCAATGCGACATGCTGCACACGACTGGAACAATCAGGATATGTACTTCATATGCAAAGGTTCAGAATGGAGTAAGTGGTCACTGAATTAGCAGCCATGTTATTGTAGCATGCTCAAAATAAAATATTACGAGTGTCTAACGTAGCCAAAGAATTATTATTAGCATAGATTTCTGCAACAAAGGTTAATATGAACAATTGTACATGTTAGTGTTCAAGAAGAATTCTCTGTTCACTAAGAAATTAGTTACAGACAACATTTTAGTTATTGTGTTGCTAAAAATGAGCGTAAGAAAATTACCTACAAGTTTTTGATTTTATTGCTACACGTCTGTAGTAATTTATTTTAATGAAAACGCTACATCTTAAGCACCACATTACAGAATAATAGTAATAACGTTTTAAAAAAGGCTGTGGTGTATTTTGGAACTTTATTAATGAATTGTTAATCAGGTTCTTCGATAAGTTACCAGCGTGATGCACACTTTCTGGACGTTGCACCAATCGGCGTCCCAAGGGACATTCTTCAGAATCTTATAAGACATTATCGGGCGCTGATGGTCCTTGCATACTTCAACATGGAGAACAGACAGGTACTTAACGTTTCTTGTATATATAAAGTTATGGGTACTTGCACAGACAGGTACTTAGTATTTTAGTTATGGGTACTTGCACAGATGGCTTGTAAAAATCTGAGTATTGCTCAGTGCTCACATATTGTATTGTATTGTATTTTGTATCGTATCTATATATTTATATAGTGCCTCTCGCAGAATTCAGAGGCACTGATTATAATATAAAGTGATTATCGGAGCCTAAGTTTTCTGTCCAATGGATTGTGATATTGGAATGTGGGTTTCGCATCCTGCATGCATTATGCAGCACGATAATAATAGGCCTACTGTGGAAGTTTCCATGTAGGTTAGCTTAGACTAGAATTATTGGTATAATTATTTTTTTGCCCAAAGAACATATATGATCTCTGGAGAATATAAAAATCCTGTGTGCCTAGGAAGGCAATGGCACTTTTCTACTTATATTTATTATTATCATCATAGGAAACTTATGCAGGGAGCAGAGAATTAACAGCATTTGTTATCTTTAGGGTATTGGTAGCTAACAAAGGGTGAAATCATTTGCAGCATTAACTTAAAAGATGACTGGTTTTGTTATTCAGACGATTTTGCCATTCTTATCAAGAATATTTCCAAACGTTGCCTCAGAAATGGACAAGAAAGAGGTAAGAATGTTTATTTGGCACAATGCATGGGCTAAAGCATCAAAAAGGTTATAATATAGTTAGACGGTAGGATTATTAATGATGAGAAAGCATTTCATATAGTTTACATGCATTACAAGAATGGACAACACCTTTTAAATTGGCAACAAACTTTGTTACCTTAGCAGTAACTTTATTGTTCACTGAAAATTAACCTGCTTAAAATATATTTTGCGTAAGGTGTGAAGATTTACTGTGTAATATTGGCCGGTTGTGTAACATACACATTGCACAGGTTAAGTCTTAGACTTCCTGTCCAGTATATCATCATCATCATCAGGCACCATGGGCTCAATGCCCGTAGGTGTCCACTGCCATTTTCACCAAAAATCTCCACTGCTCTCTGTCCAGTATATGACTAAAGAAAATAAGGCTTGATCAGACTGCTTCTACAAAACACTTATCTTTATTGCCTACAAATACAAAAGCTTTTCACTTTTACAAATTTTGTTGTCAGTATCTAATTGAGTTGTATTAAAATATTGTTAACACAATAGAACAGGATAGTCTATTCATATAGATTTTCTTCTTTTTCATGGTCATAAAATTTCGTTTTTTTCAGCTGCTGGTTGGCTTGTCACAGCTCATGTTCCTTTACCGTAGCACATTCCTTCTTGTTCGCCTCGTGGATCGGACTCACAGGACCAAGAATAAAGCATCAAAGGTTTGCCTACAATAATTTATTCTAAACTATTTTTGAGGTACTTAAAGAGTTTTTTAAAGGATAACCTATCCAATGTTTGATGCTCCTGTTGACTACCGTATTTTTTTCTTTATGCCCAGAGTATGGTAAATGTTGCTTTGTATGGAGACAAAATCCATAACTCCACCCGGACCACCATGGACTACTCTTATGGACAACCCTTTTGACTTGATGCTGTGCTCTTGAATAAGCTGGTGCCCCACGCTTGACTTTTGAGTGGCGCTTTACAAATTTGCAGATTACGATTACGATAGCTGTAGTTCATGTTATATTTTTCTGCCCATTTACTTCTGATGGTATCTGTCTGGATTCTTGATTTATTTCAGGAGATGGGTACATCATTCCAGAATGCTCTGAAGACCCTCATAACATCTGCTCATGGTTCTGACGCATCTCTTCTGAGCATGCAAAGTTCAGCTCTTTGTGAGACACACAGCTTAGTTGCAAAGAAGTCGAGTCTATCCGACACGATTCTCGAATTATCGGAACTGGAGCGGGACAAAAAGCTTCAGTATTCATCATGCGTGCTGCATTTGGAAGCGTCTGGAGTTATGCGAGGCGTAAAACTATCGTCTCTGTCGACGCAGGAAAAGCTCAACAAGCTACTTCACTTCTTTCCGAACATTCAATCGATCAATCTGAGTTCGAACGAAGTGGAACGCATCGACGGCATAAGTGCTTGCGCGTCGCTGAAGCATTTGATCATCCATGGAAATCAACTGCAGCGGCTGCCAGAGGAACTGGTGAAGGTCAAGGACACTATGATGACCCTTGACCTTAGTCTTGGTCCGTTTAATTTCCTTCCAGATTTCATCTGCGAATTTAAGAACCTGAGGCAGCTGAAGTTGGGACACACGTTGGTGTCCGAACTGCCGAAGCAGATTGGGAACCTGACGAGACTTCGAATACTCGATTTGGGATGCTGCCCGATCAGCTCTTTACCCGAAAGCTTCAGGCGGTTACGGGTATGTCTATTTCAAAATCTGCCTTTTCTCTTGGGGTTGCACGCATTGGGAGCCCTTCTGAAAGGCTACTGCTGCAAGAAGCACTTTATAAGTTGTCAGATACAATACGATACAATATTAGATTGCATTTACTCCAATTTCTTCTATGTTTTTTATCATCATCATCATCACCATCATCATCATTATCATCTATTTCGTGTTCCTCTTCAGCATTTCCGTTTATCAAACACAGCTACCTGTCACTGTTCTGGGCTTGTCTTCAGTCTGTGTACAACTTAAAGTTCAGTGGTTGCAGACCAGCTTCCACCATTGTTGTCCATGTGTGTTTAGTGTGGCCAACAGACCTTATCCAGCTTCCAACTTTATCTTTTAGGATTAACTTATGTTAGATGAATTTTTTGTCTGCATGTTATGTGCAATTCAGCATGTTATAGTTGACATGATACAGTTAATTCTATCAACCGGGACATTAAACATATTTCATGATACATGGGTGTCACTTAAATTTGATGTTTAGGTCATATGTTATAGTCTATGTTTATAAGATATATATGAAACTATTGGATGTTAAAAATGTTGTTCACATTAATTAAAGTTTTATTACACAATAATTTAAGTTTTATATTTGTTTTATAAGTTCAACATTTTTGCACTGGTTATTTACTCCATTTCTTGTCTGTGTCAACCACAATAGTAGTGTTTACTTTGATGACAATTTCAGCTTGAAATGTTTCTATATAATTTTTCAACAGAATTTGGAATCTCTTCATCTACAAGGTGTTCCGACAATTTCGTCAAATCTTCTAAAGGATGGCGGAACTGTCTTCACAAAAAGTGCTTACCAGAAATTCACAAATTCCTGTCCGGCTTACAGTCTACTTTCCAAGGAGGTGTGTTGTTTTGAAACCAAATGAATTTTGTTGATCACAGAATGCAAGGCTAGCATCTTGACATGCAACAAATAATGAGTGCTGCTTATGACATTTTATCTACTAGAAGTTAAACTGAGGTGTACTTTTAAAGGTGCTATATGTACATATGATTGGTTAGAGCTCTTTTCTATTAGCTGACTGGTACTACATATTCCTTTTCATACGCACACACATGCAGGTGTAAGTACTTGCGTAGATATATCCATAATTGCTCAAACACTCATGGTATGTGTTGTATCCATTACTTAAGTGATATCTATGTTGAAACAGAAGTTGATGTAGCATTTTCTGACCAAAAATGTTTTCAGTATGATGGACTTAATGCTAATTAATTTTCCAGTTTAACAATAATGCATTATACAGAACTAGGAGAGGGGCAATTTCTTCAACTAGAGATTTTCAAGATTACTTTTTCTGTCTCCAATCACAGCATTCTTTTATATGCATTTATTGACATTGCATTGGTTCTCTAGTTGCTTTTCATAGACTCTCTTTGTAGATGTGTTAATCTTTGTGAACATTCACTAACATCTTCAGCATGTGGTGTTTGTTGTTTCTTGCAGGAACTTGATAGAATCTGGGATCAGTGTGATACTCTTGGTACAAATGCCCTTGGATGGCTTGAAATAACGACTCTGAATGAAAAGCTTTTCGAGAAATTCCCAAGATTTGGGATGAACTACAATGGTAATAACAATAGCTTACTGGTAACCTCATGGAGAAGCTACCAGCTGTAACAAGACCAGTCTAATCTGCTTGATTTAGTTTTCAACTGCTGCCTAGACGTGTAGCCGATTGATTTGAGCACTCGCTATTTGATGTGGAATGTGTTGGTTCAAGTCTGTTCCGAGACATTTAACCATGAGCATATCCATGATGAAAACCAGTTGCACCTCACAATCAATTCATGCTTAGACTGTGTTGATAATATAAATAATATAATAATAATGGTAGTAATATACCTGCCAACTAATTCCTTACCCATCAATGCATATCACTGGCATTCTATCAATCAATCAATCACTTTATTGCAACCAAAAAAAACACAAGATGACAGCAAAAGTAGATCTAGCTAAAATTCTATGCAATAGTTTATCTTACTGAGCACTGAGCTACAGTTGAGAATTACAGTATGATCAATTGGTTGTTTGTGCAGAAAAGGCGCCAGATAAATACGGAGGAATTCCTCCTCAGGTCTTTAGTCTCGTTCGTCTGCGAACGCTCAACGTTGGTTGTCAGGCGATTCGTTTCGTTCCGAGTGAAATCAAGCGACTTCCTCGTCTGACCGTTCTCATTCTTTCGGACAATCCATTGTTGGAAGTGGTCAGTGGAGAAGTTGGACAATGCAGTGGTCAGTTATGTTCTGTATGTACATGTTACAGGAAATTGGCTATTTTCGGCTGCGTCACAATCTTAATTGTAATGGTATGTTATGTAGGTCAACAGTTTTAGAATAAGTTCTGTGCAGTATCATTAAATCTAATTTGTTATTTTTTATAACCTAGATAAGCAATTAGTTTGCATACATAAATAAGCACATAGTCTTTAACATTCTTGGCTTGTACATAAATAGTGCTGAATTTGGACAACTGTCCACGACTGAAGACACCACCGAAGGAGATTCGAGAGCAAGGAATGAAGACGGTCATTGCTTATTTGAAGCGATTATCGCAGGGATCAAGAGCATGCTACCAGACCAAGATGATGATTGTAGGACTTGGAGGAGTCGGAAAAACAAGGTTTATTGACATTTTGTGCTTTACTTGTTTTCATATGTTCTGATTCAGATTGTCTTTATTGACTTTATTTTGCAGGAAAATGT
This sequence comes from Lumbricus rubellus, assembly GCA_945859605.1. Classification (NCBI taxonomy): domain Eukaryota; kingdom Metazoa; phylum Annelida; class Clitellata; order Crassiclitellata; family Lumbricidae; genus Lumbricus; species Lumbricus rubellus. The sequence goes on along the minus strand of OX243826.1, from coordinate 16,991,724 downwards.
TCATTGCATGTTTTTGTTCGATTTCTAAATCATGGCTGTGGTACATGTAGGTGGGAGTTATCATAACTGGAAAAGCATGTTAGCTTCTTATTGTATTTTATTGTTGAACTAGTATTTTATCTATTTTTTTTCTTCATGTACTATCTATTTTAATTGCTCATGTAAAATCTCCTTTCATTGGTGCTATTTTTTCACAGCAGTTACTGTGAATTTCTTGAGTTTTCTGCAGCTCTGCAGTATTTATGAAGTTTATTGCCATTTAAACTATGAATACTGTTCTTATCCTGTTTTTTGTTTCCCTTTTAGTCATTCATTTATGTTAATACTTCTATCAAATGGTATAATTGCTACTCAGAAGTTATCAATTTTGCAAGTTTTCTTTCGCCCTTTCAAGTTATAGCTTCAGTAACTGTATTTATTTTGCCATTTTCAGTTTAGTGCGAGCACTCATGAGTTCCGACTTCATTGCTGCATCAACTGGGAGTGAAGGTATCACTAACGGCATTGACATTTCAAGTTGGTCAGTCAAGCGGAATGACCAGATGTTGACGTTCAGTGTCTGGGATTTTGCTGGCCAAACAGTTTACTACAACACACATCAGGTCTCTGTCTGTAGCATTATTCATCCATTCATTCATTCATTCATTTACATGAAATTTCTATAGAGTCCCAACTTCAACTCAGGGTTGCTTTCAGCTCTTCATGATCTACCACTACAAGAGTTAATTTTTAAATGAGAAATGATTTTTGTCAATTTTTCTCTTAAAACACTATTCCATTTTCTGATCACTGTTCCATCTGATTTACATTTTCATTCATTTGCATGTATCATCACGTTTCTGTGTAATTCCTGATGGATTTTTGAATGTTACTGCAGTGATATCAGATGTAATATATATGTATACTTGTGCTCCCTCTGTTTGGATGTTCTGCTTTCTGTTCCTTTTGCTCGCACCTCCACTAGGCAGAACCATACCTTCTCGGTGGTAAACTATTCGACCTGGAATGGTCTTCCACTGATGCTCTGCTATCTTTCTAGAACTAATTATCAGTTATTTCTCTCTCTCATGCTAAGACCATTTTATATGGCTGTGCTGAGTTTGGTGCTCACCAATGTAGTCCCCTTGAAGAGGTGCTATACAAATTCATGTCGTGAATGATGAATATAAATATGTTACATGGCACACATTGGTACAGCATGAGGGTGCAAATTTATTTAAGGGATCTTATTTCTTTGTAAATAACTGCTTTTACATTTTTGCTTCTATGAACTATGGGGAAGACATTTAACTTTTGAAAGTTCTCTACTTCTGGTACTGTAGTACATCACATTTTGAAGTACATTCGTGATCGCATTTTGCATGATTTGTTTCTTTCCAATTTTTTTCCCAGTTCTTTTTGTCTCATCGTGCAATCTACCTTTTGGCATGGAACATGCGTCATGGCTATGAGCATGCAGGACTTGAGTTCTGGCTGAGCTCTATAGCATGTCATTGTCCAAATGCTCCTGTGATCATTGTTGGCACTCATGCCGACCAGGTAAACTTAACGATTTAACAAGTTTAAGTTATTTCGAAATATTATTGTGAAGTCTTGATTTGAGATTTTATTGGTTAGCAAAGATGCTATTCGGTTTAAGATGACCTGCTTTGTTGAAAATGTTACGTGGCATGCAAGGTATTGTGTGCATGCTTTCAGGCAACTTTATAAGGCGCTATTTAAATGTCAAATTATACGGCATAAGACATTTATCAATAAAATGCTGCTCTGTGTAGTACTGAGAACTGGAACAACCATGTAAGTACATGCTAAGACAACTATCTCTGCATTAAATGGTGCACATAATTATATGGCTTTTTATTAACAATGTTTATGAATCGATGGTACTGAATTGATGACGATGATAGAAACAGACTAGGATAACAATCATAACTTTTATTTCTAGGGCAAAGCATCAAGAGTCTGGCAATCATTTATGTTGTTCTAGACTTTATTCCAGTACTAGACACTTTTGATTATAGATATCCGAATCCGTGTTGCCGAAGACTCAGTTTCTCAAGAACTTTCCCAACATTGTCGACTTCTTAACAGTTAGCGCTGTGAATGGACAGGTATGTTTAAATGTTACGCAAGCCACCCTGGCAATGTATACGTTGTCTGCATTTGGTCTGTGTCTTTGCTTTTATATATGCTGGGCTTTTTTGACTCACTTAACCTTTGAAACCTATTTTTGGTTTAATTTGAGGTATGGAAATTCCTTATTTCTCAAGAATTTTATATAAAACAAAGTGATGAAAGGTCATGACCGTTTGGCCACTTGCATTGCTTGCTATCTCTCTTAAGTTATGATTGAAGCATTCGATGAAGTGTACACATATTTTTTTCTGTAGGGAGTTAAAGATCTGATGGAGAGATTGGTTGAAGTGACCTTGAAACAGCCGTACATTGGAGAAATGGTTCCAGAAGCCTGGCTCAGCCTTGAGAGAGCTATTCTCAGGTTATTGAATGACTTATTTGAGTTGCATCTTAATTTGATAAAAACATCAAGGCAGAAAATTAAATAAGTGAATGAACTTGATGCAAAGTATTTAATATTTATTTAAGGGCAAATATGTTGGAGAATACATAATCATTATCATAATCATAGTCATCGTCATAGTCATCGTCATCTTCTTCTTCAGAATTTTTATTAAAGCACTCTAGCAATGATGAAAAACATAATTGGTTTGCTATTATAGGTGTTGGGTGTTCTTAATGTAGCAATATGTTATCTGTAATGGAATATAAATGACAGATGTGTTACTAACTGCTACATGGATGTTAAATTATGTATAAATTTGTTTACCACATTGTCATTGGTGGGCACGGAGATATGTAAATAAGAACTCTTTGAGCATCACAGAATTGTGATTCGTTAACCTGTAAACTATTTCCATGTTGGTATTTAATAGTAAAAGAAATCAAGCAAGTTTGTTGGACTGGAACAATATTGAAAGATTGGCTCAGTCTGCTGGTATCTATGGCATTGAGGTTAGTCTTTTGTACCAATTGATAACAGTGAATGCTGTCATTTCTTGTATGTATTGTATGCACACTTTAGTCATGTATGAAAGTTATCCTCTTGCAAAAGTAGATAGGTTGATGGTATGGATTGTAAATGCACGATGATATCATGATTATAACATATTATGGTAATGTCAAGAATTTGCCAAAAATAAATGTTTTGATAGTTTTGGTTAGTTCAGCATGTTTGTCAGACTCAACTATGAAACCCTAATTGATCTCATATTAATAGCTAGATGCATTTATACATACATGTACATTGTGTATACATACTTACATATAAACACACATGCATGAATTTATGCATACATTTCTCTACGCATTATGTATTATAGTGAGACAAAGCATAAGTCTGCAGCATGTTAGATTTTTGCAGTTCTTTAGTCCCTCATTCCAATTGGGATTCCTTTAGAATATTTTGGTATCAGTAAAAATGTCAGATGCTCAGGGCTGTATGGATGTGATATGTACTAGTTAAACTTACCTAATAATAAAAGTATATTTCATGGTCTTTGTTGTTATCATTGATATTTTTAAATATCTGAAACCTTACTGGTCAGCATTGGAAGTCTGTTAATCAGTTACATGTATGTTCATGTATTATGTGCAGGTCAAACAGGCAGTGTACTTTCTGCATGACCTCGGAACACTTCAGTACTTCGACAATGATCTCTTGCGTGACAAAGTCGTCATCAATCCGCAGTGGATTGTTGATGTCATGGCTTGTCTGGTGTCTGCCAATAATAAATACTGTCAGGTACGAGCATTTGCCATATGCAGTGCACTTTTAATCTGCCATGTCATTCCTAGATTCTCTTTAATCTGCCATGTCATTCCTAGAATCTGCCATGTCATTCCTAGAATTCTTCCTTCAGCGCCAATAATAAATACTGTCAGGTACGAGCACTTGCCATATGCAGTGCACTTTTAATCTGCCATGTCATTCCTGGAATTCGTTCTTCAGCACCTTAGTATTCGTGATTGCGGTCACTTAAGAAAAATAAATTGCTTTTTTGTGTAAAAAGCCCTAATTAAAAGTGCTGTATTTGGCAGCTGTCATCTGCATTTGTAGTGCTCATGTGTATTCTCTTGTCTCACATTATTCGTAGAGCTTGAATATATAAATTCTTAAATTCGTGCAACTCAAGTTAAACAGAAATGTTCCAATTTGTTCATCTGAAATGTATGTGGAGCAATGTCAGTTGCAACAGCATATAAATCGTCTTATTATTATTATTATTATTATTATTATTATTTTATTTTATTTTATTTTATTTTTTGCCTTGAGGTATTTAGGATCCCTCAGGGACTTATCGCCTAACTACTGCTATAAAACCAAAACAATCAATTATTATTATTATTATTATTATTAACCGCGTCTTTCATGCAACTCAAGTTAAACAGAAAGGTACGTCATGTATGTTGAGCTGAAATGTATTCTGAGCAATGTCAGTTGCAACAGCGTGTTTCTTTGAGACAATGCATTGTACAATGTACAATTGTAAATGTAGGATGGGAGGCTGAAGCACAAGGACATTGGATCAGTTTGGAAGGAATATCCAAAGGAGCTTCATAAATGGTTGCTGAGGCTGACGGAATATTTTGATCTGACGTTTCCGTTGGCTGATGAAGCTCAGAGCATCATTCCATGTCTCCTTCCTCCCAATGAACCACAGGTGAGATTATTATTTTAATACTAGAATTATTATTCTGTGCAAATCAATGCATATCTTATATTGCGGTTTAGTGCAATGCTGAAAAATAGTCACCAATCGTGGGCCAACACACACACACACACACACACACACATATGGAGCCAGCCAATGGACGATGATGTTACTGCTGCTAATGATGATGGCAATAATGACGATGATGAGGTAATGGTTAGAATCGTAATAACAATGATGGTGGTAATGACAAAATGATGATGAAATGTCCATCGTTGTTTAAAACGTTTTTTTCGTTTTTTATTCGCTCCCAAAAAACGTGGTTTTTTCGTTTTTTTTCCCATCGTTTTATTCCTTTTTTTTATGTAACGCTATTTATTTGTTCTCTGTCTTTTATTATTTTGCTTAATTTGATTTTTTCCTGATATTCCTTACGTTTTCAGCTCAATCTCAAGGTTTCCGATAACTGATGTCATTATTTAATTTTTTAAACTTTAAACTTTAAAGTCATCATTTAAGAGATACATGTAGAAATTAAACAAGGGTTTTATGTCTAAAATGCAGTTTAAGATGTAAAAAAGTCAAATTATTTTCCGTTTCCGTTTTTTGTCGGTTTTTTCCGTTTGTTTTTTTCCTCTCGAATAAAACGATGTTTTTTCTTGTTTTTTATTCCGTTTCCATTTTTACATCTATGGAAATGTCCATTTCCATTTATATGTCATGTCCATTCATGGGCGCCCGCACATAGGGGCAAGGGGGGGCACTTGCCCCCCCCTGGAAAAGTGACATTTATTTTTCTAACTACTACTTTTGAGTTTTTAACAAATTTCTTCGCATTAAAACACTAATGATACCAATGATACACACAGTGAAAGTCATAAATTTATGTTTAGAAATCTCTATAGAAATAAATATACAGGGTGGGCCAGCATAAATGAACCAACTTTGCATGCTTATAACTCCGCCAATTTTTGGAATTTATTTATACTTTATGCATCAAATTAAAGATATTTCACTCAAGTATATGCGCTGAAAAAATGGAACTTGTGCAAGTTTAGGTTTTAATTATAATTATGCTCGGAACAGCGCTAGCTACCATATTTTGTTGTCATTTGTGACGTAACAAGGCGCCGTTTCGCCGAGATATTCAAAAATCGTTTTTCGCTAACACGTGCATAAACACGATCATTTTAGGTGTTTTTAGAACTATCTACCATGAATATCTTCTCGTCGCAAAACCATTTTCTTTCAATTTTATCAACAGCCGTGCGCGCTGCTTTAGACGCAAAGAAACGGCTGGCTGCAGGCCGGCTGTTTCGCTAGGCCTATAGCCGTTTCTTTGCGTCAGTGTTGGAATGCTGTTGGACATCATGTCGACAAATTACTTTAGATCATCTTTTAGAATATAATGTACGGTGTTTCTAGGACTACCTGTTTCGCGCTGGGGAGATTTGCCTGTAGAGCCTATCCGGGTCGTTGTCTTGACGGCCAATTTACTCGGACACAAGAGCAATGTTAGCGGATATGCGCACCGTAATCCCCATGGTTTACGATTAGAAAGTCCTGTTTTCATCAATTTTCAGTAGCAAATAATTCAAGGTAATGTTTATTTCATCCACTGTTAGAAAATTTGTAAATCATTTCAACCGAATTATATCTCTTATCAGTTCGGAAAATTAAGATCAAAACGCGATCTCCGTCTGTCAACGGCGCCAGATCGCGTCATAGAAAACAACAAAATATGGTAGCTACCGCTGTTCCGAGCATATAATTAAAACCTAAACTAGTACCAGTTCCATTTTTTCAGTGCATATACTTGAGTGAAATATCTTTAATTTGACGCATAAAGTATAAATAAATTCCTAAATTTGGCGGAGTTATATGCGTTCAAAGTTGGTTCATTTATGCTGGCCCACCCTGTATATAGTGCCCTTCATGAACCTACTTTTTAACATCTACTTTTGGATTTTTAACAAATTTTTGCACTTAGGAAAATATTCATATTAAAAGTAATACACAAAATGAAACTGAAAAATTTGCATTAAAAAACCTCTTTGAAAAAATACCCGTGTTTTTAATTTCCAGCGCTGCATTTTTATGCTCTTGTCACTGAAAAATTCAACCGCGACCATCATAAAATTTTTGCCCCCTCCTGCAAAATTTTCTGCGGGCGTCCATGTGTCCATTTATTTCTTTTCTGGGCTGGGAGCACCTCTGAGTAGGTTTCTTGAAGAGGTGCTGTATAAATTCTCAAAATGAATGAATTAATTAAATGACAAGGTCTAACAATTGTGGTAGTTTTAGCCATGCTTTTGTACTATACTTTTGTAGTTTCAATGGCCAGAAGAGCAAGCAGATGACGGCATCAGAGAAACAAAGGTCCTTTACACGTTTATTTACTTGCCAGCTGGTCTGTTTAACCGCGCTCAGGTGATTTACCTTTTGATCTCAAATTAATCTAGACTATTAATTTAGTTATTTATTGTCAAATTGATCTATAAATTTTTTGTCCATTTATATCTTTCATTGTTGGAACATTTTTAGAATATATACGTAAGTAGGTTGTTGCTAGATTATTTAATTGTTAGTCTCCATGTGGTGAATTGTTCCTGCTTTGTTTACCTGGAGTTTGGAACAGTTTAGCTCATGTTGAAGTGTTCTGAGGATTTCAGTGTTCTCTTTACAGGTCCGTCTGTACCAGTTCTCAGACAGTTCAGTGATTTGGAAGACTGGTTCTTTGCTCAGAAAGAATGATCACTATGCGTTGATGACACAAATTAGGTAAAATAAGTTGATTATGTGTCCATACATTAGTACATGAAAACATGTGAACTGTCTATCATGTTCTATCAGCACTATTAATATGCATGTCAATAATTATAATAAACAATGTTTATTTCGTACCCTTACCCCTTCTTCCACTGTGTCAAGGCTGAGTTTAAAAGTGCCAAGCATATTTATAAATACTCTTAGAGAATAAATTTTTCTTACAGCTGCTGCTACCTGTAATTTTTCCAGTTTCTTATAATACTGGTTTTGAGTAATTTTCCAGTTTCTTACGCTGCTGCTTTTGAGTAATTTTCCAGTTTCTTACGCTGCTGCTTTTGAGTAATTTTCTAGTTTCTTACGCTGCTGCTTTTGAGTAATTTTCCAGTTTCTTACGCTGCTGCTTTTGAGTAATTTTCCAGTTTCTTACACTACTACTTTTGAGTAATTTTTCCAGTTTCTTACACTAATACTTTTGAGTAATTTTCCAACAGCGACAACAAGATACAAGTGAAAGTGCTGGGACCGCAGCCAGACAACATTGTCTTAATGCTACATGAAGTTATCGAAGGTCTTATCTCACAGTTCTTCACTGGCATTCGATACAAGTACGAGATTCCCTGTCCAGCATGTAAACAGGCGGTAAGTTTCTGCTGATGATTTGACCACACAGACATTTATGTGTTTTGGAAATTTACCTAGTGGCTATAATTAAAGTCTTCTCTAAAGAGTAGCTGAACTAAAGGTATTTCCAATCAGTAGGAAACATCAGTGTACTGCCGCTTAGTAGAGTTATAATATTAAAATGCATTATTGCTAATTTCTGAGCATGTTATGCTATTTTTAATTGCATTCATATACAATTATACATGTGTGTGTTTTGCTGTTGTTAATAAATATGTGCGTTGTTGTCACAATTAGTTCTTTCGAACAACCCTTTTGACTCAGCGCAGCGCTCGTGAATAAGCTGGTGCCCCGCGCTTGGCTTTCAAGTAGCTCTTTAGAAATTTGGAGATTACGATTTCATTTTTTCAAATGATATATCTCAAACGATATATTTTTGCATGCAGTGGCGGCGCCAGCTACACGTATACAATTTCGTAAGAATTTTTGACAGGTCATAATGCAGGTCAAGAGTAAAATAGGCAGGTCAATGACCTGCCGTGTCCTATGATAGCACTGCCATTTGAAAGCCAAGTGCCGGCCTATTCACAAGGGAATGTGTGGCTGTCTGTGTTGCTAGCAATTTGCATAACAATAGTATAGCTGTCATGACAATAGTATAGCTGTCATGATTTGTTGTCATGATTTGTTAGAGAGAGCATTTTATCGATCATTTGCGTATTTCAGAATGTGAAGAATGAGGCGATGCTTTCGTCAAAGGTTCTTCGCAGGGCTCTTGAGCTGAAACCTCTGTTTCTGCAGTGCCATGCACACTTCCACACACTCTCGGCCACTGAAGTGCAGAGTGAGTCAGAGTCATCTGTCAAACGATCTTTAACATACAATCGGTAGTAGTTCTTTGGTTTAATGATCGATCTCTGGATTTGCTAGTTATTTATTAGACATTGCATTATTCGTGTTTGAATACATACTCCAGATTTGCTTATGGTTTTGTGTCTTTAATTTTCACCACTGTTAAAATTCAATACAAATTGTTGTCATTTATATGCAATTTATATTTAAATATCATTTTATTTTCATGATAATTTTGTAAATTGCTCAAGTATAACTTATTGTTCATATATAATAGATATTCTAAACCTGAATATATTTGTTAATTAGATCATGGTAGTTTTACTGTGATGAGTCTTATGTTTTTTAAATGTGGTGCTACACTGTTTACAGTTTTAATACTAAGTGATTTTAATGGTGCCTTTTTAGATGCAGTTCTGCCGCAGTCAACCCAGGAGTTTAACGTTCAGTTACAGAGAGGAATGAGTGACTTGGCCAACTACAGAGAAGAACTTGCCTACGATCTATTTTTCATGTACTGTCAATCAGACGTGCCTCTGGAGGGACAGAATGAGTCAAAAGTCCACCCAAACCAGGTTTACCAGGATATGAAAAAAGATGGCTACAAGTGGTACTTACAAACTTCTTCAATAATTTTAGAATTTTGTTTGGTGTGTAAAATTAACAGTGATGCCAAGAGTTACTTCAGAGGCCAATGAATTTGGTGGTAAAAGCATTTGAAAGTTTTGAGAGCTTGCACTTTGGGTGCACATCTCATCTTAATGCTGACTTTGCATTAATGTTATTGTACAATCGGGGAAATTCATAGGGTTCTAACTTCCAAGCATGCGCGTAATTTTTTAGCTGCTGACCTGAAGCTTATTGTCAATTTAGTGAATGACTGAATAATTTTTATAATGTTAGATTCTTACTTACAGCTGGTATGTCGACGACTTGCATCTGAGAAGTGCTTCCGATGTGGCTGAGGCCATTCAGAATTCAAAGGTAAAACTTGATTAATTAGAATCATTTGAATTTCATTGTGAACTTTTGAATCGCTGGTCTGTTGCTACTAAATTGTTGCACGATTCAAATTACCAGTATTTTATGACATGATTGTATAAAAGAGCGCAAAAAGTATCTTTTATTTCAAATTGAAATAAAACATACTTTTTTGCGCTGAGCATGCCTCTGAGTAATAATCTGCAAAAAGAGGTACTGTTTAAATGTATGGATAAAATACAATATTACTACATACTTAGTTTTACTTACTTCTATGCTTGCTTACTTGCTTGTCTGCTTGCTTGATCTATTTAATTGTTTTGCATGAAAGCAACTGAGTCCATCTGTTGTGTTGTTCACTTTTCTTTCAGCTCATTATAGTTTTCATTTCTGATGACTTCATCAACAACCCTCTGTGCCAGCGGATGTTCCAATTTGCTAAGGACAGTCTGAAGAAGGACTTTATCCTGCTGATGGTTGGCAGTGGACGGGAGTGGCAGAAATCAGAAATTGGCCTTCAAGTGTCAAACGTTGTACGTAGCTTTAGTTGATTATTATTACATTGGTTAGATAAGATCACAGGTTAGATTATTGTCTGGAGGATTGGGATGATTGATTAGGATTCTGTTATTCAGATTTGAGTAAATTAAATTTTCTGGATGGTTGAATAAAGTTGTGCTGAGAAATAAATCTAGTGAATAACAACAGCTAACCATGTAGGGATTTGTATATATTTAGATATTCTGACCATTCTATAATAATTATAATTGACTGTCTGAGCTTTTATTTTTTTCTGGGCTATAACGGGTTGCGGTTTTGTTTGTCTGACTATTAATAAATAAAGATGTATATAGCTGTGTGAATGGTTAAGTCTGTTGGTTGTCTGTCAAACCTTCCACATTATTTTATAAATTATAACACAGCTGGTGTTTCTCTCAGAAGTTTATTTTTCCTTAACAAGAGTAATCATGTGGTCAATATTGAAGTAAATTAAACAAACTGTGATACTTTTCTGTCATTTTGTTTTCAATAGGTTTTCATCAATCTGCAGAAGGCAGAGCTGTATGAGGAGCGACTACTGATGATTGGGGATCAGATCCTTCAGAAGCTGAAACCAAAGGAGGTAAAGATTAAGATCTTCCCCAATTGTCTTTCCGTCAATCCATGAAACAATAGTTTATTTACCTCATGCTGAGTTTTGTTTGACTGGTCTTTTGTCGTTCTGTTTAACTGGTCTTTTGTCATGATTATTAATCTGTTATTGCAATTGTTATAGCCCATGTTGAAAGTCGTCCTATGTCATTAATGCTGGCAAATTATCTTACCTCTTTAGCCTGGTATATAAACATAAAATTGGTCATCTTAAATCTTTCTCTATGTAATTTAGGTAATTTTCTACACTCTTCCTTAGATAAATTCAATAGACATGGACAAAGACAATCTTAGGCATAAATTCCATTTGATCAATTGCTTCTTGTACCTGATAGCTGTGTGTCTATCAATTTTTCTTACCAATAAATTAATTATAATAATAATGTAGGCCTACATTTCCATGATCAATTCTCACCTCCTGTTCAAGATTCCCTTGATCTTAATGATTTTATATTACCTAGTATTTGCCTAAGAGTACGAAATGAATTGCTTCCACGCTGCTCTATAGAACATGAGGTTTACCTTTATTTTTTACTTTCTGATTGGCATTTCTTCTGCTAGGATGCTCCGGTTGCGTCAGATGTTTTCATTAGCTACTGTTGGGCGAATTCAAATACTGCAGTCCAAGCCGGTGACTGTCGGCCGCAAGAGGGCGCTGTAGGCTTTGGTGATCCGCGTCTTATTAAAGAATTCCTTGAGCAGAATGGAATTTCCTGTTGGATGGACGTCGAAAAAGTCGGACGGGTCAGTTTGAGAGTGATTATTCCCTAACCCTTTACCCGTTCATTTTTCCCTTTAAACCCGTGTTTTCAGCGGATATTCTCAAGACAAACTGGTAAAGGGTTAATTTGTCTCAATCAGAATTGAAATTTCTGTCGGGTGGATGTTAACCATTTGCGCGCCAGGGTTAAGAAAGTCGATCCATTGAGTTTGAAAATAAGAATTTCTATTTCAAAGTGCTTGAAATGTGAAAGCCATTTCACAATGAGTTGCGAGCTTACAAGAGCTAATTTTTTTGATTTAATTGTACCTTTGGAAGGTTAAAGTTATTACTCAATCGTTTGTGTGCTACAAAGTGATTCTTATATACAAAAGTTCAGGCTACTAATTTTTTTCTCAAAGATGATTATCGGTGGTCAACTGTATCCAGACATTTTTGGAAGTCTGTGGATTTCTTGACTTCACTGGGATGCTTTGTCCTGAGTTAGTAAAAGGGAAGAAGTGAAATTCGCATCGTTCAAAACATAAGACACTCCAGTGAACAATGAATGAATTACTCAAATATGTTCCATAACCTTGCTCATTTGGTCACTGAAATATGGTATTGTTTAGCTGCAGTGCTTAGTCAAGTTAAACATAGGAAAGCTCACTGAACTCACACTACCATTGACTGATAGTGACTAAAGTAATAAACAGTAGTGTTATAGTGAAGTGTGATATAAAATCACGGCCAAACAAGAAATGCTAAGTTCCAGGCTAAAAACCTGTTGACTTGCTTCATTAAGATCGCTATGCAATTAAAGAGTCAAAGGACAGTAATTAAGATCTTCATTCTTAGAGAAAAGTTTATTGTTCTCTTTGATTCTTTGTTTCTCTGCAGATGGGTCTTTTTGCTGACATTGCTGATGGAATGAAAGCATGTAAGGTTGTTATAGCCTTCATATCGGATGAGGTCAGTTCAGATTACAATACAGTACAACTGTATGTTGGTATTTCCATCCTTCAGATGGGTACATTGACCATATCACACAACATTAATGGGGCTGAGCAATTGTTATGGTCTTGCTCAAGGTCCCTACGCAGAAAGTAACCACCTAGTGGAGCTCGAACCCATACTTTCCACATTACGAGCCAGCACTCTGCCAATCGGCCACTGTATCCCATTAAGCATTGATCACCATAGTAATCCTGTGAACTTACATGTGCCAGTTTAATAATGCTGTTTAAAGGCGTAGGTTGCTGGTCTCTGCAAAGAAAATTCAGAGCGGTGTATTCAAATTCCACTTATACAGACAGCAGACAACATGTGAATTTGGCTCGGAGGTATGTAACTATGTATGTAATGTATTGTGTTTTGCCCGTTCAATTTTGCTTTTCCAATGCAATTTTGCAATGAAAGAATCTAGAGTGAACATTGTGTAATCTGTTGCATCTTTAACTCTGTTTCAGTATGCAAAATCTGAAAACTGCAAGATGGAATTTCGCTTTGCTCACATTTCACTGAAGAAACCGATAATTCTTGTGGTTGTTGGAACTGGTTTTGAGTGGGTTTCAACCGAGGTCAGTGAAATAACTCAGTATTTCAGTTATGCTGAGTCTTAGCCTAAGTAGTGCTTAAGGTTCATTAAGAACAAAACATGATATGTGAGATATGTTCTGCATTGTTATCTTTCAGTGGGAAGATGTGACAGCAAGGGTGTGGACTGGGTGTCTGATGGCTAGCTTAAGAGACCTCTTGTTCTTCTTCTCACTATTTTCTTGTATAATTAATTATGTTCATGCATCAAACTAGTAGCATATATCAACAATAGTGTTATTTAAGTCTTAATTACTTTTCAGTTTCAGCTTTAGTGTTGTTTTAATTTTCCAGTTTTGTTTTCAGTTTTCAAATCTTTTTAGTTTCAGTTTTCAGAACTTTTCAGTTTTTATTTCGGTTTCTGCAAACATTGAACAGAAGGAATTAAATGTCATTTTTTTCATAATAACATTCGTTTTGATTCGCACGAACAACAGATCTTATTAAAATTCATGCTTTCATGCAACTGAGCTACAGTTTGAAGAACTCAACTTTAATTTTAAAAATACTCATAGCTCTAAATTACCACCAGCCATGTTTATTTTATTGATTCGAGAGTGTGTGTTTTATTCCAGCTGGGCATGCTGTCACTTGGCTACAAGAAAATCAACTTCCAGGTGACAAGCAAAGTCTCGCGCGACATTCTTCTGCAGACGGTGTTTGAGGTTCTATCATCAGTTCACAATACAACATCCCTACGCAGCCGTGAAGAGAAGGAAAAAGCTTTCAAGGTAGAAATAGTCTTTGAATGATAGGAGTTTTAAAATGGAACTTAATAAACAGATAAATTAATTAAAATAGAATTTATTCTATATCATTCTGTTTTATTTTTATTCATGTTTTTTGTTTGTTTCTGCTTAATCACACTGTGTCAAATCAAAGATGATTAATGTTGCTCTCCTTCTTTCTTCATGCTTGGGTCTGGCATTGCCAAAGTATGAGCAGTGGCAGAGCTCTTTTAATTTATATATATCCAGAACACCTATATACCGGTAGAACTGCAAAGGTGCTTCCAGGCCTGGGCCATGGGCAAAGGAGAATTTCAGTTATACAGCTCGCATTTCCTGTGAAGAACTTACTGAGGTAATAATTTCCTTAGCCTGGGACCAAGGAAAGCATAAATTGACAAATTCTGTAAAACTCTGAACGACTTGCATCTGATGTGTTGCAGGCTAAATGGTGAATTTAGGTGAATAAAATAGACTTCTCTACTACTTGCATTAGATTTCCGAAATACTGAAGACAGATTTTTTTAATTATTAGAAACCCTCTTATTTGCAACTGTTGCAATTGCAGGAGTTGTATGAGGCACTCCAGCGAAAGTTCTTCCGCCAGTTGAGTTCATACGTGGAAGATGAGGAACCATTTCCACACATCTTTACCATTGATTTCAACGATAAACCTTTCGATTTGTTTTCGTTGCCGGTAAATTGCAGATCATAATTATCTAGAATCACCAGATTGTGTTTCACGAAAAAATTAACCAAGGTTAATTAACCTATGAGTTAATTTAGTTGGTAATTATAATCAATGGCATGATGGATGATGCTTTTTGGGAATATGAATACTAACATTTTCATAATTTTATGACAATAATATGCAACATAAAGAAATGTGAACTGCACTTTTACAATGCTCATCATCGCTGCATTAGATTTGTTAATTAGGTACCTATTTCATGAACTTTTGCCTGTGGTACATAGTGTTTGTATAAAGGCTTAGACACTGACATGTTCTTTGTTTTCCATTATGATACATTTATGACGGGCAACACAATGCCAACACCATCTCGCAAATATTATGGATGAGAAAATGTTTTATCTAAAGTTGCACTTGACCAAGAATGATAGTTAGGTGTAGAGGTAGAGGAATGGTGAGGGAGGGTGAGGATGGGGGAGAGAGGAGGGAAGTTGGAGGAGATGGGAGACAATGACCCGAGAAACAGGAAGTGGGCACAGCCGTATGCTGGATGGGCTAATTCTGATGTTAATAGTGTCACTGCAGTATAGTAATTGATCTATCCCCCCCAGTGCTTAATGTTGTATTAGGAGATTCCGGTGCTATTTAGCCATGACCCTATTGTTAGGCCTACCCTTGGCATTTTTGATTGTTTGGTACGACCTGTGTATCAATGCATTAGGAGTTGGACAACCGCAGTAATCAAGACGATCCTTCTGACATTGAGGACATCGATGACACTGTCTCTGATCTCTCTGATCTACCACGCAAACAGTTTTGCTTCAAGTTTCTTTGTGAATTTGAAGGGGTGAGTTCTTGACAAAACAAATTGTTAGACTGTTATTCTTTTATTACTTTTTCATTTTGTTATTTTTTACTACTTTTTAATTTTGTAATTTTTTTTTACTTTTTCATTTTGTTATTTTTTCATACTTTTTCATTTTGTTATTTTGTTACTACTTTTTCATTTTGTTATTTTTTTACTACTTTTTCATTTTGTTAGTTTTTACTACTTTTTCATCTTGTTATTTTTTCCTACTTTTTCATTTTGTTATTTTTTCTACTTTTTCATTTTGTTATTTTTTCTACTTTTTCATTTTGTTATTTTTTCTACTTTTTCATTTGTTATTTTTTTTTACTACTTTTTCATTTTTTTTAATACTTCTAAATTTTTGCTACTTTTTCATTTTTTCATTTTTTTACAACTTTTTCATCTTGTTTTTTTTTACTACTTTTTTTATTTCTTTCATTTTTGTTTCTATAACTTTGTAATCCTTTTGAGCATTGGGTACGTTAAAAATAAAACTGACTGAGATGTCTATAGGAAGTCTTTTTGTTTGTATGTTTGTTGTCAGGGTTGGCACTGTGTTGACCAAGGTGTTGCCATACAGCTGAGCACCGATGACGTGGCTACTGTGATTGAGTTGGCTGCCTCGTATTTTTACCGCATCCTCTCACTTCTCAAACATACAAACACGGATTTGATCATTTTGCAATCGGAAGAAGGCAGGACGCTGTTGAATAGGCTCAAAAGTGTATGTACTTGAACTATTACTTACTAAATATAAAATTTTATGAAAAACACATTTACATAAATTCTTGTTTATTGAGCCAATGTTGTATGATACTGTATTGTAATATTATATTAGATGATGCAATTGAGCAGCAGAATACCAAGTTCCAGAGTCTGCATATTATTTGCCTTCCTTTCTCTGATTGTGTTTGTCAGCCTTCATTTTCTGTTTATATCATTTCAGTTTAGACATGGGTGTAACACATGAGACATAGTAAATAGGTGTCACTGTACAAATCAGCTTAATTCAGTTTCTAAAGGTAGAAAATAGCTTTATTTGTGATTATGTAATGTTAGAGATCTGTTTGATAATTTGGACTAAAGATGTTTAATGGTCTTGCTGCTTGTTCATGAATGATGCTCTCTTACATAAAATATGAGAACAGACAATTAATGAAATTTTTATGAGCACTGGTGCCATCTGTGGATAAATTCTCAAAAGCAGTTTGACAGTTTGAAAGTTGCTTTGAATGGTCCATAGCTAATTGTGAGCAATGCAGAATTTTCTACAAAAGGTACATTTTGCCAAGATATCTTGCAGATAATGTGTGTAAATATTATGTATTAAATGAGTCGATATGGTTCTATTTATATTTATCTGGCTTGATGGATGTTTGTAATTTCAATGTTTTCAAGTGGGACAACAGTGAGAATCAGTTGCAGATTCGCCAAATCTACTTAGCTCTGAGGCAGTTTATGAGACAGAAGGATAAACAGCGCCAACATGGAACCCTCAGAAGGTTATATAACAACTCCTCTTTTCTGTAACAGCTTAGACCTATTGAAGAATAAAATTTATGTTGTCATGGTGCCTGATGCAACTAATGATTCCTTCTGGTATTTTAAGTTACCTTAAAAACTGAATCACTTTAGTATAATTAGTCCTTGCTATGCAGTTCTTCAAAGCATCTCCTCCACTTGTCTCTGTCCATCCATCACTAGATCGACAGCCTCGATGGATGTGATGACTGGAGGGATGCATTGCACAATGTACTGACATGCACATGATGCACTAAGTACTGGATGGATACAAGGTTTAACGATGGCTTGTGACATCAAAGACTGTTGCCGTCAACAAAGATTAATCTGGCATAATGCAGCCTTTTTCAATAAACTTCATTATAAAGTAACTTAAAGCATCAGAACCAGTGGATAAATGCCAGTTGATAAATGGATAACAAACAGTCTAACTGACGGAATGATTCCACGACTTGCTCAATGCTCATTCCATGAGTTGCTTAGTCATTACTCATTTCATCTTACTCATTTCAATCATTCATTTGACCAGTCGTCTTATGAATCAATCAATTGATCAATCAATCATTGTTGCTGGTCCTTAGCTGCTGTGTAGTTAGATAGATATCTTAGAATCATTCTATGTATGATGTGCAGGTGCTACATGCCATCAGGAAAACACCTGTGGTTGTGCGAGGAGCATCAGAAGTTGCCAAGGGTGATGGTTTTGTCGGAAGGCACCAAGGAGACCAGCCATCCAGTGGAAGGAGATTCTGATGACTATGTCCTGCTCAAGTCCTTACTGGCCATTAGAGATGAACATGATCCAGGTTAGAACAGTTTTCCAGGCTCTACTTTTTGCTACAATTTCACTACAATTTAATTCATAAACTGAACTAAACCTAGCACTAAACCCTGTATCACAATATCTTCATCAACTAAGCCAACCCTATCACTAAACCTAACCTTCAATGATACACAGTACACTGACTGAGATAAGACAGGTTCTTGTTCGGGATTGGCTGGGGATAGGTTTGTGCCCGTGCAATTGTGCCTTTGCACCCTATCAGGCACCTTGTTTACACTGTAATGATCAATATTGGCGACAATTTCATCACATTTCTGTGCCACAAATTGGAAATAAGTGAGCTGAATGGGAACCATTGACCAAACCAATGTGTGTGAATCATGTATGTTTGTACGAAGGTGCATAAAAAGTGTTTTTGAATGTATCTCTCAAAAGCAAGATCACTTTGTGATAAATGTTTTGTCATGCAGCACTAAAGAACAAGTTATTTCTTTGCATTTTCAGCGCCACTGATCTTCGACGATGTATTTAAACTCAAAATCCTCAAAATGAGCAGATCTATTCATTCTGAGACATCAGACACATCCTCACGACCAGCAAAGAACAATGCTGGGGATTCGCTCCTAAGCCCGCTGCCGAAACCCATACAAGGTTCATTGATCGCGGAAGATAATCGACCATCCGGTAGAGAAAAGGAAAAGAAAAGGTCACAGAGTCCAGCACCAGAGAACCACCGGTCCATTTCACCATCAAAGGAGAACTCTCTATATCCGGGGAGGCAGAGCAGGGCGGGCTCACCAACAGTCGGTTTGTTCGCCGGTGAAAAAGTGCTGAAACGAAGTCAGATGGGTGAGAGGAGGCAGAACATGAATATTATTGGACTTGCGTCTGTCAGTGGAAATACTAAGGAGCTTGCATCAAGCACGGCTTGCATTCTTCTGTAGGCGATGATCGAAACTTGTGATATTTTAGCAGAATTCTTGCATCAAGCAATTTCCAGCATCGCTGAATTACCGGTGATTATTTGTCAGGTGATGATTTTCTTGGTATACCAGTGTGCTTTTTATATCTTGTTATTTTGTTGTATTATTTCTGTGAACCTGTTTTATCTCAAAGACATCTATGTCCGTTATATATAAACACATGGGCTCCATCTTGGGGCCCCTATTGTTTTTACTTTATATAAATGATCTGCCTCATGTTTCCTCTTTATTGCATTTTGAGCTGTTTGCTGATGATTCGAACGTTTTTATATCACATAAATCCCATGAAAACCTATTTCAAATTGTAAATCTCGAACTACCTCTCGTGGGTGACTGGTTTAAAGCAAATAGACTCTCTTTAAATTTAAGTAAAACATCCTATATTCTCTTTAATTCCCACAGAAAAATCCCCCCTACTCAAGCACCCCTATTACTTATTGACGGTGTACCCATCCCCCAAACTAACAAAGTAAACTTTCTTGGCGTAGTCATAGATCAACATCTGAACTGGAAAGAACACATTTCCCAAATATCTGTTAAATTGGCCAAAAATATAGGTATTCTATCTCGTATCTCATATAAGTTGCCAACTAACATATTAACCAACCTTTACTACTCATTAGTCTACCCATATTTAGCATATTGCAATTTTGTCTGGGCCTCGAATTATACTTCGAGCCTTACACGTTTGATTATTTTGCAAAAGAGGGCCATTAGAATAATTACTAAATCTTCTTACAAGTCTCATACTGCCCAACTTTTTTCCTTCAACGGCATTCTAAAACTAGATCAAATAAGAATATATCAAACTGGTGAATTTATGTTTCGCTATAAGCATGGCCTATTACCTCAAACTTTTGCCAACTTTTTCAACACCGGTTCGATCTTTCACTCTTACAGTACTAGAACAGCCTCCAATTATAGACCGACATTTGCTCACACCAACACTCGCAAGTTCTCAATTAGGGTAGCTGGTCCAACTGTTTGGAACAATCTTCCTACCGATATACATGGTGCGTCTAATCTTCTCCTCTTTAAAAACTTTTGCGTGCACACCTACTAACTTCAAATGTATAACTATTTTTGTTTGTTTATCTAAAATATCCTTACAATAGACAATGCTAATATAAGTATTATTTTATTTTGAATTTAGTTGGCTCCCGCTGCTTATGTTACCAACTTCCATTTATTGTTATACTGGTGCATAGGTGGCCCTGCTAGCGGGACTTTGGTCCCTTTAGGTCCTCCGTTTGTAGCCCAACTGAGAACTTATCTGAAATTGTTTCATGTTATGTTTGTTTTGTTCTTGGGAGCAATAAAAGCCTATGTTATGTTATGTTATGTTATGTTATTTCTATGCATCTGCTCGAAGTTTTCAGGTAAAACTTTTTATCTTTCAGATGAAATTTCTTTCCATTATTTTTAACAGCACTTTTCTACAGTACCAAAATGTTGATCCAGTAGTCATGCATTTACTTACTTACTTACTTACTTACTTACTTAATGGCTTTTTGTTATTTTATTCCTACTCAGGTTTGAGATGTGCCATTTTTATCAATTACTCTTTCTTATTCTTTTTTCTTTGATGATATCATGTATTGCCACTTATTCAAAATTTCGTTTTAAATGTAGGCCTACAACCTCTCTGTAGGTCATGTAAAGTTTTATTGTAGACGCTAAGTTTGTAAACTCTATACGTAGATGTATTTTTGTGAAATACTTGCAAGGGTAAATCCATGACGTTTGTCGCTTCTGGCGTCTTCCCATGACTATAACCATAGACACAATTTCCGACTGTTTCCGCTCCCTGTATTTCTGTCAAGTCGTCTGATTTAGCACACAGTGCCAACAAATTATCGTCACTTCTATAAGGCATTTTAGAAATACTTTACGATTTTATGGTAACTGGCAATATATTTAGGCAAGCAAATAAATGCACATCCATGCCATGCATGAAATCATGAATTACATACCAGTGACAAAACCTGACTAGATAATTCAACTGTCTGTATATGGCATGCAGCATTGCAGCTCCTTAGGAAAAGTGCCCTTGCACTGAGTTGTAGTGTTGTGTACATAGGGGGATTTCCGCGTTCAAACCCCCAAATGTGTCATTTCCCGTTTCATTTTATCTAATTCAATGTATTTTTTTAATGTATTTTGTAACCACTTCCATTGAAACCCCTGAAATGGAAACACCAATTTTTTTTCTCTTTACGTTATTGGTTGTGTTTATATTATAAGCTAAAAGATATTTGACCCTTTGGATCATGTGTGTGTGGATACTATGAATGATAGATGTTGTTATAGATATTTATAATTTTTTATTACTTGTTCATTAATTTATTTAATGAATAAATTAATGACAAAATATATACTGCTGCTTATTACGAAGCCAGTGACACTTATGATCTTCCTGTTGTAGGCTATGAGCATTTAAACATGTGACAATACGCCTGTATCAGAACTTATTAACTTCGTGATGATGTATCAGATAAGATCTCATACTGCAATGCCAGCTTATCATTCCGCCAATATTATCGTGCTTATTTCGAGTTGCTATAGCTGTCATATCTGTTTTTTTATGACATTATACATGCATTTGGTATCCACTAAAAAACATGCTTATTATTCTTACCTTGGAATTTTTTAATGCAGATCTATTTAGTAAAATTAGGACAACGTAATTTGTGTTTTATTTTATAGAGAATGAAACAAGATTGACCAATATGTTGAGAATGAACTTGAATTGAAATCTGTGATAATTTTTGTATTTAAATTGTTTTATTGTTGTATTGACTGTTTATTGATTATACATTGTTGTCTCTCTTGTAATTGGCCTTCCTCCCAAAGTGCGTCTATTCCCCCTATTCAATTCGCTGTCAATGCTGCTGTTCGATTGATTGCTCACTTACTTGGATTGGTCAATTAAGAATTTTACCTATGTGAGCAATTATAATACTGACCAAAGCAATTACCAAAGTTGACCAAACCTTAAACATTTGACGAATTACTGGTGTCTGAACTTATGAACATGAAATGCAGAATTTTGTCACATGTATTATGTTAATTGGCTTCATTTTCAATCAGAATTTATACAGCGCCCTTTAAGGTCCCTTCTCAGAGGCACTCCCGACCCAGGTCAAGTAGGAAATGGCTGTCTTCAGCAGTTGGTGAATCTGCTAACCTTTGGGCTGTGTCGTATAGCTAAGGGAAGTCCGTTCCAGGCTGTTGGTAAAACTTACAAGGAACGACTCTGCTTTGTCGCAAAGCGGGCGCACTGGACCACTAAGTCACCGCGTACAGAGGAACATAGTGCGCAGCGAACCCGCGACAGAGGTGGAGGCACAGTAGTCAAGGCGTGTTATGGGTCTGGGCATATGTGCCTTATTAGGGTCTATAGGAAAGCCATATGCTCCGAAGTCATGTGAGCTGGACCAGGGCTGTTTTTATGGAATTTTTAGAACTGCACAACTCCTTTCCTTTCCCATCCTCCATGGTAAATTACTTCCAATCGGAGGACATTGACCATTTTCAATAGTTTTAACTGTACAAAAGTGTGTCTACAACTGCACAAATCCATTTAGAACTGCACATTTTGTGTACAACTAGCCTACACGTTAAAAAGCCCTGCTGCTACAACCAATTGCTCGCTCTCCGACACTTTTAAAACTGGTTTTCAAAAGACCATCTAGGCCCCTAAGCTTATTTTGATACTGCCATTTCACAGTCGCGCACCACTTCGTTCCTGTGGCTATCGAAACCGGAGGAAGCTGAGTCTCTGGAATTTGCAGAATTTCTGCTGTGGCAGGTGACCAACGTGAAACCAGCCATCTGCTCTAGCGCCTATCAGTCGTCCTCCAAATAGGAAACCCGTTGTCCGTTTTGGGCACAACGTAGGCCTATATACATCCGAACGTTCAAGACTCCGAGAGGCCTAGAAATGAATGACAGCCTTAGCCTGCACAATGTTGAAAACGACCAATTTAAATAATATTTTATAGTAATAATGAAAACAACGACAACAATTATATTGAGCCTAATACTAGTAGTAGACACTAGACCCTAATACAAAATGAAAATAATAAGGTCTACTTTGGGCGCGAACCTATAACCCGTTCTTAATCTCTTAGGGCCTGATAGATCCCAATTTGGGCAAGCATAAAATAAAATTATAATAATAGACTATATATATATATATATATATATATATATATATATATAGGCCCTATTATACGTATCTATCCATTCAATATCAATGTTGCCCAAAACAATTATTATTCTTCTAGATAATTATAATAGCGTCGCATTTAGGCCGAGAGAGATTAATCAGGCCAATGTAATTTAATTCTAGACCCGTCGTAGCCTACTCAGACTCGACTTTCTTCTACATCGGAAGGAAACAGACAAAGGGAACCACACGTAATCTAAGCAGCGTATACACATCGCTGCTGCTGCTGCTGCTGCTAATATACGCCGCCATCGCCGTCTTTCTTAGACACATCTCACGTACGTTCGTCTGTTCGTCCATCCGTCCATTCGTTCGTGCTGCTGCTGCTGCTGCTGCTGCGGTCGCGAATGATAAGAGCCGCAGTGCATCCGGCCGCAATCACCTCCGACTTCTTTAACACCATCACCACCATCAGCAGCAGCAGCAGCAGCAGCAGCAGCAGCCTTTATATAATGGTCCTCATTCTTCTGCTTCTCTCTCATCGCCATCGTCGATTCATCCGTCGCCTCATTTACAGCAGCAGCAGCAGCAGCAGCTGTGAAGGCGTCTGTCCTCATCCTCCTCCATCCTCCATCCTCAGTCGTCGACGATGGACTAAGGCAACGACGACGACGACGACGACGACAACAACAATTCCATTCTTTAACGATGGCGCTGAATGATTCCCAGCGTCAATACCATTTAGGCGGAGGCTTTCATCGCGCCGACGTCTATTCATTTTTAGATTTTCCTATCATCCACACGAAGAGGAAGTCCGTTTGAATGGACCTTTCATTTATCCGCAGCCGCAGCAGCCCCGCACTACGCGCCTGCCCGCCTCAGACGCAAATCAGACGAGCTCTCTCTCTCCCTCTGTCTCTCTCTCTCTGTCTCGCCCCCTCTCTGTCTCTGTCTCGCCCCCTCTGTCTGTGTCTTGCCACCTCTCTGGCTCCCTCTGTCTCCCTCTTGCTCGGCCGGTCGGCCCCCGCTCTATGAACGGACGGACACGGCCTAAAGCAACGTCCCTGCCCCTCCTCCGTCGGTGAATGCGGCGGGTGACGTCTGGCGATTCTTCGGCGAACAAAAGTTTCGACGCACCGTCCGAAATTACAGATCCATGCGGAATTGTGATACATTACGCGCCGAGCATTGTCCGCTTCAAAATTACGCGCCCATAAATCACCCGACGAATAATAGCGACTAAGGCAAATCATCCGCGTGTCGAGACTCTGCAAGTGACGTCTTTGAAAGAAGCCGGCTGCTGAAGCTGCTGAAGCTGCTGAAGCTGCTTGCTGCTGCTGCTGCTGCTGCTGCTGCTGAAGTCGGTGGTGGTGGTGATGCTGGTGGCGATGGTGTGGCGCCGGCTTTTCACGGACACGTCGCATTGAAGACTGCGGCTCATGCAGTGCTATACTCCTCTTAGAGTTCAGTGATGCTATGGCTGCTGCAGCTGGTTCTACCTCAGTTCTTCATGACCGCGTGATGAAAGCGGGCGGGTACTGTGATAAGTGATAATGAAGACCATTATTGGTGTATGTGTGCGCGCGCGCTGCGATGGAAGCTCTATCTTGCTCTGCGTTCCAGCTATATGTGTATGGACCGGCTTCTGTATAAATAGGTCGGGTCCAAGCAAATTCTACAGAAGAAGTATTTCTGTGTTGGAAGTCGTGTTTAGCGGGCGCATAGTGTACTAATCGAGTAGAGTAGACGACTGACAGTGCGCGATGGCAGGTGTTTTAAAACTTGCAGATGCTTTTGTAATCTCTCGTTGTTTAGATTAAATATCTAACAACTGTACAACAATATGACTGTAGTTTTTTTTATAGGAGACCTGGAGTCACTGAAAAAACTGATTGCTTCTAGGAACAGATGTAAAGTTATTGCAATACGAGTTGCTCGTCTAGCACATCTCTGCCAATGATCAGCTGTTTCTTTCGTATTTAGCGCGTTTGTTATTGGCCGATTCTTGATAATCATTACTGGAACTCTCTGTTTACGTCCAACGGCTGCATGTGGACTTTTCGAAAGCCAACGTTTAGGCCTATCGATTGTAAACAAAAATAAGTTGACCAATCAAATACTGCAGCAGTTGAACTGCTCGAGAACTCTTGCGCAATAGCCTACAGTTACTTAGAGGAGGCGCGCGTTTTTCGTTAGGTTAGGATAATATTATCCGCACTCCAATATATAGTTCTAGTGTGGTGAAAAGCTGATTTAATCATGAGCTAAACACACAGGCATATATGCATAGACCTATGCATAGTAATGTATCCTATAAAAAGATATTAAATAAAGATCAGTCTTAAGTCTCATTAATCGATTGGCCAGTATGGTGGGCCTATATAGGCCTATACTCGTCTGCCCCTCTGTCGTCGCTTTATGATAAAATTATCAACACATTGACGCAATTGTTGAGGAACTCAGAGTTCCTTGCTTCGGACCGATGCATCGGCTTCCAGAACACTGCTTCCTAACTGAGAAACTTTTGCCCCTTAATATTACGACATTGAACATCGTATATGCTGCAGGCGTAGAGAGCGCCTCTGATTAGATACTCTTCACAGCCGCTATAGGCCTATTAATTTCTAATTACAATTGGGCTACTAGGCCTACGTAGGCCAACTCTTGCACAATATAAATGTCTTCAGATTTTCGGTATCATGTCGCTGTTGTTTTCGATACATCTTCGTAAGCAACCGGAACTATAGCCTATTGCTCTGGATTACTTATTGGAGTACCGTATCCTAAATCGACCGACTTTGGTTCAATGCAAAACGATCGCCTATACGAGAAGCAAGAACTGTCAGGTAAGCTTGCGTTCTTTGTCTCTTTAAATCTGTGTATTTATCCGTGGGCTACACTAGCATAGCGCCTTTAAACTTTTAAAGAACTAAACGATTTCAACCTATCGTTGCGTAGTCTAGGTCATAGATCTGTCACGGACATTTCGAAACACGTCTTTCTCTCCTTTCTCTCCAATAGCCTATATTTTTAAACGATAGCCAAATTGTGCACAGCTTTGATGAATAGAAAAGAACCTTTGATGACAAACGCGTCATCCTTGGATGGACCCATTTAACAACATCTTATAACATCAAAGGCCGTTGCCGTAAAAAAAATTTGATTGACGTGGGCCTATTAGGCCTAGGCCTACATCTTTTTAATTGCCTCTTTAGTGACTAACGCTGCATAGCTATTAACGAATTTCAACGCAATTTTCATATTGAGGACATAACTGCGTGAGTGTCTCGTCTCCGAAGTCCATTATTGGTTACATGCATTTCTGCATGTCCCGCCAAGAAATTCGTGTCTGCATTTATGTCACTGTTATTGGACGCGGTGATTTAAAAGTTATAGAAAATGACAAAGCTTATTTTGCCGATTTAATTAATGCATGCGGTTTAAAATCATAGTTGATCTTGTTATAGACCTACTGAGTTTGTCTTAGGCTACTTGTAAAATACCGGTATTGCTGCACCGTTTGATAACCAAATTGTGCATGGGTCAGGGCAATTGAAACTAGTTCTGATTCTCAAAGTCAATATTTGAAAATGGCACTTGCCTTCCAAACGCTCCGTCGGTGATCTAGGGATTCTAGGCTACAGGGTGGGCTAAAAAAGTTATCTCCTACTGGTGTTTTGCCAATATCTTTGGCCTCTTGGCCAAAAATAAAAAATTTCCAAGCGAGTTCTACGTAGGCCTATGGACTTAAAGGTAATTCATATCCACGCACAATAGCTAAATTTTACTAGGAAATTTAAAACAGAACAAGAGTTATATCACTTTTAGTGAGCCCACCCTCTGTTTTTTGACGACCCAAGAACGTAATGGAACAAAGAGTAGGCCAGCAAAAATAGTAAGTCACATTGCAAATAATTAACTGACGACGATGATGAAAGGAAATAGAGCCCAAAGTAAGTTATTTAACTTGCAGCCACATAATTTATAGAAAAGTAGAGTTTGTCAAATTTCGTGTCTATTGTATTGAATCTGTCCTCCACCTACTTTCTCTCCTCCTCTTCTTCCTCCTTTTCTTTCTCTGGCACTGCATCTGCCACTTCCTCTTCTCTTTCTCTTCCTCTTCTTCTACTTTTTTTTCTCCTTCATCATCATCATCATCATCATCATCATCATCATCATCATCATCATCATCATCATCATCATCATCATCGTTATCATCATCGTCATCATCATCATCATCATCATCATCATCATCATCATCATCATCATCATCATCAACAACAACAACAACAACAAAATCATCCTAGCTCTCTTTTTCTCCATCTTTTTCATCACATTTTTCTTCGTCTTTTTATCATCATCGTTTTCTTTTTATTGTTCTTTCGTCATCATCTTTTCTTCATCATCATCTTCATCATCATCGTTTTCTTCTTCTTTTTCATCATCTTCTCTTTTTCTTCTTCTTCGTCATCTCATCTTCTTCTTCATCACCATTCTTCATCGTCATCATCATCGTTCTCTTCTGTATAGTCATCATAATCATCTTTTTTCCTTATTCTTTTTCGTAGTCATCTTCTTCTTCGACATTGCTTGAGTCATCCTCAACATCACTTTGTCTTTCCCAACTCGAAACATTTTTATTCAAAATATTTATTGACTTTACACGCATCTGAATCCTGGCTAAACAGTTCATTCTAGCCTTCTATAATCTAGGCTAGGCCTATACTTTAAAATGTTGATTAAACTTACCATAGTCTACTTTAAGGCATGGTCAAAAGTTGAGAGAGCCGTGGTAATATATCAAATCGTCAGAGCTGCCAAAGCCTGCCAATGCCATACAACACATTATTCCAGATCTGCGAAATTTGCCTCAAATAATGTTCACAAAGCATGGTGGAAGGCATACAATACATGGCGAAATACATGGTGAAAGGAATTGAAATAATTATCAGATTATATATATTATCTGAGGGTTATTTGACAGATTTGATGCTCATCTGATATTTTTGAATGCCATGTCGACTTGATGTTGATATGATATTTTGAATGTCAACTGTCGTCAAGACAGAATGATTCGTGATGTTAAATTGCTCTTTATTTCTGTCGCTATATATATCTCTCAACGTTTGCCTACCTGACCGTTTCTCTCTCTTCGTCTGTTTCTGTCTTTGTCTCCCTGTCTGTCTCCCTGTCTGTCTGTGTGTGTCTGTCTGTGTGTCTGTGTGTGTATGTCTCTCTCTCTGTCTGTCTAGTGTCTGTCTATCTGTCTATCGGTCCGTCAGTAGGCCTATGTATGTCTGCCTGTCTATCTGCCTGCCTGTCTGTGTGCGTCTGTCTGTCCGCCTGCCTGTGTGTCTGTCTGTGTGTGTATCTGTCTGTCGCTCTGTCCCTCTATTTCTGTGTTAGACTGACTTCTCAACAGAGCGAAATGCAGTCTCCTTCAAAACCTTTTGTTCGTTAGTCTCTCAAATCCTTGTGTGCGTTCAATAGAATGAGATGAATTCCATGCAGAACAAACTGCGGTTGGCTATGATCCACGCAGAGTTTGGATGTGCGAAGAAGACTTTAATGTGGGTACAAATAAAGACTAGGGTGGCTGAACTCTCCCAACCCCCCCCCCCCCCGGCAACAGGGGCGGATAAAAAAATTGGAAGGAGGGGCAAAATGTTTGGTCTTAGATCGGAATTTTTGTAGCCTTCCGCCGAAAAATCTGATGCCTTTCTGTTTTTCGTCTTTCTCCCAAAAATAACGTCTAAAAAACCTTGAAAGCACCGCGGTTATTTGAAATCTTATGACGCTTTTTTTAGTCGCAATGCTCTGCTTTTCTCTCTTACCTTCCTGTTCCCGCTGCATTGTGCATTACTTGAAAGCTTCTCAAAACCTGATGGATGGGGACCACGTCCTATGTTAATCTCTGAATGGGAGGATTGGCCCCTGGATCCGCCCCTGTCCGGCAATTCTCACCTGACATTCAATAAGTCACGGCTACATCGCGAAATCCGGTTGCGAGTGGTTTTCGGAAGACAGCGGCAGAATTTTGGTTGTTGTCAGTTTATAGTTTTCTTGGTTGGGCCCATGAGCATCCGGGAGCACTCTTTCCTGCCCAGAATCGCCTTCTACGAACGATATAGGCTCGGCAAATATTTTACCTGATGTGTAACTAGACCTATCTTGACCTCTTTGCTCCCCATGTCGGGACTGCTAGCTACAGGCCCGGCCTTAGGGCAAGGCGAGCGAGGCAGCCGCCTTGGGCCCCGCGCTTCCAGGGGCCCCGCGCTGCTGGCTATAATTTTTTATTTGTCGAGATTGACAATGGTTTCGTCGCATAACAACTAAGCTTATGCGTACAGTCATTTTGTCACGTGAATGTGACAGGGTGATTAAGAAATAAAGAAACTTCTTCACCGCTATAGCCTACTTTTTAAGCCTATAGGCCTGCATGTAGAAAGTTCTCAGGAAAACAATGATTAACTCATGTTGCTTCAAATTCGCAAATAGCGAGAGCCTAGAAAATGCAAAGCAGGAAATTTAGGACATGGATATTTTCATAGAGGTGTCTAAAATTAGGCCTATATAAATTTACTTCATAAATAATTAGCATCATTAGTGCTCTGGCGCAAATGAATTTGTCAAAAACCAAAACGTAGGCCTCAGTTGTAAAAATTCTCAATTTTTCGTGGCGGAGCCTCTCTCGCCCTTAATTAAGTCCACGTGCTGATGATTTTGCATTACTTAGATAGGCCTACATAAGGTTGTAGGCAAAGCCACCTAAGATGGAACGCTTCATAAAATTGGACACACCTATAGATTAATTGCTACCGCTATATACAGAGGAAGCCATTCTCAAGAGTTTCGAATAACATATCATGTATATTAAATTAATTAAACTCTACCTAGCAACTGTTAAATGTGCTGCTGTATTGATTTGATTGATAATTGTAATTTTTCATGTTCGCTGATGCTATATCACATTATTAAATTTTTCCAATCTGACATTACGGAAATTATTGTCCTATCTTATGGATATAGGCCTAGTTGCTTAAATTGGGACATATTAGTAATTGTTTTTAATGACAATAATATCGCTTTTTGGCAAATTGCTATTCATGCATCATTTGAAAGTTAAATATAACTATTGTATACTGTAGGCCTATAGGCCACATCAGTGTGGCTTGTTATAAAATAGTGCTATTAGTTCAAAGGAAATTTGGGAAACAACGTTAAGTGTCCCATCTTAGGTGTCTATCCCCCACCAGTGCCGTATTGACAGGAAACCAACTGCGTAATTTTTTGCTTGAGGACCCGATGCTGCCTTGGG